>JAOTOL010001602.1:1522500-2122500 GCA_034440575.1 Imbricaverruca yamaguchii
TCGAGCGCTTTCCGAAGACACCTCTTTCGTTTTCGTGCGATGCTTAGTTTGGATTTTAGAGGGGGTTTCTCCCCCCCCCCCCCCCCCGGGGGGGGGGGGGGTTACCGAAGAAAAAAAAAGGGGGGGAAAAAAATTTTTTTTGAGTTTGTTTTTTTATTTTATAGGGGGGTTACTTAGCTCTGATGCAGTTGTTTTGAATGGTTTCTAGCGTTTTGTCCAGTGTTGGTGAAATGGTAGCAAAGATGATGCTGTTGTATTCTAGGATAGTTCATATAATTGACTTGAGGAGCGAACAGGGTTTCCTTCCCCCAAAAGCCTAAAAAAAAAAAAAAAAAAAAAAACCTTGAGATTCAGTGAATATGTGTTGACCTAAGGTTTTGATCAAAGTTTACTCCTTAGTATTTGAGGTTCTTCATCTGTTCGATGGCTTTGCCGTCGATGTTAAAGAAATGTGTGGGTGTGGGGCAAAGGCGGTTATGTGCACCTGTTGCTGATTTATATATGGGAAGGGTGAAACCCCTAGTCTTGCACCACTTTGGTATATTGTCTAGGGCTGTTTTGAATGGTTGTCTCAGATTTCAGGAAGTGTTTTTCTAAATTGTCAATTAACTTTTGCTAAGTTTGTAAATTAAGTCAATTAATATATTATCAAGTATTTTTCTATAAAATGCAATATTAAACCGATGTATCAGTTTTATCAGCACGTGTGTCGTTATTCATGATGAGGAAGAGACTTAGCGAGAGCACGCTCCCCTGTGTCAAGCCCTGATCCTGAGGTGTGGCGTTTGATGTGACGATTCCACATCAAACTTTAAGGGTCCTGTTTGTGAGGAAGGTGAGAATGAAGTACACCATTTGTCCGCGTGGGCCTATTCTATAGAGATTATGTGTTCGTGCGAACTTGTGTACTCGGTCAAATGCGGCAGTTATGTCCAGGTATGTAGCTATTGTGGTGCGTTTTATGCGTAGACCACTTTTTGTCGTGCAATAGCCTAATGAGATTGTTTAAATTGCGTGCAATGCGTTGTTGTTTGGCGCTGGAACCCTTACTAGGATTCGTTCAGTAGGTCGTCGACTTCTTGGAAGTGTCTCAATCGTGTGTTGACCATACGCTCGACCAGCTTATTAGCGCAGCTTGTAAGTGAGATTGGCCTGTGCCCTTTTGCAGGGTATGAACAAAACGATAGATTTAGGGGGAAAATGTACAATAGCTAAGATTATATCAACTAAATGCGTCTACTACCCAACTTTCATATTCAGATATTAGTATTTTTGTGATGCAGAGTGCTAACTTAACCTTCACCATTTGTATACAACTAAGATAATTATATATTTACAAGAAGAGAGGATATGATACTGGCACTAGTACATCATATGCCAATCGAAAGGTCTCGGTGATCCATGTTCGCTAAATAGCGAACTAATGTCAACTGCACCGCAATACAAAAGACACAGTCCAGTCGTGTCCATTTCCTTTGAGGTGGTTGTACGTCGTTGCGATGCTATCAATCGAAGTCATAAAAAACGTTATGGTCCAGCCAGCCGATAAAATTAACGTTTTTTTCTGCTGGTTGAGGAAACTCACTTGATATTCGGCTTTATTCCTTATGCTATGCTAAATATGAGTGTGACGATGTATTTCACAGCATCGGCTTACCTCAGAAATACCACTTTTGTTCTGATCCGTGGTTTTCCTACCATTGTGTAGATTGCTTTCGGACTTAATCAGTAAAATAACTATCCTGGGATAAATGAGGTTGTATTTGTCGTGTATCATTTGCCATGATTTGGAAGGCTGGAGCGTCAGGATTTCAGCATCGCATTGACTGACGAAAGTAATATCAGTTACATTTTTTTTCTGACGCATTGCCTCGACGTATTCATTCGTCTATTTTCATTGTTTGTTGTTTATTGTCGCCGCCATCAGACCAAATCCATCAAGTGAGCTATGATATGGTTTTCCGTCACGCAAGAAGTTATAAAATACACGTATATATGGAGTACAAGAAACGCATAAGAAATAGGTTAAGAGCCTGGTCACATAAAACGTGATGTACAAGAAGACATAAAAGATGATACAAAATGAATAGTGTTTGGGAGAAAGAAAGAGAGAGAGAGAGAGAGAGAGAGAGAGAGAGAGAGAGAGAGAGAGAGAGAGAGAGATAGAGAGAGAGACGCACATGCACACCATGGCTAGATTCGGTTTCCTCCGGCATTGCTGCTGTATAAAACTTCGTTTCATATTCCGCTTTAACGCAGAAACCGAACAGAAGACATTCGAGAGATGACATGTTTGCGGTACGTTTTATAGCATGCCATCCGAGACGGCACGAGTGTCGTACGTCTCACACTATGTGTACCATGTGTATAGTGCACTTCACACCATGCCTTTCGAGGGGGCATACGTGAAGTATGCTTCATACGTCCGATATACGAATGCTCACTTTGCGGAGTTTGTCTTGGGTGACAGATGCAGTATGCCGAACTGTCCGCAGGATGTCCGAACTGGTGCAGCGAGGTGCGGCAGCGCGGTAGTATGCGATCTGTCGGTACGGTGAGATGGCTCCTGTGACCGAAGTATTCTGTGGAGGAGACACACGTCATGATTCGCGACAAGACCAACGGCAGACATTCAACAGATGTTTATCGTGACATCTGAGATGTGGTCAGGTTTTCGGCGACCGGAAGCCGCATGCACAGCAAAGTTGATGATTTTCTCAAGCTTGACCATCTGTGTCCGCCTTGCACTGGCGTGAAGCAGGCCGATCAGTATGCTGCTGCGCTACGTCTAAGCACAAGCGAATCGGAGTGGCTTTCCCAGTCCCAGGTCATATTCCAGTGCATCCAGACGCCCAGGTGCTTCACATGTTTGGGAGGTACAAGTGCTTGATTCATAAAAGGCACAGTAATGGGATGTGCAATGGCTGTCAGCTTGCGTTTTCCATCAAATATAATCAGTTTGGCTTGTCTGCGTTCACATTCATCCCATGCTGAAGAAGTCGCCTACACTTCACATTTAGTACGCGATCGAGTGTGACCTGTCATCTTTGCGAGTTCGTTGCGGCTGCCTGTGATTGCCAGCTGTGTCATCGGCAACATGGATGACTAAAAGTTTGAATCCGTGAAGTTCTGCGGGGATATGACATGTTATGTCGTTATTAACTATGTTGTAAAGCAACGGGTCCATGTGCAATCCATGGAAAGTTTGTACGGCCACATTTCGGAGTTTAAGAAAAGCTTGTCACCGAGCCGAACACGCTGTGCGTGGTCTTGAGGCTAACCTAGCTGGGAACCGACCGAGGACTATCTGGAGCTGTTGAAGTTTCCTAGAATTGTTGCATGGTTCATAACCGCACGACATCTACTCTGGTCTATGAGAGGTAAAATGAAGATTTCTGAGTATGCCATTGTCCGAAGAACTTTGCCAAACATTGTCAGGAAAGATATGAAGGTCACGTGATTTGCTTTGAAACCGTGCTGATCTGAAATGAGATGATTGCGCATCATGTATGAAGCAACCGGGTGCCAGCTTCATACAAAATATTGCGTTACATTGAGTGTTTTTGTGTGGTGTACACAGACTTTGTCGCGAAGTACGCAGCATAACCATCATCGTTTCCAGCTTCATAAAGACACGGTCTACTACGCAGCTGTGCTGCACACTGATGGCAGAACTATTTGCATAGTACGCAAATAAAAGACGCAAGAAAGCACTCATCGCGCATTTTCCGTGTCATAAAGGCACGCAAGTACCAGTGGCGTTGCCCCAAGCATAGCGCATTTTCCGAAAAGCACAACAAATATAAACTCCTCGTTGATTAACATTCTGAAGGTTGTTGTTGCAAATACCATACCACTAATATTGTCATTAACCGTAATTGTTGTGAGTTTTGCTATCTCATTTTATAATTTGTTCTGTTTGCTTTGCTATTTACATGCATATGAGCTTTCCCAGACCATACGGGCCAGCAAAAGAAGAAATAGAAGTGCATTGCTGTAGAGACAGAACCTTTGGTTTTCCATCCGTGGAGAATTTCTGCTGAGTATTGGCGGACAGCATCGCAGCGGTGACACGGTTTTGGAAAAGGATGCATGCTGTCCGTTTCCTGGCTGTACAGCACCATAACCTCATATCGACATCGGCATCATTGGGTTGGCGACGGCGCCGAGTTCCTCAACGGCAACGAAACGCTCGGAGTCGATGGGGCCTTCCCATCCTCCCCCCTCCCTCCCCACGCGGTGCTCATCTGGATACCTTGATGTGATATTTTGATTCGAGTGCCCCATCTCATCGCCAAGTTCACGTATGTCTCTGTCTCTCTATCTGTTTCCGTAAGCGCTCGCAGACGTTCATAGCGTCCCGTACACATTTGTAGGGCTCTTGGACGTCCTTAGGGGTCAGACAACTGCCTCGGCGGCCATTAAAATAATGTTGGTTTTTATGTGCCCTGACGATCCCATAGACGATTGCGTGACACGACAATTTAGTCAGCGCCAGGGCCCATGGGAGTCCAATAGATGGAGATTGATTACATCCCTGGGGACAAGCAGATTTTCAGGCCAATTATATCCATTCAGCACCACAATGGGGTTAATGGTTATGTTCGGAGAGCATTGGAGAGACATGTCATCCTCCCCCAGAAATTAAACTCATGCTTTCAATAATCATAATATATATTTGATGGTACATTGCGTGGTACTCCTGCTTGCGAAACGTTCTCGTATTATGGGTTCCACCGGTTTCATCATGAACACCTCCGTCCGCCTTCCTTAATCTCATATTGGTACAGTTACTATCTGCGCAACTGAACATTGCTTCCCTTACTGATAGGTCCGACCACTCAGAATTATATTAATGTAAAACTTGCAAATAAGCTCATAAGAAAAAAAACATATAGCCCAAGAACGCATTGCTGCCAACACAGTCCATCACCATGATACAGGCCGCCGCTCGCCGCGTTTTGTCTGCCCAGCATGGCGTCGCTCATCCGCACGATTTTGTGGCCGATGCACCTTCCATCTGTATGCGGATGCAGGAACTTCCATGAGAGGCACTCGTCTGCAGGCCACTTCCCGGAGGGACACCTTCGGGACACATAAATAAGTTCTTTGAACCATATGTTATATCCTTTACAGTGCTGCTCCTGTTTAAACTTCAGAAGGCCACCCATTTCCAAAAAAGCGGGGGAAGTAGGTATGCATTGCAGCATAACTACTGTGATCTGAATTCCATAGTATTCATGTTGCCTTATATTCCTTCCTTGCCAATCCATGTATCAGATGTTTGACTTTCCTCAAACTATCTGAAGAACTTGGGAGTTTAAATCACGTGTGAGTGATGAAACAGATAAACTATCCCTGCATTATGATGTTGCAGCATTGCATTGCACAGTGGCAATCGAATGGGGGCATTGTGGGCAGTACCTGACAGGTGGTGGGGCTTCCAAGAATCCGCCGAGCTCAGGAAGAAATGCGTCATGCTCCCTACAAATCCCCCTCGGTCGCCAAAAAATCGCACCGTGACTCAGAAATTCACATTGGGTGTCCCCAGAAAGTCGCGCAGAAGCCCCTGATAATGACGCTGTGGCCTCAGAGGTTTGCTGCTGGGTGTTGTGGTGTTCAAGGAAATCACGACGGGGCCACAAACGGTCGGGCCGGTGCCCCGTGAAAATCACTATAAATCACTATAGCCTTTGGGTGCCTATAAATCCACCCAGCCTTTGGGTATAAATCACTATAAATCACTATAGCCTTTGGGTATAAATCCACCCAGAGCCTTTGGGTATAAATTCACCCAGAGCCTTTGGGTACCAAGAATTCTCGTTCGGGCTCCTGGAAATCACTAGATGCATGACAGGTCACACCGGGGCTTTAAAACTCTCCCTGGGATCACCCAACAAATGAAGCCGGGAAACGAAAAACGGACCGGACACGAAAAATCACTCTTGGATCCAAAGGTTCCACAACAATGGCTCCGAAGTTCATAAAAGTGTTGCCCCCCCCCTCCTCCAAAAAAATAAGTGCCGTAGCCACTCAAACTAGCGCAAGGTATCAAAACGAGTGACCACGGTGTCCAAAAAAATCGCACTTAGACCAAACAATTCAGGCTGCTTCATTGTAAAATCTCGCTGGGGCCAAAACGCCGCGCCGGAGTCCCACACGTCGCAGCTGGCTTCCCAAGAACCAATATCTACCCAGAATGTCACCCTGCTAGCAGAAAAGTTGCGTAAAGGATCCACAATAAGAAGGCATCGTACCCCGGAAAAGATCCTGCTGGGGCACCGAAAAAAAACGAGGCACTGCGAGCCCAAATAATCGTACTGGGGCTCAAAAATATCCTGCAGGGGTCTTCCAGAAAATAGACCTGACGACGAAAGTCACAAGTGGACTCTTTCGAGTCGACCCGAGCACCGGAAACAAATCAGAATAGGTCCCGAAAGAAAATTATCCGAAGGGCCTTTCTACTCTCGATGGTGCCAACTGAGGGAAAACAACGCTGAGCAGCCGCAGTGGCGTACTAAGGGAAAAAATGCTGCCTCACATACTGAATGGGTATGCTCCCACGAATCGCGCCGGTCCCCCAAACATCGCCCTGGGCCCCATAAATTCGCACCACGGACCCGGAATTCGCGTAGCGGGCTGTGAATGCAGTGGGCACCGTAACACATACACCAGGCTCCCCAAAATTTGCATCTGATTTCACCAAAATCGCGCTGGGGCGGAGCCAATTACAACACGACCTGATAACTCGCGACGATACCCCCAAATATCGCGTACTGGACCCAGAATTCCGGCGGTAGTACCAAAAATTTGAGTCGAGGCATCATAAATACTCCTCTGCAAGCACAGCCTGGCCCCACAAAACACATCTGAACTCAATAAAAAGTAAGCTGGTGCCCTCTAAAATGAGGAGAATTTCCGAAGAATATCTGTCCGAGTCAGGAAAATTTCTCCTAAGCACCTGGCATGCCCCAGATGCCTTCAAAAATTGCGTACGGCCACGAAAAAACGCACAGTAGTTGAAAAATTACGGCGAGACACGTAGCGCCAGGTGCCAGAGAAATCAGGCCGAGACTCGGACTTTAAAAAAAATAAGAAGTCACGAAAAGTTGCGTCCAACCCAGAAAACCGTTCCGAGTCCCCTGCAACTATGCACCTGGGAACGAAATGTCGCACCATGACCCCGGGAATTATACCGAAGGAACAAAGTTTATGCTGGGGTTCCACAAATGTGCGATAAATAAACGCCTCAAATAAACAGCGAAGCCCTGAGAGCACAACAGGAGGCAGAAAATGCGCCGGGCCCTCCAAAGCCCGAGTTTCGCAAAAAGCGGCAGGGCCTTAAAATATGGTTGGACCACAAAAAAACGAATTTGTCGTAAAAAGGAACAAAAAGACCGGGCACGAAATAAAGACATCGGGGTCTTCGAAAACGCACCGATACGTCAAGCATGTCACCGTTGTACAAAAAGCAACAAAGCTCTAAAAAGTAGTCGGGCCTCAAATATGTACCAGGCCCCTAACAAATTGGCTGGAGCTTTACAACACATCCGTAGACGAATAAATACACAACGGGTAAAACAGGGAACACCTAGCTAGGGTCTTGGCTCGGTGGACAATCTTGGAGCATATTTAACCTAAGATATGATGTGCACCAAAGCTCAGTGCATCCTAATTTCTTGACCACGAGCAAATGTGGGAAGAAGAAAACTAATACATGAAATTGAATTCATCGAATTTTCTCAGCGAACCGCCATACCAGTAAATCCTCATGCCAAATATGGCAGAAGACTATCATGTGACAGCAATTAGCAAAACGTTGGAGACCTAGCAGAAACTGGAGAACCGCACGTAGTGTGGCGGAAGAAGCCGGTGTGTGCTTGTTGGTGTGTGGAGTGAGGAGAAGGCGCTGACGGTGACGATGATTTTGTTTGTTTCTTTATTGGTTGGTTCACGACACACTTTATGAACATTCACGGCTAATGGCGCCGCCCACACTGTTTCGCCGGTGGGCCGCGGGATTGGGAAATGTCCCGAGCGGCGCTAGAGTCGAACCCGGGACCTTTGGTACCCATAACCCGACACCTTAACCACTCGGCCATCCCCGCCCCACGGTGACGATGATGTATCCGAGCCCACTGTATGAAACTGCAGTCGCATGCCCTTACTCAGAGTTGTTATGTTGGCATGTACTGTGCACCGCTCTTTTAATTATGTGACTTCACCAGTCATTGGACGATTTTCCTCATTCGTGAGTAAGCTGAATAAACATGAATATAGACATCTTCGAATACAAACTCAGAATTTATGAGATCTGAAAATATAGTGTGCGAAATCCGATGAGTTTTTGGTTGGGGGGGTTACGTGCGCTGGCACTTCTGCCCCCCCAAACAAAAGTTTTTTTCTTCTCAAAAATCGACACCCCTGTGGTTATCCACTGGACATTTTGCATTTCCATAAGTTCGCGGAAGCCCGTCTCGGCGTCAAATGACAGGCAAGTGGTCGCATAAAAGACGCAAGAATGCTGGCATAAAATATCAGACGAAAATGATAAAAGTCGCATAAAAGCCGCAAACGGCCCATCGATGCACCACTGTCGCCGTGTTGTCTTCATACTACGTCACAAATTTGATTCCGTCGCCCTTCAGACCGCCATACTTTTGAAACCGTAACGACATGTTTTCCATCAGAATGGCCATCGTTCGTCCAACCCACGTAAAACACCAGCTGGTTCAGGCAAGGTATTTCCAAGCAGTCACGTTGAAATCGTTCAATAGTCTGTCGTAAAGCACAAATGCTACTAAGGTACATGGACCACATTATGACTAATTGTAGGTGCGAAAGACATCACTGCTCTTTGGCTGAAGGCCTACCCATACTTTTCGCGTAGATCCACAATCCTCATTGTTTCATTCGTCCGTAAAACATACATGCACCAATTGTTGTTCTCCTCCCGCTTATGTTCTGCACTGTGGTCCACACTTTTCCAAACCGCTGACTATCCGAATGTTTTCGATGCTGTGACCATTTGTCCGAAAATGGCGTCACGCGGGGTCACTGCTGGTGATGTTTTTGACATTGCTAGTTGAAAGGTGGTTTTTAGAACTCGCATGAAATAATTCCTCCGTCTCACACACAAAGCACATTCACCGACATTTCGAACACCACATCCCATATTTGTAGTTCTGATCTGTGCAACCAATTTATATATAAACACAATCCCTACCCATTCCCCTTCCTCCTACGACATGACTATTCTCACCTTGCATGCGGTAACATATCGCACACTTCTTGCACAGTCCTACCTCCGTCTGTTTCGTTCTGTAATCAGCGTCCTTGCTTTCTGGTGCACCACAGATGCCCCGCAGATTTCTACTCCGTTTGTAAGCTATCAATGATCTACCTGGGAAGGTATGACTGAAACATTCACGATGCTCATGTTTTCCCTGCATACATTGCGTGATTTTAAAAAATCGTTTTGTGAGTGAAATTGAAAATGTGATTCCGTGCGAGATAGCTCGGAGCAGTAATACCCAAGACGAACCTCGTAAGCTTAAATATACAATACCGAAAATGATATCATCACGTGCCTGAGAGCTTTCCTTGATTAGTTAGTTAGTTATTAGGGCTTTGGGGCGTATCGACTACTTTAGTCATGTATCGCCCACAACAATAGCTTTCCATGATTCTGTTACTCATGGTTGCGAGGCTATTATCTTGCTGAAGCCGTTACGGTCATATGGAACCGCTGCCTAACCGGACAAATGCTGACAGAGCAGGTCTTATATGGCAGTCGATAAAATCGGCGTCGATATGTGTGCACATGTCTTTATGAAGGTATTATACTTGACGTCACAAATAGCTTGGCAGTCAAGCTGAGCGTCCTGGCACCTGAATATCCTGCATAGGTATGCTGTTTACCACCACACCAAGGTACCATTTGCGTCACAAATAGCTTGGCAGTCGTGCTAAGCGTACTTGGACTTGAATATCCGACGTAGGTTTACAGCTTCACGCAACACCTATACCCATGTAGGACATTCAGGTGCCAGGATGTCCAGCCTGATCGCCAAGCTATTTGTGACGCAACAGTGTATACATATATATATATATATATATATATATGTATGTATTTATGCATTTATGTGAAGTATGCATGAATTGTTTGTATATATGCAGGCATGCCTACATCTATCCCATCAGCATATTCTGGCTGGAAGAGGATTTGTAAACAGTAAATGCATGGGAGTTCCCGTCCAGTTGGTACATACATGGCCTCCACTAAGTTCGTTGCGCTCCGCCCGTGCCATGCATCTGACCGTGTGTTTGTGTTTCAGCCATCTGTACGGAAAGCGGGCCAGTGCCAGGCGATCCATGTACCCTCTGCAAGTGCATCACTCCAAGCGACTGCGTTGTAAGTACGCTATTTCTGTACGGAAGACTCATGCATTTTGGTTAGGCTTTGACTACTAAGGCTACTGCAGCTAGTCCGCTTTTTTTCTTCTGATCCGATATACCCGATTAGCTTTCAGGTATTGTGGTATAACGTGCGTAACATGAAGGCATCTGTATCGTACACACTGTATGACATGTGCATAAGACTACTTCAATACTGCTGTTGTGGCATATATCATGTTCTGCCTGACGCCATCAGCCGTGACCTCATTGTTGGCAGTGATTGGAAACATGCTCTTGTAACAGCTCTTCTGAAAACTACTGACGTAACCGATAAATCGGAATTTCACCCTTTATACATTGTCCGAGCAATAGCCGAGGTTTTACAAATGATTGTTTACAAACAACTATATTTCATATCGTCACTTACCACTCCTTTTTCACATGGCCAGCACTTCTACAGGCCACGGCCACAAACTCAACTACTCAAAGGAGCGCAGCCCTTAATATCGTAACAGATTGCTAGAGGCAATTTAGTGCTGGAGATAAAGCTAAGCTTTTGCTGATTCATTTATCTAAGTATGTTAAGCACGACAATCATCACGTACGCGTCAAGAATTGGAACATTACAGTATAGACAGACAATGGCTTCGTATTTATCTACAAGGCGACACGTGTATGTGTGTGTGTGTGTGTGTGTGTGTGTGTGTGTGTGTGTGTGTGTGTGTGTGTGTGTGTGTGTGTGCGTGTGCGTGTCTGAGCATTGATGTGCATGCGTGCGGTTTTCCTGCTAAAGATCAGCTCAAACATAATTGAACAGAGCGTGTCAATTGCACCAACCATGAGCAAAACACTAATCAAATTTATTGTAGCCCTTTCTGAATAAGCAACTGGCTACCACACCTGCAATTAGGTGCCAGTTAGCAAAGCAACGTGAGGGCAAGCATTCGGTTATCCGCCTCAAAGTCGTCACCAGTAAGGAGCATCACACCGGCAAAAGCTAGCGGCTGGGGCCCGAACGGCAGGCCGCCTTCCCGCGTATAGGGAAACACCGCGCCCGGTCGCGTGAGCACGGTCGCATGTCGAGTTTTGTGCCGTCCCGGCGTCCCGTTTTGGTCCGGCGACAGTGCTCCGGCGTCAGCGCTGTTGACGCGGCCTGGCCACCGATGTCGCCGCCGGGCTGCGGCGTCAAGGCCGCCACTTTTGCCGCTCGTGGCAGTCACTTTCCGCAAAGACGAGCACCCGCGAGGCTGAACCGGCTGGCTGGCCGTGAGCTGGCCGACGCCGTGTTATGGAGTGACATGGCTCGGCGGACCTTTGAAGAGCATCAGAACTACGCTAATGTTGTTCGTCTATCAAAGTGACGGCGCATTGCTGGACGCGTAATAGTGATTATTTACAATGGCGGATGCGTATCGTGTTACGGTACACGATGTAGAATGATGCCTTTTGGGCTGCTAAACACTCCATAAGTGAACATATTGAAAGGGCGATAATGGTTCAAGAAAGCTTTAGGAATTTGGTTTACAGACATGAAGCATATCCCTAACAGAAGCCGCTGCTATTGAGCCGAATGTTTTATTTGGACATTTATGTAGCTCTCTCAGAATTGGTTTTGCTAACGTTTCCCACAAGGTATATCGGCGTTGTCTATTCTCGCGCGCATGCGACAAAAGTTAATCAGAGAGGGAAGAGAGAGAGAGAGAGGGGAGATGGACGGAGAGATGGATAGATAGAGATGTAGCGGAGAGATTTGGAGATATAGTGGATGGATGTGGAGCAAGTAGAGAGCCCTGGAACCTTTAGTGGCAATGCTGCGGGTGTTACCTTGCCAGCTGAGGTCGTTTCAACTGAGATCGTTACCCTCAACAGTTTGCAGCTGTCCCACTTGAGGATGCTCTTCCCTCGTGTGGTGATTTCTGGTAGCGTGATGGGCGTCTTCGCAGTCAACAGGTGCAGTACGTGACACCTGGAAGGGTTCTTCACCTTCATGTTGCTGTTCATGTGCAGTACATGGTCCACTCCAGGGCAGTGCATGGTCCACTCCAGGTGCAGTACATGACACTTGGAAGGGTTGATTAACATCCTGTTACTGTCAGTCTACTCACAGAGGTGATTGACATCCTGTTACTGTCAGTCTACTCACAGAGGTGATTAACATCCTGTTACTCCCAGTCTACTCACAGAGGAGGTTTTTGGCTTCCTGCCAGTTATCCTCAGCAGCATGATCGGCGAAACGTTCCTCAAATATTGTCAGTTCGTCGGCATACTTGAGGCGATTATACGAGGAAAATATTTGAGCATATTAGAAAATATATTTGAGGAAAAACTAAAACAAAGACAATTTTTCCAGAATGGCCACCGCACAGAAAACACCAATTATTTCTTATTTCCCTGCCAACGGCTCGTACGTCTAAACTGGACTTTACACAGGAGACACTAAATATGTGTTGTCCCCCCTCCCACCAACTTCTTGTACATCCGATCTGGTCACCACCATCCGAACTGGCCTCTACACAGGAGACACCAAATATTTATGTATTCCTTGCCAACGGCTATTACAGCCAGCCCTCGACGGGTGGATCATCAAAGTGCTCAGCATTTTGCTTTACCGAACACGGGCGAAGTCGAGGCGTCTCCGGTGTTGGCAGATCGCCATATTTTGTTTTTGCCGTGCCTTTAATTTGGAAAGGCACGCAGTAGCTTTAAACCGGAGCCTTTACGCCCATCTTGCATTTCTATAGTGTCCAGTATCCATGCAAGTGCCCGCGCAAGAGATAAGATATATGGAATGAAGTGCAAAATAGCGTGGCATCTATGCTAATTAAATGCTTTGGCCATAATCCATGCAAGTGATAACATATACAAAGTGACATACAAAACAGCATGGCACCCATCCTACCTCGACAATTCCCAAAATGTATGTAAGTGATGCGTACACCATATCATGCAGATGAGCCTGATTTCGGCATGCTTGCAGTCATTTTAGGCTGAATCGGATTATTTTTAAATGTACATATGCCGGAACTGAACGCATTATTTCTGTAATCGGGCTCATCTGCCAAAGATGAAGCACACATCGAACACACGAATACAAGGCACCCAATTGTTGAAATATTTATGAGAATCCTGCAAACCTGGAAGCCAATATACTTTCAGAATTTTTGCACTTCGGCCAGTATTGGACGCAATAGAGTACAGCTGCATGCCTTTACGGACTGCCACGAGAGTGCAATTGTGGTCGATGTACAAGTTCCCTGTCTTGGTATTGTGCCCTATTGTGCACGTAGAGCAGGGAATTCCCATAGCCAGTAACTTGTTCTTAAACGCTAGTACTCGTCTCGCCGTTGGTGCTCATTAAGGCTAAAAATGTTCTTCAACATCTTAAGCGATTTCGAGGGTGTCATATTCTCTTCTAGTCATGAGGTTTGAAGTTGCTCATTTGTGATGCAAATATGAAACCCCTTGTAGCCCTTCATCACCCACCATGTCCGCGGTGTTGTAAGTGCATGCATTCCTGATTCCTGGTTGGTGTATTGATCTCCTATCCGTGTCGAGTGATGGTGCAGTAACACCGGCACGTGACGCCATGGCTGACAACGCAGCTGCGCCCAACTGTCCCCAGCTCTCTCTCTCTCTCTCTCTCTCTCTCTCTCTCTCTCTCTCTCTCTCTCTCTCTCTCTCTCTCTCTCTTCTCTTTTATATATATATATATGTATATATATATATATATATATATATATATATGTATATATATATATATATATGTTATATATATATTTATGTTATATATATATATATATATATATATATATATATATATATATATTATGTGTATTATATTATATATATATATATATATATATATATATATATATATATATATATATATTATATTATATATATATATTATTTTATTTTTTTTTTTTTTTTTTTTTTTTTTTTTTTTTTTTTTTTTTTTTTTTTTTTTTTTTTCTCTCTCTCTCTCTCTCTCTCTCTCTCTCTCTCTTCTCTCTCTCTCTCTCTCTCTCTCTCTCTCTCTCTCTCTCTCTCTCTCTCTCTCTCTCTCTCTCTCTCTCTCTCTCTCTCTCTCTCTCACGTTTTGCCGCATGACAATCCGACACCATTCTGAAATGAATCACATCGAAAACAATAGAAAGCCGTCTGGTTGCGCGTGTCCAAACAGTCGCCACCACACGACCGCTCTCGTCAGCCCCATGTGTCCACGGGTGTTTGCATCCACGCTACGACGGACGGACTTGTCTGTGTTGCAGCCGGTGATTGCTGAGTGCGACTGGGAGCGGCGCGAGGAGGAGCACCTGCTGCAGGGCTGCCAGCCGGTGTACGCCGAGGGCGTCTGCTGTCCCAGGGCGATCTGCCCGCCCGGCACGGCCCACGCCGGCTCGCTGCCCGCCGTCGGCTCCTCCTTGCTGCAGGCCCCCGGCGCCGGGCCGCTGCCGGTGCCCGGCGGCGCGGCGCCCGCCGGCCAGCTGGAGCTGAGCGACGTGACCGGCGCGCTGGCCGGGCCCACTCGCGAGGAGCAGAAGGCCGGCCTGGAGCCGGACGTCACGGCCGAGGAGTTTCTGACGGGCGAGCCGACCGACGCCGGCCGGCTGGCGGCCGCCGAGCCCGACTTGCCGCAGGCGGTCGTCGGCGGCGACGCGGCGCTGACCGACGACGAGCTGAGTCTGCTGCAGGCCGGTCTGGCCGTCGAGCGGATGGCGCTGCTGAGCTCGCTGGGCAGCGCCGCCGACACCGAGCTGCTGTTGGAGGGCTCCGGCAGCCTGCTGGAGGCCAGCTCGTTCATAGACATGGTGATCGACACCGGCCTGCTGCACGAGGGCTCCGGCTTCTTCGAGGGAAGCGGCGCCGATGTGCTGTTCTGAGCAACGATACCGTTATCAGTGGGACGCAGCATGCACCGCTGCGGTTACTTTCTGGCGGCCGCAAATACACAGACTAGTTGTATTTGGCGAGTTGCCATTTTGCGGTCTGCGGAACAAATTGTTAGCGTACGGCAGCATTACATCACTGGCTATTCGGCAATGTGTGTTTTTGACCTGTGGTATTGTCATACGCCCACGACTTGTTTGACTTTTAGTTTTAATGCCAAGATGTTGCAGGATGCATGCAAACTAACGGAGAAATTTGGATGCTCACAAACACGCCTTTTGCTGAGCCCGTTGTCTCATGTGCTTAACCTGATATCTGATGTATCTTGAAGCAGCACATTAGATGAATCAGTGTGCGATTTCACCAAGTAGTGTATGCACATTCAAGTGACTTGCGTCATTTGAAGGTGATTGCATGAGTTGGAGAAATAATAAAATTTCACACGGAAACTGTATTAATGAATATATTATTTTAAGTTTAAGGCTCGTCCCTTCTGGTGTTGATCACTCGTCCATAGCAATAAAACAGGTGTCATATATTCATAGATTTATTCCATCCTTGGTTGAGCATTGGCGATTTGTGTGATTAGTATGAAATGCTGGAACATAGTGGTTATTTTATGACCATTGCTCTTGAGCGTGTTAATTGTGATGTATAAGCACGCGTGATTTTACCGAAATTGCAGTGCTTTCTTGATTATGACTTGCCAATCTGGTGCACCCTAAAAGTGAAAATGTTGTTTTCTGGGACTGGGTAGCGGTGGTTTTCAAGTCTAGTGTATTAAATCGCATGGCATCCCAATACGCTCTATATGCCATAATAATTTAGGCTTTTTGCCTTGCATATTATTAAGCAGACTGGCTAGATACATTGATAAACTACACATACCTTGTGATTAATGAAGTCACTTTCTTCAGAAAGCCGTAGCACCTTCAACTAAGAGGAAGACTGGAGGCAACTGCGCAAACCATTTTGTTGTCAAGTCAGTGAAAAAAACCCAGAAAGTATGATGAAAGTCATCTTCAGGATTAGTTATTACAAACCATATGAAAGGTTAGTTATTACTACATTTCCGACCGGAGATGAGGACCTGGGTGTCGTCTCGAACTGGGTGACATGTGCTACCGGGACATGCAGACTGAGGTCGTTCGAAAAGATGCAATAGAGAAGTGGACCTTGTTTGGGAGAAAGGAGGACAGATGCCTGTTTCCGTGTTGATCTGAGATCCAGCCTACGTGTGACCTCCCAGATATGCTTTAAACCAGTCGGTATCGATTCCATAGAGTTGAAGTTTAGTGAGCAGCTTGGTGTGGTCTATTACATCGAAACATTTACTGAGATCCAGAATGCAAAGGAGAGCTACTTCCGAACGGTCCATTGCTGCTAGTTTTTCGTCCGTGACTGAGATAAGGGCGGTTTCCGTAGAGCGGCGTGGTCTGAAGCCGTGCTGAGTTTGGGCCAGTAGGTGGTTTGAGTTTAGGTAGTGATAGAGTTGTTTCTGCACTACTCTCTCAGTGATCTTGGCGATATCCGGAACCAGTGAGATGGGTCTAAAATTAGAGGGATCCGAAGGATCTCCTGATTTGTGAATGGGAGTTACTATTGACTGTTTTCAAGTGGAGGGGATATCAGCTGTAGTCAGGCATGTGTTTATAATGTCGAGCAGCACTTTGCCGATAAAAAAGAACAGAAATTTGATAACCTTAATAGAGATCCCGTCGGGTCCGCACGCACATGTGCTTCTCATGTTTATGACGATATTGGCTAGCCGTTCAAGAGATATGGGTGATACTTTATAGGAGCTGGTAGAGACGCGCGATAGCCGGCAACTGGGAGATGTGTGTTCAGGCATGTTTGCCTGGAGTTTGACTTCTGCTGATACTTTTGGTCCGACACTAACAAAATAATGATTTAGCTGCTCAGGTAGGACCTGAGGTTGTATTCTGTGAGATCCTTTTTGTATTGATAATACGCTTGATAGCACGCCTCGCAGCTGATGGGCCTTTTTTAGCTATCTTTCCGCTAATATCTTCCCTACAGTCAGCTCTAATAGCTGACAGAGAGATCCCGTCGGGTCCGCACGCACTTGTGCTTCTCATGTTTATGACGATATTGGCTAGCCGTTCAAGAGATATGGGTGATACTTTATAGGAGCTGGAAGAAACGCGCGATAGCCGGCAACTGGGAGATGTGTGTTCAGACATGTTTGCCTGGAGTTTGACTTCTGCTGATACTTTTGGTCCGACACTAACAAAATAATGATTTAGCTGCTCAGGTAGGACCTGAGGTTGTACTTTGTGAGATCCTTTTTTGTATTGATAATACGCTTGATAGCACGCCACGCAGCTGATGGGCCTTTTTGAGCTGTCTTTCCGCTAATATCTTCCCTACAGTCAGCTCTAATAGCTGATCGAACTTGTCGGTTAAGTACTTTGTAAGTGTTTCTATATTGTAAGCGCAAGGCTACATTTTGCCGATGCATGAGATGTTTGGTAGCTTCGCTAACATGTGGTGCTGTTGGGTCCCGAATTTTGATGTTTCTGAGTGGCAGGTGCACGTCGATAATAGGTGTCAGCAATCTCAGCAGTGTGTCCCAATTATCGGTTACTGAGATGCGATCATTGACCTGGACCCAGTCGATCTCACCAAGGTCAAGGGTCAGTTCGGAGGTATCCACTCGTCCGAAAGAACGTGACTTTATCACGGTGTTAACTGAGCCAGGCCTGTTTACTTTAATTGAACATGTGATAAATTTGGGACTGAGGCAGAAACTCACTTTGGGCCTGTCGACAGAGGTGGGAGAATTTGTTATGATGACATCCAATAAAGAGCCTGTGGCGAATGTAGGGCGCTTCACTGTTTCGGTTAGTGAATAATAACCGTTAAGCCGTTGTTGCATGGATGCATTTCATGTAATCAGCATTTTTTTTCCGCTAAATGGCGGAAATACGACATAACGACGAGGGGTCGACATAGATGCAGGGCTGTTTCTTGCAAATACGATCAGATAAAAGGCATCTTTTTGCACCATATATGTTACACCATGCAGCCTTTGTATATTTTCTTCCCAGCCAGGTTTGTTTGTTTATTGAATGGTTCACGACGCACTTAATGCACATTCACGGCTAATGGCGCCGCCCTCACTGATTCGCCGGTGGGCTGCGGGATTGGGAAATGCCCCGAGCGGAGCTAGCGTCGAACCCGGGACCTTTGTTACCCAGAGCCCAACAACTTAACCACTGGGCCAATCCCGCCCCAAGCCGTGAGGCTATCTATTGTGAATGACCTGAGGAAATAATAATACGCGAAGAAAACGGATTTCCTAGCTTGTATACCTCAAGAATGTATCCCTGGATTCGAATGCAAAGTATCACCTAATCCATTATGCTATGTGTTCACTAAACTGAACTGTATACGTTCAAACTTATGCTCCACCGCTTGTCACGATGTCTGGCCCGGCGCGTCGGTGAGCCGCACCTCTCACGACCAACGTCCAGAGTTCCGGCATTGGGGGACCGTCTAGGTAGCTGACAAGAACTGATCGGCAGCGACGTTCCGATACATTCCCCAGCATCCCATGGCAGTTTTGCTCCCGCTTCCAGAGTAAGGTGACGCCGCTCCGATCGGGAAAGATCCTCCCCCGCCCCGGATTGGAATGATTGTTTTTCAGCCAAAGCTCCTATCGGAGGAAATGGTGCCCTCTCAGCATTCTCGAGCGCAGCCCCTGTACCCGCTCAACGAATTTTCCCACCGAAAGCGACCCTCTAAAGGAATGTATTCGTCCCCTGGAGGAACTGGAGAAAATTTCAGAATGCACATGTGAAGAAACCACCAGACCACATTTGGCAGCACATTTGCAAGGTGCCATGCGATAATTACCGCACACTCCTGTCACCTGTTGACAGCAAACGGAGACACAGGTGCACGATATCACCGCAAGGGCTCCGCTGTCTACTATTTCGGACAACTGAGGACGTTATATTTCATAACGTCCTCAGATATTTTTGGACGTTATAAGCTTTAGTGCGTTATGAACTCTGCCTCTGAAGCCAGTTTTGAAGGCTGTGGTCTTTGGACGCTATGAATTCTGGACATTAGGAATGCACTCTATCCGAAATGTCCTGAAGTTTTGTGGACTTCATTTCTCACCTCGAATTTTACTATAATTGGACGTTGTTAGCTTTATACGTTATGAACTTTGGTACTAAATGAACTTTGGATGTTATGAATGTTCTATGTTTGTTTCAGCTAAATTGTTGAGCTGCCAAATTTGTTTGCTGTGCAAGAAGTCCCCCGCTGCAGGATTAAGTTTTGTTCCATGAGGTTCCAAGCCAAGATACCTTTACTAAAGGTTCCAAGCTAGGTACTGATAATACAGGGTACAACGGAATCGAATAGGTTTTCTAGCTCCCGCCAAGGTGACGTAATGATGAATGTGCGATATGTCTAGTAGAATCAACCAGGATTTTGGTATATACTGTGACGTCACGTAAACATTCCAGAGACGTTTTAGAACCCGGCTAAGATTCAGCTGTGGCGCAGCGAAGACATCAGAGTGTTGTTATGGGTAGGAATGCGGTGTTTATGTTTGTTGGCATGGGAAGTTTCAATATGAGGCTGAGGAATATTGTTTGGATTCCTAAGGTATTGAACTTGCTCGTACCCCTCCTTTCCAGCCGTGGTCTTTAGTTGCCCTCTCTCATCATACTGCTGCTATCCATGGCACCGCGCGATTCCTGCGATGCTCGACATGAATGCAGTTAGCGTCGGTCCAAGCGAAAAGTCCAAGTGTTAGGAAAAAATGCCGCTCAAATTCGCGGACAAGATTCTTCAAGCTTTCAAATGAAACTGATTTTCGACAATTTTGATGGTATTTAATATTTGAAATGTCGTTCGGAAAACACCGACGTTTGGCTGGACCGTGTACAGGACTGGGCATTTGTTCCCCCCATGTGACGTCACCGATTGCCAAACGACATTGGAGGGCCCAGTTTCCAAACAGGGTCCGGGTACTAAGACTAAAGGGTACGACGAAATCTAGTAGGTTTTCTAGTTCCAGTCCAATGACGTTGGCAGGCATGTGCGAGGTTTCTAGTGGAATCTACCAGGATTTTGGTATATGCGGTGACGTCACGTATGACATTCAAAATAAGTTTTAAAACCTGGCTGGGATTCAGCTGTGGCGCAGCGAAGACGCAGAGTGTTGCGGTTGTTGGGCTTCTGATTGTTAGCATGGGAAATTTAAATATGAGGCTGAGGACTATTGTTTGGATTCCTAGGGTATTGAACATGCTCTTAAGTTTGGTGAAGAATGTCTTCAGTACATAAGATACAACAACCCTCAACCTGTTATCGTTCATAACCCTCAAAGTTTCACGAATTATGATTGAAACAATAGCTGTATTTGCCAAATACGAACTTAGGCTAACCGGTAACCGGTACGCTTCAATGTGTTTTGTGGGTCCTTGGAATATACCATTCCAATGCAATGCCTATAATGGTGACTAAGGTGATGGGATCATTCATTTGCTGTGCAAATCTTTGCTTTTTAGGTTGCGTGCAGCACCAAAAGGAGCTTTTGTTCACATAGCATGTCATAAAAAGAAACGTAAAAAATGCAACATAGCTTAACCTAACTTATCCTAACCGGGTGGGTCTACTTTGTTGCCGTGGGCTGTTGCCGTGACCATATTCAGAAACTACCGAACCAAATTCCACCAAACCTTCACCAATCGATTCAGTTGGGTCGATTTATGTGGGACTTTTGAATATGGGGACCCTTACCGTTACACAAAGCTATAAAATTACCCCTCAAACTTGGGGCGGCCATTTTGAAATCATTTTGAAAGTGTTGCCGTGCCCATGCTCATAAACCGCTGCACCGAATTGAACGAAACCTTCACCAATCGATGCAGCATAGTCGATTTACTTGGGACTTTAAAATATGGTGACCTTGACCTTGACCTCAGGTCGCTAATTAAGTACATCTTTATTTTGAATTGTTGCCGTGACCATGCTCCTAAACTACTGAACCGAATTTCGTGAAACCTTCACCAAAAGACGTGCCATGGTCGATATACTTGGTACTTTTGAATATGGTGACCTTGGCCTAATGTCAAGGTCATCAAAAAAGCACAAAACCATTTTTAAGACTTTTAACCACGCCCATACTCTGAAACTACCCAATACAATTTCATGAAACCTTCACAAATCGACGTAACGTGTTCAATATACGTGGGGCTTTGAATATCATGACCTTGACCTTAGGTCAAGGTCACCAAAATCCCCAAAATCGTTTTCTTGCCTATTTGACACGCCCATGCTCCCAAAGTACCGAACCGAATTTGATGAAACATTCACCAATCGACGTGGAATGGGCGATATATTCTGGAGTTTAAATATGGTGACCTTGGCCTTAGGTCAAGGTCATCAAATGCACAAAACCCATTTTAATGGTTGTTGCGCCGCCCATGTTCCGAAAGTACGGAACCGAATTTCATGAAACCTTCACCAATCGACGTGCCGTGGTCGATATACTTGGGACTTTTCAATATGGTGACCTCAGCCCTAGATCAAGGTCATAAAAAATGCACAAAACTCATTTTAATGTTTGTTGCGCCGCCCATGCTCCGAAAGTACGGAACCGAATTTCATGAAACCTTCACCAATCGACGTGCCGTGGTCGATATACTTGGGACTTTTCAATATGGTGACGTCGGCGTTAGGTCTAGGTCATACAAAATGCATAAAACTCATTTTGATGGTTGTTGCGCCCCCATGCTCAGAAAGTACGGACCCGAATTTCATGAAACCTTCGCCAATCGACGTGCCGTGGTCGATATACTTGGGACTTTTCAATATGGTGACCTCGGCCCCAGGTCAAGGTCATACAAAATGCATAAAACTCATTTTAATGGTTGTTGCGCCGCCCATGCTCCGAAAGGACGGAACCAAATTCCATGAAACCTTTGCAAATCGACGCGACGTGGTCGATATACTTTCGGCTCTTGAATATTATGATTGTCATTTATATTCTTTACATAACGCCGACCAGACCATACGTTGTTCCCAGTAACTACTTTACAACAACTTTATATGACATGATTGACCATCACTATTTATGGGCTCCCAAGGTCAAGGTATTTCCCTTGCATCTGTTGCTGTCTTCTAGGTGTGTGGTCGTGTTAGGCTGTGCCCGCATTTGCTATTTTATGCCATGTATGGTACTGCAATACGTTTATATTTCGGTCGTTTGGTGAGCCGTGGTATCCGTAAAGCACTTCGTCTTTTTCACTCCTTGCTTGTTCACTTGCTGTTCCAGTTTAAGGAAAGTTTTCTTACCATGGGTGGAGGCAAGACTGTCCATATTGAGAAGTCCCAAGTATATAGTCCACGGCACGTCGATTTGCAAAGGTTTCATGAAATTCGGTTTCGTACTTTCGGAGCATGGGCGGCGCAACTACCATTAAGATGCGTTTTATGCATTTTGTATGACCTTGACCTAGGGCCGAGGTCACCATATTGAAAAGTCCCAAGTATATCGACCACGGCACGACGATTGGCGAAGGTTTCATGAAATTCGGGTCCGTACTTTCTGAGCATGGGCGGCGCAACAACCATCAAAATGAGTTTTATGCATTTTGTATGACCTTGTCCTAATGCCGACGTCACCATATTGAAAAGTCCCAAGTATATCGACCATGGCACGGCGATTGGTGAAGGTTTCATGAAATTCGGTTCAGTACTTTCGGAGCATGGGCGGCGCAACAACCATTAAAATGAGTTTTGTGCATTTTTTATGACCTTGACCTAGGGCCGAGGTCACCATATTGAAAAGCCCCAAGTATATCGACCACGGCACGTCGATTGGCGAAGGTTTCATGAAATTCGGTTTCGTCCTTTCGGAGCATGGGCGGCGCAACAACCATCAAAATGAGTTTTATACACTTTTGATGACCTTGACCTAATGCCGAGGTCACCATATTGAAAATTCCCAAGTATATCGACCACGGCACGTCGATTGGTGAAGGTTTCATGAAATTCGGTTCCGTACTTTCGGAGCATGGGCGGCGCAACAACCATTAAAATGGGTTTTGTGCATTTTTGATGACCTTGACCTAGGGCCAAGGTCACCATATTTAAACTCTAGAATATATCGCCCATTCCACGTCGATTGGTGAATGTTTCATCAAATTCGGTTCGGTACTTTGGGAGCATGGGCGTGTCAAATAGGCAAGAAAACGATTTTTGGGATTTTGGTGACCTTGACCTAAGGTCACGGTCATGATATTCAAAGCCCCACATATATTTAACGCGTTACGTCGATTTGTGAAGGTTTCATGAAATTGTATTGGGTAGTTTCAGAGTATGGGCGTGGTTAGAAGTCTTACAAATGGTTTTGTGCTTTTTTGATGACCTTGACCTAAGGCCAAGGTCACCATATTCAAAAGTCCCAAGTACATCGACCATGTCACGTCTTTTGGTGAAGGTTTCACGAAATTCGGTTCAGTAGTTTAGGAGCATGGTCACGGCAACAATTCAAAATAAAGATGTACTCAATTAGCGACCTTAGGTCAAGGTCAAGGTCACCATATTTTAAAGTCCCAAGTAAATCGACGATGCTGCATCGATTGGTGAAGGTTTCGTTCAATTCGGTGCAGCGGTGTATGAGCATGGGCACGGCAACACTTTCAAAATGATTTCAAAATGGCCGCCCCAAGTTTGAGGGGTAATTTTATAGCTTTGCGTAACGGTAAGAGTCCCCATATTCAAAGTCCCACATAAATCGACCCAACTGAATCGATTGGTGAAGGTTTGGTGGAATTTGGTTCGGTAGTTTCTGAATATGGTCCGGCAACAGAGTAGACCCACCCATCCTAACCTCCCTTTTGAAGAAAAAAAAACTTTGCTAGCTATGTCTTTGAATGTTCAAATCTTGAACGTGCCATGAACACCAGACGAAAGCAACATTCATGTTATGACTGATACAGCCATGGTTCAAGACCCATTACCCAGCATATGGAAACCATTTGATGGTACTGAAAAGTAAGCATATTTAGCGTGGCATGTGCCTCACCATCTCCTATTTAGACCTGTGTGAAGTAAGAGGAAAATAAGGCATTTTGTAGATTTAGTGGGAAGTATCTGAAAAGCAGATTATCATTATTCATTTTTTGTTATTATGTCTTGGTATCAGTATATACATATCGGAATTGCTGCAGAGTTTTTTCGGGCTGCATTAATGTGCATTTTGTTGAAGATATCCTCAATTTTAACTATGTTCCTTTTGTCAACTCAATTTACTTGTGAATTACCATGCATAGTTAATGTCATTTTCTTACTGGAGTGAATATGCACTGGAGCATTCCTTCTACGTGGTCACATCCTATACTGTAAATATTGGTAACTCGAGGTGCACTGTGTGCATGAGTTGGTTCACAGATACCCATGACCCCTAAGGGAAAAGGCACACTGAGTGCACTTGTGAGAAAAAATCGACCAACTGCAGTGCAAAATATACTAATAAGAAAAGGATTTGTGGCCATACATGCCTAGAAAGATGAATATAGCAAGGCTGAAAGCTAAGCTTATGCTGATTCTAAGCTAAGGAACCGCTTTTTATGGCCAGTAGGATACTTTTTCTGACAGCAAATAATTGCAGCATTTAGTACGGATACCTGGTAGTAATGTTGGAGAACAGCATTAATTATATCTGTGGTACCCCCTTATTCCGAAATGGTGTGGAAAATGGGCTGAAACATGTATGTGTGCATTCATACAAATATTATAAGCTTCTGTTCTCTCGGTATTCAATGTCATGTCAATTGAAATTGGTAATTTTCAGCAGTTCAGGGAGCAGGCTCATAACATTATGGCCTCACTCAGGGATACACTCATGATCAGTGCCATCGACAGGACTTCAAAGCTGGTGCAGGGGAAAAGTCAAGCTTCTTATCCAGATGTCTCGAAATATTTGCTTGAAAAAAGGGAATCTACAGCTTTAAACTGCAATGTTTTTAGGTTGTGGGAGGAACTATTCCTTCTGTTCACACTATTGACCCTTCTCCAACAACAGAAACACCTATATTTCATGGGCTGGATTTTGCATTGGAGGTCTAAGCCCCTTTCAGCGATTAAAGCTGCTATTAAGGCAAGTTCACACATCCCAGATAGAGTAGCGTGGACAGTGGCGCAACTGGTGTTTGCGCGCGGGATGCGGGGGCAAACGGATTTCGAGGTGGCTCAAGGAACAGTCATGCAAAAAGTCGCCGGATTTCGACCAGTATTTTTCATAAGTACCCATTATTGTTTTATGCTCAGATGAGTATGAACTACTGAATTTGGCCTACAAGGTGCCAAGTCTATCACCATCGTTCCGAAGTCACTGGATTTTAGCCCTCTCCCTCCTGTTCAATTGCTCTCGAAATTGCAGGCAAGTTCTCATGTATACAATGGCCGGGAATGAGATTATATACTCATATATCATTGAAGTTTTCATATATATCCATTTCATAATCAGAAATCGCCGGTATATGTATGTAAGATACTCAGATTCAATGATTCTACTATGATTCAAGATACTCAACATGGGTTTAGAAAAGGACGATCGTGTCTCACAAACCTCTTGGAGTTTTTGAACTTCGCCACAGAACAATTTGATCAGGGAAATCAGGTTGATGTAGCATATCTTGACTTTAGTAAGGCCTTTGACAAGGTACCCCATAAATGGTTAATGATACAGCTTCAGTCCCAAGGTATTGCAGGTAGCATCTTAAAATGGATAGAGTTGTGGCTTTCAGATAGACAGCAAAGAGTGATGTTAAATGGCACAAAGTCATCATGGCAAAATGTTCTTAGTTGAGTCCCCCAGGGGTCAGTACTGGGGCCACTACTGTTCATTATATTTGTAAATAGCATTGAAAGTGGCCTAAGCAGTAAAGTTTTGAAATTTGCGGATGATTTGAAGGTCTTTAGGGCAATAACAGGTCAAGATGAGCATATCTCGCTGCAAAAAGACTTAGACGAACTTGTGAAGTGGTCGAAGAATGGCAAATGAAATTTAATTTTCATAAGTGGAAAATCATGCATGTAGGTAAGCAGCATATGAAGGCTCCATACTTGATGGGTGGCCAAGTGCTATCAGTGACTCAACAGGATAAGGATTTAGGTGTTATTCTAAACACAAAACTGGGGGCATCAGAACAGACCAAGGAAGCCAGGAAGAAGGCACTGAGAATGCTCGGGGCAATAAATAGGAATGTATCATACAGAAGTGAGGAAGTGATCAGGAAGCTTTACTGTGTATATGCCAGGCCACATTTGGAATACTGTATCCAAGCTTGGTCTCCTAGCTATGAAAAAGATTGTTGGGTTTTAGAGAGAGTACAAAAGAGGGCTACAGAAATGGTAAATGGCATAAGCAACCTGGCATATGAGGAAAGATTGAAGAAATTGAATATGTTTTCACTTAGATATAGAAGGCTGAGAGGAGATCTCATCGAGGTCTTTAAATTTGTCCATGGTCTGGAGAGGGGATATCGTGGGGAAATGTTTGAATTGAACAGAAATGATGCAATTAGAGGTCATAAATTCAAAATTAAAGTTAACCACAGCAGAACAAGGTTAAGGCAAACTTTCTTCACCAACAGGGTAATAGAACACTGGAACCAGCTGCCAGAAAGCATTGTCAGTAGCAGCACATTGAACATCTTTAAAAACAGGATAGACAATCATTATAAGAATAGAGGGCTTGCTTTTCAGTATTACAGGGAGGGCTGATTGACAGATTTGGTGGGCAATTGGTTCAGTGTACAGAGTGCAACCATGAAGGGCCCTTGTGGCTCATAGTTGCATTCATCTTTTATGTCTTTATGTCTTTATGTAAACATTTGTATGTATATATATGTGCTATTCCTTATTATACTATAGATTATCCGGGTGCAAAATGCATGAAGCTAATGGGAAGTTCCATGTAGATGGAACGCATGCTCCATGACCATGTAAAAATCCTAAAATATTAAGGAACAGAACAAACACTGAGGGGGAACTTGCCCCTCAAACATATATATATTAAAAACACCCCTTGTCTGGACGTGTATGAATTGAAAATGGAAAACAATCCTGAAAACTAGTTGCAGGTTCCGTAGCTACACATGGGTGATAAGGGTGTAATATTCCAACCAGTATCTGTACCTCCGCCGGTAGCCTAAATGTAATGTTGGCGTCTTTTCCTGGCCGGAGAGGTACCACCTTCCTATGGGAGGAGCATGCACCCAGTGCCCCCACCCTTGTTTACGCTCCTGCACCGTGTTGGGAGGAGTTATGTTACAACAGTTTTCTCTTAATTGCTCCTACCCCTCCTTCCCAACTGTGATCTTCAATTTGCCTGTCTCGTCATACTGCTGCTACCCGTGGCACCGCGCAATTCCTGCGGATCTCGACATGAATGCAGTTGGTTGGTTGTTTGGGCTTAGGGGCGCTTCCACTGCTTCGGTCATACAGCGCCCATAACAATGTTGGATTGACAGCTTAGGATGATTGGTGCTAACAGTAATACACGACATTCAGAATACGGACAGATATCAGTGAAACAGTAAAAGAGAAAGAGCAAGCTCAAGCAAACATCAGTGAAACGGGAATAGCATCAGTGAAACAGTGAAACGGGAGTAGCACCAGTGAAACAAAAACAGAAAGAGCAAGCGCGAGCAATAACAGTGGAACAGCGAAACAGGAGTTACATCAGTGGAACAGTGAAACAGGAAGAGCAAGCGCGAACAAACGTCAGTGGAACAGTGAAACGGGAGTAACATCAGTGGAACAGCGAAACAGAAAGAGCAAGTGCGAGCAAACATCAGCGAAACAGTGAAACAGCAAGAGCAAGTGCAGGCGAAAATCAGTTGGAGCGACATGTCATGGTTCCGAGCGTATAGCGCTACACGTCAGTGAGGTGTGTAAATCGCCTTGAAGGCAACATCCGATAAGAAGCGAAACAGTTGTCCAGAAGTCACCGCGCGCGAGTGGTCACCAAGGGGGTCGCGGAGTGACAGCGACTGTGCGGCTCCAAAAAACCGTCTTCGGTCATCGGCGAGCAGAGGGCACGAGATCAAAACGTGACGCACAGACAGTGGTGCGCGACATCGAGGGCAGCTTGGCCTGTCTTCCTCACAGAGCAGATGGTGGTGTGTTGGGTGTGTGTCCAAGCCGAAGACGGCAGAGCACGACCTCGTCACGTCTCGTCCGGCGGTATGATGAGGTCCACTCCTCAAGACATGGTTTTATCGCTCGTAGTTTCTTCCAGCAACGTATCCCAGCTATACTGCCACTTTTTAGAAACAAAGGCCGTAATTGTACGGCGATTTTCTCTCGCTGGGAGCGGTATGAATCGTTGGTATGGAGCTTTGGCTGCACGTTTCGCAGCAGCATCCGCTGCCTCGTTTCTCACGATGCCGACATGTCTTGGAATCCAGCAGAAGGTAACAGATTTTCCAGCATGTGCTATTGATCTGAGAAGCCGTAAGACGTCCTGTACTATGGGATCAGGTGAATTGAACTGCTTTAGCGCCCATAGACTGCTGAGGGAATCAGTAAAAATGACATTCGAGTCTTCCCGTCCTACTTCAATAAAACTGAGGACCTTAATGATGGCAATCAGTTCTGACGCGTATACGGTTGCATGGGGTGGCAGTGAGAAAAATCTCGACATTGGACCAATAACAAATGCACTTCCAACGCCAGTATCGGACTTCGATCCGTCTGTTTAAAACTGAATGTATGCGTCAAAAGAGGCTATGTGCTCCAGAGCACGTGCCAAACGGTCGTGCGGTGTAGCGTGTACTTTCTTCATCACGGGGAGCGACGTGTCAATTGTTGGATGGGCCACCTGCCAAGGCGGTGTTTGTGGAAAGCCGACCCGCATAATTCCCCGCAATGGAATATCGCTATCCTCGAAGAGTCTGCGCATTCTGACGCAAAAGGGGGTGCCGTGCGTAATGCGTGCTCGTCCGAATGTTGCCATCAAGCGGTGGGAGAATGTATAAGCATAGGCAGGATGACCGGGGAATTGACGCACTTTGCACGCGTAGCGCATCCCGAGGATTTCGCGACGGAGCGAGAGTGGTGGCTCGTGGTCTTCAGCCAGTAGGCTCATAGAAGTTGAAGTGCGGAACGCTCCGGTCACAATTCCGAGCGCCGAATGGTGTACCACATCCAGTGATCGCTTGCTTGTTGTACAGGCGCTGTCATATATAAAACATGGGTAGTCGAGTTTTGAACGGACGAGAGAACGGTACAACAGGAGCATAGTTTTCCTGTCTCTTCCATAAGACGTGCGCGCAACCATCTTCAGAAGGTTGAGCGATGTAAAACACTTCTCTCGAAGCGTTTTAAAATGTTCCTTGTAACTAAGACGAGCATCAAAAGTAACTCCCAGAAACCCGGCAGCGCGCTGGAAGGGAATTGGCTGTCCATGCAGCTGGAGAGCAGGGTCTGGGAAGATTCTGCGGCGCCGGCAGAAATGCATCCCTACAGTTTTTGTGACAGAAAACCGAAACCTGTTCTTGGAGCTCCACCTCTCCAAGCATGATACCGCCAACTGAAGCTGCCGTGCCATTGCCGGTGCACTGGATGTGCAGCACCAAATCGCGATGTCATCCACGGACAGTGATCTGCCGATATTACGCGGAATGGACTCGCAGATATCATTGATCATGATGGCGAACAACGCCACGCTCAGCACACTTCCCTGTGGTATCCCTTCCGTTTGTGGGTACCGATTCGACACACAACTTCCGATCCGGACACGAAAAACACAACTCGACAGAAAGTTCTGGAGGAAGAGGCCCATGGATCCACGAATTCCACATTTGAAAACCTTCATCAGTATGCCGTAGCGCCAGGTGGTGTCATACGCTCCGTGGACGTCGAAAAACACTGCACGAATGTGACGATTTTGCTGGAAAGCTGAACGTACCACTGTATCGAGAGCCAAAAGATGGTCAACAGTGCTGCGGTTTTTCCTAAAACCACACTGTGCGTTGGTTAAGATGTGATGTCGTTCAAGAAACCAGGTCAGACGCACGTTTACCATCTTCTCCATGAGCTTACAGAGTGATGATGTGAGTGATATGGGTCGGTAGTTCGCCGGGTCTACGCTGTCTTTTCCGGGCTTTAATACTGGGATCATAATGGCCTCACGCCAAGCGGGAGGGAAATCCCCTTTCTTCCAAAGTCGGTTCAGCGTTGCCAGTACGACATCAAGTGTACATGATGGAAGATGTTTGAGCATGTCGTTGTGTATTTCGTCGTCGCCTTCAGATAAGCTCCGAAGTGTCGCAATAGCGGAACGAAGCTCAGTCAGCATGAATGGCTGGTTGTAACTTATACGTTCAGAAGTCAAAAAGTTCAGTGGCTGTCTCTCGCAAGTGGCTTTGTGGCGTGTGAACAAGTCGTCATCACTGTAGCTCCTACATCTGTTCGAGATTGTGCGAGCCATCTCGTTTGCCACGTCGATCGGCTGGGTGATGTCTCTGCCGGCAACTCGTAGTACTGGCAAAGGCGTATAATTGTATTTACCGTCGATACGCTTAAGTCGAGACCAGACCTGAGATATAGGTGTGGAACGATTCAGTTTGTCCACATAATTTCTCTATGAGACCCTCTTAGCGTCCCTGATAGTGCGTCTAGCATTGGCTCGAGCCTGCGGAAGGCGATGAGATTATCTGAACTACTCCTCCGATCGAAAGCTCTGAAGGCGCGTCGGCTTGCCCGAATTGTCTGACAGCACTCTTCCGTCCACCACGGAACGGGCGCGCGACGGGGAGTGCCAGATGTGCGAGGGATAAACTCAGTGGCGGTCTGCACAAGCAGGTTCGTGACTGATTCCACTGGCATGGGGGTGACACCAGGCCTCACTGACGAAGTTTCCTCTAGTCGCATCTCATATTCTGACCAGTCGGCCTTCCTAAAATTCCACCGGCATGGTCTAGTCCCGAGTACTGGGACATCCTCGTAACCCAGCCACACCGGAAAGTGGTCACTCCCCAGGGGGTCGTCGGCCACAGACCAGCTAAAAAGTTGTGCGAGTTCTGGGCTGCATAAACTAAGGTCTAGAACAGAGGTATGGCCAGAGGGTAGGGTAAGGTGCGTCGGCGTTCCAGAATTTAGAATGCACAAGGATGCTTCGTGCATAACGGATTCCAAACAGCGACCCCGTGCGTTAACGTCGTCGCATCCCCATACTGTGTGGTGATCGTTAAAATCACCTAGTATTAATACCGGCGGGGGCAGCTCTGACATCAGGCGCCTTAGCTCAGTAGTGGGAAATGTAACACCGGGTGGCAGGTACAGTGAGCAGATAGATATAGGACGATGATTAAAATGCACTCTGACAGCAACGGCCTGCAGCTTGGAGTGTAGCACCAATCTCTGCGCAGCCACACTATGGTGCACAGCCAGCAGCACTCCACCGTGTGCCACGGTGTCTGAGGGAGTGTCCTTTCGAAATACTGAGTAGTATTTTAGGCTATAATAGTAGTCCGGCGTCACTTTCGTTTCTTGGAGACAGATGGCCGCCAGACAGTGGCGGTTTGACAGCAACTGGAGGTCTTCGGCGCTGGTTCTCAGCCCCTGCAATTCCATTGTAAAATGGACCGCAGTTGAACCATTTAAACCGTGTTAAAATGGATATGGCAATTATCACACAATATCACAGGTGGGTGAGTCTAAAACAAAAGGAGCTGCTAAAATGCATCGCCAGTACACTATAAAGGTGCAGGTGACTTGGTGTCGCCGGACGCCCTCGGGCGAGACCTGGGACGTTCCCCACCGGGCGGCGATGGTGTCCATGGGGAGGCTCGCTTACGCCCAGGAGAAGGCCAGGGTGCGACTCCCTCGCTCCCATGGGATGGGGTGGGAGGAGGTCCCATGACCCTTCCAGTCTCGGGGGTACATCGGGGACTAGCTCTGGTGCTTGGGGATGGCGGAGATGTCGCCCTGAAAGGCTGTCCACCATCTCTGGCGCTCGGCGACGGCTCCCTGGAACTGGTCCGTGACGCCCGACCAGACGCACCCATATCGGGCGCCCCCCCCCCCCTGCGGACGTCAACCGAGAGATGTGGTCGGGTAGCCGGAGGAGCGACCACTGGGACTCGTCGAGAGGTCACGCCAGACTCCCCTGAACTGGTTGATGGCGATGGGAGAGTTGACGTGGATAGTACAGGGGTGGGCTGGGATGGTGTGGGATCGGTGGAGGAAATGTATAAGGATTCGTGGTGGTTAGCAGAGGGCCTGGCGGACCTCTTGGTTCGCTGGACAAGTTGCCACTTCTCCGGAGCTATATCCGGAGAAGGTGGCACCACGACCTAAGAGGCCGGTGGCGGAGACGCAGCGCGCTTTTCGTTCTCTAGGGGGGTCTGACTTATCTGGTTTGGTTGTGCAGTTGGCGGAGCGACGGGTACGCCGAAGGAGCGGAGGAGCGCACATAGTTGTGCAATCAGTCCGTTTATTTTATTTTCCTCTATCTGGAATGGGACTGATGTGGTCGCTTTAACTTTTGACGCGTAGGATATTTTTGGGTTAGACTGCGCATGAATGTCCCGGGCCTCACGAAAGGTTATTTTGCGTTCATGCTTAATTACGATGATTTCCTTTTCTTTTATGCAGCTTGCACAAGTGCGGTCAAAGGAGGCATGAGGGACCTGTCCCCGACCACAGTTTACGCAGTTAAGTATTTCGGAAGTGCACTGCTCGGTGGCGTGTCCGGAGGAAGCACACCGTGGCAAATGCCACTTGCTGGATGATTCATGCAGAACGAGTTTGTGTAGCCGTACTTTTGGCATTTAAAACACCGCATCGGATTTGGAAGGAACGCTCTTACTTTAACACGCAGGTAACCCACTGTTATCTCGGATGTTAAGTCTATTGGGTTATAGGTTAAAATGATGTTGTTTGTCGTAATCATCTCTGCACCATTCCTGACTTTCATCTTTCTCGCACCGGTGACTCCAAATTTGCGCAACCCGTCAGCGATCTCGTCCTCTGACACGTCCCTCAAGTCATAGCAATTGATTATTCCACGCGATGTGTTCTTGGTTTGGTGTGGTTCTACTTTTATTTCTATGCTCTCGTTCATCCTCCGATCGCCCTTTCTTACACCGTATGTAAACTCAGATGTTTGCAACGCTTTCTGTGCCTCTTTCGCTTCCGCAAACTCCACCTCCAAAGAGCCATCCCTCAGCTTTTCGCAGCGAACGATCTTCCCGAACCGGTCACAACTGTCTCGTCTTTGAAAGGGGGACAGCGCGGCGAGATTTTTCGTCCGACCACGAAAGATGAGGATACGGGGTACGCTGGAGACTTGGCCTCCACAGATACCCGAGTTAGTATGGCTCCTCTCGGCGCCAAATGAGCGGGTTATCTGGTCACCACGAGTGGGACCAGGAGTGGTTTTTTTTTTGTGTTTTGGATGCCATAAAGTGTGTGATTCTTTCGACTCCTCGGGCGCCCCACCCCTTAGGGGCCCTACCGGGGGGACACCTGGGTCCCGCGGACGAGAGGTCGCCAGGCGCCCGAGGAGCTATACGGGGCAGGCGGCGCCTTCGTCCGGCCGGGAGAGAGAGATTCACCACCCCGACCGGGATCCAGCACCGCCCACCCATTGACCCCGGCCGGCCGGGCCGGCGGGAACCGGGAAGTGTCCGGCCCGAGGCGACCAGCCACTTGGCCCGCGTGAGGCCCCACGGGCCCGCCCGCCCATCCGGGATATCGGGACCAAAGAGGTGTGTTGGTCCCCCGTCACAACTAGCATCGTGCGACGGGGGACCTCAACCTCCAGGACTCCGTCAACCCAGGGGAACGGGCCGAGGAGGCGCGGCTACCCCGATAAAACAGAGCTGGTGGGCAGGACCGGGGAAGTTGTCCTGCCTGCTCATAGTAAGGATAGTTGATGTTGTAAAGACATAAAAAGACATAAAAGATTAGTGCAACTATGAGCCACAAGGGCCCTTCTTGGTTGCACTCTGTACACTGAACCAGTTGCCCACCAAATCTGTCAATCAGCCCTCCCTGTAATACTGAAAAGCAAGCCCTCTATTCTTATAATGATTGTCTATGCTGTTTTTAAAGATGTTCAATGTGCTGCTACCAACACCAGCATTTTCATATCCCTTTAGATTAAAGTCACCAAGAATAAGGCACTTCCTCTTAACGTTTCTACTGATTTCCTCACAAATCACCTTGTCAAGCTCCAGTTGCTGAGAATGTGGCAAGGTTCCTGATCGGTAGAAAGCTCCTATCCTAAGAGTATTGCTGTTGCCTTTTCCCACAGTGACATCAAGCCAAATGGAATCCACAGACACATGACGTATATTGTTGGATGGTCATCGTTGAGAAGTGTCGTGATGTTTAGTGGGATGTTGTTCATGTTGCAGTTATTTGTGATGGGTTCTCTTTCTGTGTTGTAGTTTGTGCAGTGTATGAGTATGTGTTTAATGTATGTGAGTGTTCGTTGACATGTTGTGGATTGTGGTCGTGGGAGTTGTCGTAAGAGGTAGGAGTGCGTGAGTGCAGTGTGTCCGAGACGTAAGCGTGTTAGTATGCGTTCTTTTTGTCTAGTGTTTTGGTTGATGGTGTGCCAGAGTTTGTGTTTTTGGTGTATTTCGTGTAGTTGCGTGATTGTTGTGTCCCATGTTTGGATGGATGGCATGGGTGTTGGGATGAGATGGGCATTGGAATGGGAGCGTATGGATGGAAGGACGAGTGAGGCACTCTTAGTCTGACCTCTCCCCAGCCGCCTGGTGGTCTGGCCGCCGGATCCCTGAGGCACGCAATCCCCACCGCCACGTAAGGGTGATGCCTCGTCGGGGGGACATGAATGCAGTTAGCGTGGGTCCAAGCGAAAAGTACTGATGTTAAGAAAAAATCTGCTCATATTCCCTGACAGAATTCTCCAAGCTATCAAATGAACCAGATTTTGTCCAATTTTGATGGTATTTAAGATCGGATGTATGATGTGGAAAACACGGAAGTTTGGCCGAAGCGCCTACGGGACCGGGCATTTCTCCAGCCCGTGTGACGTCACCGGTTGCCAAACGATATTGGAGGGCCTCGAGCAGGGTAGCTGTTATAAGTAGCTGGGTGTGAGGTGGGTAGGGTGCGGCTCGCTTGCGCTTTAATCATTCACATGTAATGTTGTATTGGTTCGATGTGAAGAATGATTCTATAGGAAATGTGCTTACCTGAAGCATCTTGATTTTGTGGTAAATTTGTGCTTGAAGGTATTTGATGGTTTCTTGGAATTTACCTTTGAATTACAATGTTTATGACTGACTCATAAAAGACATAAAGAGACATAAAAGATCAGTGCAACTCTGAGCCACAAGGGCCCTTCTTGGTTGCACTCTGTACACTGAACCAGTTGCCCACCAAATCTGCCAATCAGCCCTCCCTGTAATACTGAAAGCAATCCCTCTATTTTATAATGATTGTCTATGCTGTTTTTAAAGATGTTCAATGTTCTGCTACTGCGATGTTTTTGGCAGCTGGTTCCAGTGTTCACTACCCTGTTGGTGAAGAAAGTTTGCCTTAACCTTGTTCTGCTGTGGTTAATTTTAATTTTGAATTTATGACCTCTAATTGCATCATTTCTGTTAATTCAAACATTTCCCAAGGTATCCCCTCTCCAGACCATTGACAATTTAAAGACCTCGATGAGATCTCCTCTCGCCTTCTTATCTAGTGAAACATTTATTTCTTCATTTCTTATGCCGGTTGCTTTGCCTTAACCTTTTGTAGCCCTTTTTGTACTCTCTCTAAAGCCACAATTTTTCTAGCTGGGACCAGCTTGGATGCGTATTCCAAATGTGGCCTGGTTGCCGTAGCTTCCTGATCTCCCTTCTGTTGATTCCTTTTTTGCCCGGCATTCTCGTGCCTTTTCCTGGTTCTGGTTGTGTGCCCTTTGTGTTTGATAACACCTAACCTTCTTTGCTTTTGGCCTAGTATGGGCCTTGTCTGTTTTGCTTATCAGTTATTTCTTTGCATTCTTCGGCCCTTGTTGTCTGTCTTTTTGGCGAGATTGCTCTCCTGACCTGTTATTGCCTAAGACCTTAATCTCTGTTAACTTCTGCTTGGCCACTTTCATGTTATTTACAAATATAATGAACAGTAATGGCCCTAGTACTGCCTCTGGGGGCTCCACTAGAACATTTTGCCATGATGACTTTGTACCATTTGTCACTTTTGTGTCTATCGAAAGCCCACTCTATCTTTTAGATGCTACCTGCATACCTGGGACTGAGCTGTATCATTAACCGTTTATGGGGTACCTTGTAAGGCCTTACTAAAGTCAGATATGCTCTAACCTGATTCCCTGATCAATTGTTCTGTGGCGAGTTCAAAAGTCCAGAGGTTTGTGAGCCGTCGTCCTTTTCTAATCCATGTTGGTATCTTGATCAATCTGCTACCTTCCGATAACTAACTATTCTATCCTTGATAATTGATTGGTCCTTGCGACTAGGGATGTGAGACTTATTGGCCTTAGTTTTACTTTCCTTTTTCCTTTCTTGAAAATAGGACTACTTTGCCCTTTTCATCGGTTGGAATTTCATTATGTGAAACTGATCTACAAATATTTGTAGTGGATGGTTCCTTTTCTTTCACCCTGCATAAATATCTGGTCCTGCTGCCTTTTTGGCTTTATTTTCCTGTATGATTGTAAACAACTCACTACCATGAAATACTTTGTCGATCCCTGTATCTGAACTATGGTGTCGGTCGGCGATTGGTCTTCTCCATGTAAACCTGATTTGACTGCTTGCTCGCTCCTCACCTTCCTTCCTCCCCAATGTAGTCCTGTTTCTTCCGTGGCATTGTTGAAACCTACTCGCTTGTGAAACTAAGAACTTTACTGTCCCATTCGTTTCTGCTAAATCCGTTCCTTGTCGTTTGCTGCTCTGGTTTTGTTCCGTGTTCTGCTTTTCGATACACCTTTAGATTAATGACATTTGGGCTTTTTAAAACTCTAAATGCAGTTTTCTTAGCTATTGTTTTTCTCTGGTGTAAGCCATGCTGGTTTCCTACCCTTTTTGGTTTTGCTTTTGGGGGCATGTCTAATCTGGTTTCCTTTAGTAAGATTTGACTTTTCCTTTGCATTTAATTGGGATTCTTCTCCCATTGATGGCACTTAAGCCGCTCTCTGCCGTTAAGTCTGCTTTGTTGAAATTTGGACCTTTCAATTATCCTTGTGTTTCCCTGTGCCTTGATCTAACTATGTTATGGTCCTTTTAGGTTTCGCCACGTCAGTCTTGAACCAAGTCACTTAAATCCGAGAATACAGGTCCAAGAATGAACCTGCCTGGTAGGTTCCGATACAAACTGGTGTAGACGGTCCTCTCAGGCATTTCCTGAATTTTGCATGATGGGGGCCAACACCGTTTTCTAACCTTTTAGATTAAGTCACCGGAATAGGCACTTCCTCTTAAGTTTCTACTGATTTCTCCAAATCACCTTGTCAGTCCGTTGTGGAATGTGGCGGGTTCTGTCGGTGAGCTCCTTCCTAGAGTTTGCTTTGCCTTTTCCCGTGACTCAGCCAATGGACTCCCGACTTTTCCCCCTGTACTTTTGAGAACTGATAAGCTATTCCTGGCATTCACCCCCTTTCTTTCTGGACCCTATTGCCGAAAACCTATTGTATCCCTGGATCTCTAGTCCTGTAGTTTTCAAATATCCTTCCTGACCCTGCCTCCGTATGCAACAAACGGTTCCTCCTCGCACATAACACTTGACTCATTTGGATGGATACTCTGGCATTACTCTTAAATGCTCCATACCACCTTTGGTTTTTTATTGGGTTTTTTCCTGATGACTATAACTCTGTCCCCTTGGTTGCTGCTGTCCTTTTGATTTGGGTTCTGCCTTGGTGACTATTGGATATTCTGGTTGGCCCCTTTTTCTGGGCTGCTTTCTTTGTACCTGGCCCCTTGAAAAGCGGCTCTGGTCGTGAACTGTTTCCTGCTGGGTGGTTATTAACACTCATAGGCAGTGTTAAATTATTCGTGACATTGGGTGGAATATACTACTTATTGAACACTCGATCGGCATCCTAAAAAAAGGATTCACATCCTGCTCCTTGATGGAGGCTTATGAAGTCTTATGTCTCCTTTCTAACAGTATCTCACAATATCGTGTCAATTCTCTCGATAAGGAATGGTAATACAAGAACATTTCAGAATGCATGCAATTTCAGGTAAAAGGATTATCTAGAATGTGATTTGGCAAACACTGCAAGTTTATAGCATAAGATTATTCTCGCTATCCCGGTTATAGCTCTTCACAAATTATGAATCTCGGAACAAATAATGAAGGTGCAGTCATAAGTACCTGCACCATTGGCTCAAATTTGGGTCTGAAAGACATCAAAAGCATTTAAATGACACTGATTCCATGGCATTGTCAAGGAATGGTGAGACTCCAACATTTCACAATGCAATTTCATGTAAAGGGATTACCTGTGATGCGACATGGCATACAATGGCAGCTTATAGCACAGTTATTATTCTCCATATCCCGAATATAGCTTGTCTTAAGCTATGAATCTCAAAGCAAATGATAAAGGTGCATAAGTTGGTTGGTTATTGGTTTTACGACACATCGACCATTGAGTCATGTAGCGTTGCCAATCTCTCACGCTGATTGGTCGTGGGCGAAGAGTAACGACAGGGGAGACTCGAACCGAAAACCTTTTGATTGCGAGACGAGCAACTTATCCCTAGACCACTTGTCCTCATACATCCATAAGTACTTACACCATTGGCTCAAATTTGAGTCTAAAGGACATCAAAAGTATTTTAAATGACACTAATTCCATGGGGAATTTCGACATCCTACTGGGCTTGTTTCGACATCTCACAACTAACAAAATACCATTGTTTTAACCCTGTTCACGATGGAGAAGCAGAGCGAAAATTGTGTTACCATTGAAAGGTGCCTCAATTCCCTCCAGTAAGTACTCTCTAACTTTGGTGATTATCTTGTGCAACAGCTTTTCATGTGTTGTACTGTGTTTCACCCAAATTCTCTAATAATGCATCTATAACTCAGTAGTTGATGAACCTATTATGGTCTACCTTTGTAACAAAAGTCTAAGTTAATTGGAGTAAATTGTTCCTGTTTCTGACTTCATATTGTCCGAACTGTCACATCCTGCTCAAATACACCCAATGGGAATGCTTCATGGTTATATTTATATCTTGCATTAATTACACATTGTAAAGTGGAATTGATTCAACATTTTGAACCAGAGATATTAGGCATTTTTCTTGATTCAGATGACATCACACCATGAAGCAGCATTGGAGAAATGGCCATTTTCTGGACATTTGGCTATCCAAAGAAGTACACTCCAAACAAAATCCACTCCTTGCATTGTCAAATATCAGATAAAGAGCTAATACATAGCAGGCAATCCCAGCTAGTTCTGCCAGTATCATATATTGATAATCGTAAGCATAGCCCATAGCATGGCATGCTCTATGGGCTATATGGTGGCTTATGGCTAGTAGTGAGGATGAGATCCACTGTAGTTATAGTAATTTTCAACTTGCACAACCATTTTGGGCCCTTGACACAACAACTTGGCTGCAACTGTGAAGTGTCTGATGCTCGGAATTCAAATTTTTGTAGTGTTCCAAATTATGAACACTACAAAAAGTGGTGAAGTTATGACATGAGTGAGGATGCCATCTTGCTTGAGGATAGTAAGTTGGATTTATGCACTTTCTTTCACAGGACTTTCTATGACCTGGGGAAAACTATGTGCTCTTAATGCATGAATAAATTAAACAAGGTATTATTTAGTTTCACCAAAAGTATGCACTATTATGTAGGCATGTTATGCATCCACTATTATGCAGATAAATTAATGCACTCTACTATAATGGGTTTCTAGCCATTGTACACTCAAATATTTATTTTATTGGAGCAAATCCAGAAAGTATACACTGAATCCAAGACTGAGAAGTGAAAATCCAATACTGCCATGAAGGATTGATGCTTGAAAGTCTAGTCTCAGCCATAATGTCAGGGCTAATTAACAGGGAAATTTTAACATTCTTTGGATAACAGGTGCTACATTTGTGGTACTTCGTAATGTCTAATTGCCCTTGTCATTCCTCTACCTCTGGCATTGTTGGAAAACGAAGCTGTTCATCAACACATTTTTCCATTGTGGGCTGGTGACAAATGATTTGTGTACTCCCAGGCGAGTTTTCTCCTGCCAATCTAGCGAGGTGGATGCTATCCATCACCACTCACAGACTTGCTTTCAGAACAACTGAAATGGCTTTGAGAACAGCACCGCCTCCACCAAAGCTGGCGCCAAAACCTGGTCAGGTCAAGGTGTTCCGAGCTATCTACAAGTACACTGCACAAAATGTAAGGATGCCTTTTTATTGGTGATTGGAGATCTGCTACTGTGTTTCCTCAAATTGTTTTTTTTATGGAATGCTGACCCCCTTTGGTGTAGTACCTTGCAGCATATTGCAACTTGAACGAGCACATTCGCGGCCCATTTCTTCAGGCTGAGTCTGATATCAAGTTTCATTTTCGTGCTTGCAGATTTCACACAAGCCGGTTGTCGAGTGGTTGCTTTGAAAGACGAATGTACTGCCATGCTGTGCTTTCGTGCTGAATGGCAGTTATTTAAAATGTGGTTTCTGTGTGCCTGATACCGTGCGTATTGGAGCGTGCAGTTGTTCCAAATAACTGTGCCATCCTCAATCAACTGTTGGAATTCATTGCACTACTAAGGTGCTAATTTCGATGGTTTACATCATACAGTGTTGAAATTGTTGTTTTTCGTTGGTTATGAGATGTTGAAACAGGTGCAGCATCATATAAAAAATTCGCCATGGAAACGACATCATCCAATCTGCCAAATGTTTATACCCGAAATTTGAGCCAACAATATATTTGTAAATACAACTTTCTTGTTTGTTGTAAGTGATACCTAATATTTCGATACTTACATTCACCATATTCGTGTATCACGATTGGTAATGGTGACATGATTACGATACTTATAAAAAAGGTACTGTTAGGAATTAGGAAAGACGGCTTCATAAACAAATGACAAGAAGTTGATACTCGCTTGGGAAGGATGTTGTTTTAGTATTTGGGAAGTATATGTTATACTTTAGAATTTTCTACCCTGTTTCACGAATAATTTATCACTGATATTGTAGCATTTCAATGATGGTGTAGGCAATCCTAGCAAAGGTTTAGATGGAGGGTGTGGCCTGTTTTTCACCTTATATGTTTCTACAGTCGCTGACTATGCACCCACGGCCATCCTGTGCAAACCACACCCACACAATGGCTGATTTTCACAATTGACACCATGGGCGCTGTATGACCGAAGTAGTCGATGCGCCCCTAAGCCCAAATAACCAACCAGAATTGGCACCAGTAGATCCCTAACTACCCAGGGATTGCTACCAGTTGGTGATCGTTTCACTTGGTGCTCTGATTTGATTTTTATACATAGCTAATGAATTGGGCTTCCCAGTCAATATAAGTTTTGGAACCACAGGCTCATACAGGCATCAAGAAATTGGAGGTTGCACCCATGTTCAAGCTGATATAAATAGGTCCTCCAAAAGAGAATCACCATAATTCACCATTTAGTCTCCTTTGATAAACCTTCCCCAAGTGTTGTGATTTAAAACGCCTTTGAACCAATATCTGGTAAAGTAAACTGAAAGTGCGTTCACAATGAAAAACATTGTTTGCCGGTACTTGATTGTTTTTGTCACATCTGTTTAGCATATACACTCAAGCTGTTAAAACAGCCGTCGTTTTGCTTGCTTCGGCGGTTGCGGTGGGTCGCCGAACAGAAGTTCAACTTGAAGGTTACTTGGTGATGTTTGGTGCAGTTTTGGATACACAGTCAGGCATCGGACGTGCAACTGTGTAAATGTTGAAGTATGCCACAAAGTTTACCTCAGTTTTTCTGTCGTGCTATGAGAGCAAATCTGCTTCTGTGCCATGATTTACCGCAGCTGTACGCGGTGCTCCCTGGGTCATTGCCGTGACATCTCGTCTCCTGCGACGGGACCCGAGAAGCGAAAACGAGTCTGACGTTCCCAGCAATTGGAGTGGTTCCAAATCAATTTCAAACGCAAAATGTGTTGAGTACCTGTACAAGTTAGCAGACAACTTCAAAACAAATCTAAAGAGCAAATTTTTAGTGTGTCTGGCAAACTGTGTTCGTGCTATAATATACGGTGAAGTCATGGAAGTGGCTTTGGGCAACAATTAAAAGTCCTTGTTTAGCGACATGTTAGTGCCAAGTTTATGGATCCTGCAGTGCACGTTTTCCATAATGCACTAGTATGCCAGATCGAATCGTTGTGTTGTTACGTCTTGTTAGCACTTTTCCATTCTGAACTGAAATTGATGTGTGCAAACACAGGTGGTTGGGTTGTTCTAAAAATGGCAGATTGATTGGTGTACCACTATTTGTGCAGTGCCATTATGAATTAGGATCCATCAGGGAAGCTGAAAGTAGGAAAGCATAATCGGCTTTTTTAAATGAGACTAGCTTTCCCTCAAATCACGTACCAGCTTCCTTTCTCCCTGTAGGAAGCTACTGGAGCCCGCTGTGCGGAGTTGATTTTTGCCAGTCCATGCAAGCTGACCTGTACGCGAAGCAGCCTGGTCGACTCGATGTGCCAGTAATTTCGACCCCTGAGCGCGATGCGGGATATTAGACGCCATGTACCTGTCCCCTTTTATTGGCCGCATTCCAGGGTGCCATTTACAAGCTACTCACTCACAGGCTAAACACCAGGTGTGTCGAGATGCTGGGCTGACGGCCGATGTTTTCTCAGACGGACGAGCTGTCGTTTGAGGCTGGCGACCTGCTGTACGTGCGCCAGCCGTCGGCGGACTGCAGCTGGTGGACGGCCAGCTGCGGCGCCAGCTCCGGCCTCATACCCTTCAACTATGGTGGGTGACTCGCCGCCAGCGTATAGCCTGTGACCGGCGCCACTTCCGGCGAACACCAGCGAGCGCACGCACGCGTGGCAGTCGCCGCAGTTTACCGCCGTATCGGCGTCCCCGGAGAACTTTTCGCATGCGAGTTGCTAGTTGCGAGATTTGGTCATGCGAGTTTTTCCCATGCTTTGAAAATACGGATGCTTTTTCAGGGGCTACGGCTGGGTCCATGCTTCCACTACGGACGTGCTTGCCGTGCTTATCCGTCGTTGCTACCGATCATCTGTTCAGACGGCCCACATGGCCACTCGCTGTACAGCTAGAGTGGCGACAGATGACATCCTGTCAATCCCATTAATCTGAATTATTTTGCGATCAGTGGCCTGTTTCACCACCGGTGGAAAAAGTACATTTCCTGTCATTTAAATGAATCGTGTTGCACCATGCATAGTTTTTGTGCACGTGCTGAAATGTGATTGAGGGAAACAAAGCACGTCATTGGTTGTTCTTTTTATTGTGGTGAATCAGGTCTCAGATAGTGTGCATGCCATTGTCATTTTTCATGCTGCGTCATGCTGATTTGTTTGATGGTATAGTAGTGGTGTGCGCTTTCTGTGCCTGATTGTTTTGCATCTATTTTCCTATTACTATTTCAATTGTGGCTCCTGGACAATGTCCCAGCCAGTGTCCAATAAAGTATCGGCGTCAAAACACAAAACAATTCCTCACCAAGCTTATTTGTTCCGTGTACAAAGCTACACGAAAGCGTCTTCGCAGTAGCTGCAGCCTGACAACGTGCTACATTCTGACGAGGTGGCCAGGACGCGTGCTCGCAGTAGATGTAGCCTGAACAGGTGCCACATTCTGGCTAGGTGGACAGGACCCTTGCTTGCAGTAGTTGTAGCCTGACCACGCGCCACCTTCTGGCGAAGTGGACAGGACGCGAGCTCGCAGTAGCTGCAGCCTGACCACACGCCACCTTCTGGCGGGGTGGACATAACCCGTGCTCGCAGTAGCTGTAGCCTGGCCTCGTGTCTGAGACGGCGCGTGCTGTGCCTCCAGTTGAGGAGCGCTCCGAGCCGGTGGAGAGTCCCCTGCACGAGGCAGCCAAGCGTGGCCACCTGACGTTGCTGGCCGAGTGTTTGCGCCACAGCGTGTCGGTGAACGGGCTGGACAAGGCGGGCAACACTGCGCTTCACTGGGCGGCACGCGGCGGTCACCTCGACTGCGCCGCCGCCCTCCTGCAGACGCCCAACGTCTGCGTCAACGTCCAGGTCAGTGGCCACGTGAGGTCACATGGGTCACGGAGATGATGCGGGGTCATAGGTCACACGAGTCACAGAGGTAAAGCAGGGCCACCGGAGGTCACACGAGTCATGCAAGTGGTGCGGGGTCATAAGAGGTCACATGGGGTGATGCGGGGCCATAGGAGGCCACACGTGTCACATAGGGCACACTGGCCATACGGGGCCAGAAGAGGTCACACGAGTCACGCAAGGTAGTCCGGGTTGCACGATGCCCAGCAGGGTACTGCTACCGTGCTCAGATGTAGCTGAGAGCAGTGACTCATTTTCGTGAAAACAGGTCAAGTATGTCACTTACTGGACACTCAATTGACATCCTTTATAAGATGTGTTGACATCATACCTCCCCACGTATGCTTGGACCGTCTTACAGTATTATGCACATGCTCACTAATAAGGATAGCGATGGACGCACATCTCGCAGTTTTTTTTTCTCGAATAGTGTGGCTTGCTACGTAATGCTGATTTTGGATTATGTATCTATAATTTTCCACAGAAATAACGAAAGAAGTATTGTTATTGGTGTGAAATGCAGCTTAAATGAACCAGCTGGAATTTAAATGTAATTGTTTTCGTTGCCAAATTCTACATCCTGTGGTCTTTTTAACACCTAACAGCTAACGAAAAACCATTAATTTACCACCGGGTGTGAGATAAGTCCAACGTGGGCGCTACATGACCAATGCAGTCGATGCGCCCTACAGTCCTAATAACAAACAAGATAAGTCCAACGTGAATCTTATTCATATTTCGTGGTGCCCCATAATTATTATCAGCACAAAATAATTATTCCAGCCAGGTATTTATGATACACCATGCTCGTGGTATTCTATTTTTTTTCCAGAATGCTTTGGCATACATTGGTTGTACCAAATATGTATCATTTCATACTAATGATGAATCAATGGTGAATGCCAAGGATACTATACAATTACGGAACTGTTCATGTTTAAGTCCTATTATGCTTCACGAATTAGGGATTCTGCCATGTTTTGCCTGGGCGCAAAATGACCCAAATAGTCGACACCCAGAAAGCACCATTCTACCACCACACCCATGTTTTGTTGCGTTGGAATACCTCAAGAATGTTAGTTCTGCATGGCAGCGCCAATATTTGGAAAGGTATTGATTGGTAATGTCCAAGGCTGCGAGCTACGACTCTTGCTTACCGTTGTCACACAGCCACACCATGCTACAGCCACACAAGGTCGCACAGCATCACAGACACACATGTCTTAAATGGCTACACATGCTAGTTGCGGAGAGACGATCCAGCCACATTAACGTAGAGCTGAAAGGTGCTTCCACATGATAAAAAAAACTCTGCCAATGTCTGACGTGTAACAGATGTATGATTTCCCCCAAAGAATGTTCAAAATACCCCCCTGATGCCCGTTTCTCCCTCCGAATAATCCTAGATACATGTCTCTCGCGCATCGTCTGTCACGTAGAATATGTTTGGAGACGGCTCGCATGGTGTGATTTTCTCCGAAAATCAGCTGAGAGACATACCTCCGGTTCCCCGCATCCCCCAGAACAATTTGGGCTACTCATCCGGTACCAGACTTGCCCTCAGTATTCCCCCTGACTACCCCGAACCGTCTGTTCCCGAGAACAAGCCGGGAGTTGCGCTTGTGATGCTTGGTTGTCGCTTAGAATAGGAGAAACATACCCTCACGCTTCGCCTTTCGCCCAGAACAAGCTGGGAGACACAGCCCTGCACTTGGCGGCGTGGCGTGGCCACGCCGCTCTCGTCTCGCTGCTGCTGCAGCACGGCGCCGACCAGCAGGTGATCAACGGCGACGGTCAGCTGGCGCGCCAGCTGGCCACGGCAGCCGACTGCGCCGCGCTGCTGCGGCCGCCGTCGGTCAGCGTCGCGGCAGACGACGACTACGGCGACGACTCCGACTCTGACTAGGCGGCCAGGTGGGCAGCCGGGCGCCGCTGTCCCAGGCCCGACGCCAGCGGGTCCGGAGAGCCGCGCCGGCCTTGGCTGTGTCCGTGCGTGTGGGTCTTCCTCGCCCGTGCCTATCAGTGACGGGCCGCCTGCACCGACCCCGCGGCGACCGGTCGTCCGCAACAGGCGACGCCTTTCCTGGCTCGCACTTTCCTCGCTGGCTGGCGCTGAGGAGGAAGATGGGATCGACAGATCTGATCGCGGCACGGTCGGACGGCACTGGGTGCGCGCTGTCTCGGATGACTGACCGTCCGCAGACCGATGCCACGTACCGATGGACATTATGCTGCCTGCGTCACAATTTCCTGTGAAACCCTTAATAGTTATAAATCCATGCCTGCTCGGACTCTGTCCACATTGCATTCACTTCTTGGTCAAGTGACTTACGGGGGAACATGCCAGTCGGGAAATGTTCCTGTACTAGTCGAGCTTAGCTGGCGCACATTCCGTGTTTATATGCGCTTCCTTGTGACTGATAGTGATGTGTGATAGTAGCTAGCATCGGTGACACAGGAAAATATGCATTAGTACGTGCTATCAGATGTGTTGATATGTTTAGTCGTACACCCACCTCAACACCTGGTTCGTCGTACGTCGAGATGATCTTGATTGATTGATCGTACGTTGACCCGATGAACACGCAACGAGTGCCATTCGAACTGTTAACGTCTAGGTGGGACGTATATGTTAATCGGAGCTGCACCTGTAAGTAATCACTATTTATCGTCTGTGAGGTGGCTTTGTGATCACGCCGCTACACATTCCATCGTGATTCGTTTGGAATTATATCGAATATTTTAGCTGTAGACTTGATGAGCTGTTAGCATAGTAGATCAAGTGTGCCCCATCCGTGACATTACGTGTGGATTGGTGGCGAATGGTGTACCCAAGTGGGAAGGTGGTCGTAGTCGATGCTGAGCAGACCGTGGCGTAGACGGCAAGCCTACCACTTGATGGCAGAACGAATAGTAGCCGATAGTTCTCGTCCGTAATCGGACGTGTGTGCAGCGTTTCGACGTTGCGTTGGCGCGGCCTCGGTCACATCGGGTCAGTAGCCGTCCGACCCCCTGCCAGCTGGGTGCGAAATGTTAGCGCGTGTTGCGACTCGATCTTGCAGTGACGGATCGCAAATTGGCCGATCGTGTTCATGGAGTGGGAGGGGGACAGGAGAGACAGAAGAGCCTAGTGCTGACCAGCGCTGTGCAAACTCAACTGCCGAGGTGGTTAGTGTGGTGTGAAATTGTTGCCAGGTTCAGTAGCAGTGGATTGTCATACGACTGAGGAAACCTTCGTAAAATTAGTGCATTTGATGGCGAGAAAAGCACGAAGAGAATAACATCCATCTAAAAATCACTTTTCATAGCTGCCATTCCGTTCGGTAGCTTTTTGTACAGAGAGTGTTTAGGTGAGAAACAGTGTCATATTAATTCAAATCGATTGATTGACATGACCTATTTGTACCTTATTTTGTTTAACAGTTAGATTGATTCAACCTGAAAACATTTGATACGGACTATCATTCTGGTAGCCATTCGGCACTCATCAATCGTTTTTCCATGTACGTGCAGAGGAGAGGAAGCTGTTCAGATGGCGTTTGCATACGCATTCAGTCTGGACACGTTTCATACAGACCAGAAGTTATCCTCTTGCCCAGGACTAGTGGCCTCCGACAACTCTGAGGATAAGCGGGAAGGATTTTGGTGCACAACTGATGACGGTGCAGTGTGTTCAGTTCGGTTTTCATGAACATGTGACGCATGAAGATGCTTGCAATCTGTGCCTTCGTTTGTGCCTCAAGAAAATCGCCTCCAATAAATATCAAAACGTGTGCACGTTTTTTATCTGGCCCTGCGCTGACGGTGAAAGGGGCCGAGGCATTCAACGCACACGTTTGGATCGGTGTGTAGCTGAGTGGCCACTCACGCTGGACAAACTTCACTGGGATGGGTTAACGTTTCTATCCTGAAATAGTGCTCCTGTCCAGAGGTCGGCATGTCGACAAGACCACATCCACTGGTCGGAAAGCGGCCGCCTTCCCAGCGTTGTAGCTGGACTACAAAAACGCGGAATTAATGCAAACCCAGCTAATCTTCACATAACTTACTTCATTTCATATTGACAGCTCCAAACAAATTGACTTCGAAAGTCCATACATTTAAGGAAAATACGTTGACAAATTATGGAAAAGGATAGAATGACCGTCTATGCGTTCGCTTAGGCTCATTGACGTATTGTGCGGACTTTAAAACTGTAGAGCACTGCAAGATACAATCGACCAGACGATCGCGACGCAAACTGTTACATACTATTTGTCAGTGCTATGAGACATTTACCAGTAAAATGCTTTAAAATTGAATGAAATCCTTCCAGATTCACTTTGGTGTCACTTACACAATTGAGACAGCCCTATGCACAGCACGATCTCATCTCTTTTCGCTCCTAGCTCTCCGACGCCCAGAACGAGATGGGACCCCAAGGGATTCAGCACTGGAAATGCTCAAACCCTCTGCGGCGCCGTCATGGGAACTATGTGAGAAGTAAAGAAGCTGGACTAGTTAATATAGGTTGGTTGATGATTTCGCCATATAACTCCAGTTTCCCCACACTAGCTGTCATATTTCAATTCATTGCAGCCAAATAGTCTCATAGAACTGCCTGCCAAGCAGTCACCAGCAAATTTCATTTTAGCAGTCTTGTCAGCGTCGACTGGATAGCGGGGGAACGTCGGCCGGATAGCGTGGGACCGTCGGTCGGATAGCGAAGTGGGCATGGATCTCGGCCGCTGAATATGGCTCAATGTCGGCTTGATGTCGACATGAGCGAAAACACTGTTCAGCCGACAGTAGATCGTTAGCGGCCCGACAGCGGCCCCACGTCGATTGCATGTCAGGTGCATGTTGACATGGACGAACATTCCACTGCCAGCCGACGGCGGATCACTTGCGTCCCGGCAGCGGCCTAACGTCGGGCCGAACACCGGGCCGACGTCAGATTGCTGTCGCCATGTACAACGGGTATGAAGTCATTATAGAGTGATTAGTTTCATTATTATTTTATTGTACTTGTATATGTTATTTTAAATTTACGACCACCCACACGGATTCAAATCAATACGAAAAGAAGCAATATACAATCATTATAGCAAACTCAACTTTGCGATCGGTGCTAAATGATAAGTGTGATTATCGATTTGAGAACACTCAAAACAAGGTTGCTGGTACTATTTCAACATATGAATGAGGACAGTCACCAACAATACTAAAAAATACTTAAAAGAACCGCGATAAAATGATCCCTGCTCATTAGAACTGTTTGGCAATATTACCCCCTACCTGGGCTGAACACCATTAGAATGTCGTACTTGATACTTATGTAGAATTGCTTGGATTTATCATGGTTCTGGACTTGGAAAGTTGACGGGAGGCTGGCTGCCAAGTTGGGGAATGGAGCCCCCCCCACCCGCCCAAATGAATAGGATACCACGGCCCTAATCCGCACCTGATCACGCAACAACACAAGTGGACAAACACTCCTCCCGAACGTTGTCTGCTTTTCGAGCTTTTCCCTACCAAAAAACTTTGTTTGGTATCTATGAACTTTGTAAACAAACGGCGAAATGTGCGCATACGTTACGGCTACAAAATACCAAAATTTAAATGAATGCGCTCGTCGCGGGACGTGTTTGTGGTTACAGGCAGTTACGCTTTTCATTTTAAAAGTGATGATGGCAGGTATGTTGGTTCAGATATGATTATAGTACCCCCGTTATAAATGGAGCATGCATGAAATCCCGAATATTTAAGTGGCCGGAAAACGTATGCACTTGTCTACGGACAAGTGAAAACATTCAATTTCTTCAATCTTTCCTCATATGCCAGGTTGCTTATACCATTAACCATTTTTGTAGCCCTCTTTTGTACTCTCTCTAAAAGCCAACAATCCTTTCATAGCTCGGAGACAAAGCTTGGATGCGTACTCCAAATGTGGCCTGATATATGCACAGTAAAGTTTCCTGATGACTTCCTCACTTCTGTATGATACAAAGCATCATGCTTCTTGGATGTGTGCTTGCAAATCATCATTTCTAACAGTATCTCATCTACAAGTATCATGCTTATGCGCATGATTCCAATTCTGGAATGGTATACTTGGACATTTTGTTGCACAATTCCATGCAATTAATTTCCCTGCTGTGGTTTGTTATGCAATACCTGTATTACATTTAAACATTTTAGTCAATATGGGCATCAAATAAATTGGGCTGGTGTCAAGTCATGCAATGGAGTACACTTATTACCTTACATGACTTGAAATAAGACTGTTGTAACGTGTATTGCCACTGGAACTAATTTCTGACACATATGTGCATGAAGTCATCTGCAGTAACATGCTCGTGTAGTGATAAATTATTCCTGAAATAGGTTGGAATATACCACTTACTGCACACTGAACAAATATCCTTCCCAAAGAAGTATCAACATGTTGGTTCCTGACGTATGTTGATTAAATCTTCCTGCCTTGATATGATGATATCGGTGGTCATGAAGCTCAATGTCCTATTGTACAATTTTAGGTAAAGGGATTGCCTATGATGTGCTATGCTAAATGATACAGGTTTATAGCACAGGTATCATTGTTGTTGATATCGATATCCCAAAATTAGGTACCTCTCAAAACATGGGTACAGTCATGTACTCAATTGCTGTGTTAAAATATTGTTTTTTTTTGGTAGGCATGATATGTCAAAACAAGTACATTGGGATGCCAAAATTTGCCATTGAAACCATGCCTTTGAACATGACCTGTAAGTTCTTAAAACATAACTTTGATAAAACAACATTCTAATACATGTACCATTTTCTTTGTTTTGGGATACTAATTTAAGGATAGCTATTTTAGCTATAATGGTACAAAATACCTATACTCATGAACTGATGTCTTATAGCAGACCATATCATAGGTAATCCTCTTACTTTGAGTTGTGCTAATGTATGTTTGCATCACAATCATCAATGGTAAGTATCAGCATGATAATCATCAACAAGATATTGTTAGATATTAGATATGAAGACCTCATAATGATTCATTATGCAGCACGATGTCTTTTCTCAGTTGGGAGGGATGTCAATTCAGTGTTCAGAAAGTGGTATATTCCACTCTATTTCATGAATAATTTATAACTGCTCAATTTTATCAAAACTGAGTTTGAAGGACTTTACAAGCATTTGAACAAAGATTATTTCATCATGATTTTGACACCTTGCTGTAATCGTTTCAACATCCCATACCTAATGAGAAGCCATTATTTTAACTATGTGCTAGTGTACTATTCACCATTTGGTACTCAAGGTATAGAGGATATGTTTGATGAAGCATATGGTGGATGATATAACTCAAACTATTAATGTGCATTCATTGTGTCAGTGTAGTCCTGTGTGAAGTCTAGGGGAAATCCGATCCATCAACGAGTTCTTCAGTGTATTCACTTCTTATTCATAATGCATAGTGACACCTATCAGATATTTTCAGTCAATTTTGCTGTAGGTGTTCTGTCCATAGTGTGATGTGAGTCATTATGCACTGCATGTGGTGGTCAAGCTATAATTTGCTATAATTTGCCAGGAAATATTAATCCTTCACCTGCAGTGCAGTGTGCTGCAGAATTACTTGCAAGTATACAGAATCTGTTCCAGCCGTCACCAGATGAAAAATTTGAACCTGGCACCTCACCACTTCTATTAAGGGCTACCAACAGCATGTAGACAACACTAACGATAATGTATGATGTGTGAATACATGGAGAAATGTGAGAAAATGTATAGAATATATGTTCTAACATATTGTTTACTTTCAGAATTCAAGATATGCTTTTTGTACAGTAAGAAAACCAGCACCCAGGTGAGCAGCAGGTTCGGATTTCCTGTATGGGAGCTTTATGTCCCTGGTCAAAGTATCTGATGTGTTCACCTAGCAAGTCCAAATTACTGAGTTAGAGGAAAGCCAGAATCACTTTTTGTGTATATATGCATATATGTATGTATGTATGTTTGTTTGGATGTAGGTATATATGTATGTATGTCTGTGGTGGGTGGCAAGAATATGAAGGAGGCATTTGCAGAGTGGAGCCTGTAGTGTATGTAGAATGACCCCCATATCTATAGCATTACGGACGCCATTGGTGATGACCCTCACATGCCATGTATCCAGCATTGTGGTACAATGCGAGCAGCATTATCTGCAAAATCCTGTCCATAATCATGGAGCCATCAGAAAGAAAACAACGCTCATTATGCATGTTTCAAACAAGCGAATTATTCTTCACACGTCATCTGTAAAGGGTAGGTAAAACATTCAACTATTTCTAGAAAATGTGGTGCATGCTGTATTTGTAGTGGGAATTACGTCATCATTGTTTTGCATACACATCACATGGGTCAAGTTCCACTTGATTAAAAATATAACTTGGAGTTTAGCTACCATGTAGTTGTACGATGTCCTCAGAATATTGAAGAATGAACTGTAATGGATTAAAGTTGCCCCCCTCATGTTCGTTCTCTGGATTCTTTTGAAGTTTTATGATTGTAGGTTACATACTAGGGTTTAACTTTTTATCGTTTCCTGCTTAACTTAGTCTTATCAATGGGCACATGCTATTCACCGACCGAATTGTATTTAAATAGCTACTTTAATGCATCACAATGATGAATAATTGTTCAATTTAGCATACTAAGGTAATAACCAAGGCCATTCTTACTAAGCATCACCAAACTGATATATTGCGCACTCACATTGATTGCGATATTATTTTATTTGCATCGTGTGTAAGCATGACTATAGTGCTTCTTTAAAAGTTGATTTCATGCGTTCCAATAACTGTTACGGCGTTGGGGAGGGCAACAAGTATGAGGATAAGTTGCGTTCATGTGACCTGTTATCTTTGAATCCAACTAATATATTGTGCTCATATTGTTTTCCACTGTATTTGATTTCAACCAATGCGAACAACTTCATAGAAGTGTTCTTCAAAGCTAAACATTTGCGGGGATCGGTGCTCATTTCATTGTCTAGAGTAAATATTATAAAGGAGCATCATATATCCATCAAGGTCAATACCCCCTGAAGCACAAATAAGCAACCGACACATCCACCCTTGCCACGGTCTCCCCGGCATTCTCGGCGACTTTCAGCTAATTCCGCTCGTAAAGGTGGCGCGACTATCGCCTGCCGCCGCCGTCTTCGCAGGTGGCAGCACCTGTTGGTCCGTGCTCATTGCCGGCCAGGACTTCCTTTGCCATTCACCTCTTTTATTTCTTGACTGTATATTGTCGTTTTTCGGCTTATCAAGTACATGACACTCAAATGCATCAACAATCCATCACTAGGCCACTATCGACGGTGCCGGCATAGGGTGCACACACGAATGGAAGATGTCCTTCGGCAGATTAGCGACCTCCTCGGCCGCTAGAGCAGGCGCCGGATCCTTCCTCGTCGCCGGATCCTTCCTGTTCTTGAGCGGTAGCACCGTGTTGCGGACGAGCAGGCAGCTGCTGTGGTCGCCAGGCACGGCCAGACCCAGTACGCACAGTATGCCGTGCTTCGTGTTTATCCACGTGGTCAGCGGGCCGCGCAGGTTGCGGTACCGGCTGCCCATGTGTCCGGACTTCTGGCCGGGCCAGGCACGTGGCTTGTTGGCGCCACTGCCGATGGCGCCGAGCTGGCGCCGCATCTTGGTGGCGCCGTGCGAGGCCGGTTGGCCATGGAAGCCTCACAGCTTCATCACACCTTGCAGGTGGCGCCCCTTCACGTGTCATCGTTGTGTTTGTTCGAGTTGAAGATATTCTTGGCGGGAATCCTGCGAGTTTTCGCCCACTTGCGGGTGTCTAGAGATTGCGATAGAGCGATACAAAGTGACGTGTGGGTGGCATATAGTGAAGTGAGTCGTGGCGCTTCTCCACCGCCCGGTCGTGCACGCTGGAGGCATACGTCCAAGAACCCATGCGAAGCACGCTCGGCGAGCCGAGACCGCACCGGAAGTGCAACCGCACGGCACACCCGGGCGGGAGATAGGTCGGACGGGCACCACGGCTCTAGCTCGACTAGCTCCGGCATTAATGAGCATTGACGGCCTCTCCGCCGACCACCACTATCACGAATCACGCCCGGGTGCCGACATCGAACCAATCCAGGAATTCTTCGTCTCTTTTTTCCTCTTACACGCCCGTATCACGAATGGTTTTCTTAATTTTCTCGACTTCATTATTAACTGGATGAATTGATCACTTCATAATACATATTCGGATCTTTCAAATGTGTTTTCTGATTGATGATCATGTCTCTAGACTCTTTCATCATTATTTGATCTTCAATATTTGTCCAGGCATCTCTTAGCGGGACTGCACCATTGACTGCTCTGCTCTGCGCTTTGCGCACATTTTGAAACCGAATAGGTAGCTCTAGGTTTTGCTTTTGATCCCGGCATGATAACGGTAGCCATCGCAATCAGCTTGATTATTGACATGAGCAAGTGCCAGCCCACTGACCCCCATGCGCCGCTTCAGCTGATCCAGTCCATGGCAGGCCTCGTGTCACTGCCGCAGTTACAGTTGCACGCGCACGCCCCGCCCCGCCCCACCCCCAGCTGACGCGCCCGGTCGGCCGTGCGGCCGGATGCAGTTGTTTGGTCGGAAGCGATTCTTTGAAAGACCCTTTGAAGCATCTTGTGGAGTGGTAGATCAGGATGTTGCAGTTAGGCACGATTTCCCCCTGATGTAATAATACAAACTCAGAGAACACCTACTCTGTTGTCAAAGAAAGGCAATCAAGCACACCTATTACATGACTCCAACCAGAGGTGCAGACAACCAAAGGCCTGGGGGTTCGGCCCCTTATCATGGAAAATACATTGGACGAAACAAGGAATTACGATATTTTTACCGTGGAAAATCGCAAATTTTGGACGCGCCTCGCGCGCGGAAAGCCATCCATTTCCTCTGGCGAGAATGAATCTTGCCCCCTTTAAAAAGCATGATTGCGCACTTCGCGCGAACAACAATCACCTTACCTCAATTCAGCGCAAATATGTAGGCATCGGCATATAGCGAGGTGTAAGAAGTCTTGGTAAACACTTATGATAGGAAGCGCCCATTTTCCATATTTTTTTTTGTGGTCAGCCACCTTGCTGAGAAATGTTTGAATTGCTTGGTCGACATACCGACAGTAGTCTGGTTGTTGCATCTGTCGACACTCGCCACCTCGACATCGGTCCTACCCGAGTCTGGCTTAATAAAGCGTATGCAGAAACACAGGCTTTCCTAATGTAGTTACTATCAAGACCACTACAGTTGTACACTTTCGGCCGTGCAATAGAACTGCGGATGCCAATGTCAGCTGGTTTTGGAGAGATACCGCAATCGAGTGCTGTTTACTGTATTTGTTTTATGTGGAAGGTTGCATAAGATATACCGCGATGTCAAAATTGTCCATAACCAGGTTGCCAGTTATTTAATTACACTACACTGCAGTTTTGTTGCGGCCTAGGCAATCTATGCAATTATTGACCGGTTGGGGTACAATTATGGTGCAACCTGCTACCAGATGGTGATGTCGGGATCTGTATTTGCCATGATGACCTGGCTATTTTGCAAAATTTCATGGGATGTCTGCCATTTTATCATTCGACTGTGGAGTTTTCGAATCATCTTCATCAACATTTATCATCATTGGCATCTTCCTGGACACTGGTAATGCTATCAAAATATATGTGCCTGAACATAAAGAACTATTAAACGAGTGTCGAGAACTCAGATAATTACTTACTTTTCCAGAAAATTCACTGGTAACATCTTCAAGTTCAAGACGATAAAAAAGGCGAAGGTGGTTCATTTTGCTTCGTGCATGGTTGGAAGCCTCAATAGTCCACCTAGTAGGGCTCATTTAGATTCATAAAACGTCTCATAACGAAGTCCCTGCTTTACCGCGGGGAAGAAGGTACGAAAATTCCAGAGCCGTGATTACTCAGGTTAGATATCACATGTATGACGTATACAGCTAAACAAAATGGAACCTGCAGAGCCCTGGCTGCACAGGTTGGATATCACGTGTCTGTCGTATTAGCTAAACAAAAATATCGTAACCATCTAACACCAGAAGTACACAGATCCAGATCTAAGCATTTTCCAAACGAGTGGCCGCTTGTCAGTTGGGGGTGTGACGACTACTTGCTGTCTCTCAGTCGACGGTGCGGCGACAGTGTGGCACCTGCATGGAATGCGAAGGGCTGTAGGCTTTAGTGCCATAATTATCTTGAGAGCCGGCGGTCGAGATGTTATCTCCCGAAGGAGCTCATACCAAGTTGATGGGCGAGGTCGAGCTGGTCATGGCGAGATCATATTTCTGACCGTGTAATAAGGGCGGGTTGTCATAGTGCTGTTTACCTGATAGTGTATCGGGACATGATCGGCGTGCTCGAGCTGGTAACAGTCGATTCCTGCAGCGATCCTGTCACTTCCCGCTGTGTTCTGCGTGCGTGCGCCAGCCCGTGCGGCACTGGCAGACGCGCTTAAATAGCCACCCCAGCATCCTGCTAACCCTCACGTTGTGGGCCACTCAGATCATTTCCCAATCCCGCGGCCCACCGGCGAAACAGTGTGGGCGGCGCCATTAGCCGTAATTGTGCATAAAGTGTGTCGTGAACCAACCAATAAACCTCACGTTGTGGGCTTGCAGGATGTGATAGCGCTTTGACAATTGGCATACCTTTCGACAATTGATGGGCACGCATTGTGTGCAAATAATTTAGTTCCAGTCGTAATGGAGCAGAGCTAGGACAGTTCAGATATCGGCGCGTCTTAATGCGATTGCTATGTGCACATTGAAGCATTTTCAGAAGCCATACCAGATGGGCAATCGTAAGGATTATTGTATGTGAAAATCATGACGAGCGGCATGAGCGGCCCCTGTCGGTCAGGCCGCCGCTAGGCGACACGCCGTGGACGACGGTCGGGGTGGCGCCGCGGCGGCAGCCGCCGACACACACGCCAGCGGCAACACCCTAACGATGACCAGGATGGTAAGAAGACCAGCATGTCCCGATGTAGGACGACATCCGACAATCGCGGCATGAGCCGGTCCGATCGGGCTGGTCAACGAAGAGATGGGTCACTCAAGTAGATCAAGTAGAGTCATTAGATCCGTTCCAGCCTCAGACACTCACGTCCACACAGGCAGAGTCACAACACAAAGCGGAAGGGGCCGGAGGGAGGAGCGAGCAGCGCTCGCGTCCGTACGGGCTGGCCCGCTCAGCGGCACCGACTATTGCCAAATAGCGATGTTTCAGCCACTTCTTTTGAATGAGGGGACGAGTGGTCTAGGGGTATGTTGCTCGTCTCACAATCGAAAGGTTGTGGGTTGGAGTCCCACCTGTCGCTACTCTTCGCCCGCGACCAATCGGCGTGAGAGATTGGCGACGTACATGACTCAACGGTCGATGTGTCGTAGCACCAATAACCATCTTTTGAATGAAAGTATGAAATGGATGAACAACATTAACCCGTCCCGTCTCGGGGGGGGGTCTTCAACCGCCCCCTCAGGTTTTTTTCGCGGATATGGGACGAACGGTGCGCGGCAGCGCGCCCGAATTTGGTATACCTTTTCCCACATCAATTTGGCATGCTGTTTCAAAATTTTGAAGTCAGGTCATCTAGGGTCAACGAGTTAGTCAAGGTCAAGTGAGGTCACCTCCAAAAAAGTTCAACCAGTCGTCACGCTTGAACGGATACAGATATTTTAATGAAACTTTCAGCGTTTGCTTATTTTTAGGGATGCAACAAAACGTATGGTTGGATTTTGTTTTGTTTTTGACTACATATAAATATTGTATATTTGCCAATTGCGGTTCAAATAGAAGATTCTGGCTAAAGTAAGCATTTCTTATTATCGCAAGTTGACTTCCAACGCCGTTTCTCGGTCTGCTCTACCCACTGGAAAAGGAAAATTAAAGAAAACTTGAAAACCCGAAATTTTTAAATCATTAAAAATCAGATTTTTTTTTGGGGGGTACAAAATAATTATGGCCCTGGTCGAATTCGCCGTTCTTTTCTCATTCCAAATATTTTGTTTCATATATCCCACAAAATGAACTCTCCAGAGCAAAAAACATAATGTAAGTCGTGAAAAGTCGTGAAAATCTAGCCCCCCTGGTGACGTCACTTTTGGGGGAAATTGTTTTGTTGGTGGATCCGGGCCCTACTCGTCGAGCGCGTTCCGATGACATCTTCTTCGTTTTCGTGCGGCGCTTAGTTCGGATTTTAGAGTATGTTACTACCCCCCCACCCACCGGAGACCTGGTGTGAGGATCTGACCGCAGAGACGGCGCGGATTAAACATCAGTTGAATTTGCAGTTTGATGCTCATAATAATATAATTAATTGCAAATTCTTATATAATATAACAATTTGGTATTCATTTTATGATGTGTAGCATGTTCCCATTTTAGCCGCTCAACAGTTAACGTTGTACTCTGATGTCAGTTCTGATGATAAATTCATCCATAAATTTGATTGAAAAATGCTTCACTCTTGTCTGAATTTGTTTCTAAGATACATTTTATACATAGACAAAGTTGTTAGTTTTACGTTATTTTAAAAGAGTGTAGAATACATTTGATTTTGCGCTTGGTGGCATCCATTGCTTTTTTTCTGAATGTCACCTGTTGCGAAAATTGTAATCTTTAACAGTTCAGTGCATGCTTCCAGGTATTTCATCCCGACTTGATCGGTGCCTTTGACCTTTTAACATGTTATACTAAGTATTCGGTGTGCATATCGTGCGTTTTGAAGCACGATAGCACAACAGTGTCCTGTTATGTTGGCTTTCGTATTTAGTTTTGCATGTCTTGTGAAAACCACTTGTTGCCCGCTATCACTTCCTATTGAAGCTGAAATGATTCCGTGGGTAAACGGTTGGGACCACGGGAAGGCTCGATAGTCGAGTGTAAAAGCGGGTGTGTCTGACGTCACTGCCGGCGTAGCGTTTCAGTGGTTGTTTCAAGTTGTGCTCACGCATCTACATCTGCCAACGGCGTTTTTATTGAGCAATGCATTGCACCCCAATCGAATGCCATGCCACTTGTACTGAATGCTTGTGAATGTATCGATGCTCACGAAAGACGAAACAAAGCATCGAGCTCATGTGTGTGCGTGCAGTATGCGTCGGAATGTCTTCTTGTTTTCCATGTGTCTCGTGATACAGACTGGTGTGATACGCCGACAACGATGTTCAATTTGTTTAAACACGTGCTGTACCGCACAATTTATTTACACAAAACACGGTCTATATAAGTAACGTAGTATCATTAAATAACATGCAAGCCTCGCTGGTGCTACTTGATCACTATGCCTTGGCCCCTATACTCGGGTATAATCAAGAAAGGGTTTAACGCAGACAAGTTGTCGCGGTAGATTCGACTACACTCGTTCACAGTAGCTCCTTCACGAACGCTTCCAGGTGCACTTCACACATCACCTGACACACAACCAAACACTTGTACGCGAATGTGCTGACGCCGGAGGAGGCAACTCAACTGTTTCTACGACAGTCAACATTTCTACGTCAACTTGGTTGACACATGTGTTTTGCTTCAATGGGTTTCACAAGGCTATCATTTAAGCAAGAATCCGTTAACTTTGAACAGCGTGTAACGGAATGCACGCAAAACAGCGGCAACCACTGCGCCTACTACCTAATTGATGTCGGGAGTGATTTTCCCCTAGGTACGCCTTCTCTTCTAGGAGGTAGACTTTCAGGCCCTTCTCTCCTAGAGAAGAGCCTGGAGCTCTGCCTGTGCCTGCAGGCGCCCACCGAGTTTGCTGTATGCCAGGGAAGTTGTAGCAGGCGGTACCCAGCCTATCGGTGGGAGGCTACACAAATAGCAGTTATTCATCACCTTCCAACGCCTGCTTATTCCAGTTGCCCGACGAAATCGGCCCACGCGTGATGAAACAGGCCGTCCACTTTGGGCATCGCTGCTATCACCCCCTCCCCAGAAACCATGTGCCGAGCACGAACTGGTCAGATATATCGATTTCGAAGCTTACTCTCAACACACAATCGCAGTCCGCCGACAGGCGCGGCACCTTCCGGCGCAGCGCCATCACTGTCGTGAGTTCAGCTGGCCGCGCTGCCGGCACCAGCTTGACAATGCAGCGCTCAGTCTTCCTCACCGACTTGTCTTCCGTCGACCGGCTCGCTTCCGGCGACGTGTCGGGCGCGCGCGCCGTCTGCGCCGCTGCGCGTTTCCGCGTTGGCACTGTGTTTGCCGCGCCGCCCGCGCCGATACTGTGCCCCTGGGCGGTTGCGCCGGCGTCGGCGCCGTCGCCGTCGTCGCTCAGTCGGCGTCGTCGTCGCTCTGCTGCCGCGGCCGGTTGGGTCGGATCATCATGACGGCCCGCTTCAGAGAGTAGTCCCAGCCGCGCCAGCGGTACCACACGATACCTGAAACACGCCACAGCCGGTTCAGGCGCCGCTCGGTCTGGTCTGGCCGGGCTGGGCGTGCACGGCCGGACACGTGTCGGGCATCCCGGGCCGTGTTTACCGGAGACGCCGGCTTTACCCCGGGGACGCAGTACGTCTCCGTGTGCACGGCCAGCCAGCCGGATCGGCAGGCGAGCATTCGTGTGTGCCTGAAACGGCTCGCCAATGCTGGCCAAGTTCTGTGAAGGTCATTTCAGTTGCCAGTATTGACTGTTTACAGCTGACAATATTGAGAGGTCTAAGGAACTGTGGAGTTCCTGCTATGGTTGCCAACATGAGTCAGGTTTCTGATACCGTATTGGGTGGTACGTTGCGAGCTGGTGGAAATATGCGCCAATATGTGGACGGGGTTATTAAGTTTGATTTGATTTGTTATCTACAACAACTCATAACCAAATCGGCCAGCTGAGCTCGGGGTTTGTCGCTTGAAGTGCTGCAGGGTGGGGTGCCGTTGGATTGGGCCGGGTCGTCCGCTTACGTGTCGGTTCACATTGTCTGACCTTGCCGGGCGATGGCGTCGTTGGGGTCGGTGAGGTAGAGTCCGTTGAGGCCGCGTCCGCACGAGCGCCACCACCAGCCTCCCTTCAGCATGCTGGCGCAGTTGAGGCTGGACCGGTCGTTGTCCCTGCAACGTTGTCCCGACACCAGCCGTCATTGGCCGTGCCTGAAGACGACGATAACTGGCCGCGACTGAGCGAGCGCCGGTCAGGCCGGCGAAGCCCTCCATCGGCCGCGCTGCCTACTGCTGTCTCAAATCGTCCATGCTTGTCACACTCTGCTGTTCCTCGCATGCCCCTATGCGAGCTGGATGCTGGATGGGGTAGATATGGACCGCACCCTTCCACTTTCACGGCTTTCTGTGAGCGTGATTCCTCTGATTTATAACTATCCTTTTGGATTATGTTTAAGGTTGTCCCGCCCTTGTCTGATTTATGTTGATGAATGCCATTGATCGTGTAAGGCATGTTACCGACGACTCCATTTCGTCGTGACTGCAATGCCAATGCATTTAATCACAACCCCATGACATTTATGTTCACGGATAAGACAGTGACTGTTTGCTTTTGGCACCAGAGCATGACGAAGCAGTGTGTAATGGTGGGAACGACCCATCGTCAATAATCACGGCCAACTCCGCCCATTGGGCCGGCAGGCGGCAGCACCGGCGCGGACCAACAGGTGACAGCGCTCACCTGTCGAAGGTGGAGAACGGGCTCAGGTTGCTGCCGTACCACGGGTCGTTCATCGAGTCGCCGGCGTTGCCCTCGTAGCCGCCGATCTCCAGCTTGTAGTTGTCCTTCTCGCCGTGCATCTTGAAGTTGCGGTATTGCGCGTACCTGTTGCGATGGGAGTGGCTTCAATTCGTGGGTGTTGGTCGGGGAGCCAGGGTCCATCAAGAACATAAATCATGAGCATGTGGTGCGGAAAACATGCTTTGTGGTGTTGGAGCCTGAAACTGCATTTTATTATTGCGAAAATGAAGCGATCTGGTGGGCAGTTCAGTAGCGGTGTCGTGCGTTTGTCCGGACATGTGTTGGTGGGTGTTGGTGGTGGAAGAGGATGTTGCCGAACCCATCAGTCGCAGCCTAGATGCGCGAAGCTGTATGGGCAGATCTGGCCAGCTTCCAGCGGTGTTCCGCCCAGGTGTGCAGCATCAGGCTCGCCCACACTTACCTGGTTTCGCCCTCGAAGTCCTCCAGCTCAATGCGCAGCTGGTAGTCCTCGGTGTTGGTTAGCATGAAGATGTTCTCGTTTCCGAGCCAGAAAGACCTGGTGGGGTTGCCGAAGCCTTGTTTGTAATTCTCCCAGGGCTGGTTGAAGCTCTGCGGCGCCGCCTCGCCGAAGTTGTCGCGACGCTGCACCACCTGAAGCAGTAGCGTTGTGCTCAGCTGGCGCGTACCAGTCACCACGTTGAGCCACTGTTGCCAGGGTTACCAGTCACACCGCGCTGAGCCACTGTTGCGAGCACTTCTTGATAGATATTTGGTGTTTACGTGGTTTAAGCCGTCTAAGAAAGCAATCATTTGTGGACGATGAGCCGTATGCCTATCATGATGCTGAGTATCAATGGTACGACTGATTCCGGACCATTGATAAGTGATACCACGACTGACAGTCGCGCTCGAGCCGCTGGCAGCCTGCGTGGTCTCGGATGTCACCCACCGTCCAACCGCCTCCGGCCGCCTCCATGTTGCAGTAGACGCGCAGGTACCAGAAGCTGGTGCCGTGGATTCGCAGGTAGTAGATGCCCGAATTGTTGAGGCCCTTCTCGCGGAACTCCTCACACGAGTAGCCCTGCGGCACGACGGCGTAATATGGTGACGCGGGAGTGCTGCCGTCACCTCGTCTCACGGTGCGCGAGATGATACAGATGCGTGAGATGGTGTTCTGCAGTTATGGTAATAATCGGAGGGGGAGAAAGACGATTTGGGATGATTATCTGCGGTGCAGGTACGATTTTGCGAAGTGTGTATCACAAGTACAAGATAGTGACGTGGATGGCCGTAGTCAAATACCTGACCCACCTTGGCGGGAGCAGTGTTGAAATCTTAAAAGCATGCCCACCGACAGGGATGGGTTTATGTTTGGAATCCTGAATTCGGAGAAGAAAATTGATGAAGCATTCTTGATCGGAAATTTGTTACCCGTTTCTGACATGCAGAACTTACTATTGTAGTTTCCAGTCATATTTGGGCACGTTCATCTAACAGTAGTGATTTTCTCAGTGATTTTCAAATAATATTCAGTTCATCTTCTGACAAGAAAAAGGGTGAATATTTTCCTGAATGGGATAATGTTCTGGATAACAAATAACCAGGGCAGAGCCATGTTTCTGACCATGGCCATGGACCTCAAGGGCTATTGCTCTGGAAACCTACACCACAGGAAGGATTCCAAGAAACATTGCTGGAATGGCAGTGCTCTTAATAGGCACTCATCCCCGACCTCTGGGCGGTTGAAGTGCCAAGCGAATGCAAAGGTGTAAAAGTAAAAGGTGTCTGAACAAAGACCGCATTAAGCGAGCTTTCTTGCGACGACCGAATATCAACCGTCCATCGCATCTACATCTTTGCATTCATTGAACTTGTTAAGGTCTCAGCTCGAGCACATTATGGTCATTCTCGAATTCATCCACTAACACAGTACAATTGCGGAAGTTGTAATAACTTGCCTCCTACTTATAATAGTTTAATGTTATGCTAGAAATAGTTTGTCCCACGGTGTATCCTATATCGAATACTATCCAGCATCCATACTTCTATCTTCTTCGAATCATTCTAAGCGTTAGAAATGCTATGATTTTCACTAAGAGATGGAACAATCGTCGTCTGTGTCTTTTATATATTTGTTGTCATCGCGGAAAAATACTCTAACCCTCGCACGTCCGGGGGGCAGATATCTGCCCCCTGCGGTGTTTCCTTATTTTCCGCCATACTAATCGAGTTAGCAAGGTCAAACCGCGCATGGCTGCTCCTTAGTCGTTTCCGCATATCCTCGTACATGTTTAACCCTGGGTCATCTCAGGTCAGGTCACCAGGTCATTACATACATGCCCTCACTAGGCTACTTCATGACTTTGGCCTGAGGTCAGAGTTTCGGTTGACGTGACCTTAAACCACCTATTGTCGATAGCACATTTCAAGGACAGTCGAATAGCGTTTCCCGTCTGTTTCTATCTGTTACAGGTCCTGAGATATGTGTCAATATCTGAGAGTCCCACCCGATCTGGTCGGATTTGACCTATGATGGCCCAGTGACCTGAATATTGACCTGAACGAAAAAAAAAATGACCGTAACACCTCCGATAGAGCCTGTCACCAGCTATCCAACGCCGTTTTCCGTTTGTCGCCAGCTAGCATAGTTCTAGAGATCTTAGGGTGCGGCAGACATCTGCACACCCCCGTACCGGCGAAGTTGGCGCGGACCGCCGGACGTGCGAGTGTTGAGAACCCTGTTCGATTTTTCGTGATGTTGGGCACCTCTGCTATGTTTTCTTGAACACTCGTTCGGGTGGGTAGCCGACCGCAAGGCGCCCGTCCGTAACGAATTTGGGGATACACCTGTTTTAGTGTAAAGATCAAGTTGTGCACATTCAGACATATGTATGATCTAAAAATTTATTGTTTCGTTAAAATTTAGTGTAATCTTTAATGTAATCCATCTAAAAAACGTATTCTTATTTGTTTCCCAAGTCCAACCTAGGATGCCGTACCACCTTTGCCCGTAACATTTTGCGGTGTCATATCACTTATTATATGGGGTCTAGGGCAATTTTCTGTGCTCAACTCAAGCATATCACCAACAAACTTCTTGTAATTAAAATGCGTCTAAGAACCGTTTTTCACCCTTTGGATCCAAATAATTACCTTGAATAATAATTGCATTGTCAGTTTACTTTCACCCATACAGAGCAGGCACTCTAGTACACATTTTGGGCCATATCTCTTTTGCTTCACTTTGCATAAACCTAACACGTTGAACTGATAGAAGACATTGTATTATATCGCATGTTTTCCTTTTTTGCTAGGCTAATGGGTGAAATTTGAACACAAATATAAATTTGATATTTGATCGTGATTTGACCTCATTGGCCGCAACAAACATTGGATATACTTTGACGTTGATCATTTGCAGATACTACCACGTATAACAGCATTAGATGTATTCTTAAGACTGAGTTATTGCGGTACGCCGAATGTTGTCCTAGAAACGGCATATTTTAGGAACGATAGTCTTGCTTTGACTTCGTGTAGTTCGGTGACATTTCATGTCGTTGAGATACAATTGCCGATAAAACGTCGAATGTTTAGCTGCCCATAGGCACATGTAATGTCGGCAATGTCGCGCTCCGCGGCTTAATAACTGTAAGGCTCGTCTTCGATAAACCCTGGGGCCAATTCCATCCCCACCTGAGCTCGTGTATGAGAATTTGTTCTACTTTTGATGGATTCACATTACAGTTTATCCAGTGATGCGGAGAATATGTCAATAACATTGTTTTGCAGATACCGTCCCGTTGTTATTTTTTTTTTTTTTTTTACTATTGCCTGGTTGGAAGTAATTATCATGGTGAGAGTAATGATGCGAGAAGATGACTTAACAGGTGGTAACGACCAAACGAACGCAAGCTTTGACGAAAACTGCGGCCAGGTCTTCAGAAAAATGCGTGTGAACGGAACCCATCTACCACTCACTCAGTCACGTTCCGTCGACAGTCGGACTGCCTCCGCTCAAGGACGCCCACCCGTCGGCGTCGGCTCGCTTTTGGTCGGGGTTTCAACAGCATAGTGTTTAGCCTGGTTGTCTTTTCGGACAGGGCGGCTTTCAGTTCCAAGCTGACCAACTGCTGTGTTTCGAGGCCACAACAGTACGTGCCAATAAGGATTAAAAAAAAAAGTTTTGGGGGGGGGCAGGGGCCAGTCAGACGGCCAGGACGCGCACATCAGCGCGCCAGTGACGACCCACGATCAGTACGTGCCAGTGACGGGCCTCGCTGAACTAAATAGCTGGATCAGTACGTGGCCGTAAGCCAGTCTAGCGTCGCTTTTGGCCACCGCCGCGCAGGCGTTGCACATGCCATCGATGCAGCTCACCCCAACATTGCCGGTTTGCTCCTCGGTGCTGAGGAAGGGCAGCGACGTGTTGGTGGTGGCGGCCGGCGGCAGGCCCGGGAACACGATGCCGTTGGGCCGGCCGCGGCTGCCGGCGGCGCGCGGCACCGGCGTAGGCGCCGTCGTCGTCGTCGGCGGCGCTTCCGTGTAGTTCTGGAACGCCTGCAGGAACTGCTGATCCAGCAGGTCGAACGGGGCCTGTCGGTGGTCGACCGTCAGGCGTCGGCACGTTTCGGTGTGGGAGAGGACGGTGGGATCAGGGCCGGGGTCAGTTACTATATTTTGGTCACCAGTGGTCGGTTAATGTAAAAGGTTGAGGTTGATGCCATTTGTGGTTGCGTGATGCTGTGAACAATGCGAAACGTTTTGAACACTGATCCAAACCGGCTGGAAGCGACGGAAAAAGTGGTGAAATAGAACAGCATGAACACCTTTGTTCCTGGTAAGCAATTATTGTGAATAGTTTGGCACTTGCGAAGTTTTAAGGATTTCCATCGGTATTCATGTTTTAAATCACAATCGCAAACGGTGGTTCACGCGCTGGATTTTGGAGCCACCTATAATGAATCACCGAGCATCTTGCCATTCAGATTGTTAGACTAGACGTCCGTCCACCGGTCTGCAAGAGTAGACGATCAGCATGGATGTGCAGCCGTGAGCAACTGCGACAACGGCCACCGACGCTCTCACCTCCTTGTCGAGCCGGGACCGGCTGACGGGTGCCGTGGCCGTGGTCGGTCGCGTAGGGAACGCCACGGGCCGGATGTAGCGCTTTGTGTTGGTGGAGCGGCTACCGCCGCCCAACGCCGACGAGCCCGCCCGGTTGCCCGGCTTGCCGTCGTCGTCGTCGTCGTCGGCGGTGGCGGCGGCGGTGGCGCGCGTCGGCAGCAGGGTCAGCGTCTGCGTGTTGAGCCGCTTCTCCACCATGCCCAGGTTGTCGATGATCTGCTTGGTGCGCTCCTGCAGGTCGGTGTGGATGTCGTTGATGGCGCGCTCCTGACGACTAGTGGTGTGGATCAGCTCGTCCGACCTGGGCACCAACACGTCGATGGACGTCTGCGTGCCCACCACCACGTTCCACACCTCGTCCATCTTGGAGGACACCTCCATCAGCGGCTGTATCTTGTTGACGAGCACGTCCAGCTTGGAGGTGCCGGCCGTGCCGTTTGGATGCGTTGTCTGCAGCAGCACCCCCGACACGGCCGTCACGGACTTGATAATCGACGAGAGGTTCTCGGACATCTGGTCCATGTGGAAGCTCAGCTTGTTGTCCATGGCCACCACCTTGCCGCGGACCTCGTTTACTGCCTGCACCATCTTCTCGGTATCCTGCCGGATGTCAACAGGCAGTTCTAATCCATGCTCAGCACGACGCGAGTGCTGCCAGTGTCGCCATAGTTTGATGTGCTAGTCGGACGGGGGCGGTGGTTGTTGTATGGTAGAACCGCGATATTCAGAAACAGTGTTCCTTGTTGGAAATACGGTTGATTCTCAATTGCAAACGATGTCATCCGCATCGAATGAGTAATATGCTGAAGCTGAAAGCATTCTAGTTTAATGTACATACGATTACATGACACTGTTATACTGCGCCGGTTGACAATGTTGACGTTGACAATGTATAACATTTACTTCATGGATACACTGATAATGCATTCCTCTCTCATAATCGATATAACTGGTTAGCGATATTGTTATAGTAGACATAACGGTATGTATATATATATATATATATATATATATATATATATATATATATATATATTTGTATTTATATAGATATAGTTGATACTGGTATAAATGTATCAATATTGATTGAATCAGCTACGTATCTTATCACTTAGTTCAGCTCGTTCGCCTGTGATTATGGACGGCTTTGATTACCTTAGTGACCTTGGTAAGTAGTTTTGAGGCAATTGATGGCGGAGGCGGACTGGCCATTGCATTTGTCATCTCCCCGAGCACCACGTGTGTACCTGGGGCCGCTCACCCACCTTGATGAACTGGCTGGGCACGTTCTGCGTGGTCCGTGCTCGCGACCGTGCCGGTCCTCGCTTCATGTGCACCGAGCGCATGCTGGCCACCGGAGGTGTCGGCGCGACCTGCACGCGTGCGCTGGCGGCCGTCTCCAGGCTGTCGAGCGTGGTCTGCATCCCCTGCAGGCGCGACTGCACCGCGTCCAGCTGCCGCTCCATCCGGCTGCCACCAGCCGGCGAGGCAGGCGCGCGCGCCGTCGCCTGGCGGCTGGGCGTGCCCAGCTGCTGCTCCAGCCGCTGTACCCTGCCAACCAGAGTCAGTGTCAGTGTCAGCCACCGTACACTGGCAACTCAGCGTGCCCAGCTGATGCTCCAGCCGCTGTACCCTGCCGACCAGAGTCAGTGTCAGTGTCAGCCACCGTACACTGGCGACTCGGCGTGCCCAGCTGATGCTCCAGCCGCTGTACCCTGCCAACCAGAGTCAGTGTCAGTGTCAGCCACCGTACACTGGCAACTCAGCGTGCCCAGCTGATGCTCCAGCCGCTGTACCCTGCCGACCAGAGTCAGTGTCAGTGTCAGCCACCGTACACTGGCGACTCGGCGTGCCCAGCTGATGCTCCAGCCGCTGTACCCTGCCGACCGGAGCCGCCGAGCCCTTTGATTTGTATCCTGGCGGTCAGATCCTGGACGAATCACCTGCTTTACCGTGTTGTAGCCTGGCAGCCAGAGCCTCGGCGCGTTGGCCGCCATACCCTGCCGACCAGCGCCGGCTAGCCACCGTATCCTGCGACCTATTGAACCGGCTGTTCACGAAACATGAATGGCTCCAGTCGTAGCCACTATACACGTCCAATATGTCCCTGGGCCAAAGCAAACGCGGTAATCGCGATGCGTGACGTGTTCAGCCGAGCAGAATCTCGGCTGCCTCGGGCGCCCAGATCGTGTGTTTCGTGCACGTCGGCCGTGCTCTTTCACGCTATTTTTGCAAGCGTGCATTTTCCGCGGCGAGAGCACGTCGCTCCGTGGACACGGCCGCATCTGAGGCGGCCGACGGCGCGTAAATAGCCGGGCGGCTGCGTGCGGCGGCGGGCAGACGTCGGCTGGCACGTCACGCGCGCGCGCACGGCTGCCACCGTCACGGCCGGCGGGGCGCCATTGTGGCACCGTGTCGGCAACAACAGCCGCATCGTGGCCGACCGATAACAATGAGCGGCGCCAGACCGGCGTCGTCTCGATTCGGCAGCACCGCCGGCCGGCAGCCCAGTTGGCCAGACGGCCGGCTCGCGTGTACCACATTGTTCTCGGGTCCGCCCCGTCCGCCCCGCCCGCCCCGCCCGTCCGCCCCGTCCGCCCCGTCCGCCCCGTCCGCCCCGTCCGCCCCGTCCGCCCCGCCCGCCCCGTCCGCCCCGTCCGCCCCGCCCGCCCCGTCCGCCCCGTCCGCCCCGTCCGCCCCGTCCGCCCCGTCCGCCCCGTCCGCCCCGCCCGCCCCGTCCGCCTCGCCGCGCCACGGTAAATCAGTGCCACCGGAACATGGGAACATTTTGATTTTAATGGCAAGTTAGAAACCTGGGATTACGAGACAATGGGTGTGTGCCCGGTAAGTAATGTAGCCGCTGACTATCAGTTGTTTGGTTGCTGGTACATGTTTGAGGCCGGCGGCTCGATGGATTTGATGGACACAACCGTCTCCCCCGGTTGTGGCGGCTGATCCTTCTCCCTCCAGTTGTGACGGATGATCCGTCTCCCCCGGTTGTGGCGGCTGACCCGTCTAACCCCGGTTGTGGCGGCTGTCCTTCTCCCCCGGTTGTGGCAGCTGACCCGTCTCTCCCGGTTGTGACGGCTGACCCGTCTCCCTTGGTAGTGGCGGCTGGCCCGTCTCCCCCCCCCCCCCCCGGTTGTGGCGGCTGACCCGTCTCCCTTGGTAGTGGCGGCTGGCCCGTCTCCCCCCCCCCCGGGGGGCGGCCCCCTCCCCCCCCCCCCGGTTGTGACGGCTGACCCGTCTCCCTTGTACGGCTGGCCCCCCCGGTTGTGGCGGCTGACCCGTCTCTCCCGGTTGTGACGGCTGACCCGTCTCCCCCGGTTGTGACGGCTGACCCGTCTCTCCCGGTTGTGACGGCTGACCCGTCTCTCCCGGTTGTGGCGGCTGGCCCGTCTCCCCCTCCCCGGTTGTGGCGGCTGACCCGTTCCTCCGGTTTGAGGGGCTGACCCGTCTCCCCGGCTGGCCCCTCTCCCCTCCCCCTCCCGGTTGTGACGGCTGACCCGTCTCTCCCGGTTGTGACGGCTGACCCGTCTCCCTTGGTAGTGGCGGCTGGCCCGTCTCCATCAGAGCAGCCGGTACGGTCGTCACTTCCGTCTGCCAGTTGTGGCTACTGCAATGCAGCTCCTTTGTTGTCTGCAAGCCGTTATTGGTAGGCAGCTGGTGTCGGCGACATGGAGCTCGACGTTGTAAACGCTTTTAGATCCTATCGGTGGCTACGTCATGACACCATGGTGTACACAAACATTGCTGCATTTGCTTTGCGCCTCGTCCCGTTTAAGGCAGCTGCAAATCCGTATTTGCATGGCGAATTTCGCAATGTTGGTCAGGCGTCTATCTTCAGCAACCTGTAGACACTATCAATGTGTTGACCATACAAGGCTATTCATGGAAGGACAGATTCGTAGGACCCAAACACTGGCAAAAGAACTTCATGTTAACAACCCCATGGTATGTCTTCACTATCGCAGTGGTGCAATTTCGGGTATTATGGGTACTTGTCTCTTATCCGACAATTATTGCAGGAGTTTGAAGCGCCGCATTTCGACTGGTTAATGATGCAGTGCATGACGATCCCTCCACCAAATCATATCCTTCTCACTCCACATCAAATTTGTTATATAGTGGTCGGGTAAGAAGAGAGAAACCAAAAGGTAGTCGGCCGGATTTTCTCCAGGCGTTCCTTCAACTGCATGCTTTGTTTTTATGTCGGGTGGCCTAATTAGTTGTCGGAGAGCGTTGTGCGTCAGACAATGATGAGTTTTTCTATGCGGATGGTGGGAATGGCTCGTTAGTGGACTCGTATCTTAGTAGAACGGCTTCAGTTGTCCGGTCGGGTATCACCGGCGGCCCAAGTGGCCAGTCAAATCGCCCGGCCTGTCGATCATTCTGTCCGTTGATCTTCAGTTTGGTGCCACGGTGGTCAGCCCACATGGCTGCCGCCCGCCAGCGTGTCCAGCTGACGGACCGTCCGGATTGTAGCACCAGCAGTTCCGAGTGGCGGGTCAGGTGTCGTTGGCAACTCCCAGCGGCGGGTCAGATGGGTCAAGTGACTGACAACCGGGGTTGATAGGTTAAGTGTCGCCGGAAACTCCAGTTGGTGGATTGGATGGTGCCAGCCTATTGGTGGGTCGGGCGGGAGCAGCCTATTGGGGGTCGGGCGGTGGCAGCCTATGGGTAGGTTGAGCAGTGACAGCCTGTTGGTGGGTCGGGTAGTGGCAGCCTATTGGTGGGTCTGGCAGTGACAGCCCATTGGTGGGTCGAGCAGTGGCAGCCTATTGGTGGGTCGGGTGGGAGCAGCCTATTGGGGGTCGGGCGGTGGCAGCCTGGGGTGGGTTGGAGCAGGGTGAGCCTATTGGTGGGTCGAGTGGAGGGGCGGTGGCAGCCTGGGGGTGAGCCTATTGGTGGGTCGGCAGTGGCAGCCTATTGGTGGGTCTGGCAGTGACAGCCCATTGGTGGGTCGAGCAGTGGCAGCCTATTGGTGGGTCGGGCGGGAGCAGCCTATTGGGGGTCGGGCGGTGGCAGCCTATGGGTGGGTTGAGCAGTGACAGCCCATTGGTGGGTCGAGCAGTGGCAGCCTACTTGTGGGTCGGGCGGTGGCAGCCTCTTGATGGGTCGGGCGGTGGCAACCTATTGATGGGTCGGGCGGTGGCAGCCTGTTGATGGGTCGGGCGGTGGCAGCCTATTGGTGCGTCGGGCGGTGGCAGCCTATTGATGGGTCGGGCGGTGGCAGCCTATTGATGGGTCGGGCGGTGGCAACCTATTGATGGGTCGGGCGGTGGCAGCCTATTGGTGGGTCGGGCAGTGGCAGCCTATTGATGGGTCGGGCAGTGGCAACCTATTGGTGGGTCGGGCAGTGGCAGCCAGTGTATACGTGTGGCGGTGGCAGCAGCTTCAATTTGTAAGTGGGGCGGTGGCAGTAGCTCCGATTTGTAAGTGGAGCCGTGGCAGCAGCTCCAGCTGGAGCAGGCTGCGCCGGCAGCCGCCAGTATTGCGTCGGTCGGCAGGCGGCACTGCAGTCGTGCCGATAGCGTCGTTAATCGGCACGCGTGACTCTCGACTTGACATCGGTATGCCCCCGTTTGCGGCGACGCCACCCAGCCGTTAACCTGGCGACCCGGCGCGCCCGGGTCGCCTTTGATTGTCCAACGAGCTGGCGCGTGCGTGACCCTGATTAGCGCGGTGGGGTCGAGGTCGGTGGCTGTCCGCCTGTAGTGCGGCTTCGACAGTGACGATGGCCACGCTGTCAGGCTCGGTGTGCCTGATTAGCGATGCGGGGCGCCAGGTGGCAGCTGACATTTGCTGTGCAGGGCACCGGGTGGCTAGCTGATATTAGCGGTGCAGGGTGCCGGTTGCAGCTAACATTAGGGTGGGGGGGGGGTTTGGCAGTCTAGCTGACTTTGCTGTGCAGGGGCCAGCTGATATTAGCGGTGCAGGGTGCCGGTTGCAGCTGGCATTAGCGGTGCGGGGCGCCGGGTGGCAGCTAACATTAGCGGTGCGGGGCACAGGGTGGTAGCTGACATTAGCGGTGTGGGGCCCCGGGTGGCAACTAACATTAGCGGTGCAGAAGCCCAGGTGGAAGCTAACATTAGCGGGGCGGTAAATCAGGTGGCAGCTGATAGCGGTGGGCGTGGCTGACGCCGACCAGGCCTGTGCCGGCGAGCCATGCCGGCCAGTCTGTGGGTGCCTACTGATAACACGATGTGCTGGGGCCGTCCGTGCATGCCTACTGAGGCCACGATATGCTGGGGTGTATACCAGTATCATGCAGATCTGACACCTCTGGATATGTCAGGGGCCCAGAGTCTTCCAGTCAGGGGCCCCTGGTCGTGAGGGTCTTGTTTGACACCCCGCGCTCCTTCAGATTTGATACCACGGCATCTTTCAGACGCCCCAGGGTCTTCCAGTCACCCCTGGTCGTGAGGGTCTGGCTCTGGCAGCCTGATATTTTCCAAGAGCCCCTAAGCTCGCTGTCGCCACTGGTCACCAGATGCACCGTTCCATGGATATCTCACCGCATGCCCGGTCACCAGCCAACGGTGAAACCACCGCCGCAACTTAATTACGATTCACGCTTTATCGACCGAAACAAAACGCCGTTAGATCTCTGGAAAGCGGCACTTACGTGGCCGCAGCGCGCACCCGACGCCATCCGGGTATGCCCGACGGCCGCGGGACTGCCAGCTGAGCTGGTCCCGCCGCGGCTCCGCCCCTTCTCGACTGCGCGTGGTTGATGCTCGGGCACACACTGCCCGTGTCGGCGGCTGTGGCTGCGTGGTGACGCGCTCCCTGGGCGCTTCTGACAGCCGCTGTTGACACACTGACACCTGGCCGTGTCGGCGGCTGTGGCTGTGTGACGGCGCGCTCCCTGGGCGCCTCTCGCAGCTGCTGTTGACACGCTGCCCGTTTCCGTGTCGGCGGCTGTGGCTGCGTGACGGCGCGCTCCCTGGGCGCTTCTCGCAGCTGCTGTTGACACGCTGACGCGTGCCCGTGTCGGCGGCTGTGGCTGTGTGACGGCGCGCTCCCTGGGCGCTTCTCGCAGCTGCTGTTGACACGTTGACACCTGGCCGTGTCGGCGGCTGTGGCTGCGTGACGGCGCGCTCCCTGGGCGCTTCTCGCAGCTGCTGTTGACACGTTGACGCGTGCCCGTGTCGGCGGCTGGTCCGGCCGGACGGCTGTGTGCTGCGGCACGGCTCCAGCTGTCGGCCGTGTGTTAACGCGGCGCCTGTCTTCGCAGCGCTGCAGTGCCGTCGCTGCCGGGCCACTGACGGGAAGTTTGCAGCATCGGGGTATCTTATGGCACTGCGTCTTGCTGTCTTAGGCCGCGTGGTCTAGCCACCTTATGATACGGCATCTAGCCGGGTTACGCGGTGGCTAGCCGCCTGATCACGCAGCGTCCAGCCGCCTGGTTACGCGGCATCTAGCCATCTGGTTACGTGGCGTCTAGCCGCCTGGTTACGCGGCGTCTAGCCATCTGGTTAGGTGGCGTCTAGCCGCCTGGTTACGCGGCGTCTAGCCATCTGGTTACGTGGCGTCTAGCCGCCTGGTTACGCGACGTCTAGCCATCTGGTTAGGTGGCGTCTAGCCGCCTGGTTACGCGGCGTCTAGCCATCTGGTTAGGTGGCGTCTAGCCGCCTGGTTACGCGGCGTATAGCCATCTGGTTACGTGGCGTCTAGCCGCCTGGTTACGCGGCATCTAGCCATCTGGTTGCGTGGCGTCTAGCCGCCTGGTTACGCGGCGTCTAGCCATCTGGTTAGGTGGCGTATAGCCGCCTGGTTACGCGGCGTCTAGCCATCTGGTTACGTGGGGTCTAGCCGTCCGATAACCCCGATTCATGCAGCCTGCTGATCAGATCACGAACTCGCCCACCTGCAGCTGGCTGCCACTGGGTCAAGTAATGGGCGAAAGATGAGTTGTGTCCCGCCGAATGTCAATGGCGAAACGCCGTTGGCATACGTCATCACTTACGCCGCTTCGCCATTGTCCCAGAGACACTTGGAGACGGACGGTCGCTTGTGTGGCGTGTGCGCGGGTGCGTATTGTGCATCCAGTGTAGATGTGGCCGACGGTAGCACAATGTTATAGAGATTAAAGGATTGTGGGCAGTGCGCTGCAACAATAAGTGACATAAGCCGCGATGTTAAGCAACGTTGCAACACAAACACGCTGAATACTCACCAGACGCAGCATTCCGTACGCGCGTGAGGGTGCGATATTCAGAAAATATAAAATGTGCCCGTTAAATTATAATTAAGCGTCGATTCGCTTAGGTGACCGCTGGATATCCTGAGCTAGGATAAGCTACTCTTCACCAGCTGTAGACCACTGGACGCATCCCGTCACCCGGACGACGCGCTTATCGTACTAACCTGGTCAGGATCTTCTCCGTCATGTTGTTGTTCTGCTGCAGATGCACGTCCATGATCTCCATGTGACGCATCACCATGTGGATGGCCCTCTCGATGGTGTCGACACGCTTGAACTTGTCGTCCATGGAGGAGATGAGCACTTCGAACATGTTGTACAACAGCGGGTCCCTGAGAACACAGTGGGCCGTGAGTGGGCTGGGATCAACTTGGGGTGCTGTTGACAATGGGTTTTTCCGCACATTACATAGTGGTTACTTGAATGCGAGGGGCTCGCTCGAGTGTTTGAAACCAAGTGCAGTTCGTGGCAAAGCACTAGACTCTGTTCCGGGGATGGCTATCGACAGATCTGTCGATACTCGAACATCGCATGTATGCGATGTTCAAGTACTGTTATTTTTTGTTCGACAAATTACATTTTATTGAAATATGAATGCGTCGTTGATCCCTCCACCTGGTATCCAAACATCAGGTCGTACAATGAGAAAGGGAGATGACATTGCATCATCTATCAATGAAAGCCCTCACACGGTGAGCACAGAGCACCAATGTTTAGTCCTTGTGTGCATGCAGCACTCGGGCATTTGGTAAGCAAATGTTGCTTGTATTGTATACTGGTAGTGGTTACTTCGCGTAATTCATGATGCCGGTCACTACCATTCTGTTCGATAGCGCCCCGGACTTTTTCTGAGCATTACGAGAGCCCTCTCTCTTTCTCTGATGCTGTTTCCTGCCGTTCACCTGGCACGTGATGAGCGCGTCCCTGGTTAGTCACACCGGTCGTTAGTAGCTGAGCCTGGTGAGGGTGCGTGCGGCGTCATGCGGCGCGTCCGAACGTGACGCGGCGGCCGCCGTCACGTCACGTCACGTCAGCCGGCCGTCACGTCCGCGAGCGGCCTGCCACATGGTGGTCGGTCGCGCCTTTGTGGTGCGCGCCGGGCACAAAGCGATTCTTCGGGCAAGCTGCTTTCTTTTGCTGGTGGAATTATTAACGAAGGAACTGCACGTGGCGCAGCTGCGCATGGCGGCAGGTCTCCGCACTGCAGCAACGGACCGGACGTGTGAGCCGGTCCTCGGACAGGCCAGCCGCGAGGGCTGCTGGTTCTGAGACAGACCAGCTGTCTGAACTGCCGGTCCTCGGACAGGCCAGCCGCGAGGGCTGCTGGTTCTGAGACAGACCAGCTGTCTGAACTGCCGGTCCTCGGACAGGCCAGCCGCGAGGGCTGCTGGTTCTGGGACAGACCAGCCGTCTGAACTGCCGGTCCTCGGGACGGGCCAGCCGCGAGGGCTGCTGGTTCTGGGACAGACCAGCCGTCTGAACTGCCGGTCCTCGGGACAGGCCAGCCGCGAGGGCTGCTGGTTCTGAGACAGACCAGCTGTCTGAACTGCCGGTCCTCGGACAGGCCAGCCGCGAGGGCTGCTGGTTCTGGGACAGACCAGCTGTCTGAACTGCCGGTCCTCGGGACGGGCCAGCCGCGAGTGTTGCTGGTCTTGAGACAGACCAGCTGTCTGAACTGCCGGTCCTCGGACAGGCCAGCCGCGAGGGCTGCTGGTTCTGAGACAGACCAGCTGTCTGAACTGCCGGTCCTCGGACAGGCCAGCCGCGAGGGCTGCTGGTTCTGAGACAGACCAGCTGTCTGAACTCCCGGTCCTCGGGACGGGCCAGCCGCGAGGGCTGCTGGTTCTGAGACAGACCAGCCGTCTGAACTGCCGGTCCTCGGGACGGGCCAGCCGCGAGGGCTGCTGGTTCTGAGACAGACCAGCTGTCTGAACTCCCGGTCCTCGGGACGGGCCAGCCGCGAGGGCTGCTGGTTCTGGGACAGACCAGCTGTCTGAACTCCCGGTCCTCGGGACGGGCCAGCCGCGAGGGCTGCTGGTTCTGGGACAGACCAGCCGTCTGAACTGCCGGTCCTCGGGACGGGCCAGCCGCGAGGGCTGCTGGTTCTGAGACAGACCAGCTGTCTGAACTGCCGGTCCTCGGACAGGCCAGCCGCGAGGGCTGCTGGTTCTGGGACAGACCAGCCGTCTGAACTGCCGGTCCTCGGGACGGGCCAGCCGCGAGTGTTGCTGGTCTTGAGACAGACCAGCCGTCTGAACTGCCGATCCTCGGACGGGCCAGCCGGACACCGGTGCTGGTCTTGAGACAGACCAGCCGTCTGAACTGCCGATCCTCGGACATGTCAGTCGTATGAGATGCTGGTCCCCGAGGGTCATCATTGCAGCTCGACTGTGGCGCAGGGTGAGAAGGGGCTTACCTCACGGACTCGTCGCACTTCAGTTCAGGCTACCCAGCTCAATTTGGAGCTGGGGTTTGAACATATATGCTGTGTATGAATGCTCCACGGAAATCGGGTTATATGAAACATTTATGAATTTATCATTATTATGTGTTGTGACTTATACTGCGTGAAGTATGCATGGACACTCACAGGCCGCAAATGCAATGACTCGGTACTTTTCTCATTAGGCAATACTTGCTCAGTCTGAGTAATATGTGGGACAATTTAGCGCTGGAAGATGCTGATGAAGATTATGAATGATAGTGGAACGTAAGAAGGGACAAATATTCTCAGCTGTGTGCATTTTCGTATCCAAATGAGTAGGCCGCGGGTGACTGCCGGTGGTGGGTGGACAGCGGCGCGTGGTGCGTGCCGAGCAGTGCGGTCAGGCAGCTGGGACTAGTGGCGTATTAGGGCCGGGCGGCGCTCAGCCATTGGCATGCACGGCGGCCACCAGCTTACCAGAGCTGGTGAGTCTCAGCGAACGGCCTCTGAGTGCGTCTGAAAGGCAGACACCCGGTCACGTGGCGAGCTGCTCCGGCACGGGCTACGGCCGTGTCATGCACCGCCCCCGGCCGGCCGTCGTAGCACGCCGGGAGTAATGCGTGGCACGCGCACAGCATGCCACGCACAGCTCCGCGACAACATTGTCCGACACGCCGCTACGTTAACTACACCCCGGCGGACGGCCTGAGCGGCAGCCCTTGCTGGCACGAGTCAGCGCTCTGTCACCCTGTTTCGTGCGGCGTGCGCTTGTGTGCCAAAGTACCCACCTCTTACCGGAGAACACTATCGAGAGCACGCAATCGCAGGCAGTCGCCCATGTCTGGGGTTTACGCATACACTAGAACTGCGCGAGCACACTATAACGCCAGCATGCACTGTCACCGGAGTTTCGCCCTGTTGGCGACACTGCCACGTCGCATGCTGGATTCTCCGACATCTGTTTGGCCAGCGGTTCTGTGGACATGCTAATCATCGCAGTGTGGATAAGGAGAGGCGGGCTGTCATTTTGCTCCCTAAGGTTTATGTGCCAACACTTGAACCGTTCAGGACAGTGATAAATTATTCGTGAAATAGGGTGGAAAATACCACTTTCTGAACACTTAATCGACATCCTTGTCCAAGAAGTATCGGTATCCTGCTCCATGATGCGTGCTTATGAAGTCTTCGTGTCTCCTTTCTAACAGTATCTCGCTTGTAAGCATCATGTTAATGCTCCTAATAAGGAATAGTGATACACGAACATTTCACAACGCAATTTCGGGTAAAGGGATTAACTATGATGTGATATGGCGTACGATATCAGTTTATAGCATAGGAAATTTTCTCCCTGTCCCGAACACAGCTCTTCCTAAATTATGAACCTCAAAGCAAATGACAAATGTTCGTAAGTACCTACACCATTGGCTCAAATTTGAGCCCGCATGACATCAAAAACATTTAAATTGACACTACTTCCATGGCAAATTTCGCCATCCTTCTGTGTCCGTTTCGACATCTCACACCTAACGAACAACCATTATTTTAACCATGGTTCGGGATGTCGCTTTGAAGGTTGGCGTATCTTGGAACAGTTGATGAGTGCACATGTTATGAAAATTACTTCCCAGTCCTATGATACTAGAACTAGGGCAGGTCATGGCCAGGCCACGATCTCGTGTCAGTGCGGTTTTTAGGTGTACATTGAAACATTTTTCATAAACAGGTCATACAAGATGTACTAAAAAGCGAATTATGGGTGTATAAACAAATGGGATAAAAATACCAGATGTGGCATCAAGCGAGGTTCCCAGGTGAAATGAATACTTAAGCGAAAAATGGTTGTTTGCTGTATACGTTTGTGGCTACTAAGTATTCATGACACAATTTGAATGTATGTGATACCAAGTTGCGTCCTCTAAGCGTATTCAAGTTCCACGTCAATATCTGGCCAGAATACTGATATATGATGGGGAATGTCCCTATGGTGTATGCATTGCAGGCGCTCTGGAGGAAAATGCCAACTGTTACGAAGAGAATGGGTCAACCAGTTTAGTTTTTTCACGCCAATTTCATTTTTGATGAGTTCCCTCAATTCGATTTGAATATTTTAATTTTGTAAAGTTTTGTCGGGAATGAAAAAAAAATGGAGGTCAAAATCGTGCATTTTTCTTCGAAAATCTTCAAAAAGAGTGAAGGCATTTGGTTTTACTTTGATTCCACTCATTTCTTTTATCAATCCTCCATCTGTTCCGAAGATTGCCATCTTCAACAGTTCACATATCTCTAGGTATCTTACATTGACGGGATCGGTGATATTGACCCTTGTACGAGTCAAGTGTGTTAGAGTAGGTCCTCATGCTGCATGTCACCAATTGAAGCACGAAATTGTATTTGTTTTACCATCCGGGTCCAAAGACTAGAGAGAGAAGTGTGCATTCCATCAAGAACCTGTTTGACTTGGGACATCTAGAAATAGGCGCAAAATGACCTTAGTAGTCCATGCGCCCTTAAGCCCAATAATCAATCAATCATGGACATCTAGAAGTGCACTCAAAAGGGATGATAAACGCATTTCGAGTAGCTCTGAAAGAGTCGCAATGTGGAGCTACATCTTGCTGCTTTTGGCATCTATTTTTTTATTCAAATGAAAAGTTAGTAGGTTATCAGTGTGATCTGCCTCTCCGCAATGCGAGGAGAAGATTATCATGCACTGCGAAAGTTGTAGCTACGCCCGGCTCTGGGTTTGTCGTACCTGGCGCTATGAAAATCCTGTTGAATAAGTTTAAATGCCGTTTAAAGGCGTTTAAAGGAATATAGCATCTATAGCTTATTTGCGGATGAATAACACGTTTGTTTACTCCCAAGCAGCATTTGATGGAAAATCGGACCCGAGTCTGGATATTAAATCGCGGAAATATACAAGCTGGGTAATTGCTCGTAGTGGCATGTAGGTCGTGCCACAAGGTGTTTGCCTTCTGGCCTGGGTATGACGGAGGTGCACGTGGTCCGAGCGAACTGGAATGGCTCAGGAGACGAATGTGACCTTGAGGTCGGACAGGGAGAGGAGGAGGTAAGTAGCGTGTCGTGCAGCTTTGTGCGCGGCCCAGCAGTCTCCCCAGCCAACAGCTAACATCTTGGCCGGCGCTAACAGCGAATGTGGCTCGGCAGTTATCCGGGTGGCGGTGCCACTGAGCAGTCGGCGTGTCGTTGACTCGTGGCTTCGCGGTCGACTCGCGAGAAGTCGCGACAGAGCTGTCGGAGCAGCTCTGCCGCTGAATGGTAGGATAGCTAGCTCTGGCTATCTCACTTGTGACAGCATCTGTGCCTCGCGAAGATGAGTCTGCTCAGTCCTCAGTGCGCCGGCGGGAGCCTGCGGGGTGGCTGACGTGGACATATCGCCTCACGCGCACGACCGTCGTGAACACTGCGGCGAAAAGGCGGAGCTGTTCTGCACCAGCACGGTGACGTGCTATTGGTTTGTTGCTTGTTGGACATGTTTTCCTCTTCTTCCTTTTTCACCGTTTGACGGCTTGTGAGCTGTGATGTTGATACCAAGATAATATACGAGCCGAACTAGAAACAGGCGTTTTTTCGTTGTTGTTATTTTCCCAAGAAGAAACAAAAATCCGACGTCTTTTGAGCCCTCATGGAAAGCAACTTTGCTGATTGATCTGTGCCAAATCCACCAACTCTGTAAATAGATCACCTATAATACATCGTACATCGTTCAAAACAAGACTCGATAATGACAACGAAAATGCATGGGAAGTTTATCTACGTATTTTTTTCCGAAGAAGTAAATGCATAACGCAACGGTTGAGCACAACATTCAGCTTTTCTCCTTCGGTTGGAGGTCTGGGCGCGCGAGTCCACTGATCGACTTAGCGGAATTGGTTATTCGCTCATTTTATTCCCTCACCCGATGTCTCGAACCATCGGTGCTAATTTATGACGTCGTTGTGGGTGGGGGTGGGGGTGCTGTGGTGTGCAACTAAGCAACAGACACATAGTCTGACCTGACCTGACCTTGACGAGAAGCGACGGTGCAGTCTGGTGTTGGGTCGATGCGTCTCTAGTTCTCTAGTTCTCAGCAGGTACGCGACACCGGCAGCGAATGCCTTAGCAATACATGTGCGCGACCAAGCCTTTTGTCTGGAATATGCACGCTTCGTGACCGGGCCGCCTGGAAACCCCGCCGACCAACACACCTATCCCGCCGCAGCGCTCACAGTCTGCCGGCCTGACGTCTCACAGTCAGCCGGCCTGACGTCTCACAGTCAGCCGGCCTGACGTCTCACAGTCAGCCGGCCTGACGTCTCACAGTCAGCCGGCCTGACGTCTCACAGTCAGCCGGCCTGACGTCTCACAGTCAGCCGGCCTGACGTCTCACAGTCAGCCGGCCTGACGTCTCACAGTCAGCCGGCCTGACGTCTCACAGTCAGCCGGCCTGACGTCTCACAGTCAGCCGGCCTGACGTCTCACAGTCAGCCGGCCTGACGTCTCACAGTCAGCCGGCCTGACGTCTCACAGTCAGCCGGCCTGACGTCTCACGGTCAGCCGGCCTGACGTCTCACAGTCAGCCGGCCTGACGTCTCGCAGTCAGCCGGCCTGACGTCTCACGGTCAGCCGGCCTCACGTCTCAGTCAGCCGGCCTCACGTCTCACAGTCAGCCGGCCTCACGTCTCACAGTCAGCCGGCCTGACGTCTCACAGTCAACCGGCCTGACGTCTCGCAGTCAGCCGGCCTGACGTCTCACAATCAGTCGGCCTGACGTCTCACAGTCAGCCGGCCTGACGTCTCACAGTCAGCCGGCCTGACGTCTCACAGTCAGCCGGCCTGACGTCTCACAGTCAGCCGGCCTGACGTCTCACAGTCAGCCGGCCTGACGTCTCACAGTCAGCCGGCCTGACGTCTCACAGTCAGCCGGCCTGACGTCTCACAGTCAGCCGGCCTGACGTCTCACAATCAGCCGGCCTGACGTCTCACAGTCAGCCGGCCTGACGTCTCACGGTCAGCCGGCCTGACGTCTCACAGTCAGCCGGCCTGACGTCTCACAGTCAGCCGGCCTGACGTCTCACAGTCAGCCGGCCTGACGTCTCACAGTCAGCCGGCCTGACGTCTCACAGTCAGCCGGCCTGACGTCTCACAGTCTGCCGGCCTGACGTCTCACAGTCAGCCGGCCTGACGTCTCACAGTCAGCCGGCCTGACGTCTCACAGTCAGCCGGCCTGACTTCTCACGGTCAGCCGGCCTGATGTCTCACAGTCAGCCGGCCTGACGTCTCACGGTCTGCGCGGGGCGCTGAACATGACGTCAGCAAGGAATACCCGAATTCATTGGTCGCGTTGCTCTTCAATCATTCGCGGAGCGTAATTTCGATTCGGGCATTCACGTAGTGCTGCGGTGGGCGCAACAGAGCGTGAATCCGACAAATGTTGTTGAAGCTGTGAAGTGTGGTGTGACATCGCAATGTGGTACTCGTGCTGCGTACAGTTGGCCTGGTGGTGGGGGTGGGGGATGAAATGACTAGCCCGAGGTTGTAGAAAACAAAAGTGTACCTTGAATTGGGATTTTGATTAATATCACAGTAAGTTGAAAGTATTGTATGTATTAATATTATTATTATTATTATTATTCTTATTATCATCATTGTTATTAGATATATGTATATGTATGTACAGCGTGGGAAAAGTGGTTCACTGACCTGGAGTCGGAGAATAAAAAATTTGTATCGGAGCCCTCCAAGAAAAAGAAGATATTCCTGCCCATGGAGTCGGAGAATAAAATAAATGGCCTCGGACCCCCCCCCCCTAAAAACCAGAAAGCTACTGGTGTCGGGGCCCCCAAAAAAAAAAAAAGAAAAGATGATTGCTGAAAAGCGTACAAGCCGCTTACTTACAAGCATACTTACACCCTTTACTGGACCTAAGTCACTTCAATTACGCCCACTGATTCACTCGCACTTACTAGGTTTTTATCCGGAAAGCTCTCAAAACTTTGTCTCAACCCGAGTATACCCAACCAATCGAGACAAAGATCTTCGCGCAAGGGAAGGGGACAAAGCAGCGAGGCGAAACGCGCGGTCAAAGTGTGGTCGCTGTGTAAACATGACTGCAATATTTACACAATTTCAAGACCGCTGCTTGACCTCAATTCCTGTCGCCTTTAATAGGAATTCATACGTCAATACGGTGTTACCTTTTTCCTTCAGTTATATAGGAATCAATACACTGAAGATATATGTTCCTAATCATGAAATTACGTTATCTTTATCCTAGATCAAAACATGAATCGGGCGAGACCGTCCCAATAATTTGTTAATTCTCCTACTCTAGTACGGATATTGTCCTGTCCTGACGGCGACGTATCAAGGGTGGTCAAATGATGAAATGATAGATTTTTCGTAACTATTTTAAATGACGTCTAATTGTGACCATAAATGGCCCGGAGAACGTAATAACTCCGTACATGCACAGTTACTGCAGTTGCTGAAGTGATAAAACTACTATTCAGATGCTTTTCTCTTGATGGGTTACTGTAGTATTGCGAATTGAGGTGGAATTCATACCAAAGTAACCCAAGGTCTTTTGCATTTTTTAAAGCATTTACATGGCTCCCAAAATAGGTCTTCTGCCATAAATGAAGTTCGCTAGCTGGTGCTATTTTATGCATTTCAATTCGAAATTGAATGCTCTATTTCATGAAATTAACAGAATTACTGAAAACTGTCTGATATGTCCAGAATTACGTTCTCCGGTAGTCTCCAATTGGAATGCGGCTGGAGAACAGGACCTCGGGTCCGATATGCGAGTATATGACGTCGTTGTGCATATTTCGAGTTCCACTATGGTTGCAAGATATGGCAGCAATACGAGAGGTTTCGTTATGGAGATTTTTGGTGTAACGCCAGTATTTCCCGGAATTATGAGAAGAATCGTGGTATATTCCAATATTTCCTTCTGAAGCGTCATTTCGACAGAATTCTGAAGACATACGAAAACCTAATCCCTCATATCTTTGTTATTTAGAATGAGACGAGATTGGCGCAAGCCGAGTGACGATTCATCTGTGGTTACAGATTGATTGTGCTGGGCCGCCGTCCTGCCAGTGTGAAAATATCCTGGAGAGTAATTGGCTGAGGTAATAACTAGTTCCGAAATTTACATTATTTTGTTCTCTATTGTTTCTATGCTATGTCGATGCTTTTGTTTCGTTCGGATTTGGAGGCATCGTGCACACCAACGATTACCTGAGTAACCCCCCGCGAGTTCGGCCTTGATTTGGGCTTAGACTGAACCAGGACATAGTTTGTTTGACACATGCACAATGCAATCGAAACAACCACCGCAAACTTGTAGGTATTCTAATATAACATGATATGATTCCTGGGCAATTGACTGCAACCTGCATTTCATGCCTTATGACCTGCTATGCCATACTCTTCTGTTCTGTTGTCCAGGCTTCTAATTTGTATGATGGACTGGAAACTGCAACTGCATTGTTGGAGCTGTACTGAGATCCTGGAAGCAAAATGTCATCCATAAATTGGCACGTTTCATTTGGAGAATAAAAAAGTTCAACATTTGCAGTCACAATCCTGGAGAATAAAATGTCCTTAGGTCTCCATACTCCAGGAGAGGCCCAAAATTCCCACCCTGTGTATGTATGTATATGCGTGTGTGTGTGTGTGTAAGGCGGTCAAATTTCCACCGCCTAGCCTGTCGGGCAGATGGCTGGGAATTGAACAGCGACTGGCGAGCACGACAGGACCGTCGTGACGCGTGCCGACCCCGCCGTTCGACCGGATCCGACGTCACCGGCCAAGTGGGCACTCGGCGTTGGCTCGTGACGGTGCCGACACGCGCCCGTGGGTGACAGCGTAACGTTAGCGCGGCCGGGCACACTGCTTCGCCACGGGCGCGCTACTTTGCGCGGATACATTGAGCCGAGATGATTGTGAAGCGTCATTGGCGTTTTTGATGTATCGTTTGTTATCGAAGTGATTCTCGTCGTGACTGGAATTATCGATCTTGGTATCCAGCGTGCGTTATGCTGGCAGTCTCACCACGCTGATGGTGTGTTTCGCAACGGCCTAGCACAACTTTTCTCGCCGTTTGGCAGGCATACGGCGGCTTCGTGCATCGCCGTGTCAGAGCCGCACCACTTGCCGGCTAATTCATGCCCGCGATCCATTGCAATTCATCGTGTGCTATGCAAGCCAGGCGCGCCGAGAATCTTCACCGTCTCGATATTGCCGGAGCGCTTGCTGTTGGCGGAGATGAGGACGGAGTGGCCGGGCCTCGCCTGCCGCGTCACCGCCCTCGTCGGCGGTGACGCGACGCGTCGGCGGCCCGTCGCCTGGTCGGCGGCCCGTCGACGCGGCGACGGGCCGAGCGAACGCCGGCACGGCCGTCAGCTCCCCGACACCGGTGCAAAGCGTGGCCACGCCTGCAGTCTTGCAGTCGGGCGACTGTGGCCCGCTTGTGATGTGATCCGTTGGACCGAAGACCGACGTGTCGCTGCCGCTGAGGTCGTCGTCGAGGTGTGCGGCCAGAGGCGTGACCTGATCGGCGCTGGTGTCCGGCGACGGTGTCGGTAGCACGTCTACACCGCCCATGCTACTGCTGAGCTCTTGAAGGAATGAATCCAGGCTGTCAGACGTGCTGAGGTAATTGCCTGGGGCGTAATCAAGCAGCGCGTCTTCATTTGCTAATACAGGTTTATCTTGTCTGGGAAAAATGTCAACGGGAAAATTGTATTTGTCAATGTTTAGGTTGAGGTCACACTGACACTTTCACTCGATGGTGACGTCAGAAAGAAATAGTCCTAGGCTAAGAGGAGATATATTAATCCTGGTTTCTTTAATATACTGTGATCTTAATCCAAACACCAATCTGAGGCACAGTTTTGTTTTCTACAACCTCGGACAAGTCACCTTCACCCCCCCCAACCTAACTGTACGCAGCACAAGCACCACATTGCGATGTCACACCACACTTCACAGGCTCAATAGCGTTTGTTGGATTCACGCTCTGTTGCGCCCACCGAAGCACTACGCGAATGCCTGAGTCGGAATTACGCTCCACTGATGATGGATGAGTAACACGACCAACGAATTTGGGTGTTCCTTGCTGACGTCATGTTCAGCGCCCCGCGCAGACTGTGAGACGTCAGGCCGGCTGACTGTGAGACGTCAGGCCGGCAGACTGTGAGACGTCAGGCCGGCTGACTGTGAGAAGTCAGGCCGGCTGACTGTGAGACGTCAGGCCGGCTGACTGTGAGACAGTCAGGCCGGCTGACTGTGAGACGTCAGGCCGGCTGACCGTGAGACGTCAAGCCGGCTGACTGTGAGAAGTCAGGCCGGCTGACTGTGAGACGTCAGGCCGGCTGACTGTGAGACGTCAGGCCGGCTGACTGTGAGAAGTCAGGCCGGCTGACTGTGAGACGTGAGGCCGGCTGACTGTGAGACGTCAGGCCGGCTGACTGTGAGACGTCAGGCCGGCTGACTGTGAGACGTCAGGCCGGCTGACTGTGAGACGTCAGGCCGGCTGACTGTGAGACGTCAGGCCGGCTGACTGTGAGACGTCAGGCCGGCTGACTGTGAGACGTCAGGCCGGCTGACTGTGAGACGTCAGGCCGGCAGACTGTGAGACGTCAGGCCGGCTGACTGTGAGACGTCAGGCCGGCTGACTGTGAGACGTCAGGCCGGCTGACTGTGAGAAGTCAGGCCGGCTGACTGTGAGACGTGAGGCCGGCTGACTGTGAGACGTGAGGCCGGCTGACTGTGAGACGTCAGGCCGGCTGACTGTGAGACGTCAGGCCGGCTGACTGTGAGACGTCAGGCCGGCTGACTGTGAGACGTCAGGCCGGCTGACTGTGAGACGTCAGGCCGGCTGACTGTGAGACGTCAGGCCGGCTGACTGTGAGACGTCAGGCGGCCGGACTGACTGTGAGACGTAGGCCGGCTGACTGTGAGACGTCAGGCCGGCTGACTGTAGAGTCAGGCCGGCTGACTGTGAGACGTCAGCCGGCTGGACGTCAGGCCGGCTGACTGTGAGACGTCAGGCCGGCTGACTGTGAGACGTCAGGCCGGCTGACTGTGAGACGTCAGGCCGGCTGACTGTGAGACGTCAGGCCGGCTGACTGTGAGACGTCAGGCCGGCTGACTGTGAGACGTCAGGCCGGCTGACTGTGAGGGCCGGCTGACTGTGAGACGTCAGGCCGGCTGACTGGGCAGGCCGGCGAGCAGGCCGGGACTGTGAGACGTCAGGCCGGCTGACTGTGAGACGTCAGGCCGGCTGACTGTGAGACGTCAGGCCGGCTGACTGTGAGACGTCAGGCCGGCTGAGGCCGGCTGTGAGACGTCAGGCCGGCTGACTGTGGGACGTCAGGCCGGCTGACTGTGAGACGTCAGGCCGGCTGACGCTGTGAGACGTCAGGCCGGCTGACTGTGAGACGTCAGGCCGGCTGACTGTGAGACGTCAGGCCGGCTGACTGTGAGACGTCAGGCCGGCTGACTGTGAGACGTCAGGCCGGCTGACTGTGAGACGTCAGGCCGGCTGACTGTGAGACGTCAGGCCGGCTGACTGTGAGACGTCAGGCCGGCTGACTGTGAGACGTCAGGCCGGCTGACTGTGAGACGTCAGGCCGGCTGACTGTGAGACGTCAGGCCGGCTGACTGTGAGACGTCAGGCCGGCTGACTGTGAGACGTCAGGCCGGCTGACTGTGAGACGTCAGGCCGGCTGACTGTGAGACGTCAGGCCGGCTGACTGTGAGACGTCAGGCCGGCTGACTGTGGAGACGTCAGGCCGGCTGACTGGTCAGGCCGGCTGACTGTGAGACGTCAGGCCGGCTGACTGTGAGACGTCAGGCCGGCTGAGACGTCAGGCGGCTGACTGTGAGACGTCAGGCCGGCTGACTGTGAGAAGTCAGGCCGGCTGACTGTGAGACGTGAGGCCGGCTGACTGTGAGACGTGAGGCCGGCTGACTGTGAGACGTCAGGCCGGCTGACTGTGAGACGTCAGGCCGGCTGACTGTGAGACGTCAGGCCGGCTGCGCGGTGGATGTTTGTGTTCCATCCTTTAAGATATCAGAAGCGAAGAATTTAATCAAGACGAGAAATTCAGAGTAGAGGAGTCACAGTAGCTCAAACGGTCTAGTCGCATATCATGGGCCTTCTCAGTCATTCGTGGCCGGTCGAATAATGCCGTCAGTTTTACGGAACGTTCACCTGACCTGACGTAACGTAACATGGAGAAATACATTCCGATATCAAGTGGTAGTATCTCATGGGGCTACTGGAATGGGCAGCGTAATGTTTGACAAGTTTGTGGTTGAGGTGGGGATCATCAACTTCACGAGAAAGCCAGGTAAAAAAGGTGGTGTCGTTCGTTTGATTTCAACCGGTAGCCTTGAAGTTAATGATGGCACCTGGGAGATACGGCGCCGAATATTTGGAGTCTGATGTGTTTCACCCTGTATGTAACTGAATTCCACCTAGTTACGTTTAAGTTCGCGTATTTGGGTGAATTTACACCTGTAATTTAGGAAGAGAAGTACAGTAGTGGGTTTGCCCCATCGGAGCACTGTCAAATCCTTAAGTCTTCAGCACTACTCAACACGGGATATCGCTTATTTCCTCCGAGTTTCTTTTACGCTTTCTAGCCGTTTACATCATGTTTCTGGCTGCTGATCAGGTGTGCTGTCAAGAAAGTTGTCTTCCTGTGCAGCTGGCGCGGCGTCGGCGTTTTTATGGCTGCCTTTTGTGTGTGGACGGTGCACAGTAGCTGGTGTCTGTGCCGGCGCGACGGCCAGGCGTGGCAGCGAGACGACCAGCCGCCTCAGGGCTGGGCGCGGACCGGACCCATCCAGCCGGCGACCGGTCGCCCATGGCCGCCCCCCACCCCACCCCTCCCCTGCCTCTTCCGCCGCCTGCCGACTTGTCCGTGCGGGCGACGGCGCGTTCTCCGCGGCAGCAAGGCGCGTGTCGCCATGCGGTCTGGGCGCGGTCCGGCCCGGGTCCGGCCGGCCGCTAATGCTGCCTGCTGGCTGGCTCAGGGCGCCGGCATTGACGACACGGCCGGCCGCGCTGCCCGCGTCACCAGCACCATCTGCACCATCTGCACCATCTGCACCATCTGCGCCATCTGCGCCATCTACACCATCTACACCATCCGCGTCGGCTAGCAAGTGAAGCGGGCGGCGTGACGCCGCCCAATCTCCGGCCAGCAGAGGCGTTGCGGAATGGCGGAGCCCTGCAGGACGGCATGGTCTCTCTGAATGCTACTCACAACTCTCATCGCCTCCCCGCGCCAGCCAAACGGCGTACTGATGGTTCTTGCGGAAGATGCAGTCGAGATTGGTCGCCGATGCCAAGCGCGTGCGCCAGCAGAAGGCAGGACACGCGGCATTGTTTGTTGTTCGCTAAACTATGCGGTGTTATATTCAGTGTCGACAAGAGGCTGCTGGAAAAACTATGTGCGCTGCTTGAATGAGCGATCAGAGACGCCGCGTCCAGGGAGGGGTTTGTTGGGTGCCATTGTGTGCTGCTGCAACAGAATTTCTGCATCGTAACATAGTGTCATCACCGCTGTACGGTGTGCTGTGTACATACCATTTGAAGATCGTCGAGAGTGTGTTCACTGTTCGGTTTGTGGTCGCATTGCGATGATTAGTTACTGTGTCAGCAACAGCACCCCCTGCACATGCCGCACATTCATCAACTCCTATTGCTGCTGTTGACACAGCACATGAAGTACGTGCCACATTAATCGTTGGGCCGACCGGCGCGTTTCTGGGTCACGCCTGTGTACCGAGCCGCTTCTGGTGTTCTTGCCTCCGAGACGCGTGTGGGGCGGCCGCGGGGGCCGCCGGGCCTCGCACCGCGTCGCCTTGACCGAGCGCGGCTCGTGGCCGGCCGGGAGCCGGCCGAACTGCCGTCTGTTTGGTGCGATGACGACGCCGTGTGTCGATGTCTTCCGGGCGACGGCGCACACCGACGGCCGTGTTTCCGTGTTGCAGACGTGACGGCGCCGTAGCCTCCCGGCCGTCCGACGCTGACCGACCGGGACCGCCCGCGGTGACGGCTGCAACCCTGGCAGGTGAGTGCCGCCCGCCGGCCGGCGGCACGGCGATAAGCCGCCGACGGCGGCTGTGACGTCAGCCAGCTCCGCCGGGGGCGGGCTGTCGGGCCCCTTCCGCAGCGGACCCTCCTGACGACGGACCGTCCGATGTCCGCCGGGGGCGGGCTGTCGGGCCCCTTCCGCAGCGGACCCTCCTGACGACGGACCGTCCGATGTCCGCCGGGGGCGGGCTGTCGGGCCCCTTCCGCAGCGGACCCTCCTGACGACAGACCGTCAGGTGTCCGCCGGGGGCGGGCTGTCTGGCCCCTTCCGCAGCGGACCTCACTGGCGACGCGCCGTCCTATGCTCGTCAGTCGTCCCGGCAGCACAACATTGCGTGACCCGACCTGTCACCGTGACTCGAAGAGTCACGGTGACAGGTCCATCTGCCTCCGGGCACAGACGGCGGGGGTTCACTGGGGATACCCGGCATTCCATGCCGTGCTGTCCATGACTTGAAGGAGCGGTAACTGCCAGCACCGATACCAGTACGTCTGCCCGTCGGCGCGGCGAGAAAGGATGCTATGGATGCCACGATTCCAGACGTTTATTAAACGTCAGCGCCTACACCTTGTCCAACTGAGAAAGAATCCGGTATGGGCGACCGGATACCTTTCACTGTGAGAAGGGACATCGCTAACATCAATGCGACCATTTTGCTAATAGCACCGCTCTCCATTGGGACACCCATTATCAGAGAGTTGTACATCTTGTCCGTGCCGTCACCATTATTGGGGACCATCCCATTCCAGAGCAGGCTCTCTCTCCTCCTTACCCTATCACTATCCTGGGCCAACATGTGGGATAGTGTATATGCAGTATCGCTTGCTTGTGGAACTCCGCTTTTCAGTAAGAAGTCTCCTTTCTTGTGGAGAGAAACACCTGTTCCAGTGGAAAGACAAACGATTTTGTAGCGAGGGACACAGCTTTCCCTGATGAAGAAGTGTTGAATTCCCAATGACAAAATGTACTCCCCGTGAAGATCACAGTGTCCAGTGGTATAGCTTATCTGTGAGGGTCACCTCTTCTCAGTAATTGGCATACGAGTGCCATTTGCATGCTTAACAAAAATAATTTTCAACCCGGGCTACCACGTCGCGGTGAGGGAATCTCTTCTCTCTGGTACATATCTTCGCTGAGGAGACGGGTAAATTGTTATAGCCCGCTTGGGAGGACGAAATCTGGAGAAATTGTGAGAAGTTCTGACGAATTCCGACACAATGGAGTACTTACCATTAACATTTCTGTATTTGGGTCAGAAGTTAGGGTCGTAAAAACACATTTATACGTTTTTTTCCTGACCCAAATTTCCAGGGTTACCGTTGGTGGTACACGCGTTTCGGTGTCCACTTCGTTTTTTCCTGTGGACATGTCTGGTGACTGCCTCCTCCAGCATATCTTGGATGCACCAATGTCTCTACCGTCCCATACGACTTTCCGGGTGGTGCCACAGAGAGGAGCTGGCGCCTCGGACTGGTGCTGACACTTCAGGCTAGTGCCGGCACCACAGACCAGGACGTGCACCAGCAGTACAGATCGGACGCGCTCGCGGTACGCACACGTCGTGGCCGAGTCGTGCTGTCGTCGTGCTGACGACCCTGCCGTAGCCGACGCCACCGCGTGTCGCCACCGACACGCGGACACACAAGCTCAGGTGCTGTGCCACGCTGACACTGACACCGGCGTCCACACCGGTATTGACACGCCAGACAGGTTTTCAGCAGCGGCCGTGGCGCGCGCCTTCCGGGCGGCCGACAGTACGTGACACCTGGTGAATATTGGATGAGCACCGATGTATCGATGTTTGTATACAAGAGTGCGTACAGGAAGTTTGCGTATGGAGCGAAATAGCTCGCTTAGATGCTGATTAGGTATACCTTTGTCGAGCCCGCCTGCCCTCAATTGAACTCGTTGGCTATTCAGTGGAGTAGCGACTCTCGATACCAGCTGATGAATTTCGTCTTGGGGTGCTCGCGGTCATCCTTTAGAGCGACTCTGGGATTGACATTTGTCACCTGGAATTGTTGCTAGCGCTGTCGCATCAGCTATGGGAGCTGTCCGACAGACAGCGAGGTCTGGGTGTGGGTCTGGAGAATACACCGACCGGCTGTCGGTCGGGCACAGTTTGTTAGCACGGCAGCTGGCTCCACCGATGGTGTGGGAACAACACCGATGGTGGGAGGATCATCTGTTGGAGAGGATACGCCAGTGGCGCTCGGGAGGCTCGACACCACGCGTCGGGTGCTCCTTCAGCTTGCATTTCTCTGCACATTGAAATAAGCTGCTGCGACCATGCGCACCACACACTACCACATATTTGTTGTTACGTAGCAGACAGCTTACCAGAATGTGATGGAGATAAGCGTTTGCGTTCATTTCTGCTGTTCATAGGGCGGCAATTCTTGTATTTGTAGGCCGAGTGGTGATCTCCGGAAAGGTGGTCGATTCGGAGTTTGTCGGATGAGCTTGCTGCGCCGCAGCCCGCCCGCGCGACGGCCGTGGGAACCTTGCCGGTCAGGTCACGCGACCGTCCCGGCGTGCATTGTGCAGTGGCCTTTGAGAGCGAATCACTCCACCCGGCGGCGGATGGGCAGCAGGCCTGTGACGCTCCGCGTGCTCGTTCTGGCAGGGCAGACATGGAGTGTGCTGCTGCCTCATCTGGTATGTCATGGTGCCCGTTGTTGGGGGTCGTGACCGACAGCTCAGTCGGTGTTTTACCGACTACCTGTCAGTCTGAATGTAGGGTTATGTCCACGCCCCGTGCACTGTCAACGGAGCTATCAGCTATCCCTCGCGGTATCCACGTGGTGGTGAGCTGTCCCCGCGCGGTGTCCACGGGGTGGTCATCTGTCCCCTCCAAGTGTCCATGGGGCGATAAATTGCCCCCGCTCGACTTTCGTCGCATGGTCAGCTTTCCCCACGCGTTGTCCGTGCAGTGATAGCCTGTCACCGTGAATTATCCATGTACAATTAATCTCTGTCCATTCAGCCTCTCTCACTGACATGCTCCCTGGGCCGTCGGCCGGCGTTCTCGACCTTGGCCGGCGGCTTCAGCTTTCGGAACTGTCGGGTGACTTGAGCCGAGTGGCGGCGGCAAGTGAGCCAGCGGTGCTGGGCATTGGCGCGCGGCCGCCGGACGCCTGCCCTGACTCAGATGCCGCCGCGGTCGGCATCCCTGCGGCGTGACGGGTGGGCCGGCCGCCGCCGGCTGCGCGAGCGGCGCTGGCGTGGCTTTTTTCAGCCCCGTCCTGGCTGGCCGGGCGACTGGCGCTCCACTCCGGAGGGATTCGGGTCACGCCTGTGGTGGTTTGCGTGTCTTGAGTGGTCGCCATTCCGCCGGACCAAATACATTGATCAGACCGTTTTTGACCAGCCGGACCATGGGAAAAGAATGGATGGGCTGGGCCTATGCTCGGTGTCTTCATACAAAGCGTGTAGATCTGGTACGCCTTTGGACGAGGAATGTGTGCGTGGGTGAGGTGGGGTCTTCGGCGCAAGAGGGTGGTGGATGGGGTGGGGCGCCGACGGACGAGGGGTGGAGGTGGTCTGGCCGCCGACGACCGAGGAGTGAAGAGGGATGCGTCGACTCCACGGATAAGTGGAGGGATGGATGGAGCGTGTTTTGGAGGAGAGCAATGCTCCGGTCGCCGACGGATGAGGATTGGATTGGATTGTGGCTTTACGACGCTCTCAGCAGCTGAGGCCATACAGCGTCGCCTGCCTGCCATCACGGGGAAGACGGATGAGGAGTGGGAGTGCGGGCAGAGGATGGGGGGAGGGGGCGGAGTGTGGGTGCGCCGGCCGCTCCGTTACGCCACAGCGGCGGCCCAGCGGGCCTCATGTCGTAACGAGCGACGCTCGGTGCCGTATCGAGTGCAGTCCCAGTTTACTGTACCCCCGACTGCTATGACTCATGTGATGTAGCACGTGCACGTGCACCAGATAGCCTGTGTCTGCTCCGGCCCTCCGGCTGGAAACAGCACCTGATATTCGCCACGTGCAGAAGAGGACGCCTTGACTATATATAGCTAAACACACACATATACACACACACACACATGTACCTCCACATGCACCTATATATATACATATATATACATGTACACAATGCAACACGTATGCGTTTGCTCTGCATGCCTGTAGATGAGAATCTGCGCTCTAAGTGGTGATGCAAGAGGAGGCGGCAGCAGCCTGGATATATGTGAGAAGCGCGGCACACCACACACGGCCGGCGGCACGCGCCTGCTCCCGAGTACCCGGCTGGTGTTGGCGTCCTTTGTCGGCGGCGACACTAACTCAGCACGCCATTGACGGCCTGACGTGACGCATTGTGCGGCAGACCCGGGCGGTGACGAGCCCCGGCTGACGCTCGTGACCCTGCGTTGGCCGTGGTGACCCGCTGGCGTCCTGCGCACCAGTCGGCCGGCACCCCACCGCCCGTCAGCTGGACGACGCAGGTGACAAGCTGGCAGACAGTTGTCGGGTCACCCGGCCGGTGCGGGGACTGACTGACCTACAGACGCTCAAGTCTGCGTGCTGGCTGGGACACGGACCTGCCTGTGACCTTCTAGCTGGTTATATTTGTGTGACACTACTCACCAGCACAGGACAAATTCTGCGGAAACCGAGCGCGTGCCGTGCCGTGCGTCATCGCCGCCAGTGTGTTCGCCTGGCCGGCGGTGTCTCATCCGGAGGTGATCGGCCTGTCTCCGTGAGACCCGATTGCCGATCCGTGAGGGACGAGGCTGTGGGCCGGGAGGTCCGGCTGTCGGTCTGCGATGTCAGGCTGTATGTTTGTAAGGGATCCGCATGTCGGTCCGTGAGACAGAACAGCCGGCCCGTGAGAGACCCTGGCATTCGGCTCGTGGAGGCCCCAATAGCCGATCCGTGAGAGACCCTGGCAGCTAGCCCATGGAAGCCCCAGTCGCCGGCCCATGGGACCAGGCTGTAGGCTGGCGGGACACTCGGCCGTGGGCCCGTTGACCCGACTGCGGATCGGTGAGCGGCGACGGCACGTCTGCGGACTTGCAGTACGCCTGTCCATGGCGATCGGGCCGAGGACGTGCATCGCTTTCTATTTGCACGCGGCTTGTGTGTGTCGGCCGAGCGGACGGTGTTTGTGGCGACGGCCGGCCGTGTCCGATCCAGGCCGGGCGAACGGCGCCGACCCACCACCAACGGCTGGACACCAACAGTCGTCCGCGAACGGCCAGGCAAGAACGGCTGGTGTAGCCTCCCGCCGCGGCTGCCGACGTACCGAGTCGCCCCGGGGTTTGTTTCCCCGCCTCGCCCGGTGGCCTGAGCGGACGTCCGTGAACGGAGCATCATGTCGATGGAATGGCGATCTCCGCACTCGCCGACCCGAGACGCGAATTGACGAAATGGGGCCGGATGGAAGTCTTACGAGAAAGTCGAGCTAGAGTAATGGTGCCTAAAACTTTACTCATCTTGAAGTCATCTAATGCCCTTCTACCTAACAAGTAGATAATTAATTGGTCCTTGAACCCGTCCCCCAGTCACGGTCGCGGCTTGTATAATGTTTAGCGATGTATGTGATTGGTCGAATACCGATTTCTTATTGCTCCTCAAATTTGCCTTCGCGTCGAAGCAAAGGCTTTAGTGTACCATGAAGTCTGAAGCCGAGGTCGCATACTAAAGGGTCTTGCAGCAGAAGTGCCTCCCCATTTAGATGTCTTGTTTGTTGCCTGGCACCTCCCAGGCTGCAATATCCATAAATCGTTCATCGTCGCTGCTGAAGCGAGATGCCTTCAACTGATGCGGAAGAAGCCGACGGGTTTGGTCCTTCCCACAGCCATATCTGCTGGCTGTGGGAATGATTGATAATTTGTCTGTTGCCTCCAAAATGTCAGTGGGCTTTGACCCTTCGGGATGATCCGAGATGTACCAAAAGTAAAACTATTAGTATAAGAAAGCAGAAACGGCTGGCATAGAGCAACTCCTGATCGAATACTAATTGCATTGAGAAGCCCTGTCATCCCATTCTGCTCTCGGGACCACAGCAAAACAGTGATCAATCCGTGATATGACAAATAAGGTACTGCCACAAATGATCACGTATTGGCCATACCGGAGTAATACTTAGCGCTTCAGGGGCAAGAAGTTGTTTTTGTCTGTTCCCAGCAAATTACGGACACTTAAGCCCTCTCGACCAGTAACACTCGTGCTCGCTTAGGACAAGGTGGGACGAGGAGACGCTGTGCCGTCTGCGCATAGGTCATGCTTATGTCACCCATGGCTACCTACTCAATAGTGAGGATAAGCCACTGTATTCTAGATGTGGCGCAATGCTAACAGTTGTCCACATTCTGATATCAGGTTTTCCTGGAGCGCCGACGTCATTTCGGAGTGACCAGGCTCACTCTTTCTCACCAGTAAAACTACTGCTAGAACTACTGCTAACACTACTGCTGCTAACTCAGTTTTGTGCGATAAATCATAGACCGTGTAGGTGAAAAATCATAGGACCGCTGAGTCCGAAGAACTCTTCAGCTTTCTTTCTGATGTGATATTGTGTGCTATCTACTCCATATGTTGACATTAAGATGCACCAGACAGGATACGTATGTTACAGTTGACGTGGTAGATCGACGTGTCGAACAATTGAGTGCTATGGGCGCTAATGAACCATGCAATCGACGCGCCCTTAAACCCAAGTAGTCAATCAGGGTAGTTTTTTTTAAACGGTTCGTAATGAGTATTCCCACGAAGTGTCAGCGGGCCTCAGGCTATGTGATCAACATGGTTGATGCGCCCGAAAGCCCCAGCCGTCGGCCTCGAGGAAGTCTCCGATCAGAATGAATGGTGGCTGCTGTGGCCACGCCCAGATTAAGTATGCGGTTCCTGGGTGGTGGTCTGTGGGAAGCTGAGTGGTGCCGAAGGGTATGGTGTGGCCATGAGTGGACACATTTGCCCTTGAGTCTGCGGCAAGTTTCTGATGAAACTTCAGGTACCCACGCTGTCGACGTGGTGGAGAAATGTTTGATTAAGCGTTATTGCCATGCATTCCGTGGGTAATATCGCATCTAGTGATGTGCCTTACGACTGCAGCTAGGTGGATGGCCGGCTTGATACTGGCTTCATTGGCACCAGGTGAGAAGCTAATTTGCACCTAGAGTATATTTTGAGAGAAAGTACCTCTTTCACAAAGAGCAATTATTATTTCCCATGAGTAGTCCTCGCACACCGATTGTGTAAGGTGGACCAATGCACTGTACTCTTTTCACGAACTGGGTTAGGTCCAGTAGAAGAGGAGCGTTCGATGCTTAATCAGACGTGATATTGAGCACTTTACTGATACTATCTGAACGTATGCATGCTGGGTTTATGAGAGGTGCTCTGGTATGCGTCCGAGCGTTACCAAGCAGTCATGGGTGATAATGATGTGCTTTGTTTCATCACTCGTCCTTGGTGTATTTCTGGCTTAATGGTGCAGCTTCATGCCTGAGCTTCATTTGTCGTTCAGCTAGCTTACGTCGTCGAGATTGCATACCGTTTAACCCTTGGCCCGCTGGCATATGTGAAGCGTGATTTACATACACGCCTGATCTGTCGACGCAAAATTGCCTGTGCGCCATCAACCCACCGGTTGATGGAGAATTCGTGGCATGCTATATCCTCCCTGTCGGAGGGCGTAAATTCCGACCCACCACGGCGAATGCTGGTTTGGCAGGACTGGTCGCACGCCCATGCCGGGCGGTGTGGAAACCGTACAAGGGTGGTGCGGGGTATGGAAACGCTCTGTGCTAGTGCTAGTGCGTGCGCGTGATCGTATTAAATCGCGATGATTATAATGCATGCAAATCGCCTATACTAATGATGCCTTTTTACAATGACGCGTAAATTATCATCACTAGCGTCAATTATCACTCACCAGCCGTCAACAGATGATGTTTCACTGGAGTCATCGCCATGGAAAGCCAGAATAAAAATGAGCCAGCTGTGAGGATTGGCCAGCCAATGTGGTGGGAACCTGATGCAAATTGTTTAAAAAAATAATACGATTTGTTGCTGGGGTGGTTTTAGGAACCAGGATTCTATTCCTAAGCAGAGCTTGTTGCGTGAACCCCGGCGCCATCATCCCACCCATGTATTCCAGTTCGACGGCAGAATTTCGATCGAAAGTTTAACGTGCCGTCAATGCACCGACCCGGCCACCCGGTAGCTCGTCCCCGGCCTTATCGGGCCAGCTGCCAACTGATACTCCCGGCCGGGGGCTAAATGCGAGCGCGCCAAGCGACTGTGTTGCCAGGACAGGGGAAACTAGTGCAGGCCAGCGCTCTAACCAACTGAGCTACCGTGGCGGCATTATGCCGGGAACCAGATGCAATTGGTATGACTTTTATGTTCGCAGTTAGGTTTGTTCACAAGAAGCAGCAATTTGCTGCTATCTGCGTGACCAACACTGTACCATCACATGACTTTCAGTTTCTCCCAACTGCCAAGTACCAAGTTCTCTAGCTGGTGGACCGATGAAACAATCGTCGAATTCCCCGAATTCGCTCGCTCGTTGAATTTGGCATTCGTTGAAACTCGGCGTTCCCGAAAGCTTCGCAATTCGTGCTTTTTAAGGTTGGGCGGAAGCTAGAACGACACAGAAGACTTTGCTTTCGTTCATGCGATGCCTTTTGTGCTCTATGATTATGATTGTAGATTGATGCCTTTGATTATGTTGTGTAGATGAATGATCTTCATGAATTTGTGCCACGTTAGCTGACTAGATACCGGGGACGAAGTCTACTAGTTCCAGTTAAGAAGAGCGAAACTCGTGGCATAGATCCGATGGATTCATAATGTCATTCAAGGTCATCTAGATGAAGTATTTAGATCCATGTCTAACTGATGGTACGATAACTTTGGTTATATGCGATAGCGTATCGAATTTTTATGTTTTTCGTGCAAAGAAGGGGATTTTAGTGCTTTTTCACACTCAGATAAATTTAGCTCGGAGCATATGTCCGTTACGTTCATTCACTTATAATAGCATTTACTTCACCATGGCATATATCACTGCGAGCACGTACTTCACCAGCAAAAAATTGAAGCAACAAAATGTACGTCTATTTTTATAAATACGCTTCTGACCGATGATGACTGTATCTGATCACTATGCATGATGTACTTCACTTCACCATGCATAATGTACTCAGAATGTAGGTGGCTCACGAGGCATGGCAACAAATCCAACCGTTCCGTCATGTGGTACATGGGCACCTGATAACACCCGATGACACGGGATTTACATTGCTCACATTTTATGCAAATGGTGGACGTTTTGTCCACCTGTATTCTGGGCTATCCAAGGAAATCCCAGCTGAAGCTGATATGTATCGGCCCAACAGCAGTTCGGTTGTTTGAACGTAATGCCATCCTTTGAACACCATCACGATTGATATTGTCAATATCGTATCTCATTGGAAGCGCTTGACGAGTAACGGGAAGAGGCAGGCCAATGACTGCCAAGAATGTGAGCGCAGGATCGATAATTATGTAGTTGTGAGAATTTATCGACCGTTGGCGCTTACGCTTCCCAGACATCTCACAAAGTAGTTATCTTTTCGTGTGTAGTCTTTCTAGAACTGCAAGCATGTCGAGATGACTACAATCCACTCCGGAAATTCAATAGAACACGAAGTCGTGAAGTAAGAGTCATCCGAATGTATTGACTACTGGTGAACAAATGATGATGTACAATATGATTTCGGCAAAATGCTTCTGAAATGACATAAGGGATTGATGACGTGGCATAACCCGATTATTTTCTTTACTGAAGGATGTAAAAATTAGGTATAATTCGATGTGTCAAATGGTGACACGCCGCCGCTCGCCGCTTTTCGGTGGCTGCGATTAAACCAATTGGGGAAGGATGTAGATGGTGTGAACTGACATACACCGCTCGGTAGGGTAGGGCTATATTGATCCCGTATATCAGACCGATACATTTGGGAATGCGTTTGGCAGAGTTAGTGGTGGTCCAGGGTGTTTGGACGTACTTTCCCGACCGGGGACATAGACCGCTGCCTCCGCTGCAGCTTCGTATGGAGAACACCATCGTAGCGTGCATGAGCTCAAACCGCTGGGATCCCTGGCCCAGGCTCCACCTGGGATGTGTTTGGTGGGATCCGCCCCACCTGTAAAACTGCGAAGCTTGAGAAAGATACGTTATCTTCCCGAGGTTTTCCTGTTTTTGGACCGAGTGATATCTGAAACGTTTGGGGGTTATTGACCGACGGTGCGAAATACCATTGGATCTGAAACATCGTGACAGAAATCCGAAGTTTGTATTTTGTTAACGGGGGTTGGAACGCGGAAGGAGTGTGACACGGTCATACCCCTCTTACTTGAAGCCAAATCCTGCGGCCCTGGATCTGGACCCACATTTGGAAACTGAATGGAGGTGGTGTTGTTCTCGACAGCACAAGACGGTAGGTCAACACAAGAGTAAGTCCTGCAGTTAGAAAGAACTCGTTCGGAACTGCAGTAGCGCAGTAGCGAGCTAACACTGGAAACTGCAATAGTGAACAAACACCGTACTAGACTGCAACAATGAACAAGGCGGTACCCGAGAACGGTCATCGAGTACTGGAATGAGAGAGCCGCAACCTTGCAGGGTGTCTTGTACTGTCAGAATGGTGCACACAGTGGCATCTAAGATGTCAACGAAAGTGACATCTTCATCATATCTGGTTGTGAACCGAGTGCACAACATTCATGGCCATTCACGTAGCTTGTAATTCCATCCCATCTGCAGTGCTAATTACGATTCACCATGGCTGGCTTTCGCACCCATCTCACTCAAGAAATTCCCGCGGCAAGATTGGTGATCTGTTGAAGATTCTTAGTTCACTTGGATTCTAACCATCTTCCCGTTGTGAAGCTCTTGTTCAATATCATGCTGATTGGTATGTGTGTGGGACTTGGCCACCTGTACATTTGTGTCGCTTTGAGCACTCGATGAACTTTAGAACTGGCACACGAAATAGCCAAGCATATTAAAAGCGTTGCATAAAACCTAGCAATTCTCCGCATATGCCTCTTGACCCAGAGTCAGTGTCAAATTCCGTGGCCCAGGTTTTCAGCCTCCCATGTTGGAGCTGTTTTCTGTTTGCTTGTTGGCACTGGGCTGGCTGTGTAACCGTCGCTTTTTTTTCTTGTCGATCGGGTGCCGAACTGCTGTAGCAAAGCAGCAAGGAGCTGCAGATTACTGCGGTAAGCCGTGGCTGACCGCTGCACGGATCACTTGTACAGGTGGCATACGAAATTCATGTTGTAACCGGTTTGACGCCAATCACAAGTTGATCACGAAATGACACCTGCAGCCGGTAAGGCTATCTTGAGCGATGCGTGCGTAATGCGTCACATGCCAATCAACCGCCAGGTTTCTTTACACACACACACACACACGCACACACACACACACACACACACACACACACACACACACACACACACACACACACACACACACACACACACACACACACACACACACACACACACACACACACACACACACACACACACACACACACACACACACACACACACACACACACACACACACACACACACACACACACACACACACACACACACACACACACACACACACACACACACACACACACACACACACACACACACACACACACACACACACACACACACACACACACACACACACACACACACACACACACACACACACACACACACACACACACACACACACACACACACACACACACACACACACACACACACACACACACACACACACACACACACACACACACACACACACACACACACACACACACACACACACACACACACACACACACACACACACACACACACACACACACACACACACACACACACACACACACACACACACACACACACACACACACACACACACACACACACACACACACACACACACACACACACACACACACACACACACACACACACACACACACACACACACACACACACACACACACACACACACACACACACACACACACACACACACACACACACACACACACACACACACACACACACACACACACACACACATATATATATAACATATGAATCTATACGTATTCGTACACATCAGTACGTGAGTAAATACGTATCACTACATAATAATATAGCTTCACCACGATGAAGGCGCTGAGCCGAAACCGTGGTGTTCTTCTCCGATGAATATGACATCGTGTGCTATGGCATGTTCAATATAGCTTACGGAATGAATCATGCACTATCAGCGTATACAATGCTAATTGATGATTTTGGTGCTAAAGATAATATCAGCCGATTAATGTCGTTTACATATATAATTTCGGTGCACCAGTGATATTATGTGATCGCAATTGCGGGCCGTTTAATGAGCGAACTCTCTGGTCCACTTATATACATTGTTTACTGTAGTTGAGAGAGCATGCGTGAATTGTCTGTTCCAGCTTGCTGTTAGCTGTTTACAGTGGTTGCGTCAGGCCTTTAAGTCTGCCTCGTGGGACGAGTTTGTTAAGTGTTGATAGGGGACAATGCGTGTGTTAGCTATAACTGCCAAGCACCGACCCACGGAGTTGTGGGGGACGGGGACGTGAGTCTGGGCAGACCGCCGTGCGCCTCGACCCGATACCTCACGCCTGTGTGGTCTGCAGTTGCCGTGGCGTGTGACCGCGACTGACGCGTCGTAGGCCGTGGTGGGCGACCTGTCGACAAGCATGGGGTGGCTGCGTATCGCGCACTGACACACATGCAGCCGGCAACGGAGCGCCGACCGACTGAAAGCCACTGCTGCGCCAGACCTCAACGTGTTGACAAATGAAGATGTAACGTTGGAGAAGGCACGTTGCATAACACTGTGGTTTGGAAACATAATGCCGACAAACAAGGTGTATCGGGCTCCGAACCGTGCGGCCCGGACGGCCTTGCTGCTGTCTAATCACTACGCCCTGAGCGGCGACGGTGCGTGGCGGATGTATTCTTTTTCGGTCCTTTCTGTGCGGACACTGGAACGCTGGACACAGCACGCTCATGTAGCACGGTGAGCGGTGCGTGGCGGAGCGGCGCGCCGCCTGAGACAGCCCCGAAGTGTGTCAACCTGAATGTGGCCGACACGGCTGCCGGGACGGTCACTGCTTCACGTTCGGCTGGCTGAGCGGCTGCCGGGACGGTTACTGCTTCATGTTTGACTACCTGGTCAGCTGCCGGGACGGTCACTGCTTCATGTTCGGCTGGCTGGTCAGCTGCCGGGACGGTCACTGCTTCATGTTTGACTAGCTGGTCGGCTGCCGGGACGGTCACTGCTTCGTGTTCGGCTGGCCGGCACGGCTGCCGGGACGGTCACTGCTTCGTGCTCGGCTGGCTGGCCAGCTGCCGGGACGGTCACTGCTTCGTGTTCGGCTGGCTGATCAGCTGCCGGGACGGTCACTGCTTCGTGTTCGGCTGGCTGTGCGATCTCGGGGACGGAATGAATGATTGTGACGAAATTAGCTTCTATCGGTAGCTTTGGCGTCAAATTAGGCAATCAAATCGTGGTTGTATGTGTGCCGATTTGTCGGCCGCTGTCCACCGCATCGCAGCACCTGGTACGGCGCGATAAGCTGCTCAGTCGGACATGAAAGACGACTGCTGGGACTGAGGAGAGTTACGTGACAGTGTGAGTGACTGCTGCTGGGACTGAGGAAAGTCACGTGACAGTGCGAGTGGCGGCTGCTGGGACTGATGAGAGACACGTGACAGTGTGAGTGACGGCTGCTGGGACTGAGGAGAGTCACGTGACAATGTGAGTGACGGCTGCTGGGACTGATGAGAGTCACATGACAGTGTGAGTGACGGCTGGTGAGACTGAGGAGAGTCACGTGACAGTGTGAGTGACGGCTGCTGGAACTGATGAGAGACATGTGACAGTGTGAGTGACGGCTGCTGGGACTGAAATCGTCGTATAGCTCAAAACCTTTGCGGTTTTCTTTACCCCGTAGACATTGCTAACGGAGGGTAAATATCGGCAGTTACATTTTCTGACAATCTGTCGCTGAACGAGGTACGTACCAGACATCACGAGTCAAGAGCGCATTACTCATACAGTGGCAATGTCCGGCCGCTGGTGGGTGCTACTGCGAGTGTTCGTCAGGTCTTCGGCCGTGCCTGTCCACGGGCGGCTGGGGGCCGTGCCGCGCGCATCAAGTGTGCCGCCGTCTCTCGTGTTGGGTGTTGCGTCACGCCGACTCATGACGTCATCGGTCTTCTGTGACCTGTGACGTCACCCGGCTGCCGTGACGTCCCCATTGAAGTGGTGTCGGTGGCCGGCCAGGTCTCCGACGTCGCCTCACTGGACGGACGTGTTCTCTCTCCACCGGCGGTGCCGACAGATGTGTGATGCCACCGTCACCTGCCCGCACGTCCTGTTGCCATGGCTACCGAAGCGATGTGCCGACGCGGGCCGGCCAGTCGGCCGATAACGTTTGCGCTCTGTCCGGTGAAAGGCGGGCTTGACCGCGGCGGCTGATTCATAAAACGGCTCGTTTTTACGCAGCGGCCGGCCGGAGGGTGCGGTTGGCCGCACCAGCGGTGGAGCACCCCTGCTGTGGAGCGGGGCAGGGCACGCCACCCCCGCTGGTCACACTCGGACCGGCGGCCGTCCGCACCAGCGATGGAGAACCCCTGCGGTAGGCCGGGGCAGGGCACGCCACCCTCGCTGGTCACTATCGGGCCGGCGGTCGGCACATGAGTATGATGCACGCGTACAGGGCGGGGGCGACTACGGGTGTATTGTGCTGTTTGTGTTGAACTTCAGCTGTAGACGACCATCGACAAACGGAATCAATTGACCTGAGCCTGCCTGCACATACCCGCCGTGGGCCCCGCTGGACCCATCTGCACACACCAAGAGAAACAAATAATGACGTGAGTTGGTTTTAGGCTGAACTTGGCGCACATATAGAGTAAGCACTACAATCAGCTTACATCCATCCTCTCTTAGAAGCACGACTGTGCTTCTAGCACTGACCCGTAATCGGCATTGAAGCGAAGTTTCGAGTGTCTCACTCGGTTGGACAGGGCGTCATATAGGTGTGCCAAACATTGCGACGGATATCAACAGTGGCCTACGACGACAGACGAGGCTGGATGAAATGCCATTGTGTCATGGTCAAGCAATGGACAGTTTGTGAAGCGCTCGATAGCTCTAGAGCAGTGGTGTCTGATGTCAGGGGCGGCGGGCCGGAATGACGTTTGGTTACACGGGGAGCTGGTGACAAGACGCCGGAATGTCACGTGGTGTGACGTGGGCACTGGAAGATGGACGCCGGCGTGCCATGCTGGGGACGCCCGGGACACCAGTTCTGAAGCGGGGTGTTACGCAGCCCAGCGGGACATCTCGTGACGCACAGAACGTCACGCGCGGTGTCGGCAGATGAGGCAGCCACCGGGTGTAACGCAACCCCGCGAAACGTGATGTGACGTGACGTGACCAGATGAGACGGCCAGCGGGGTGCCGCTCCGTCACTTCCCGTTGGCATGTATTGCATCGGTCTTGTCTGAGGCGCTGCGTGGTCGCGACGAATCGTTTTGCTCACGCGCGTTTGCATCTCTACGTCGTGCTGAGTGTTCCTGTGGTGAATTAATGAGGCTCGCCTGCCGGTTTTTCGACAAACTCACTTTTACCAGCCGGTCATGACGCCGGCGCCGGCCACCGCCGGTTGCGGTTATGACATCAGCGGAGGTGAGTGAGCTGACCAAAGGTCAACCTGACGCCGGCTGCGCGTGCCGGCGCCTGCACTGGTGGGTTGATGGCGCCTGCTGGACTGTGGGGTGGTGGGCTGTGGGCACGGGCCATTTGCCTGACCGCCAATGTTTGAAACTGGGTGTGAATTGTACTCACGCCATGGGCGTGTTTTGGAAACGTGTCTGTGCGAACGGCACTGGTTTGACGGCAGGTCAGCTGGGTCACGCCGAGACCAGATCGTGACCCGACCGGCACACAGTTGGGACACGCCGATACCGGGGACCAGGGCGTGGGTGCCGGCCACTGTCATGGCGACTGGGCCGCGGAGAAGGCCACTCTCACTTTTACGGCGGCGCATCGACGACGACCGCGTCTCCGCGGCAGTTGGAAACGGCCGACCGCCGGCTCGGTGAAACGGTCGCCGCCCCTTGCCTGCCCCGCCCGTCATGCTTGACTCCAGGTGTGACGGCGCCGACACACCTGCCATGCTCTTCATATTCAGCTGCATGTGTGTTGGCGCCGACACACCTGTCCCGCCCACCACACCTGACCGCGAGTATATCGACGCCGACGCACCTGTCCCGCCCACCACGTCTGACCGCGGGTGTATCAGTGCCGACGCACCTGTCCCGCCCACCACACCTGACCGCGGGTGTATCAGTGCCGACGCACCTGTCCCGCCCACCACACCTGACCGCGGGTGTATCAGTGCCGACGCACCGCCCCCCACCACACCTGACCGCGGGTGTATCAGTGCCGACGCACCTGTCCCGCCCACCACGTCTGACCGCGGGTGTATCAGTGCCGACGCACCTGTCCCGCCCACCACACCTGACCGCGGGTGTGTCGGCGCCGACGCACCTGCCCCGCCCACCACACCTGACCGCGGGTGTATCAGTGCCGACGCACCTGTCCCGCCCACCACACCTGACCGCGGGTGTGTCGGCGCCGACGCACCTGTCCCGCCCACCACACCTGACCGCAGGTGTATCAGTGCCGACGCACCTGTCCCGCCCACCACACCTGACCGCGGGTGTGTCGGCGCTGACGCACCTGTCCCGCCCACCACACCTGACCGCGGGTGTATCGGCGCTGACGCACCTGTCCCGCTCGTCACGCTCGCGTCCCCGGGCGGCTGACACCAGTGTCCCGGCACAGCCTTTCTTCGACACTTTCCAGCTGGTCAGAACGGCTGGCAGCGGAACGGTATGCATGGGCATTGCGACCTCAGGCTGTGTGGAGCGTGACGAGGCCAACGCCATGACTTGGGGATCCTGCAGGCAGATGGACGAATCCGGCTCTTCCTTCGAGCGGTTGGAACTTGATGAACCGAAATTCACCTACTCCCTTTTTGCAAGACGCGTTCATCTTAGATTATATCGGTCATCGGTTTAATCATGATATCGGACATCCATCATGAGTCAGGAAAGTTGCCCATCGAACATGTTTGTGTTTTTTTCCAAATTAAAGACTGAGTTTCGTGATTTCTTGGACATATTTCTGGCTTGTGAGAACAGTAACAAGCACTCGACTTTTATTATAGGAAATTCCAATGCATTAATCGTCGCCGACTATGCCGATGCGTTCCGGCGGTTGGCCGCCATCCGGCAAAACTCCATATCTTGACGGCGTGACACCAGACTCCACTGTAATCGGCTTTAGCTTCTGTGTTTTGCTGAGTCTCCTGTGTGGGCCGTGCCGACGCGGCGGGCTGTATTGATCTGCTGCGGCTGTCTGCCTAAACCGGCTCGCTCGTGGTCGGCGTGGGTCGGCGGCGGCGTTACGTCGACACCCGGCAGGTGGCCGTCACGCACAAGGCGCCGTCCGACTCGCGGGATCCGACACGCCGCGCGTCTCTGTCGGAGGCTTACGTGAAGCCGTGCCGATGTTACCAGCGGATGGACATCGACCGCCTGCGCGGGGGCCTCGCCAGCGTTCCGGTGGCAGGCCGGTGGGCCGGACACGGGCTCCCGGCATGTGTCACTGGCAGGGACCCCCCGGTGCCACTATACGGCTCCATGGGACGGATGTTGTTGCGTGACCGTTGCAGCGAATGCAGCCGTGAGCTCGCGAGCCCACCTCTCCCGGTCGGCGTCGGCCCTGTGGTACGAGCCCGGCCAGGATTCGCCTCGTGTGTGTGCTGTCCAGACGGTGAGCGGGCGGCCAGTTTGTGACTGGCGGCGTGTCGCCACGCTCGGGTGGCCGTCGGTGCTCCGTATCGGCGGCCAGTTTGTGACTGGCGGCGTGTCGCCAGGGTCGGGCGGCCGACGTTGCTCCGTATCGGCGGCTGGTTTGTGACGGGCGGCCGACGGTGCTCCTAATCGGCGGCTAGTTTGTGACGGGCGGCGTGTCGGTGCTCCGTATCGGCGGCTAGTTTGTGACGGGCGGCCGACGGTGCTCCGTATCGGCGGCTATTTTGTGACGGGCGGCGTGTCGGTACTCCGTATCAGCGGCTAGTTTGTGACGGGAAGCCGTCGGTGCTCTGTATCGGCGGCTGGTTTGTGACGGGCGGCGTGTCGCCACACTCGGGTGGGCGATCTGTGACTGGCGGCGTGTCGCTACTCTCAGGAGGCCGGTCTGTGATGGGCGGCGTGTCGCCAGGCTCGGGCGGCCGCCGGTGCTCAGTATCGGCGGCCAGTGTGTGACGGGCGGCGTGTCGCCACGCTCGGGAGGCCGGTCTGTGACGGGCGGCGTGTCGCCACGCTCGGGAGGCCGGTCTGTGATGGGCGGCGTGTCGCCACGCTCGGGAGGCCGGTCTGTGACGGGCGGCGTGTCGCCACGCTCGGGCGGCCGGTCTGTGATGGGCGGCGTGTCGCTACGCTCGGGCGGCCGCCGGTGCTCAGTATCGGCGGCCAGTGTGTGACGGGCGGCGTGTCGCCACGCTCGGGAGGCCGGTCTGTGATGGGCGGCGTGTCGCCACGCTCGGGGGCCGCCGGTCTCAGTATCGGCGGCCAGTGTGGCGGGCGGCGTGTCGCCACGCTCGGGAGGCCGGTCTGTGATGGGCGGCGTGTCGCCACGCTCGGGCGGCCGCCGGTGCTCAGTATCGGCGGCCAGTGTGTGACGGGCGGCGTGTCGCCACGCTCGGGAGGCCGGTCTGTGATGGGCGGCGTGTCGCCACGCTCGGGCCGTTGCCGCACGTGTTCACCGTCCGGTGAAACGCCGGCCCTCGGCTCGACGGCTTCCTGCACCAGATCGGTCGCGATGGTCGGGTTGTCAGGTGAAACTGCAGCTGACCCGGCCGCTCCATGTGTCACGTGGCCAGCTGTCTTCGCGTCCCGGAAGGTGCGCGCTCCGCCACCGCTGGCGCCGGAGTTGAGCAAAACAGAGGAGTGGTGTGTGCTGTCCGAAAGGTCTTATTCACCACTGGAAGGTTGAGTGGTGGCACTGTAGCTTGACGTTGAAATGTGCCGAACATACCGCCGTTTCGAAAGATAATCCGCAAGATACAGTATCTTATTCGCTGGTTTCGTCCCAGTAAGAATACATCTACTCCAAGTTTGAAGAAAACTAAGACTATCTTACGAACCTTACTGTATGTGACTTTTTCACGTGGCCCGGCATAACGTCCATAATTATTTCTTATCAGACATATTACCATCGAAGGAATGTTTGTCGGGGTCCCCCTGGTGATTGATATGGCCAATGAAGTCGATGTGCCCTAAAGCTCAAATAACTAGCTAATTCCAACCTCCAATATTGCTTTCGCCCGAAGGTAGGTCAGGTTGTTTGTCTACTTTGACACACACATACACACAATGATATATTCGCCGCTTCCGTTATCTTTAAATAAGAACGAATAATTGCACTCGGGATTTTTATTATTATTATTACCAGAGCAGTGCCAAGAATTAAAAGAACAGCCTTCTGTGTGCAGAAGTACGAAGTATATTGCTGCCTGAAAATTACCACGCCACTGCGTCTCGGCTCAGGTGAACGCTTCCGCGTACTTCTCCCGGGAATCGAGCTGACCGCACAGCCGCTGATCCACCTGTATCAACTTTCTCACCTATAAACGTGATCTGAGATTTGCTGACACCAGTTCGCGACACGAGGTGGGCATTAGTCTGCTTAGTCGGCGCCGGGCGGGGCAGTCGGCTGGCGGGCACCGGTCCCCAGCTGTGCGGCCGGCCGGTGTTTGGTCGCGGCGAGTCTTTCAGTCGGCGGGCGGCTTGACGTGCCGCTCGCTCGCCGACGCGCGCTTTCTTCGCGCCGAAATACGACTGTGTGATGGCGCTGCGTGGACAGCCGCGCTGCCGCACATCTGCATAAGTGATGGTCGTTCCGAGCGGTCGTGAATCGCGAGTGCGCCCGATCTGGTCATGAGCTGGCCGCGGCGGCTGGACGCAGGGCGGTGGTCGACGCTGGCCGGCCAGCTGAGTGGTGGCGTAGTTGCCGGACAGCATCGGCTCGCCACTGGCGCCCATGTCGTGTCGCCATCTCACGACAGGGCATATTCTTTTTGTTTTCGAAAGTGGTGCCCAGTAGTGGGTGTAGTCTGCCTTCTGTCAAGCTCCTTTATTGGATTAATGCATCGGACTGAAGCAGTACATTATAATGTAATGTGCATAATAATTATATACTTTAGCACACAGTATATATATATATATATATATATATATATATATATATATATATATATATATATATATATATATATATATATTAGGGTGACAGTTATTTTTCGACTTTCGAAAAATGAAAAATGCAGTTGATTTTCTGGTTTGTATTAGCCTAAAAACACCACGTAAAAAGTTTCATCCTGATCCAATTATGCTTAGCCATGCCTCATCGCACTTGAATGTATACACTATTAGGCGGGTCTTATGGGTCTCCCTGGACCCAACGTTGCGATGAGTTTCGAAGCTAATCCTGGCCTGGTCCTGGTCCTGGTCTTGGTCCTGGTCACCTGGCTTCAATCAGGCTGGGTGACGGTGCTCTTGTTGGCGTCGGGTAGTCTTCCCCGGTGCGCCTCCACCACCTGCAGGATCTACTGCGTCTGGTCCTCGTCCTTGGTGAGGGTCAAATTGTAGTCTTCCATTAGGGCGACGCCACGCTCGGCGAAGACGTTCAGTACCCGGATGCTATTGACCTTGCGGGTTGCGGCGACGTAGCGAGGGTCGTCGTGCTACTCCGCCGGGTCGGTCGGGTCGGAAGCCGTCGTCGATCCCCAGGGTGACGAAGAGCATTAGCGACAACTTAGTCACGAAGTCCGCGAGGGTCTTCTGCGACAAGTCGGCCTTGAGATCAACGACGGCCCGCTTGGTGAGATCCTCCGAGCCCTCATTGGAGCTGAGAGCCTCGATCATGGCCCGCTTTCTTCCCAGCGGTAAGTTCTCGTCGAAGAACGCCACCGGGACGAGGCTCTCACTCAAATACCACAAGTGGCGAGGGACTTGTCCTCGTACCCGACCAAATCCTTCAGGAGGGCGAGGTCGTTCGCAGGGGCCGATGTGGGGCTCGGCCAGGCGTACCACGCAGGGACGTATACCGAGACGGTGAACTTGACGTACCGAAGGATGTCGGCGCTCTCCCGGGCAGTCAGGTTTGCCTGTTCTCGGAAGATGTAGATCTTCACAGCGTAGATCAGCTTGGCCATCCAACGCGCGTGGTGGTGAGCCCCAGGCCGCCGGGATCGAATGCCTCTGGCCGGCATCCCGCCGAGCACGATCACGGAGACCTCCAGGAGCTCGCGATAGTCATCCCGTGGCTGGAACTGCGACGGATGGAGCTTGCAACCCGCCATGGGGTTGTCCCGGGAATCCTGGATGGCTTGTTTGTTTGTTTCTTTATTTGTTGGTTCACGACACACTTTATGCACAGTCACGGTTAATGGCGCCGCCCACACTGTTTCGCCGGTGGGCCGCGGGATTGGGAAATGTCCTGAGGGAATCCTGGATGGCCTCCGTGAGGTGGTCATCGGGCATGGTCTCGTACTGGTCCTGATCGATGAAATCCCATTTGCCCTGGAAGCGTTTGAAGAGCGGGTTTTCAGGCCCGGACGATGGGTTGTTGAGACAAACCCCGTAGGCCTTCGCGGCGATGAGCTCGAGCATGTGGTGCATGCAGGCGACATTGAGCAGGTCACGACCGAGCTGCTGCCCAATGTGCACACACGCCCCTGACTGCGGGCCTGTGTTCGAGGCCGTAGTGTCGAAACACATACCCACGACCGGGTCTGCAGCGCACCCATCGTGCAGAGCCTCCACGACAGCGTTTGCCATCGCCAGTCCACTGCCGATCTCGAGCTTGGGAACGGAAAGCAGCTTGGTGACGCTGGTCCCAGCGACCAAAATCGGAAGACTGTCGACTTTGCCCCTGCTGCCGGTCGTAGAGTTGGGAACCAGTTTTCCGTTCCAGTGAACAACCAGCCAGTCCGGCGCAAACGACGCCTTGATGTCCAGCACGGCCTGCTTCCGGTGGTTCCGCCGGGGTTGGCGGATTGACTCCCGATTCATGGTGAGCTCGGATACGTCGTGCCCGAGGGTGTCGGCCACCGCCGACAAGACGTACACTGCCTGGTGGTCCGCTACGCGAGTGCGGTCTAGGGCAGCGGCGACAGTCGGCGAGATTAAAGTCTCCCTGCCGCGGCGGCGCTTCGGCGGCAGTGTGCAGGCGGTGGAAGTCGATGGTCGAGGCTCGATCTCGGCCATGCGCTGCGCTTTCCGAGTCTTGCGATTGCTGGCCTGGGAGGCGCGATTCAACTGCCGCTGCTCGAACTCGGCGAGCTGCCGATCGGCGCCTATCTTTTTTCCTCGGCGGTCTTCCTCGCGTTGCGCAATGAGGAACACTTTGTCTTCATCGATCTGGATGAGCTCGAGGGCCCTTTGGTTAACCTCCACTCATCAATCTCTCGTCGGCGAGGCCGATGACCGATATATACGTTTTCTTCCGCGTTGCCGGAGTGGCCATATTTGCGAAAGGACCAAAAAGGGCATTAATATTGGGAAATTGGAACAAACTATAATTATAGTTAAATATTAAACTATAATTATAATTAATAAGGTTGCAATACGATTATTCAGGGCACACCCGACCAGCACGAACACGTTCTGACTCTATTTTAGCCAACACATACCCGGAGTAATAGGGATGGGTGGTCCTAAAAAAAAATGTCTGGGGTGTCTGACATTAAAGTGCGATGAGGCACGCCTTAAAATTATTTGATCGAGATGAAACTGTTTTTGTGGTGTTTTTAGGCTAATACGAACCAGAAAATCAACTGCCTTTTTCGTTTTTCGAGAATTTTTTTTTTTGGTCCAAATAGCTGTCACCCTAATATATATATATATATATATATACGCAGCACATAATAATGCACTTTACTGGCTCGTCGTTCCAAATTCCGTTAGCTCGGGGAGTATGTGCACACATCTAACAAACAGCTTCATATCCTCATACTGGCACGTTCTCACGATGTTGCAAGGGTTTGTCATTGCCCGTATTGTCGTTTGGCATTGGCGATATCCGCCCGTAGCCATGTGACACTTGTGTTACACCCAGTCGGTCCCGTATGGCCGTGTCACACCCAGCCGGTTCCGTGTGTCACACTCGTGTCCCCACAGCTGGTCCCGTGTGTCACACTTATGTCACACCTAGTCGGCCCCGTGTGTCACACTCGTGTCACACCCAGTCAGTCCGCCGGCCAGGCAGTGGCCCAGCCAGCGGGCCAGCCTGCCATGTCCGACGGCCCAGCTAGAATACCCAGCCGGTGATGGTGGCCGACTGCGATGTGCCAGCTGGCCTGTTTCCGCCACCGTCACCCCGCCGCCGCCGCCGCCGCCGCCGCCGCCGTCTCCTGCTCGGGTTATTAACGGCCGGTCAAGGTCGCGAAGGGGCGCGGCCGCCGCCCGGATGACTTTCGCCGGCGTATGGGAGCCGAGGACGAGCAGCCCGGGCCACTAGCGGCTCGTCCTGAGACCGTCAGCTGCCGGGTCTGACCAGCCAGCCGGACCGGCCGGGGACGAGCGGCCCAGGACGCCCGCGGCTCCTCTGGGGATCGGTGGCTGGCCAGCCAGCCGGACCGGCCGGGGACGAGCGGCCCAGGACGCCCGCGGCTCCTCTGGGGATCGGTGGCTGGCCAGCCAGCCGGACCGGCCGGGGACGAGCGGCCCAGGACGCCCGCGGCTCCTCTGGGGATCGGTGGCTGGCTGTCAGCCGGATCAGCCGAGTTCCCGGACAGTCATGGACGTTCACAGACGTCCGCGGACGTCCACAGACACTTGCGGCCGTCCGTGGACGTTGCAGTCGATGACACTTGGAGCTGGCGGCGTGCCGTACGCCGGAGAGGCTCGGCAGCCGCCTGGCTGGCAGCTGGGACGCCCGGCCGGCCCAGCTGTGGCGGTCGGAGGTGACACCAATCCAGTCCGTAACTGGCCAGCCGGCACAGCTGTGGCGGTCGGAGGCGACACCAATCCAGTTCGTAACTAGCCAGCCGGCACAGCTGTGGCGGTAGGAGATGACACCAATCCAGTCCGTAACTGGCCAGCAGGTCCAGCTGTGGCGGTCGGAGGTGACACCAATCCAGTCCGTACTTAGTTGGGCGTCCAGCTGTGGCGGTCGGAGGCGACACCAACCCAGTCTGTAATTAGCCAACAGGCCCAGCTGTGGCGGTCGAAGGCGACACCAGCCCAGTCTGTAATTAGCCAACAGTCCCAGCTGTGGCGGTCGGAGGCGACACCAATCCAGTCCGTAGCTTGTTTGTTTGCTTCTTGGGTGGTTCTCGATGCGCTTTATGCACGATCACGGCTAATGGCGCCGCCCACACTGTTTGGCCGGTGGGCCGCGGAATTGGGAAATGTCCCGAGTGGTGGGGACGAGTAGCTTAGGGGTAAGTTGCTCGTCTCACAATCGAAAGGTTGTGGGTTCGAGTCTCACCTGTCGCTACTCTTTCGCCCGCGACCAATCTGCGTGAGATTGGCGACGCTAAATGACTCAACGGTCGATGTGTCGTAAAACCAATAACCAACCAACCAATGTCCCGAGTGGTGCGAGTGTTAATCCCGGGACATTTCGTTACAAGAGCTTCAACACTTTAACCAATCGGCCATCCCCGCCCCTCAGTATGTAACTGACCAGCCGGCCCAGCTGTGTCGGTCGAACTGGCGGTCACTGGAAGCGGTGACGCTGTGGCCCCAACCAAGTCCGTGATGAGCCACCTCGTTGCCTCGATATCTTTTGTTTTGCCCTGGAGCCGTAGATCTCAGACCGGGACGTCAAACCCGTAAATGCTGTAGTCGAGGCGCCCTAAACGCCAAATAATAAACCCGTAAATACCATCGGAAACGACAGCCATGACCCTAAATATGACATTAAAATGGGGCGATGACAGCTGCTGGCAATGCTTCTTGATAGTCTTGATAACGTTTCGATATTATACAGAGTGGCGAAATTGATATTTGTTGTGAGCTGAGTCCGGTAACGTTTCATGGAAAAGAAATGAAGCCTGGGTGTCGGCCTATGTGTCCAGGAGGTCTACTCAGAACTATGTCAGGTGCTAGTGCGAGCCAATTGGTTTTTCAGTGAAATGTCCACCCGGGGGAACCGTGCCGTTGATCGCTCTCGGTGAGCCTTCTGCTGTTTTTGGTGGCCGGCAACGGAGTTGTGCTGTGCCGAGTTGTCACGCGCCTGAGTGCTGACCGGCTGTCGTGTTACACTGTACCAGAGTATGCCGCCTGGGTGCTGGCCGGCCATCGCGTTATGCTGTGCCGGGGTGTGGCGCCTGGGTGCTGACCGGCCATCGCGTTATGTTGTGCCCGGGTATGGCAACTGGGTGCTGACCGGCCGTCACGTTATGCTGTGCCGGGGTATGGCCATGGATGAGGTACGCCTGGATTGGAAACCAACAGCTGTTTGCGTATCCACCGTGAAAACCTCTCGGGTAAGTAAACGCTCAGACGCGACCATGGAAATTGGCTGGAGAATGTGGTGCGGTGCATTGAATTGTTCGAATTCTGAGCGAAAGTGCCCTAAGAAGACATTTCATCGAGTCCCTCGGGATCCTGCCAGGTAAATGAATGAAATGCCCTTGCTTTTATGCGTTTTGTTTCCTTAATTTCATGACGAAGAAGGATTTTCGTGCCGAGTACGTTCCTGGACTGCCGATGTATTGGTATATGGGAAAAAGAACATAGTCATATTTAATGATGCACGTACTGGTGTGAGTTTTGATATGCTCCAACACATCTGTAGTCATTTTTCTTTGCTTTGTCAACAGTTTGTTCGCATACAACACATTCCAACTCAGTGTTAGCACATGAATCCCATCAGTTATCAATCATCATTTTCATTGCCATCTTGGGGGCTGAAATATTTCATACATTTGTATGAACAAACATTACCTGATAGTCTATGGATCAGCATGCCATTGTGATGCATTGTTAAAAACTGTAGTGAGGAATACGTGCTTAGGGTTTCTCAGGTTGAGGTGAAAGGCTACATCCTTGCCCATCACAACTTTTACTTCTTTGTTCAGTGGCACCATACTAGGTGTGCATGGAAGTAGAAATAAGCTCCAATTGTACTCTGTCTTTTTTCAAATGCCACTATTTGCTTATAACTGGTGCTGACCCAGAATACTGCAATCTGCCTAGCAATGGGAAATGTGGAGTTTGCATCAACAATTACCTAGGTAGGTGCATACCTACCTAGGTACCTCCCTAATGATGCAGGAACATTTGTGTTGATTCTTTGATGATGTTATTGGACATGCTGTGATGGGTGGTAAATGATCAAACCTGGTTGAAGTGCCCTAAAACTCAAATAACCAATGAACCATGGGACATGGGAAACTGCGGATCTACTTGCGCCCCGCCTCCACTGCCAATCTGCCAGTCAATCCCTACCTGTCCTTCCTCCCTGGCAATCCGCGAAGGGGATTGGGCGGTTGTTCCATGAACGGTATCGGGCCCTCCCCCTACCCCCTACCACTGACGGATTAAGAATTCGCCAAGGAGGCGTCATTACTCCAGAGGCCCGGTTCTTGGTGAAGCACAATTTGTCGGTGCAGGTGCACTACTGTCTCCCATAAGGGCACCATTTGTCTTTGCCTGAGGGGTTCCTGTCCCTGAAAGGTTCGATGGATGCGCTCGGACCTCTCAGAGGGCCACCGTTCCTAGGCCGAGGAACGCGTTCCACTGACAAATTCGATGGAAGAGGGTACACTGGTACCTACACGAGAGGCGTCTTTCAGGTCCCAAGGGGCGTCAAATTCGCTTCCTCCCCTTGGATCAGCCCTTGCAACATACCCTAGCAGCTGGCAACCTCTGGCCGTGGCAAGCTTACCTTGTATATAGCATCCACGGGGTTGCTGCGCAAGACTACCACTTTCCAGTCCTCCAACCCTTTGGACAAGGTGGGCTCGCTGTCACAGATGCCTTCATTTCACACCACGACAAATTTTGAATGGAGCACCATAAATAAATAAGGAAAATACGGTGAAGTTCCTTGATCAATTCAGTGTGGTGAAAAGCTGATGCAATCCTCCTGCAACGGCTGAATCAATTGGGAAAAAAGCAAATATGAAACCCATACCACGAATTCACATAGGCGCACGACCTAAAACCGGCCGCGTTTCTGTGTTTTTACTTAACCTCCGCTAGGTGGCAGGTCGGCGCGCTGATACGCACAGATGAAAGGCGCCGACGCGGAGTTTCCAATCCAGGCGTACATCATCCATGGTATGGCGCCTGAGTGCTGGCCGGCCATCGCGTTATGCTGTGCCGGGGTATGGCGCCTGGGTGCTGGCCGGCCATCGCGTTATGCTGTGCCGGGGTATGGCGCCTGGGTGCTGGCCGGCCATCGCGTTATGCTGTGCCGGGGTATGGCGCCTGGGTGCTGGCCGGCCATCGCGTTATGCTGTGCCGGGGTATTACAACTGGGTGCTGACCAGCCATCGCGTTATGCTGTGCCGGGGTATGGCGCCTGGGTGCTGGCCGGCCATCGCGTTATGCTGTGCCGGGGTATGGCGCCTGGGTGCTGGCCGGCCATCGCGTTATGCTGTGCCGGGGTATGGCGCCTGGGTGCTGGCCAGCCATCACCATGTGACGCGACTGCCCCCCGAACTCAGATAGCCCATCCCAGCTTTGCCACTCTCTTGGGGTGGCGCGTTCCGCAAGGTGACGGAGTCGGTACATGCGGCTCCTGCCCGATGGCGGAGAGCGGGCAGTCACGAGGTGACAGGGCGCCGCGGAGTGCTGCGAGGTGACAGGGTCCTGCGAAGCACTGCGATCCGAAGCGGGGCGGAGCGAAGCGGTGCGGGACGCTGCGAGGCGGAGCGAGGCGGGGCGGGACTGTTGTTGACGACGGCGGCCGAGCAGTCGAGATGGCCGGTCGGCGGCTACTGGCCGCTGGCCGACTACTCTTACCGACGGCGGACACGGCTCGCCCGGGACTGGTGTCGTCACCGGCCGACGCCTGAAAATCCATTATCCACGCGGAGCCTTCGGCTGTCAGAAGCATGAGATAGTGTGCACAGAAAACCACCAGTCACCGATTCAATTACCGGCGGCAGTGCTCTGTGCCAGCCGGTACTCGACGCGTCTGCAACGTCCCATGGGTCGACAGCTGTTGTGTGGATTCAATACGCTTGTTGTATGGCTGCGCCGCCTTCTGAACAACCATGATGCACAACTTGCATTTGAAGTTCGTCCGATGCGTCGCGTAATTAAGTCCCTTGCCGTCTAGTTAATTCCATGATATTGGCTGTGTTTGTGTCATAAGATTGCTCACTTGCATATCTTATTCCTTTGGCCCTGGTACTTACACTGCTGACTGGACGGTAGCACATGCCAAACGTTCTTCTCCGTCTGTCCCGGGGTTGGACATATGTGCCTGGCGCCAGCTGTGTTCTGTTTGGGAATTACGTAAGGCTGCGTCACATTGCTTTCCTGTGTCCAAGCGACTTGAATCGAATGGACCGGTTTCGACGTTTTGCCACGGTCTCACCAAACTACTTCCACTGCCAACTATAGCAGCCCCCGAGGCATGTAATTACTGTGGTTGATTCAATGTAGTTGTTTTGTTTCTGGATGTCGCTTTTGTTTGTTCAAGCATGGCCGGTGGCCTTTTCCTCTCACAGGAAACTCATGACCCAGTTGTTCTTTTTACAGTGTTTATGAAGGTCGAAGTTAACAATGCCTTCCAATTAGACTAGTGAAAATTGGATCAACATTTGTAATCACCCTGCTGTAAAATGTTGAGTGCTGCTTCTGACAAAAAGGCGGAACTTATAATCTCGTAATGTTTGCCCTATGTATGATAATCAGTGTTGGAGAGGGGACAAAAAGCTTGGTGTCGGGCACAAGGTATGACTGTCACAGAGACAGATCAATCGGAGGATGTGTACGTGCCCTGCAAGTGTGTTCAACACCGCCACCGTCGAGAGTGTAGTCACGCCCGCGTCTCGTGAGTCGAACAGGTCTGAGTGTGTTGAGCACTTCCACCGGCGAGGGTGTAGTCACGCTCGTGTCTCGTGAGTAGAGCAGGTCGGAGTGTGTTCAACACCTCCACCGGCGAGGGTGTAGTCACGCTCGTGTCTCGTGAGTAGAGCGCGTCGGAGTGTGTTCAACACCTCCACCGGCGAGGGTGTAGTCACGCTCGTGTCTCGTGAGTAGAGCGGGTCGGAGTGTATTCAACACCCCCACCGGCGAGGGTGTAGTCACGCTCGTGTCTCGTGAGTAGAGCGCGTCGGAGTGTGTTCAACACCTCCACCGGCGAGGGTGTAGTCACGCTCGTGTCTCGTGAGTAGAGCAGGTCGGAGTGTATTCAACACCCCCACCGGCGAGGGTGCGGTCACGCTCGTGTTTCGTGAGTAGAGCGCGTCGGAGTGTGTTCAACACCTCCACCGGCGAGGGTGTAGTCACGCTCGTGTCTCGTGAGTAGAGCGCGTCGGAGTGTGTTCAACACCTCCACCGGCGAGGGTGTAGTCACGCTCGTGTCTCGTGAGTAGAGCAGGTCGGAGTGTGTTCAACACCTCCACCGGCGAGGGTGTAGTCACGCTCGTGTCTCGTGAGTAGAGCGGGTCGGAGTGTGTTCAACACCTCCACCGGCGAGGGTGTAGTCACGCTCGTGTCTCGTGAGTAGAGCGCGTCGGAGTGTGTTCAACACCTCCACCGGCGAGGGTGTAGTCACGCTCGTGTCTCGTGAGTAGAGCGGGTCGGAGTGTGTTCAACACCCCCACCGGCGAGGGTGTAGTCACGCTCGTGTCTCGTGAGTAGAGCGGGTCGGAGTGTGTTCAACACCTCCACCGGCGAGGGTGTAGTCACGCTCGTGTCTCGTGAGTAGAGCGCGTCGGAGTGTGTTCAACACCCCACCGGCGAGGGTGTAGTCACGCTCGTGTCTCGTGAGTAGAGCGCGCCGATGTTGTCGCTGTTGTGAGGGCCGTATCCATTTGACGGTGGATGCATAGGTGGTTTGGGTAGTGACCGAGTGGCCGGGGAGAGCCCGCTTCGCGCCTATTTCGCGCCGCGCCGCCGGCGGCGGATGGCAACCGGAACCGATTGCGACGACGAGTCGGAAGAAGGCACGTCACTTTGGAGCGACATGCACGTGAAGAAAGCCTGACAGGCGAATTGCATGACAGATTTGAGGAGAGTGATGAGACAATTTCCGTTGTGATTGAGAGCCCTTCGCAGATTTCGCTCCAGGACCGGTAGTTGTGGTTTTCAGATGATGCCATGACCTGTTTTAGTCGTGCAATTCCGTTGTGGTATTGCAAGGCATGCATTGGTGCTGTTGCGTCCTTTCGGTAAACGTAGTTATTCCTTCATGTATAAGGAGGGGTACAAGATCACAAATAATACATGATGTTGAGTTGCGCAAGAAAGCACATTGAGGCATTTTCAATCACTACTAATTTAAAAGTTTTATCGTGGAAGGATGTTCTTGACCATTGATCACGCATTAAAAGTCCAGCATTGGTCGTCTAGGTTCCTGTGGTTTTCTGATATTTTGTGCTTGTTATGTGCTGAAGTTGCTGCAGCCAGCTACCAATGCGTTCATTTTAAGGGGAGCAGCGGTGGTCGCCTCTCAATTCTAATTTTGGCATTCAACAAAGTTTGGTCGGAAGTCTAGGCATTTGCTGAATTAATAGCCGTTTTCACGGCTTTAACTCCGCAATCCTGAAAGCCACCTTTAGTAGGACACGTTTTGGACAGCTTGAATTCATTTCGGATTGGCAGTATCAGCGGTATCGAAATATTTATATTTCGATGTCGAAGTATTCTGGTATCGAAATGTTCGACAACACCTCCCTGACTTCGCAAGGCGGGCCTCATGACATGGTAGAACCAGTCATCACCTATCGGCAATTACTGAGTACACCCCCCCACCCCCACCCACCTTCTGTAATGTTTTGTCGATTCATTTGTCTGACAATTATTGGTAGAACAACGACATGGTTCTTCTAAATAACTTGACATGCGGACGTGTCCGATAAACATACAAGTGTTCAAAACGTGTCCAACAAATCTCACTATGCTAGTGATTAAGTTGTATTGTACTGGAAAGCATGTGCAAATGCTTCATGAAGTCGACTAGCCGACCTCGAAATATTCATATCTGTCCTTGGATGGACGGTTCAGCCGTTTTCACCGAGCGTTTCGTGATGCCTTTAATAGGACACATATAGTAGGACAGCTTTAGTTAATTTCTGATTGAGCTACGAAATGGGTCAATTTCATGGGATGATTTGTGCCTGTTTGACGGTAGTTCACCTTAGCCACTATTTTAGGAGCGATTTTTGATACGCCCCGAACATTCTTCTGCCGATCAGGAGATGTCTATTGCGAAATTATTTTTACAAACCTTATATTCTAGCGGCAACCTCCAGCTCTAGACACTTTTCTTCGCTGGCCAAGACATGACAGCGAGTGTGGTACCTGCTGTGCGATTGCCCGTAGGCACATGAACGTCGCTACCGGCTTTACATAGTGGTAGGGACGATAATTTTGTGAGTAAATTTGTATATGCCTCGCCGTCGCCGTAATGCTGAATTTCACGACGCTTATGGGGCGTGTCTTCCCCGTACCCAGTCGTGGTGACGCCCATGGGCAGGCGGTGCCATGTAGCGACAGATACTGTCATGGGCTGCTTAGGTCTGCCTTATTGAGGCGGCTGGGTGCCGCCAATCCAAAATTAGCCAAGGCCGTTATAAGCGTGTTCTACGTGATTTACTAAAGGTGTCCTTCGCAGCAAAGTTCCGTGAAAACGGCTGGTGTCCCTGTGAGCATCCGGCAGGGTTAAAATAAAGTTTTTCGTTAGGTGTGAGATGTCCAAACGAGCACAGTAGGATCTTGAAATTTTCCATGGAATTAGTGTCATTTAAAATGCTTTTGATGCCTCAGACTCAAATTCGAGCTGATGGTGTTGATTCTAAGGAGCAGGATGTCGATTGAGCGTTCAGAAAGTGGTATATTCCACCCTATTTCACGAATGATTTATCACTGGCATCCGGTCTCTGAATCTACGAAAGCGAAACACGTAGTGTTTAGTGACTGAACCTCGTTGTCCGCTCCAATAAATTGAACTCGATGTGGTGAACCAGGCGAATGCGTTCGGTCGGATTGGAAGGGCTTGAAGATTCGGCCATCAGTTCATCTGGTGGTCGCTGACGAGGGATGGATGCACGCTCAGTTGGGAAGGCAGAGCGGACTATCGGTCGTCCGACTGACAGTTCGGTCATCATGTAAACAAACAATATTTTGCCAACCGCCACCAGAAACCACCGCGCTCGCGGCTCGGTCGCATCGATCCGGCCCGCAGTGGCCTGCTCACCTGTCTCCAGTGAACTGGTGCTGGGTGGTGGTGTCGGTGGTGTCGCGTTGACGCCACGTCCGCTGTCCGCCGGCCGGCAACACCAGCCAGCACGTGCACACACAGATCGCCACCAGCGGCAGCATCATCGTTCCTGGTGTTCGGCCACCGTGGGCCACGCTAGCGCATGCCCGGCGCGTGCAGCGCGGTCGGCAGCAGGCCGCCGGCGGTCACCGTCTGACCGGCGACGTCGGCAGCGTCGTGAGGTCGGATGAGAGTCGGCTGCCCTCGACGGCGGTCCGTCGGCACAGCTGCGCCCAGTGTCGCCTGCTGTGTGTGCGTGTGTGTCGCCGCTGCCCGGGTCGGCGGCTGTCGGACGGTGTTGACGCCTCGCTCCGGGTGCCTGTCGCGGGACGGTGCTGACGCTGGCACGCGAACTGCCGGCCGCGGCGGGAGCTGGCGCTGGCGCTGGCGACACGACGCCGCTGACGCTACGACTGACCGCCCGGCCGGCCGCCGTCGCGTCGCCGCCGACCTCACCGCCGCGCCGCCGCGCCGCCGCCGGCGGGCCGGGTCGACGCGCGTGCGCGCCGCCCCGCCGTCCGGCTCGGCCGCAGTCGGGTCGAGCGCAGGACTTTCACTCGCTCCGACCACGCACGCGTACTCCGGACGGCCGGCGGATGTCCGGTCACGCCATTGCGAGCGACGGCTCACAGGTACTGTGCAGAGGGATGGCATAGATGCATAGCATAGAGGGTATATATATGGATGGTATATGGTGGAGGCTATATGAGGCGATATATAGGAACGTTACAGGCGCACGTACGCGGATGTAGTGTCCAGAGGCAGTACGGTGGGACGCACGGGGTGGTGCCGGCACATACCACATTTGCCGGATGGCAACATATCACTTTTATTTGACATTGCCGGCACGTTTGGCATATCAGACAATAGCGCGACGAATTTGAAGACCTTCATGGCGGATGCGATTACACTTTGGAAGTTCTCAGACGGCTGAGCTGCAATTTTACAGCTGGTATTCTCGACTTGAATTGTTCTCCCACGGTGGTGTTGTGAATAGTCTGCGGATGATGGTGGCATTTCGTGTGGTTGGCTTTGAGCAGTACCTCCAGCATAGTTCATCACGATCTACTTTTGTGCGTAAGTATATGTATATATATATATATATATATATATATATATATATATATATATATATGTGTGTGTGTGTATGCATGTGTATGTGTAGGTGCATATGTGTGTGTGTGTGTGTTTGTGCACCAGTGGGGTGCGTGGTTGTTAGTACAGCACGTAAGCCCATGAACTCCTGAGTTTATCTGGGCTGTTCCATCCCGCCATCAGTTGTGCCCTCGGTCACGCACTGACCTCGAGTGTGGCGTGCCACAGTCCGCACTATGCGGCACATTGCCTTCGGGTGTGGCCTGCCACATAGCCCCTAGTGCTCAACACGTTGCCCTCGGGTGTGGCCTGCCACATAGCCCCTAGTGCTCCACACTTTGCCCTCGAGTGTGGCCTGCCACATGGCCCCCAGTGTAGCGTGCCACATAGTCCCCAGTGTTCCATACGTTGGCCTCGAGTGTGGCCTGCCACATGGCCCCCAGTGTAGCGTGCCACATAGTCCCCAGTGTTCCATATGTTGGCCTCGAGTGTGGCCTGCCACATGGCCCCCAGTGTAGCGTGCCACATAGTCCCCAGTGTTCCATACGTTGGCCTCGAGTGTGGCCTGCCACATGGCCCCCAGTGTAGCGTGCCACATAGTCCCCAGTGTTCCATACGTTGGCCTCGAGTGTGGCCTGCCACATGGCCCCCAGTGTAGCGTGCCACATAGTCCCCAGTGTTCCATACGTTGGCCTCGAGTGTGGCCTGCCACATGGCCCCCAGTGTAGCGTGCCACATAGTCCACAGTGTTCCATACGTTGCCCTCGAGTGTGGCCTGCCACATGGCCCCCAGTGTGCCATACGTTGATTTCAACTGTGCCCCGGCGCCAGAATGATCCTGGAACTGAACTTTCTAGAACCAGATAGTTTTAGTGAGTTCTCTGAACGAGTGTATTCCCCGAACTACCAACTGGAAGCAGAGCACTTGCGTCTGGCGGTTACGTTATAAACCATTCAAAGGTGATGGCGTGCACAGATGCGAGAAGCATCGCTATGTGGGAATCTCCATGTGCTGGATGTTCAGCAGCGAACTCAGCGAAGAGTTTTCTAGAGCGTGTCTCACGGCATGAATGAATGGTAATAACTCGTTCATCTAATCTGCATGAGGTATCCAGCTGAACTTGCAAGAGTTGGTTGTCTTTGTTTCTGAAAATAGAAAGGCCTAGCATGGAAGTGTTCAGTGCATGCTCCAGACGGAAGGGTCAGTTTCGTCAGTTCTGTATTGTGCATTATGAGGTAAGCATCCACATGCATGGTTGTCATCAAAGGAGATGAATAGGCAACATAAGTTAATACTTCCAGAGCCAAACCACTACTATGCGCAGTGAAGAACCATGATTTCATACGGTAGAAATGGAAAGCCGATCTGACCTCATCGTTTAGTGCACCACCTTGATGAGACTACTGCTGAAATCGTGGGCATGCCAAGCTTCATTTCATGGCCTCGTTTTACACCAACTCGCAGACATTGGCTGATGTTGGAATAAGAACTTTGACAGCTTTGTCAAATGCTATCTTCGTCTGCCTTTCGCGTTGTAGCGATTATCATATTGTTGTATCTGGGAAGTCGTTGCTATCGCAGTGGGGCAGAATTTCATATCTCTCACAGTGCCAGGATCGAATTTACTCCCAATGGTGTGTGTCCTGGACTAGGCAGAGATGTTCAGTAAATTTCGTCGCGCAGCTCGATCCTTTAACCTTCAGGCCTAACACACATTTTTTTCCCGATTATTTCTGATTGTCTTTCGAAGTTAGGCCAAATAGGTCAATGTTGGATACATCCGATCGTTTCCGTATGTTTCAGATATTGTCGTTGAAATTAAATGCGATTTCGTGGTACACATACACTGATATGAAAATTGAAGACCGGGTCTAACACCGTGGCACAAAGTCTAGGGCACCGGTAAGTTCACGGTCAGGTGCGAGTAAATATGTATTGAACTGTTGCAACCATGACATTAGAAACATAATGTGCTCAGGGAAGGGTAATGAGTTGCACGAACGCAAAACCGAATGTTTTCTCCATTTGGTGGAAAATTTCAGAATGTGTGAATATACTGAATGTGTATTTAAAATAACATGCAGATCGTGAACCTCCTCACATTGGGAACGAGAGCGCCGTGCAAAATTTCCGTTTTTAATATTGACCGAGATCTGTTTACTTGGTAGTAATTAATATTTTAGCCAACATGGCGTACATGACGTGCACGCTCTCGGGACAATACAGGTCATATCTCCATGATCTGATCGATATTGACGTGACCGTATTACGCTATTAGGTGATACGGTTTCCTATTATATTGAGGTTATGTTTAAAAAAAATCAATTTGAGGCATAGTGTGCGTAAAACTTGTCATAGATGGCGAGGTTGCCGAGTACACCTGCGACCAATGGACTGGCAACGCTACATGTTCCATCAGTCGGATGCGTCGTGAAAGAACCAAAAGTTCTGTTATAGCCTGACCCACAATTTGATCTGGTAACTTGATGGGTGGTTTTGTATATGTTGCTTTGATCATTGTTATATACACTGATAGAAAATATAGCTTCTACTGTATGTCAATGATCCATTCCCTTCATCCATTTCCATTCCAGTTCATGACAAATGTTCCGAAGTGCGTAAAAAACGCTTGAGGCGAGAGTAACCTGAATGTAGTCTCCCCTAAATATGTGGCCTTCTCATGGTTTATCTGCATTTTTAGGCACAGTACGGAAGGTGACGGAAGGTGACCCGTCTCCAAAACAATAGGCTAGTTGTCACAAGTATGGCGTACAATTTGAGCATTCGATTACTTCAAATTATGCAGATTAAGATTTAATTAATGTCAGTGATGCTATTGTATTCAATTGCAATAAATTTGCACCATGAAGCCGTTTCGCTTTTATAGGTCATTACTCTTGGCATTAAAAAGAGAGGAAAACATTCTCTAAAAGAAAATACATCAAGCATTCCTTACTTTCAGTGACAGTGAAATCCAGCATATGCCGTACCCTTGTCATTGAGCTACCCAGCATGCCGGATAGCCAATACGCTTATGGCCAAGCTTGACAACTAAGCCGTTATATAGCCCATCACATGCATACTCACATAGCCACTAACAAAACGTCTTGGTCCATGCCATGCATATAGTTGGCACTGCGCCATGGTTCGGAGACAGGAATGCCTGCAGTCGTTGGGCCGAAATTTTCCCTGCCCCACCTACCCCATCAATAAGCCGGTATGTTTGTCGTATGCGCACGAGTGCCGTCGTGGGTAGTATTTCCACATACGGAATATCCGGATTCAAGACCATAGTCCAGCTCTTATCTGATTGTTAAGGACCAAATATAACCACTAATGCCAATAATCGGTCTATTCTTTTTTTCGTGCTCTCACTTGAGCTCCATCGAATTGCTACCCTTTGAACTCATGTGTTTGATGCTCATGGCTAGAAACCTCCCATCCCTCTGTACGCACCTTGACGACTGTGCAAAAAGTACAAAAGCAACAGCTGAGCAAGTAGTGAAAGGTATCACACAGTATGCTCAGTCAATTGCTTTCCTCTAGCTTGTGTTGATTACGTATACCTGCATGAGCAATTGTTTACGCTCACAAACATCAACACCCATCTATGTACGACACCTATTGCTGCATTTAATCTTTGCTTTTATGCGTGTAAGCTTATTCGGGTGTGACACCATATGTTTATTTCATAAACCAAGGCAAATGTGTGCATAGTACGAAACACGCAATACACTCAAGGCATAGCCGCATAGGCACAGCTGTTGAAAACCGGAGTCGGGCGAGCGCAGGCTCTCCAATGTCTACGACTAGGTCATGTTGCAAGTGTCTACCTCATTCCGTGCCCATTTTATTCAGCACCATTTTTACGATGTGGTAGCCATTCGGTCTCCTTTTTGCCTCTTTCAGGATATTGCTATATAAACAATTTCAACACATATATTTGCTTGATCTGCTCGACTCTAGCAAAAATGTACGGTGCTGAAGGCAGGCACCACATGACACGCCTAGCATCGCCACAATTCAACATTTGTTTGGTGTCAACACTTGCAGAGTTTAAGCGGCGGCCTTGACATGACCTTGACCCCACTTCATCGTGTGATGATGACGTCCTTCTTCCATTATCCTAGTGTCACCTCTCATTTTGGTCGACACAAGGTCACCATTATTCGTCATCGGTTAGCAGGTGTCTGTTCGGTGCCATGAGCACTACATCGACAAGGCGCATGCGGTCACGCAAGCAAGCCCACCACTCTGTCATTTGCTGTTTCTCTGCTTCGGCTGCCCACATCCCATCACCATGGCTGTGGGCATTCAGTCTTTCGTCGTGCGTTTGTCCAGCTTTTTCTCGTGGCTCACGTGCAGCGCTGTGAGTCATGGGTTGAGCCGCGCCACCCTTCGGCCACCGTGACCTGCCGGGTCAAATGATGCACCACGACGCGCCGCGGCACCCTGTCTAACTTCCGTTCTGGTTACCTGGATACCAGTGCCGAGGGGAGAGAGAGAGAGAGAGAGAGAGAGAGAGAGAGAGAGAGAGAGAGAGAGAGAGAGAGAGAGAGAGAGAGAGAGAGAGAGAGGCGCATGCGCCGCAGGTGAGCCTCTCCGATCTCGCTGCTATTTCCGCCGCTCAATCGTAGATTAGGTTGAAAAACAGCATGCGGTCATTGCCCCTTCGGCCGTCTTTCTCCGAATGGGGCTTGTATCGTCGCAGCGCAGTGTCTGGCCACTTTAATATGTTTTTGCCTATTTCTCTGAATATGGTCTTTGCAAGTTAGGCAATTAATTTATTAGTTAAATCATTAAGTATGGAAACAAGGCGGCCAAACTATTTGTTTGCTTGCTTCATTTTTATGTCTCTTTGTTTGGTTACTTACACAAACAGGATCTGAGTACGTAAAGGGAAAGACAAACCTCGCCACCATTCTTAACCAGAGACCATGTAGATTCTTACGCAGTCAATTCTCTCCACACACTTCTTGGAATGGCGAAAAACAATCCTGGTGCGTCATGTTCCCCGTTGTGTGCTGTTGCTGACAGCGAGAATATTGTTGTTGCACTGGGACATCTGGACCACAATGGTGAGCACAAATTATTGTGTGATGGAGATCCCCGACCGGGATGGCGTCCAGTATTTATTGTCATGTACTGCAAGTCCCCAATTATAATAACGCTAAGCATGAATTGCCCTATGCTGCAGATCCCCAACGAAGATATGCGTGCCGTGTGCACAGAGTAATACGGAGAATCTGTGCCGACGATAGAGAGCGACAAACATGTCCGACTGTTCCACACGGTGGCGTCACTTACTATGGAATTTTATCTGCCTTTTTAGTGCACGCTCGAGATGTTTGGCCAGCAGTTAATTGAAGTATTATTATCCTCCTCGGACATCTCCCGATTTCTTGTGCTATTTGTGGGCGTTCGTGAGATTGAATGACGTGGGCGGAAAGTCTGGAAAACCCCAAGTGACACAGGTTCAAAGCAATCGATCACTAGTTCATAGCAAGAGGCCAATAAGTCGCATCTTAGTCCAGCAAGCCATCGATTTTCATTCCATGCTGTCCACCTCCACAGTCGGATGATTGGTTCTGAGCCGTAAGCTCGCTACTATATACCGAATATGCAGCCCAATTAACCCACCAATCGTGCCGCTGTGTATTCGGCTATTGACTTGTCAAATGACGTTTTTCAAGTTTGGTCATGTCTTCATATTTAACGATTTTAAATTAATATAGCCTGATTGGGTGAAGCGGCGTAAAGCCACCGGCGTAGTTGAAGGCTTTCACTAGCCACTCAACGTACTCAGCATGCGCTTTTCGTTTTCTACTAGATTACGACGGCTATCGTCAGTAGAGAAGATATTGAATAATTGCTGTATAACTTGCATTTGCGTGATGAACGTGGAATCTCAAATACGAAAATCATCTCATTTATATATATATATATTTCGCATGTATGTATATATGTGTTTACGCATATATGCATGTTTGTGCACATGTATGTTATGTATATAGGCAGCCTGAGCCATCAGCCGGCTCCGAGATACGCGCGCCTGCTAGTGATTGCTCGAGTGCGCGTTGATTTAGTGCGGCGGCCGGTGGTGGCGGCGGCGGCCACACGGTCACGGTCGGGTCACGGCACTCGGCGCCGCCAGACCGTCACACTTGTTCCTGTTTGTGGCTGGTTGAGCTATGATTGATGGCGCCGACAAGCTGCCTCCTGCAGACTGTCTGACGGTGTCGGAGCCTCATGCCAACTGGCGGACGGTGTCGGAATCTCCTGCCAACTGACCGCCGGCGGTGGCACCTTCTGCCAACTGACTGACGGCGGTGGCACTTCCCGCCAGCTGACTGACGGCGGTGGCACCTTCTGCCAACTGACTAACGGCGGTGGCACCTCCCGCCAACTGACTGACGGCGGTGGCACCTCCTGCCAACTGACTGACGGCGGTGGCACCTCCCTGCCAACTGACTGACGGTGGGGATACCTCCTGCCAACTGACTGACGGCGGTGGCACCTCCTGCCAACTGACTGACTAACGGTGGGGATACCTCCTGCCAAATAGCAGGAAACCATATCGCTGCACTGAATAGTTTGCCTACGGAGGAAATGTGTGAAGTGAACTAACGTTCGCCATTTCTCGTACGGCTTTAACGATGTCAGTGTTGTAATAGGTTTTCGTGGAGATGGTTGGCGTACCACTTCTTCACTTCTAAATCGACATTATCTCCCACCGAACTTTAATGTCCTGCTGACGGATGCGAGTTTAGTCATTCTGCGAATCGTCATCACACTAATTTTTTGTGTAACTGCAAAGTTATCATGTGTATGATCACTATTATGGACAGTGCAACATAACTATTATGGACAGTGCGTGATAAGAACTATACGACCCTCAATGATATAAAAAAAATGATATAAAAATGTAAATACATATATAAAAATGATACCATTCAGTGATATAAAAATGTCAAGCTTAACAATTGAAAAAAGCACGCGGGAAAAAAGCGTGCAAAATATACGTGAATCACAGAAAAGCATCCTCATTTTTATATCACTCCTGACGATGGCCCCTGGCCGAAACGTTGAGTCCTACAGTATAATCCTTAACGTTACTTTTGATGTGAACTCAGCACCTCCTGGTATATTGAAGGTAGTATATTTCTTCTCACGTAATGTCTAAAACCCAGGAGCATCTAAGAGCCATTCTTCGTTGTATGAAACAATGTTATGGACAGTGCAATATAACTTATAGACAACGCAATATTATGAAATGTGCAGTTTCAGATGCTCTAGCTACCCTCATTGCGGTCTGTTGAACAATTTCACTTAGATGCAACAAAAAGCATGCTGTTATAAGCGTCGCATTGTTTTCTTGTGGAGCTTACAGGAGCTTAACAAACAATATTTTTAATGGCACAGTTCGTGCCGAATTTCGGCATCCTACGGTGCGCTTTTTCACGTTGCATATCTAACGAACACCAATTATTTTACCTCCGTGTGGCTCTAGTTTAGATTCTGTGAGTTGGAGAGAGTATAGCCTGGCAGGAATGTTAATTACGTCTATTTGAGATGCCTTAACAAATTGCTATGATGGGTATGCTGGGTATGATGGGACGCCGCCAAAAAATTACTCTACCCCTCAACGCTGCCGCCCATGCCTCCCAGAGCAAGGCGGGCCAAGTATGGTCTCCTTCCCGCTGGAATTCTATGAGTGAATACACTACCCACCGAGTGGAATCGGTGGCATTGTTGTGGTATATGTCAATTTAATGTCCGGACAAACTCCGTACTTTTATTGGAATTGGTGGAAGTGGATGCAGCAGCCCTACATTTTCAGGGTTGATGGCATTGCCTCGGCGTAGGAGTGGGGTATGTGCAGGTCCACTGCATACATCTACGCTGTGAATGGTGGGCGGTAGACCAGCTGTAGTAGTTCCAATAATGTGCCATTGCGGAACTGAGCCATTCTGAGCTCGATGCGGTCGGCCTTGGTCACTGACAATGTATACCAGGTACGCTTGTTGTACAGATAGTTATACAGGCTGTTCTATGTGGACTGGATTCGTTTATAGACCCCGATTTGACGGGCTACGGGCTGGAGCTCGGTGGCAAAATGCAGCCAAACATGCTGGATTCTGAACAATTGGCCTAGTTGAACGGGTATTGAACCTCGGTGGGTCTCTCCAACTGTGGGCCATATAAGTTGACCATGCACACTAGCGCCTTACAAGTAATGCCTTTCCCAATGGGCGCTATATGACCTATGCAGTCGATGCGCCCCGATGTGCACTCACTAACACCTTGCAAAATGTAGTTGGTCGCTCGATCCAGAAATCTTGTTATCAGGAGCCAACGTGACCAAAGAAAACCAGATGCCATACATTTGGCATCGTTCACCTGCCATGGGCAGTGTGGTTGCGGTTACGCTCGCGTATGCTAATCCTATGCGCTGGCGTGTGTAAAAACCAGAGAGGTGGGGGCGTCAATCTGGCATTTCATCGGCCCATGTATGGCGGAGCGACTCAGCGCGCATGTGACCTAGCGGTTGATGCGCCTTCAGGCCCGCCTAATCTATCAATTTATCTGGGCACGGAGGCGGCGTGCACTGTGATGCCGCCCCACTGATGATGTTATTGCACCAGTTGCGCTGTAGCCTCCTCTGCTGGAATGGGACCAGGCCACCAAACGACATGCTGTGGTTAGGTTGCGCCACCGCGCGCGCCCAGGCCAATAAATTCCCGCCGACCACATAACAATGCATTAATGTGCCAATTGAAGTCATTCGATGGCGTTTTCCAGCCAGTCGCGCGTTCGATTCCGACGATAATGCTCGCCGTACGTACTGTTAAGGTCCTTGGTCCCCTGATCTATTGTGATCTGTTGTTATCGGCTGGGGAGTTTTTGCTAATCGAACTGGTAGCCCGCTTTTGCTGTGATTGCTGATCGACAGAGTTGTTAATCACACCGGCCTCCTCTATGCCCTGTAGTGGCACCATGACTTGCACATATATAGCTGGTCTGCTGGCTTATTTGGTGATAAGATGAACCAGTTATTTGTGTGACAGCCGTTTTGCCTGACTGCCGCGATCAAATCTGGTGCAATATCGTTAACGTACTGATTATTTAGTATTAGTTTGTGTGTCAGTTAGCGATAGTTGAATGCATAAGTAATAATTGTACATGGCGAAGCGTTTGAGTAGGAACTGGTGCAGAGCTATGCATAGTATACCGGCTATGTGTGGTATAGCCATGGTAGGGGACGTAGGATGTGCCCTGCTCCTCGGTAGATGCCAGCTGGACTCGTTGGTTCTGCACTGAACGTGAGTGTGAATCGCTGACTCAACCGAAATGGAACTGAATCAGTAACCCAGTCAAGACGTGGATCTGAATCAGTGGTCCAATGAGGGTGATGGTCGGAATTATGGAGGGGCCTGGTCAGGTTCTGACTAAGTGTGGACAGTGTCTGCTTCGTAACAGTGATGGTTCGAGCACGGATATCGCTTTTAAACTGTTTGGCATTTCGGTTTCTTCGCTGCCACTTGTCTTCAGAGGATGGCGATGTCACAAGGTCCACGAAGACCCCGAGGTTCCTCTTTTGAATCAGCGACCGCGACTGAATGTTGGCTCGAATCGGTTCATTTGGCTGAGTACCGGATGTGGTACACTCGCCTTTCTTTTGGATAGTCCGCCAGATCCATTGAGACTCGGGTTGTGGATGGTTGGGTTTCCAACACCGACTGTTGGTTGGTTATTGGTTTTTACGACACATCGACCGTTGAGTCATGTAGCGTCGCCAATCTCTCACGCCGATTGGTCGCGGGCGAAGAGTAGCGACAGGTGAGACTCGAACCCACAACCTTTCGATTGTGAGACGAGCAACTTACCCCTAGGCTACTCGTCCCCTCCAACACCGACTGTATCCCGCTGGATTCCTATCGACGCCAACTGGTCCGCTGCATCGTCACGCCGCCGATTGGTCCGTCACGCTGTGGACGATGGACCGCTGGATCCATCACAGTGTGACCGCCGCGGCCGTGTCACCACAGCCTGCCAAGTGCCGGGCGTCTTGTCGCTCTTCGTTGCAACTCAGTTGGGCCGGCGCTTGCCGGGCCGGGCCGGGCCGGGCCGACTTTCGTGCTGTGTCATCATCGCCCCGTGCAGTAGCCGTCTCGTCCCGCCAGCCGGCCGACTCTCGCCTCCATCCATTGGGTCGCCTGTGCCAACTGGCCGCTCCGTTGCCTCTTGTGCGTGTCCGTAGGTGTGTATGCGGGTCGCTGGGGAGTTCTGCCTTTGTGGGCAAAAATGTGTCATTCTGCGTTTGTGCCAGTGGCAGGGGAGTGGCGAAAGGACAGCCGCCTCCCCCTTTGGGGATCCGAGAGGTCCCCAAGGGCCCCCATCCCTCCAACCACTGTCCATCTGACAATTAAGCCCACATCCATCCCCTTTTCGGTGATCCATCATCCAAGAGGGACAAAGTAAATTGTCACGCCATCCACAAGAACCAAAATAGATTGTTTGATGACATTCAAAGGACTTCCTATGGGTCTGTACAGCCCATCAGACCTCCAGCAGTGCCTCCTAAGAGGATCCAAGAGGGGTGAGTGAGTTGGTCACTTCCTCTCATAAGTCGTCGGAGCCCAGAGGGTGTGTTAAGAGCCTCGCAGGAACCCGACATCGAGTGGGGCTTTAAAAATGGACGATGTCAGGGCAACTCCCTTCCCTGAAGATGTGAATGGCTAGAGAACTTGCTAATATCATCTTAGTGGCCTGCCACTCCTCCAGGGGCTCCTGAGGGGATCCAAAGCCGGTGAGGGTGAGCACCTCTTCCCTAGAGGTATGTGGGCCCGCATTACCTGCTAAAGGGAAGCAAATACCAAAGTCCCAGGAAAAACTATTTTTTAAGGTAATCCACATGGCCATCCCCTACCAGGGTACCCCTACATCCCCTACCCTATCCATCCCCTACCAGGCTACGCCTCCGTGATGGAATCTTAGTTGCGGCCTTCTTTGTGAAAGACAGTTTGAACATCAAAAAGTGGTGACGCAGGCGTAGAGAAACAAAGACGTAATAGATATTGCACGCTACGGTTTTTAGGGGAGGGAAATTGAGGTACATTTCACGATCAAGTGATATTACACGACCTCGCATCAGGTCTTTCGGTACTGTGTTGCAGCATATCTTCCCAGGTCCGCTTGGCTCTGCTTGATCGCTTTATCTTTCATAATTTGGAAGTTATGGAACGATTACGTTGTAATTCGATAAACTATGTTATTCCCACCCCTCTTATGCGTGCCGTTGACCTTGAGTTGGTATTCTGATAATAACCTGGTGTTCGCCATAAGCTCGGTTAGTGATGTATGGCAAACATTATCCCAGTACTCCAATTATAATTAGGCTTGCTGTTGAGGTTTAAAACGGCCAACATCGGTTTGACAGTCAGCGACACACCGACTTTGACCTCTTTACTCTGATCTGGGGGGGGGAGTCGAACCGTCTCTTCTCTGGCCTTTTGATCGGTGTGGCATCTGGTCATTTGTCCTGTTCAAAGGACCTGGTCAGTTGTTCTGCTCAGCAGACCTCGTCAGTTGTCCAGTTGTCAGTTGTCTGGCCAGTTGTCCTGTGCAGCAGAACTGGTTAGTTGTCCTGTGCAGCAGACCTCGTCAATCTCCGGTAAGTTGTCCTGTGCAGCAGACCTCGTCAATGTCAGACGCACCACTTGCCGCAGCTGCGTGACAGCACGAAAAAGTGGTCTGAACGGGGCGCTGGCGACTTTCGCGGCGCCGGCTCTGTCAGCCGCCGGATTGCTTTTACTTTCGGAGTGCATTTGAGGCGGCCATGCAATGGTGGTGACGTTCCACCCGAGACTCTGCTGGCCACACGGCCACCTCAGGACGGCGAGGACGCCCGGGACGCCCTCTGTCGGCATGTGTTCCACTGGCCTGTCCGTCACGCCGTAGCATCAGTGTTGGCCAGGCTGTAAGTGCGAGCACTCTCGGCATGGGACTGGGCAGTGGACAGTCATGCTATGTCCGCTTCTGGCAAGCCGCGTTTCACAGCTGATGGTGTGTCTACACCGGAGCCGGCACTGACCCGTCCCCGTCACAGTCCAGCAGTCCACCCAGCGCGTCCCCGTCACAGTCCAGCAGTCCACCCAGCCCGTCCCCGTCACAGTCCAGCAGTCCACCCAGCGCGTCCCCGTCACAGTCCACCAGTCCACCCAGCGCGTCCCCGTCACAGTCCAGCAGTCCACCCAGCCCGTCCCCGTCACAGTCCAGCAGTCCACCCAGCGCGTCCCCGTCACAGTCCAGCAGTCCACCCAGCGCGTCCCCGTCACAGTCCAGCAATCCACCCAGCGCGTCCCCGTCACAGTCCAGCAGTCCACCCAGCGCGTCCCCGTCACAGTCCAGCAGTCCACCCTGCCCGTCCCCGTCACAGTCCAGCAGTCCACCCAGCCCGTCCCCGTCACAGTCCAGCAGTCCACCCAGCCCGTCCCCGTCACAGTCCAGCAGTCCACCCAGCCCGTCCCCGTCACAGTCCAGCAGTCCACCCAGCGCGTCCCCGTCACAGTCCAGCAGTCCACCCAGCGCGTCCCCGTCACAGTCCAGCAGTCCACCCAGCGCGTCCCCGTCACAGTCCACCAGTCCACCCAGCGCGTCCCCGTCACAGTCCAGCAGTCCACCCAGCGCGTCCCTGTCACAGTCCACCAGTCCACCCAGCGCGTCCCCGTCACAGTCCAGCAGTCCACCCAGCGCGTCCCCGTCACAGTCCAGCAATCCACCCAGCGCGTCCCCGTCACAGTCCAGCAGTCCACCCAGCCCGTCCCCGTCACAGTCCAGCAGTCCACCCAGCGCGTCCCCGTCACAGTCCAGCAGTCCACCCAGCCCGTCCCCGTCACAGTCCAGCAGTCCACCCAGCGCGTCCCCGTCACAGTCCAGCAGTCCACCCAGCCCGTCCCCGTCACAGTCCAGCAGTCCACCCAGCCCGTCCCCGTCACAGTCCAGCAGTCCACCCAGCCCGTCCCCGTCACAGTCCAGCAGTCCACCCAGCCCGTCCCCGTCACAGTCCAGCAGTCCACCCAGCCCGTCCCCGTCACGCGTCTGTACTGAGCTAGTTTGTACCACGGTGCTCGCTGCGCAGTTGAGTAGTTCACTACCACTTGACTCGGGTCGGCTTTTCTTTTTACTGGACCCCAATGCACTAGTACATCACCGTTCGTGCAGCACACGCGTCAAGCAGCGCACCAAGTCAAATGAAATTTAAAGCGAGAAGAGGTTACTCGTGTTACGCCAGATAGGTGTTACGTGCCTGTGCACCATAAACGGAGAACTGCGTGCCATCCAGCCAACAGGATGCACGGACTTGAAGGGTTCGTCATAGTTTCGGGGCTGTATCCCACCCCAATTATTCAGCCAGCCAAGCACATTTTCATAGAAAGAACATCACTGACGTTGCCGTTCAGGAAATAGATAGGTCCTCCACTTACGTCCCGTAACCATCGCACTTGAACTATGTCCCGATAATACAAGTGATTATCCTTTTAATTGCTCGTTGCGAAATAATATGCAATCTATGAATTATAGCTGCCAGTCGCCTTTGCCAATTTGGCATTCGACATGAATAATTTCAAAGTATATTTTTAAGCCGTCAAGCGTTTGCTCAGCATTGCTATTTTTCTTTCACCAAATTGAGGTAGATGACTGCCGGTTAAATTTATTTCTTCTGGATAGCTTGAGACAATTACTAACTGCCGTGCAATTTAAGGCTGGGATCTTTTGTCTATACCGTTGTTGATTCTGCAATACCCTCAGTGTCCTTTCTCTAATGTGTAACTAAGGTGGCCAGAAAAGCGTCACACAGAGACGTCATTACCATGAAGGTGGCTTCCAGGATTCCCTCCCAAGCATTTAGTTGAATTTCTGGCTTGTTAATTAGATATTGGGTTTCTTGCGGCAAATTTGACGATTTTCATTTTGATAGCTGCTTTTATACACTTCAACTGATGTTTGTCTTGTCTATGTTGTAAATGTTCAGAGAACGGATCGTAATTTGGCATGCCATGGACATGGTAGCCAACCTTGCAGACCAACGGAAGTGTTGATTCACTTTTTTTCTGGAACATGTGCTTTTGGTGGCTAAAGTGACATTGGTTTCATAACTCAGTTGCACTACATACACGTATTACAGTGGCAAATAAGTCGAGTTGCTGTCTTATTGGCGCACTCTCGACTGAGCAGCTAGTGAGTACACTCCAGTCGCACCGATATGACTACGACTGGAGTTAGTCTGTCCTGGAGTTGTGAAATTTGCGGAAGACTTTACGCCAATTTTTAGAACACTTTCATAGAACACATTTTCGACACCGTTAAATTCCGTTTGTGCATTTCAATTGCATGTTATGAGTTTTGGTCTGATCTGAGGTTATGGTTTGGTTTATGCAAGTTATCCAGGCTTCTGACAGCAGCACTGCCATGATTAGTCAAAGCAGCAGAAACGCTACCGACATTATCACCAGCATCAAATAATCAAAAAAGGCCTAAGAAACTCACTCGTCAAGTTATATTATCCACATATATCTATTTACATCTATATATCTTAATAAACGTTCTGTTTCAACATTTTTTACGTCGGATATATTTTCTGACATCACGTCTAGCCCCTCCATTGTACAAAAACATTTCAGGACACTTGTCTACACTCATAGCTCTGCAGCAATAGTGTCGCACGCTTAGTGACATGCTAAGGGACCACAAGAGCATCATTGTCACTTGGGGACTGTACCCTTGTTGCCCGGCAGAAGCGTTTTCGCTGATCTATGCACCCGTTACAGTCTGAGGTCAGCTGTACTCATCTATCGCCCGCGACATGGTATGTCCCGTCTGCAGCTGCTTCGGGCATGCGTACGATAGTACTGGTGCCGTCATATATTATTTGATAGATCTTTGTTGTGGACGCTGCGCGACAGGGTGCAATTAGTGCGTCCCTCAAAAGCAGCCAAGACAAAAGAGGGCGTGGCACAGAACTGGCCGAGTATTGGCCCCAGGAGCATGGCTCTACCACAGGACCATAGCTTCATCTGTCTCCCGACCGGAGCTCAGCATGTCCGCCGGAGCTCAGCTTTCCCCTGTCCTCCGACCGGAGCTCAGCGTGTCTCTGTCCCCCGACCGGAGCTCAGCGTGTCTCTGTCCTCCGACCGGAGCTCAGCGTGTCTCTGTCCCCCCACCGGAGCTCAGCGTGTCTCTGTCCTCCGACCGGAGCTCAGCTTTCCCGTGTCCTCTGTCCCCCGACCGGAGCTCAGCGTGTCTCTGTCCTGACCGGCCTCCCCGACCGGAGCTCAGCGTGTCTCTGCCCTCCGACCGGAGCTCAGCGTGTCTCTGTCCTCCGACCGGAGCTCAGCTTTCCCCTGTCCCCCCACCGGAGCTCAGCGTGTCTCTGTCCCCCGACCGGAGCTCAGCGTGTCTCTGTCCTCCGACCGGAGCTCAGCTTTCTCCTGACCGAAGCCATGCGTGTCTGTGTCCTAACCGAAGCTCAGCTTGTCTCTGTCTTCCTACCGGAGCTCAGCGTGCACTCGTCCTCCGACCGGAGCTCAGTTTATATGCGTGTCCCGACCGGAGCTCAGATTATCTCTGTCTCCCGACCGGGGCTCAGCTTATCTCCTTCCGACGGAGCTCAGCTTAGGTCGGTCTCCATACTGGAGCTTAGCTTGTCTATTACGACCGGAGCTCAAGTTGTCTCTCTCCCGACGGGAGCTCAGCGTATTTATCTCTCGACGGGGGCTCAGGTTGTCTCTCTCCCGACCAGAGCTCAGATTGTCTGTCTCCCGACCGGTGCTCAGTTTTCCTCCATCACGGAAGCAGATCTTGGCCTGGCAACATCCTGCCGCTCCTTCGTCAATGTCTTTGGCTTTCGAAGAGATTGTTTGCTGTGAACTGAAGGGACAGGTGTTTGCTGACTCATATTGCATTCGTGAGTATCAGGTAGTTCCTTGGATTAGTAGGGAGCATGCGTTGTTAATTTACCGAACTGCTTCGTTGGCCTTTCCGAATATATAGGTTTGCGAACCGTATACTTGTTTCTGTTAGCCAGTGCGTACCAAAGAGTAACCAGGGCTGTTCCTGTTTAATTAAGTGCATGTCGAGCACACGTTGTCAATAACTGTCAATTGGCCGTCTTACTTCACTTGATGCCCCAAATCACCCACACTCTCCATTGGAGGTGGTCTTGTTTTTGCGCAGGCGCTCAGCGGACCTTTCCAGTGGAGGCGTGTCGCACGAGCCGATTGTGGCGGCTCTGTCTGTCGATCGACATGGAACGGATGTCTAATCGTGAGGTGTCACCGCACGAGCGGCCGTAAATCAGCGACCGGTCGGCCGGCCGACTGGCGGCCGGCCGTGTGACGGCTGCACGGAGCGACAGTCGGCGCGGCGCCGCGTCATTAGGCCGGCCAGGTGCGTACGGCCGGGTCAGGTCACGGCCGTGACCCCGCCGCCGCCGCCGAGTAATGGCCCGGCTCCGGTTCGGCGCGGCTAATGGCGCCACCGCGGCCAGATTGCTACTGCGGCGGGGCGGTGCCGCGTCGACATGTGGCCGCCATGGCGACGCCGCTGGGCCGGACGGACGCGTCGCGCTGCGTGCCGACGTCGGCGGCGGCGGCCGTCGGCAGGTGGGTGCGGGTGCGGGTGCGTCGGCCTGGCGACTCGTGGCTGGACGGCCGCCGACGGCTGGGTCCGCGGCGTGGTGGCGGCGCGTGGACGGGCCGCGCTGATCGCGCCGTATGGGCCAACTCGACTGGCGACCCGGCTCGACCCGACCTGACTCGACCCGATCCGCCCGACCAGACCAGACCAGACCAGACCAGACCAGACCAGACCCGACCAGACCAGACCAGACCAGACCCGACACGACCTGATCCGCCCCAGCCCGCCCCGCCACCGAGACCGGCCCACCACGCCACCAAAACTAACCTGACCGAACCTAACCCGACCCGACCTGACCTGACCTGACCTGACCTGACCTGACCCGACCCGACCCGAGACCCGACCTGACCCGACCCAACCCACCCCACCACCGAGCCCGACCCGGCCCGACCCGACCAGACCCGACCTAACCTGGTCCGACCTAACCCGACTCAGCCCATCCCGCAACCAAGCTCATCCCGACCCGACCTGACACGATCTGACCCAACCTGACCCAACCTGAGCCGACCTGACCCGACCAAGCGACCCAGCCCACCCCGTCACCGAGACCGGCCCACCCCCGCCACCGAGACCGGCCCGTCCCGACCCAACCTAACCTGACCCAACCTGACACGACCTGACCTGACCTGACCTGATCCGATCTTACCCGACCTGACTCGACCCGACCACCCGCCACCAGCACCGGCCCGACCCGACCCGACCCGGCCCGCCCGACCCGCCCGCCTGGCCCGACCCGACCCGACCCAGCTCCACCCGCCCGACCAGCCCACCTGGCCCGACCCGACCCGACCCGGGCCGACCCGACCCGACCCGACCCGACCCGACCCGACCCGACCCGACCCGACCCGACCCGACCCGACCCGACCCGACCCGACCTCGACCCGACCCGACCCGACCCGACCCGACCCGACCCGACCCGACCCGACCAGACCCAGCCCAAGCCCGGCCCGACCCGGCCCAGCTCTTGGCCCCGCCACCGAGCCCAGCCACGGCCGACTGGCACGCCCTGCAGTGGCCGCGCCCCTGCTCAATACTGTTTTCGTTCGACACTGACCTCTGCCGCACGCGTGTTGGCGGCCCGCTCGGCGGCATCAGCCGACGGCCTCCGGTCCACACCCTGGCCGCCGGCGTCACGGCTTTCCTCTTCAAGGACCGCACGGCGCGGCGTGTGTTGTGGCCGCACGCTCTGCCGTCTGCGTCGGCGCTCTCGGCGCGCCCGCTCCTTCATTGCAGCAGCGGCGGCCCTGTTCCGGGTGTGTCTCGGCTGTTGGTGGCTGTCAGACGTGGGCACGGCCAATGTCGGGAGGGGAAGCCGCGGCTCGGGCGGCGACTGATCGGCCTGTGGCTCTGCATCAGTGTGGGCAGAACTGTCCGCCGGGCACGTGTCGTGGGCAGTTTTGTCTGCCGGGCACGTGTAGTGACAGCCCTGTCTGGGTGGTCAGGTCAGGTGTAGTGACAACCCTGTCTGGGTGGTCAGGTGTAGTGACATCCCTGTCTGGATGGTCAGGTGTAGTGACAGCCCTGTTTGGGTGGTCAGGTGTCCAAGTGTGTGGGAAGGCAAAGGACAGGGTTTCGCGCTCACCGGCCTCGCCGTGCACTTCAGATGGCGAGATAGCCAACCGTCTCGGTGATTTACTTGGAGTTCCTGCGTCCCATTCGAGTGTAGGAGGCTTTGGTTAAGTCCAGCCGCGTTGACTTGAGCCGATTCCCAACGACAGGCGCAACAGATCCGACAGATGACGCAGCTGAGGAGCGTTTTCCCGGTCGCTGGATGCCGATCGTCTAGCGCGCTCGGAATTTGGCCTGCAGCGCTGATCTCTCTCGAAACAGATGTGTCCGGTCGGTTGGCACGCCCAAGGCAGGGCCTCGCTTTCCTACCGATACATTTATCTGCTCCACAAGTGTTGCAATGTGCTTCTTCGTCTGCACACATTTTGTAACTTACGGTAGAACCCCGAAGGTGTTCAGCTCACATGCATTCCAGCAAAGTACCAACATATTCCATGTGTTTTCCTTGTTGTCGGAGCTATTTATTTCTTACCTCATATAATATTGCTGCCAATGGCGTACTGTGATGGATATCTAAAGAGGCGAGAAGTAGTTATGTGGGCGACTTAACTAGCCTGCGCTTGCGCCTGTTGCTTTTTCTTGTGACATGTTTGTGTTCGGTGACGACGCTTGTCTCTGCATTTCCATCCACTGGAATGATTTTGGGGGATAAGGAATATAGTCGCATTTGATCCCCATATGTTTATTTGAACTTGAAAACTAAAGCATCCTTTTGGACCCGTTTTGGTCGTTGTGCCAATGCCTAATTACATATCACCGAAGTATTTGGACAGAAATCGAACAACTACTGACCAAGAGGAATACGCAGTATTTCTACTTCTTATATGGTAACGTAGAAAAGAAACGTGTTTCAGCGCTTTTCCCAGCGTGCAAGTGTTGTAAGGCACGTCGAGCATGGAACGAGAAGTACGCCACAAATTCCGGCAGGTATGTCGCACTGGTGTTAACCTGCACCTGACGTCACTGATCTGGGCTATGGTGGTGCCAGCACTACGAACCGGACTAGCTGGAAAATGGGCTGACGTGAGTCAGAGTTCCCATTGCTTGCTATGTTGTCCGACCTTTGAGGATATCTCAGGTTCGTGACTGACACTCGGCGATGATGTGAGTGAAGGCTGGTCGTTTTTCAACTGGGTTATGTACGTCGGCGTGTCCTGCGGTCAGATTGCGCAATTCGCATGCGTTGTTGGATTATTGACTGGGGCTTGTCCTGTAACTAGGGTGGGTATTTATGGGCCGCGTACGTGGCGTGCAGCCGTCTGCAACTGGGTTTATGTACGGCCGGCGTACGTGGGATGCCGCCAGGAGGGGCCGCTGCCGGCGGCAAGGGCGGCGCGCCGCTGAGCCGGCTCGGCGCTCGATCGGCGCCTGCCGGCCGCGTGCCGACGCCGCTGATGGAGTGTTGACCTCCGGCACGGCGGCCGTGATGTGCGTGCCACGGCCTCGGGCCGCGTCCGCCGGCGGTTCCCAGCAGCGCTGCCGCCGTCTCCCCGGCCGCGTCGGCGTGGCCCTGACGGGTGACGGCCGCGTGCGCCCGTCGGTCGGCGGTGCAGGGTCGGTGGGCGCGCCGGATCCTGCAGACGAGGCGGCCGCCAGCGCCAGCGGCGCGCCTCATCTGCCGGACGGCCGGCCAGGCAGCACACTCGACACACGACACCGGCCATGAGCGGCGCCGGAGCCGCGGCGGGTCGTGACCCCGCGCCGATTAATACGTGTCGTTACGCCCATGGCGCTACGAGGACGTAATCTGGCTAAAGAGGCCATCTCGACCCGCCCCATGTTGAATGCCCGTGACTGGGCTTGTGACGGCAACTGTTTTGGACCGACAGGTCCACACTGCGGTCGACGTGATCGATAGTGTTGGGTTTGTTGTTACCGGAGCTTGGTCACCCCACTGGTATTTGAGATATTGGCGTTCAAAGTGAAGTTTTCCTTTCAAGCTTGCCTAACAGAACAGTTTTATGTGCGTGTTTGTGTGTGTCAGTGGGGGGTAGGGGGTGACGGCCTAGCCCAAGGTTTTCGACCATTCCTTTCGACTTTTTGATGCCGAATGCTCCTGCGCTTGCAACTAGAATGCTGGCAATTGTCCGTTTCTTACGCGACGTTAATAACCTCTGTAGCTGCGAGCAGTCTGTGATGCCGTTAGGCAGACAACTGTGGTGTCGTCCGCCGACTGCGCCCACCTCGTTGCACGAATGACACTCACGCAGGATGGACGCTGTGCCATCTGGTGTGTGTGGGCGCACCGGGACCGTGGTGTGCCGGGGTGTGGCCGAACGCGATCGACTTTCCCAGCCGACAGGAGCAACCGACCTGAGATCGTCACCGACGATGCGTGGCATTGCGCAATGACGGCGACTGCCATCACGACAACCGCGCGGCGGCCGGCCGCCGAGGCCGACTGTCCAGCGCGCCAACAATCCGCCCATTAGCGGCCGTGTCAGGTCGCGGCGGCACCTGTCAGCTGTGTCATCACACCGCGCTGACACACCACGTCAGTCATGCCTCACACGTGGCCACGCCGCTGCCGGCCAGGCCGGCGGCCGCTGGCTGCCGGCCTGGCTGCTCGTGACGGCGACCACAGCGTTGCAGGCGGCGGCATAAATCATGGTGGCGTTAACGTCACTGCCGCTGCCGGTGTCCCATGCATGGAACGTCTGCCCGACGGATGTGCTGTAGACACCGGCCGCTGTCGGTGGTGCCGTCGACCCGCCGACCCGCCGACCCGCCGACACCGGCCGACACCGGCCGACACCGGCCGACACCGGCCGACACGGGCCGACACGGGCCGACACCGGCCGACACCGGCCGATGGGGAGTGACGGGCCGGTCTCGGCTGGTGTCGGTGTTGGAGAGTGGCAGGCTAGTCCTGGCTTGTGATGGCACTGGAGAGTAGCAGATTGGTCGATGCTTGTGATGGTACTGGAGAGTGGCAGGTCGGTCTCAGCTGGTGATGGTACTGGAGAGTGGCAGATCGGTCGATGCTTGTGATGGTACTGTGGAGTGGCAGAGCGGTCTCGGCTTGTGATGGTACTGGGGAGTGGCAGATCGGTCGATGCTTGTGATGGTACTGGAGAGTAGTAGGTCGGTCTCGGCTGGTGATGGTACTGGATAGTGGCAGGCCGGTCTCGGGTGGTGATGGTACTGAGGAGTGGCAGGTCGGTCTCGGCTGGTGATGGTACTGGATAGTGGTAGGCCGGTCTCTGCTGGTGATGATACTGGAGAGTGGCAGGCTGGTATCGGCTGGTGATGGTACTGGAGAGTGGCAGGCCGGTCTCGGGTGGTGATGGTACTGGAGTGTGGCAGGCTGGTATCGGCTGGTGATGGTACGGGGGAGTGGCAGGTCGGTCTCAGCTGGTGATGGTACTGGAGAGTGGCAGGTCGGTCTCGGCTGGTGATGGTACTGGAGAGTGGCAGATCGGTCGATGCTTGTGATGGTACTGGAGAGTGGCAGATCGGTCGATGCTTGTGATGGTACGGGGGAGTGGCAGGTCGGTCTCGGCTGGTGATGGTACTGGAGAGTGGCAGGCTGGTATCGGCTGGTGATGGTGCTGAAGAGTAGGAGGCTGGCCCCTCCTGTCCACCCTCCTCTCAGCCGTGGCAGGCGATCAGCGGCCTGTGTATAGTTGACGTACAGCCAACGACTTCGCTGTCAACTGGTCCGAGTGCTGATTGATCTTGCATTTGCGAGCCGCTGCTGCTGACAGGTGGATTCTGGTTTGGTCTCAGGACGGAGAGCGTCGTCGGATTAGAGCGGTGATCCAGGCCAGTAGTGCGCCGGTGTGCCTCGGGTGAGTCCTTCGCGAGTTCGAGTAGACCCCGTGGCTCCGTGAACTGAGCCCGGACGGGGCCGGGATCCAGAGCGGACGGTTTTGGATATTGATTATGTCACCATCAGGGTTGGAGCATGGTCTTGTCCTGTATGTTTGTCATTGAGGACACTCCCGATAATTTTCAACTCCTTTTTCGTCAAAGATTAAATGGGATTTTTTATTTGTTTTGTAAATGACAAAGCTTGTTGCTGTTCGATGCACATTTTCAAAGCTTAGGGGAAGTGCAGAAGGCAGTTCATTTCAGAAATAGGAGAAAATCTTCCAATCTTGAATTGGAATTCCCCAGAATTTCCCCCAAAAAATCCATGATTCTAGAGCATAAATCCAACCAAGAGCGCTATGCAGGTCAATAGCCGGCCATTTCCTGATTGTGACGTTAAGCCGCCGACGCATGCGGGCTGTATGGTGCCGGCGCGCCTCTGTGCCGTATCGGCATCTGGGAAAGCCGGCACACATACACTGCATGCATATAGGCGGCTCTCTACAGTACAGGAATCATTTGTAAGGGAAACTGCGGCCTACCTTGCAGCATTCAGTGCACGACGTCGTCATTGTTGGCCAACATGTCAGCACGTAAGTGACATGTAGAGGGTTTGTATTTTTAGTTTCCATTTTAAATTCGCTTTCTCTTCGCTTAACGGTATAGCTGTAAGGCTCGGTCTTACTTCACTACGTTCTTCGTTTGACATCTGAGTTATCACAGTGATTTGAAATGCCACCTTTGCAACTTCTTGCCTCCAATGTCAGTCAGATGATGCGCTCTCCTTAATGATGCCGTGCAAGAATCCACTGGCGGACGCCATCTGCCAGTGGATGATGGCCGTCTCGACTCAGAGTGGCTCACTCCTGAGTGGGTGTTTGATGGGGCAGGGGACGGGTGGCAAAGGACAAATAGCACACGGCTAATCTTCTCCATTGATTCTGAAAAAGTTGACGAACATGGAATATTTCAGGCCTGAGAAGTGTACTAAAGCCGCTGCTAAAGGCGATGCTATCCACTTTGGAAGACGCTATGTCAAGAAATGTCAGTCGCTTTTACTCTGGTGTGGCTGGTGGATGTATTGCTCGGTTTATTTTCTCTCACCTCAGTCAGCGATGTCGATCTCTTAAAATCAGCGCATGAGCCGTGCAAAAACCGGTCTGGCTTGGTTCTATGTGCCAATTCGGACTTCCTAGCTGGGACACCGTAAGCTTGGTGCATTACTAGGTATATAGAAGCATGCCACCACTGTGATGCTGCTCTCCGTGTTTAAGCTACTATGCAAATGCTGGATTTCATCAATTACCAAGGAACGCAGAAACGCATTATCTCGTGAAATTCCTAGTTTGGCACAGTTTTTGTCCGGATACTTTTTTCGTACCACTTTCTTTGTGATATACTCGGATATTCTTAATTGCGCCCGCAATAGTAGGGCAGATATGTGATTTTGTACGAAGAGTGCAACTTGTCAAGAGTAATCAATTTTATATGAACACAAAAGTAAAAACAAAAGGGTCTGGATGCACGCTTTGGATAGATCGGGTCCTCGAATTCAATGATCCGACAATATCGTAGCGGAGGCATGAACTGAATTAACATAAACCAGGTCAGAGCCCTTAACCAGCTAAGTAACCTGCGTGGTGCTCGGCCCGTGGCGGGTCATCCGGTCGATTACCGCGTCGTAACCGATTTTAATGAAGTAATGATGCAATCGTGATATGGTATAAAGGTAATGCTCATTTTCTCCTCCACCCTTGGAACGAATGAGCACGCTGATAAGATAACAGCATATGAAGTGTCTTAATAATATCACTTCTTAATCTTCCCATTCTTGGGAAGGTAACTGCATTAATTGACCTCTTTGACACCGCAGTATCACTTGGGGTATCATTGGTACTTATCTAATCGACGTATAATTGCACAGGCTTCGTGGCGGGTATGGGCAGGGTTCGAGGGCGTTGTTTGTTTTAGATCACATTGAAGTCGCGCCTACGGTGAACGACTAGGAGACGCGTACAGCAGGGCAGTCGCACGTTAACAGGTGGCTCAGGATTAGGTTTCCGGTTGTAGGGTAGTGGATGTGTCACCAGCACGAGCATGGCTGCTGATGGGGCGCTGCCCGACTCGCGCCTGCTCATAGTATGTCACCGGCGTGACTCATTGCGACTGAAGCTGCATGCCACTGACACTGATGTTTCAACGCCGTCCAGTCGAAGGTCAGTAGTTCCACCTTGTGACCGGATATATGGGTGTCTGCACGCGATCACACATCCGGACATGGTCAGACATTAGGACGTGGTCAGACATCTGGACGTGATTATACATTCGGACGTGACCAGACATATGGAAATGATCATGAAACCGGACGTGATCGGACATCCGACCATGGTCAGGCATATGGATGTGCCCAGATATTTGGACGTGATCAGACATATTGACAGGCGACTGAACAGTTTGCTTCTAGTGTCCCCCTCCATGGTATTACCACCGTCCAGTTGTGTCGATGTGATCGTGCAGCATTGCATGTGCTATTAGTGGTGCGTTTCAGTAACACATTTCCGGATTGAAGGAATTCTGATCGGGTACGTCGACCTTCGATGCACAATTCTTGGGTGTTTTCGTGAACCCGGTTTTTCTTTCTTTTAGAAAGTGACTTGTCCAGACCAGCCGTGTCTTCTCGCGCTATCCTGAGTTCAATCTGAGTCACGTGCGTCCAAGCGATTTGAAGGGGGAGGGAAGCTTTGGTGGAAGCGTTTGTAAGCTGACTCGCTTCAGCGTTGACCACAGATATTATGCCGTGACTCGTCAGGCTTAGTTTGGGTCTGTCAATGCTGGTTATCCACTGCTTCGATGTAGTGAAATTATTCGCTTGCTTCCTTTTTTTTAGTTGATTTAGCAGCGCCGCTCGTATCTCGGTGATGAATATGTGCATATGAACGTTCGATGTCAGGAAACCCGCTCTACTTAAATTATATCAATAGAAATATGCGCTCCAATGATGTCTACGTTTACTATGACAGTGGTAACATTTGCTCAAACTCCACGTTGTCTTCTTTCGGTATGAGTAGTCTTTCGGGTAAATAGTGCACAATAGAAGCCCATATCATTGCTTTTGGAAACTAGGCATTTTGCTGCACTCTACCGACGAGTTAGTCCTTGGTGTCTATTTGTTATACATATATGTATTGTATCCCTAGTATTCTTTCTAGTGTCTATTTTTCAGCATTGGGGTCACATGACACCGGTTCCTATCATATTCCTCGCGCTTGCTGAGTACCCTATAATGTAATATGTGGTACATGATATAACTATGATATAATTTTGAATATCTGCTTGATATAAATTCGATATATGTGAGCATGGCTATCTTATTTAATAGTTGTTTCTATTGTCAGCAATGCAAATTGCTTCAATGAATGAGCGTAAACAAAAGTTTGCACATAAAGCTGTTATTATTGCAGTCCCCACTCCCCGGTAGCTTGACTAGCACGATGCATTTATTGATGTATTGAAGTTCACCACATGGGTTGTCACTACGCACTCATGTCTTGCGTTATCTCTAGGTGGGCTTGGAGATGAAATAGTTCGTGGGAAACCAAAATAGGCAAGACTTTGAATGGAAATTTACAGCGAGCTGCCATAGCACGTTCCAGTCAGTGCCCGCCAAGATTGCCGGGATGGTTGTGTCTGACGGCTGGAGACAGACTAACCTATTCCCCTCGAAGCAACACAGGGTCAGTTGAGAGTCGCACCGGCAATTGGCGCGTGTGCCAGGTCGGCGGCACGGCGGGGTCATCCGACCGGCGTTGGGTCGCCACAACGGCGCCGCCCAGCGGCCAGGTGGGCCGGGTCGGGCCGGGTCGCGTGAGACGATGCGCCACATGGGCCGCTTTTTCGTGGGCCGCGGTCGGCGCCGCGTGATTGCCAGCTGCCCACTGGGGCCGTCGGCGGCATGCGACCACCGAAAGTGCGCGGCGGCCGGCGACGCCGACTCGGACCGGGTCGGTGCCGGCGACGCGCGCCGCCGCCGCCGCCGCACCTTTTTGCCGACGCGTTGCATGGCGCCGGCCGTGGGCAGACGGGTCGCTGTGTTCGCCGGCACCGCCGTGTTCGCTGGGTGCCGCCGGGCCCGCTCGTTACGGGTCAGTCGGGTCGACGCGGTCACCGCCGGCGCCGGCGCCGGGCGTCGCGCGGCGGACATGGCGCGCGCCGGTCAGCGGCCACGCCGCCTCGCGCTGTGCGGAACCGGCCACATCCCGGCCATGGCCGTGCCCGAGCCATCGATTACATTATTACCGGCTGATCCCCACAGAAATGTGTTGTCTGCGAGTCGACAACTGCCGGCGGAGATGCTCGGCGAGCGATGTGGTCGTGCACGGCGTAGCATCGTCTGCCGAATCACGCCGGGAATTCGTTTCCTTATTGAGCGGAAGATTTATTATGTCTTTACCTTTCGAAATCCGAGTTTTTAATGTTCAGATAATCGACTGTCTAGTGTGCAGTGGTCCTTGTAATTGGGCGTCTATGCGACGAAGACGGATGTGTCGATGAGTGATAATTGAATGTGTGCTGGTTGCAGATATGATGTAAACTCTGTCAATGACGTAATGTTGAAGGCGTGCATGCTGTATCATACCTTGTATGCGGAGGAAATGACTCCCAACGTTTTTACATTGTTATTGAACGAACTATCAGCTCCTCTTTGTCTTTTTCCGAGCAGTCGATTCTATTTCCTTTTGTTGTTTAAGTTGTGGATGCGTATTGTCACTGGATACCTATATAATTACCTTTGTTCGTGAACCAGTGCAATTACTGGACCTGAATGAAAAGCCCACGAATTCAGAAGCAGCGTAGCACCACTGGAAGACTGGAGTGAAGAGACTGTTGTGTCTGGATCAGTGTGCGACTGCTGGGCCGGGTGGAGTGCCCTTCAGCCTTGGTGGGAGTGCGCCTGGAGCGGTGTCGAGGGTCGCTCGATGCAGGCTCGGCGCCGGCCCGACGGGCCCGAGTTGGACTCGTGCACCGATGTGCAGTCGTCTCTGGTCGGAGGCGGTACAGCGGCGACATCAGCTCGGCTGGCGGCGCCGTCCGTCCGGGCACTGTGGTGTGCTGGCATCCTGAGTGCGTGCCGACCTCGGGCGTCGTGCGCGGCTGACCTTGGCCGATTGGTAAAGTGTGCCGCCGACGCGCCCGTGGCGGCCCCAAAACTACTCGGCAATTATGTCATATCCTTCACTTCTGGCACAAGCACTAGCCCTTCCGCACGCAATGCAAGCAAGTGCTCTCATACGACTACCATCGAAGGAAATAACTGTGCGGCCGTGGATCTTGCGTTCAGGACATTATCTCCCCAATGTCGTTCTTTCTGGCACATTTGCCCTGGTAGATCCACACTGGAACGTTCCGGAAGCCAGCTGGCCGGCTCTGGTAACAGTTCCATTGGGGTCACATTACCGCCGAAAGGGTGGCTATGTCTTTTTCCCTGAACGTGTGCGTGTATGTGTGTGTGTGGAACGTTTTGGGAGACAACGAGAGATAGTGGAATCGGCGAATATGTAATGTGTTCGATTCGCTCTCGTATTTTCCCTTCAGCTTCCTCCCCAGGTAACATGCCAGCCAAGTTGTTGAAATGATCGCACTAAAAGGGCGCAAACGTTATGTAAGTGTACCGCATGCGTCATAAATAACGCTGCAATATAATCCACACGGGTTGACGCACCCTAAAACCCCAATAATCAATCACTCAATCAAATAACGCTATATATATTTGCACTACAAAGGTTATTGCTTTTTCAAAAACCGTACTGCACAAACGACTTCATGTGAGTATTACGTTGGAGCTGAAGCTCAGTACCCCACAAGTTATGCTGATGGTACAGTTTGGAACCCACGATGGGAAGTACTTGATACTGTGGACTGTGTTGGAGAATCTGTGGCCGTCAGAGTGCTTTGACGTTCCGCAGAAACACGATAAACTTGGCATGTGATTTATCATTAATGCCCCGGCGAAGCACTTGTTGCGGCGTACAGCCACTCGGTCAGTGCGCCGCTTTGCTGGTGGAGAAGTCCCGCAGTAGGTCTACCACAAATGCCACGGGGAACCGAGTACTGGCTCACATCACGTATGGTCGGGCGCCTGGCTAGTGCTGGGTGGCGGCGTGTGGTCGGGCGCCTGGCTAGTGTTGGGTAACATGTTGTGGTCGGGCGCCTGGCTAGTGCAGGGTAACATTTTTGGTCGGGTGCCTGGCTAGTGCTGGGTAATATGTTGTGGTCGGGCGCCTGGCTAGTGCTGGGTAACATGTTGTGGTCGGGCGCCTGGCTAGTGCTGGGTAACATGTTGTGGTCGGGCGCCTGGCTAGTGCTGGGTAACATGTTGTGGTCGGGCGCCTGGCTAGTGCTGGGTAATATGTTGTGGTCGGGCGCCTGGCTAGTGCAGGGTAGCATGTTTGGTCGGGTGCCTGGCTAGTGCTGGGTAATATGTTGTGGTCGGGCGCCTGGCTAGTGCTGGGTAACATGTTGTGGTCGGGCGCCTCGCTGGTGCGGGGTAACATAGTCGGGCGTCTGGCTAGTGCAGGGCGGTGGCGTGCGGTCAGGCTCCTGGATAGTGCGGGGCGGCAGGGTATCTGGAACGCGTATGTTGAAAGTGATATGAGTCTAATGGTCGTCTGGCCTGGGTGAGATAAACGCGGGCCGGCAGCAGTGTCCATTTGCGGCGGCGGCGGCGGCGGAACCGGCGCGGAACTGCTCGGATGTCTGGCACGGCACGCAGCTGACGGCCGGCCACCTCCAGGTGTGGTGAGGTGAGGCCGTTTCCTCAGCCTCGCCGTCCTCCGCTGACGTTGCGTCACAGACCCGCGGGGCCGGCCGACACGAGGCGCGTGCGTAACCGTGGCGGCGGGCGCCCCACGACGACCGTGTACCCGCCGCTGCCGCCGCCGCCGCCGCCGCCGCCAACGATGATGCCTTGGCACCGGCCCGGACGAGCTCGCTGGTGGTCGCCGCACGCGCGTCACTCGTCGCGAGTGGCGAGACACCGGCCGTGATGATGGCATGCAGCCGGACGTGACGTCAGACACTCGTAGGGCATTATGGGCCAATAGTGTGTGTGTGTGTGCCATCGACCGACGTTAAGCAATTGGGAAATAATGGCCTGCGACGGCGGATGGATAACAAATCCATCAGAAGAAATTCATTGCATGACGGTGAATGGCTGTCAACTCATAATTAGGTGCGTTTTCGATCTTCACCGGCCGTGTCGCCGCTGACGGCGGATCGGGCCGGGCAGTGACGACACATGCTCTTTGTTGTGTTTGTGTGACGATCTCCGTCTCCGTCGTCACAGCTGGCCCACCAGAAGCGCTGCCACATGCCAGTGCGCGTGTGCCGGTGCGCGGTGTGCGCCATGGAGTCTGGTTCTGCTGCTGGTGCAGCTTTAGGCGATACTTGTAGTTTTGTGATGTTACGTGAGGTTCAATTTGGAAGTAATTTTCACACTGAAAATGGTAAAGAGCATGAGATAAGCATGCTGGGTGGATTTGTGTGTCAAAGGTCAATGGCATAATTTGAGATAACTTTTCGTGTATATTCTACACAATGGCTTTTTACATAGGATGCTACAGTTCTTCACCACGTGATATCTGCATTCGATTTCAGCGCCACCTAATTCGTGCAACGTGGCATTGGATGATAAGCAAATGGCCTGAGATGGCCTGACCTCGTGCAAGCTGACCTGATTCGACCTGACTTGACCTTTCGTTGTAATTACTTCCAAAATAGTGCACACTTAGGCGAAGACTGAAGAGATCGGCTTGTCAAGTTGTACATGGTCCCAGCATCTCATGAGGTCAGGTCAGAAACTGGACAGTTTACACAAATTCTACAGTATCATACCGGTTCTTTTTCTGGCGCAATTTTATACTTCAAAAATGGTATTTAAGTCGTCTCCAAATTTCCATTTACTTGACCTGACCATACGACCTAACGTGACTTTATAATTTTAGAATGCCAATCAGATTCAAATATTGTGTTGGAATTGTTCTGTTCTTGTTATTGGTTGTACGACACATCGACCGTTGAGTCACGCAGCGTCGCCAATCTCTCACGCCGATTGGTCGCGGGCGAAGAGTAGCGACAGGTGAGTCTCGAACCCACAATCTTTCGATTGTGAGACGAGCAACTTGCCCCTAGGCTACTCGTCCCCGGAATTGTTCTGTTCGAAAGATCCGAAACGTGTATATATATGTATATATATTAATATATTGCAAGTGGTTCTCCAAGGTGCAGGGCATGTCACTTTGTTGACATATTATGGCCTTTAACGACCCCAGCATGGACGAAAATTGAGAAATAGGATGATATTTGGGCTTCAGGCTATATCAATTTGACAGTGGCATGTTCTATGTCTCCAACATGCATAATTCGGAAGACAGTTTTCAAGCCTGAATCTGACTCGACCTGACCAATCCCGTCTTGACCTTTTTCACTATGATCACTATAAATGCATTAATCTATGTTAATTCTTGAAAACAATTTCAAAAGGACACAAACTCTGTCTTTAAAAAAAAATTCAGGAACTTAAGTCGGGGTCAGTATATTGACTTAATACAATCAGGTGGCGTCATTATCATCCGAAATGGAATATCACGTTGGTTTCGGGCTCACTATGACCAGAGCTCTTTCAAACGGAGGGCTGCATTTTATTCTGGCATGCGCAGATCAGATGTTAAAGAGGGGGTAGCTGGTGGGGGTACCTTTCAAGAACCTACCCCCACCAGCCCGACGAAGATGGATTTGCCGGCCGCCCTGGCGAAAGCTAAAGCCAATTTTCATCCAAAGCTACCCTTCTGGAAGGGATGTTACGTTATGTCCTAGATACGCCACTGCGTGAGCATACTTGTATAGTCACGGTCACCTTACTTATGGTGAGAATATACCCTGGCCTGGCTCCTGATTGCATGTTAGTCATCGGCTCCTTTTAGACATACGTGTATCATCATTTAGAAGATTAATCTAGACATTCGTAGACATGTGTATTGAACCAGTGGCTGGTGGTCACAAGTGCATGGAAATGCGGTCAGAACGTCCTTGGACTTCTGCAGCAGTGATATGTCTTTAAGCAGTTTCACACACTCTATCCTCAGCTTCCTCTTCCCTAGCATTAGCTTTTGTTTTCCCAGGAGCCATACTTCCTCATGCACAAAGGTCACACTGTCCTTGTGCGCTTTCTTTTCCTTGAACGGCATCTGCGTAATGGTTGGCCCCTTTGATGTACCATTCGGCGCGACAAGGTGATCCGCGCTATGATGCTGGTGTGAGGAGCTTCCTCAAGTAGAGCCGAGTCCGCTCTATCTGTCTGTTGGCGCCAGAAACGGGGATGGCGACTCCAGTGACCCGCCTATACCTTTGAACGAGTCTGACTTGGATAATATATCTGCCACCGCCTGTATGTAAACTAGTGGCTCTGGTGGCTCATCTACACTTCTGAATGAGTCTGATTTGTAGTATATGTCCGACATCACCTGCATGTAAAGTGGCGGCTCTGGCGGCGGGGGCCCGCCCCCAGGTTTTGGCAGAAGCCTCATACGGCTGGCGACAGACCGGTTTTTCGCCTTGTTCGCCACGTTCTCCCATTCCTTCATAGCAATGCCAGAATATCGGGATTTTCTGGGTACGTCGTACTAAAGGTATTTGATATTGAAATGAAGACATTGCTCCTTTGTTTGCCCTCCGAATTGCGGTTTTTACAAAGTAGAAGTTTTCTCTTGCTACTACTTCTACACGAAGCATGCACTGTGCGACATTCAGTGGCGCTTTTTTGTTGTTAAATTCCATGGTTGCACTAAGTGATCAACAATAAAAAGGTACTCATTCACTAGCTAGTGATATCATTATCGCATGATAGCCGTTTTAAGCTCATGTCTGTACAGATAAAGAACCAGGAAGCACGGAGTAATCAGTTGTACCTCCGCTGGACTGGCTGGGTATCTGATGGGTCCATGTGGGCTTGTGTGTGGGGGTCGCCACTGTTCGGCATGACAGCATTGTTGTGATGCCAGGCTTTTCGGCAACATTGTTGTAATGCCACTTTTTCCCTTCATGTGGACTTCATGTTTGAAACAAAGATTGTTGTTTTTGTTGGAGTAGAAACATCCATGCAACAACTCGACCCAGTCCGATCGGTTTCTGTATGGTTTATTTGCAGGTTAAAAACAAGTATCTCATAAATCTGCCTTCATATCGTCCTATCTCCGATTTTCCATGCGTGGTTAATAGGTATGCAAGTGCGGGTGGTATTGACCACGCTGCAGTGATGTGGTGTGGTGCGAGTAATCTACTCGCATCACCCATGTTGGAATCGCAACGCAACGTTGGAACATGCACCCCTCAGTGGGTGGATGCTCCCACCCTCAGTCCACGTACGAACCACAGCTCGACGGCTCGTAATCACGCCGATAGCGCCATTGACGGGGCATTGTGGCGCCCCGGCGGGATCAGAGTACGGCGGCGCCATTTGACCCGGGCTGACAGGTGCTCAACTGACGTACTGGGGCGGACGCAGTGCGCGCGCGGCCTCGGTCAGGGTTATGGTCAGGGCTATGTGCGCGGGAAGCCAGGCCGGCGTGGTGTGAACTATGAACCCCATCGTCATTCCGCCGTCACGGGCGGTCTGTGGCTAAAATTAGACGGCAGATGCTATGCAACCTGCATACCCGCGAACTACTTACGGAAAACCACAGGTCAGGCAATTATCAAGCGCGATTCATGAGATGGTAATATTTAATTTTCATTTCAATCATACCGTACCCAGCCGGATTGTGGTTAACTGTTATATGGGGAGCTGTTCTTACCAGTTGACTTGGCTTTTTATAAGCTCAACACTTTGTACAAGCATGGCTTGTATGAAGCGCAAAACCACCACTGAATGTCACACCGTGCATTCTTCTTGTAGAAGTAACAGCTAGATAATGCTGCATACTTCGTAAAAAGAGGCCCACTCTGATTGTTGGCCACACAACAGCTCGCAACCAGTTCGGTGAACAGGGCAGTGGCTTCACGCTGCTCTCTGCCCACCTCCTGGCTAGCATGCAGCCGAAACCAGTTGCCGACTGTAACTGGTGACCACGCAACGCGCCGCATGCGGCCGACAGCTGCACCAGAATTGGGCAGGCCTCGTTGGTGTCTTCATGTCCGGTGTCGGCGGATCATTTATCACGACCCGTGTTGTCGCGAGGTGGTTGGTGAGTGGCGTGCGTTACGGTATGCGCGGCTCACCACTGTGCCAACACACCCGGCGGACACCAATTTCCAGACGGTTACAGTCGTCCTGATTGTAGCTCGTCGCAGCACCGAGGTGCCTCCGCGAAAGTGGCGGCCGCGCCCGCTTCCGACACGGCGCGCGGCCTTGAGAGAGGCCCGCGGGCCTTGGGCCACTGCCGTCGGGCGCGTGCGGGTCGCACGACGCTGTCACAATTTCCGTAAATGTCGCGGGGCCGGTGGCCGCCGGCCATTGTTGCCCTACTGCAGTGTGCGATAGTTGTGTTTTTTTTTTTCAAGAACGCGTGATCGAGTTGGTAATGGCGGTCTCACGGTTCCTGATGGCTGGCGGCTACCGTCGATGACCGCTGTGCATGCCCATTGCCCGGTCAGAGAACCGCTCACTGTTCCCACCGGGAACGTGCTGATCCTGGGGACCAGACGTTTGCCGTCTCCCAGTCAGGCAACCGCTCACCTTTCCCACCGAGAACGTACTGATCCTGTGGACCAGACGTTTGCCGTCTCCCAGTCAGGCAGCCGCTCACCATTCCCACCGGGAACGTGCTGATCCTGGGGACCAGACGTTTGCCGTCCCCCAGTCAGACATCGCTCACTGCTTCCACCGGGAACGTGCTGACCCTGGGGGCCAGACGTTTGCTGTCTCCCAGCCAGACAGCCTCTCACTGGTAACGTGCTGACCCTGGGGGCCAGACGTTTGCTGTCTCCCAGCCAGACAGCCTCTCACTGGTAACGTGCTGACCCTGGGGCCAGACGTTTGCTGTCTCCCAGCCAGACAGTCTCACTGGTAACGTGCTGACCCTGGGGGCCAGACGTTTGCTGTCTCCCAGCCAGACAGCCTCTCACTGGTAACGTGCTGACCCTGGGGGCCAGACGTTTGCTGTCTCCCAGCCAGACAGCCTCTCACTGGTAACGTGCTGACCCTGGGGGCCAGACGTTTGCTGTCTCCCAGCCAGACAGCCTCTCCCGGGAACGTGCTGACCCTGGGGGCCAGACGTTTGCTGTCCCCAGCCAGACAGCTCACTGGTAACGTGCTGACCCTGGGGGCCAGACGTTTGCTGTCTCCCAGCCAGACAGCCTCTCACTGGTAACGTGCTGACCCTGGGGGCCAGACGTTTGCTGTCTCCCAGCCAGACAGCCTCTCACTGGTAACGTGCTGACCCTGGGGGCCAGACGTTTGCTGTCTCCCAGCCAGACAGCCTCTCACTGGTAACGTGCTGACCCTGGGGGCCAGACGTTTGCTGTCTCCCAGCCAGACAGCCTCTCACTGGTAACGTGCTGACCCTGGGGGCCGGACGTTCACGTCTCCCAGCCAGGCAGCCGATCACTGCTCCCATCGAGGACGACACTATGCGACCCACCCGAGCCGCCAGCATTCCTGGGCATGCTCCGGCATGCTTTGGCGGCCATCTGAGGTGGCGGTGTCGTGCAGCGGACTCGTTCGATGGTGTGGCGCGCCTGCCGTGCTCATCGTGCTTTACGATGAGCCGTGAGCGTGAGCGGTATCGACGGCTTAGTGTTCACACGGTCAGACTGGCGCCGGCTTGGATACGCCACAAACCATCGTCGTCTCGTCGTCACTGGGTGGGCGCTGTATTTCTGGGTGGTCGGTGTTCACCGTCCCATGAGTGCGATGCATGCCAGTGTGCCGTGATTGTGGTGCATGTTCCCTGGTTGCCGGCCAGCCAGACCCTGCCCGAATATGTTCTCAGCTGCCGGGATCCTGTCTCCAAGCTGCCAGAGCTTTCCGAGTCATCTTCCCTAGGCTGCCGGGACTGTCCGAGTCCTCTCCCCTTAACTGGCATTGCTGCCCGGGTCTTCAGTACAGGACTGAGAGTTGGCTGTGCCCATTGCCCACGACTGCCACCAGTATCAAGTGCCATCAGAGGCGCTGGGCAAGAGCGAGGGGAGGAGACAGCTGTGAGCTTCTCCTGATGAAGGCACAGAGCGGGGCATCATCTTGCGACAGGGAATCCGCGGACAGACCGAAACTGCGCCCTCTTGACACCTTATTGCTATCAATTACCGCGAAAGTGCAGATATTGTATGATTAAATAAAGCATATTACAATACAATAGTCACAGTGCATTCACATTTGTATGCCTGCAGTATGTTTGGTAGATGATCTCAATTACGGATTTAATGCTTTCAGATTCACTGAACTACCGGTCAATTGTCCTGGCTTCATGTTTCTGTAACCATTGGGAAAATGGTGAAAGTGCGACTCTCCTGATTTCTGGGACGACATGACTGTTTTACCAGCGCATGGTGTGGCTTTAGGAGGCAGCGTTGTACAGCGGATCAACTGTTGACACTCCACACCGCCATTGGAATCGCTTTTAAACGCGGTCAACATGTAGAAAGTATCTTTTTTATCCGACACATGAACCCTAAGACTCAACCTAACTGCTGGGAAAACGCTAAATGCTCAAAAGAATACGCGGGAACTTGGGAATGTTTTTTCCAGCAATTTCCTCGGATCGTTTCTTCTGAGTCCCGGTGGGATACGAGCTTTCCCAGTGTTTCCACCAAATCAACGGAATTCTACAGGGCAATGTTCCAATTATTGCCTTATTTGCTATAGCATTATACGATATTGGGGGTGCACTGCCGCAAAGCATCGGACGATCGCTATTCGTCCACGACTTTGCAGTATGGTTCTCTGGTCCCAGCATATCGCTAATCCGGCAGTTTGCAGCTTGCAGTAAACCGCCTAAAGAAATGGGATATTGCAAAGGGGATATTGCTTATGGGATGGAATATTGCGTCTCCACTCATCAAACGGGCGCGATGCACTTCTGTCGCAGGCGGTTCCGTCAAGATTTGGACACCAAGTTGTATGGTGCGTCTTTTTCTGTTCGCTGATTCGCCGAGTTTCTCGGAGTGCAGCTCGATAGCCGCTTGATGTACAAACATTTTAAAACATTGGGAGAGAAGGGTTTTAGGCCACTTGTAAATTGCTTGAGTGTATTTCTCGAACTTCGTATGATGCTGATCGGAAGACATTAATGATGCTTATTGGTTACTGATACGATCCAAATTGGACAACGCATGCTATGTGCATGATGGTGCCGGCAGGGGCAGTACGTGCAGACACCAGGCGCCCGCGCCCGCTATATAGGTACGTTGAACTCGCGATGAAAATTGGGCTAAGGTACTGGACGTTACCGATCGGGAGGTGGGTTGCGAGTCAATACTATAAGCTTACGCTTAGTAAGGACTGATTTTGTTAGGTATCCCGAGCGATAATTCGAACTAAGTTTGTTTATCTCAAAATTTAAATACAATATGTTTCAAAAAATCAAAGATTTTACCTAGACGTGTTGAAACACTATTAAACTCGCCAGAAAAAGTACACAACATTCTTTTCTTGCCGTAATGAAGCAGGTCACGGGCCTCATCCAATGTGAAGTAGTTAGTTAGGGCTTGGGTGTTGTAGCGAAGCAAAGTTAGGTCTCAAAAGTGTTGTTGTCGGGTCGGGCCTGGTTGGTGAGATGAACGTTTGTGGCATATATTCGGAGTGACTCGCTCGGCATCCTGTGCCTTTGATGTCCGCAGGGTGGCGACACGCCCCCCACCGATCTGCTGTCGGACACCTTGCTCGTTCCCGCGCCTGCAACTGTGCGATGGCTCCCACTGTAGCCGCCCAAGGCTGAGATGTAACAAGTCACGATCGGTCATATGCAAACCACTGTTGTGCACCGCTCCGTGCTACACTGCTGCACCGCGGCCGTCGCCGCGCGCTAATTACGGCGGGAGCGGGCGCGCGCGCCGCCGCCGCTCCTGCGTAATCCTGTTTATCCGACGTGTTGCAGCATCATCGCGTCAGTTCCGCGGCCACACCGTCTAACGTGGCTGTCGGAGCGCGCCGTGTGGCGTCACGTCGGCACGGCGCGCGGCCGGCGCTCCCGGCGGCCGCAGAGCCGGCTCGTTACCGGCGTGTGTTGGGTCACATGTTTGGCCGGGCCGGGCGGCGGTCGTGTGTTTGCTATCTGGGCCGGCTGTTCCGCCTGTCGGAGAGGTCGTGAACCGGCCGGTCGGGTCGGCCGGTGTCGCTACCGCAGCTGATGTGTCGGCCGCCGGTCGTGCGTCGTTTGTCGCGATGTCGCCTCTGGCGTGACGATGTGGCCCGCTCGTCTGATGGTGCCACTCGTCCGGCTGACGATGTGGCCCGCTCGGCTGATGGTGCCACTCGTCCGGCTGACGATGTGGCCCGCTCGGCTGATGGTGTCACTCGTCCGGCTGACGATGTGGCCCGATCGACTGATGGTGTGGCTCGTCCGGCTGACGGTGTGGCCCGATCGACTAATGGTGTGGCTCGTTCTACTACGTATCGTGTGGCTCGATCGACTGATGGTGTGGCTCGTTCTACTACGAATGGTGTGGCTCGTTCCACCACGTATGGCGTGGCCCGATCGACTGGTGGTGTGGCTCGCTCCACGACTGACGTTGTGGCTCGCCCGACTGCTACTCGGTTCTCCGTTTCAGGCTGAGACGATGCTTCGGGACGACGCGAGGCAGCGGGGGCGCCGGCCGACGGACCACCATCACGGCCGCCACGTCAGCGTGCGGGTGCTGAACGAGCTGCCGCAGCCGAGCTCGACCGAGGCGAGCCAGAGCGGCCTGCTGCGCGTGCGGCCGCGCAGCACCAGCAGCCTGCTGAGTCGGACGGACGAGCTGGCCAGCGAGCAGCAGCGTCCCGTGCGGACCGAGCTGGTCAGCCGCCTGCTGACCAGCGGCGCCACGCGCTGGCAGAGCGTGGAGGACAGGGTGCGCGTCAGCCAGCGGGGAGATGAGCCGCGCGTCCCGTCCGTCTCGGCACGCGGCATCACGCCAGGTGGGTACCACGCGGTCCGGCTGACGATCCGGCCGGTTTGTGGTCTGGTCACTCAGTCTGATCTGGTGGATATGTGGTCTGGTCATCGACCAGGGATCTGTGGTCTGGTTACCGCCCGGTTTGTCTGTGGTCTGGTCACCGTCCGGCGGTCTGTAGTTGCCGCTTGAATTCAAATTGTACGGCCCCACGCTACGTGCACAGTAAGTCATCTACTATATGGCGAAGAAAGAAATTCAAGCCGCAGAAAAAGGGTACAATTCGAAAGTACGTCAGCAATACGTGTTGCCAATATTCTCAAAGAGCTATTAACATGCTACTAAAATAGGAACCAAGCAAAACCAGACAGTATGATCTCGTTCCATAAGGTTGTTTCCCTCCAGTTGGTAGCAAAGTTGGTGATAAAATCGTTACGGATTTGGAGGTTTTCTGTGCGGTTGGTTGGCTGCGGGTTTATCTCCGAGCCTGTGGAGGTTCGCCCCTTGCCAGCCGGCAGCGTCCGCCTCAATGCGGTGGCTGTGGGTTATCTCCGAGCCTGTGGAGGTTCAGCCCTTTCCAGCCGGTAGCGGCCGCCTCAATGCGGTGGTTGCAGGTGAGCCGGCGTGCTCGTCAGTCCCCTTGTCGGCTGATCGGGTCAGTCGGGGTGGCGGGGTCGTGACCCCGTCCCCGTGCCGGCGGCGGTCGTGCGGCTCCCGTGTGACACATCGTGGCGCAACGGTGCCATCTCTTCCACCCGAGCCGGGCCGACGCGCGCCGTCGTCTCGCCGCGTATGACGCGAGGAAGCCGTCACACTGCGACGTTCGGCGCGAGGGAGCCGTCACACTGCGACGTGTGGTGCGAGGGAGTCATCACACTGCGACGTGTGGTGCGAGGGAGCCGTCACACTGCGACGTGTGGCGCGAGGGAGCCGTCACACTGCGACGTGTGGCGCGAGGGAGCCATCACACTGCGACGTGTGGCGCGAGGAAGCCGTCACACTGCGACGTGTGGTGCGAGGGAGTCATCACACTGCGACGTGTGGTGCGAGGGAGCCGTCACACTGCGACGTGTGGTGCGAGGGAGCCGTCACACTGCGACGTGTGTTGCGAGGGAGCCGTCACAATGCGGCGACGTGTGTTGCGAGGGAGCCATCACACTGCGACGTGTGGTGCGAGGGAGCCGTCACACTGCGACGTGTGGCGCGAGGGAGCCGTCACACTGCGACGTGTGGCGCGAGGAAGCCGTCACACTGCGACGTTCGGCGCGAGGGAGCCGTCACACTGCGACGTGTGGTGCGAGGGAGTCATCACACTGCGACGTGTGGTGCGAGGGAGCCGTCACACTGCGACGTGTGTTGCGAGGGAGCCGTCACAATGCGGCGACGTGTGTTGCGAGGGAGCCATCACACTGCGACGTGTGGCGCGAGGGAGCCGTCACTGCGGCGACGTGTGGTGCGAGGGAGCCGTCACACTGCGACGTGTGGCGCGAGGGAGCCGTCACACTGCGGCGTGTGGCGCGAGGGAGCCGTCACACTGCGGCGTGTGGCGCGAGGGAGCCGTCACTGCGGCGACGTGTGGTGCGAGGGAGCCGTCACACTGCGGCGACGTGTGGTGCGAGGGAGCCGTCACACTGCGACGTGTGGTGCGAGGGAGCCGTCACACTGCGGCGACGTGTGTTGAGAGGGAGTCGTCACACTGCGGCGTATGGCGCGTGGGAGCCGTCATACTGCGACGTGTGGCGTGAGGGAGCCGTCACCCCGCCACCGATCAGCGATGATCGGCCGGTTTGTGCAGCTTCTGTGGGCGGTATCGCGCGCCGATCGGCCGCCGAGCGCGCTCGACACGACCGCTGGCGCCGTGACGAAACGGCCGTGCCGAGCCGGACCGCCGGTGGCCGAGCCGTTTCTGCGCACGCCGTCCCGCGGGTACGCCGTGGTGAAGGTGACGACCGTCGGTACACTCCTGGCTGCCGCTCTCGTCGGCAGCACCGGCGCCCGCCGCGTCGCCGCCGGTTGCGAGAGGTCGAGCGTGGGGCGTTCTGATGAAATCGGCTCGAGGTATCGCATAGCGCGCCGCACGCTTGTCGCCGATCCGTTGCACAACAATGGGGTAATTGGTCCACTTTTGCACAATGCTATGCCATGGATCGTGTGGCGTACGCACCGATCGCGCGATTAAGACGTGCGTAATTCCGGAGTTGGACTGCACGCGCCCGCCACGTTGCCAACTGTTCAAGCCGAAGGTTATCGTAAGTAAATGGAGTGCAACGTTGAAAAAGGCGCCAACGTCCTCCATAATTTACATCGCCCGCTCTAGTTAGTAGTTTCATACCATACCCTACTCTACCCTATCCTACTCTACCTTACCCTACCCTACCCTACCCTACCCTACCCTACCCTACCTTACCCTACCCTACCCTACTCTACCCTACCCTACCCTACCCTACCCTACCCTGAAATATCCTACCGTACCGTACCATGTCCTGCCATTCCATACCCTAACCTACCCTAGCCTATCCTACTCTACCATACCCTACCCTACACTAGCCTACCCTACCCTGCCATGCCCTACCCTACTCAATCCTGCCCTACCCTGCCCTACCATACCCTGCCATATCATGCCAAACCATACCATACTATACCATATCATACTGTACCGCACCCCACCCTAACATGCTCTGCCTTGCCTTGCCTTGTTTTGTCTTGTCTTGTCTTGTCTTGTCTTGTCTTGTCTTGTCTTGGGCTGCGCTAAGATGTTATGCTATGCTATGCCATGCTGTGCCATTATTTGCCCCGTCATGCCGTGCTGTGCCCTAGCCAACTTACCGTACCCTATCCGACCCTGCTGTACCTTATCATACCCCACCCTACCATACCATGCCCCACTATGCTGTCGATATCCTATTGTTGAGTTCGTAATATTGTGTCTTATAATTTCTTATAATCATGAGGATCTATCGGCGGTGCTGGCCGAGTGGGGCAGGAGACTGACTGTGGGGCTACATTGCTCCAGGCGCAGGATCAGGAACCATGTCGTGACAGGGAACTTGTGGACCGGCAGCGACTGCGCTCCCCTGCTAACTCGTAGTGTCATGCACACGGTTGGATACACAGTCTGGTTGTGTATTTTTGTCATCCAGAATACTATCGTTTCGGGGGAAACCATTTCCTCCCTGTAAGGTTGAATAATACCGTTTGTCAACTGCAAACTGTCTGTTATTTCATAAGTAAGCCCAAAGCTCACTTTGAAGCGATGGATTTTCAGTGAATAATCATTGGGAGGGAAAGTTTGTAAAAAGGGGCACACTCTGAGGAGAAATGACACCTTTATGGATAATACGGTGATGATTGGGAAGAGGAGGGCAAAGATGGGAACAACGACTTTTGTGGAAGACCAAAGGGCTTGGTGAGAAATTCCCACCCAGTTTGCAAACTAGAAATGTCCGGCTTGAAAATATAAAAGGTATGCTTGACCTGACTAACTGCAAGAAAGTATTCCTTTGGAAATTGAGTGGCCAATAAATTTTCCTCTTTCCATCGAGGACTCCAAAATGTAAATTCAAACATCATTATGTACCTTATTGTGCCGAATTTCCGCAGAGGTAAACCGATTTGAGAAACAATCAAAGCCTGCTTCCACCATTTCGCACAATGTATTCAAATTTCTTACGCTCACTCGATGTTCGGCAGAGGAGTCAGATTCTGGATGCAATTCTTCCAATCCAGCCTGAGCATTGAGACAATCCGCTTCAGCCGCAATAAACCGAAATCTTGCCCGACGTCGGACTCGTCTGCCAAACATGTGTTCGTAACCCCAACGTAAATGTACCATGTCGAATTGTCGCATTGGCATATGTGCCACAGTACCTTTTGTCTAATGGCCTCGCTCACTGTATGCCGCACACAGGTAGTCAGCCCGGCACCGTTCATCGGGCTGACACCAGCCACTCGGCGGTCTGGCATCAGAGCACCCGAGTCGCGTGGCATTACAATATAACCACGCGACCGTCGGCTGGCCGACCGTCCATTAGTCGGTGCCGACTGGGCCAAAACCGACTAAGTTCCGCTATTGAACCTTTCTGGTAAGGAAAAGAAAAAAGTGTCCGTAGTTCAAGAGCATTGCGAAAGCTGCCAAGAAATCAACATTAAAATGACCGGGCGTGATTATGAGGGCAACGCTTAGGACATAGCACGCAACAAAAACGTTATTGTGATTTGAAAAGCGTGACGATTGGGTCGGAGCGAATGGCTCAGATAAGCTGTTGTCAGGTATACACGGGAGTAGACTAGCTCGGCCTTCGCTCTCGCTCGTAATTTGCAACACCAATAGTACAGTGAACCGGTAGACCACTGATCATCTTGTTTCTTGTAACTAGAAGATAATCAGACTCAAATTAGGTTCACTGCTTGTACTCTTGTCTTCTCCACGAGCTTCCAGCACGGATAGTGGTGGCAGTAAGAGTAGGTAGCTTCGTGCGACGTAAATCAAACGTTCCTCACTTATAATTTTTGCTGAGAATATATTAGTTTTTCCCGAAATCCGAATAGTTCAGATAAGTGATTGGCGAACGTGCGGTTATTCCTCCCGCTGCCCTGGGCGCTCGACTGGAGCCGTCTGTGAACAGGGCGCTTCAGATCGCCGAGCCAAGAGAAGAGGCCTCAGCTGTGTCTGTGCCAAATATGGTGGTCAGATATGCGGAAAGCTAGCCGGGTCGACAGGTGATCAGCGGTCGAGTCGGTGCGCGGCTTGTCCTGGCTAATTGGTCGGGACGTCAGGACGCCGTTTCTGGTTGTGTCGTTCACCCCCGCGATAGGCCGTCGAAGATATGTCGGTGGCCGCTGTTGAGGCGAGGGACGTGTCACCAGTGGTAGCACGCCTTTTGCCCTTGTGATTATTATATATTAGATAGATGCTGGCATGCGATTTTCAGTTTCCGCTATCAACTCTAAGTACTCGGGCCATTATATTCTATTATAAGCGAACTGTCCTCGCAACTTTCAGCCGTCGTATGTAATTGGTGTACCATCTAATGCACTAGAAATTCGATGTTGTTAGTTTGCAACAGTTATGTTGGCGTCCCGATCCACATATGCATAACTTGACTCCCGTTATTGGAGCAAGTGAGGCGTCGATTGTTGGGGAGGCGGTGACGACGGTATTCGTCACTACTCATATGCTATCTTTGTCCCGAGTGGAACTGCCCATCAATATCTGTCGCGTGATAATAGTCCAATTTACGCGTGAGCTTTCTCCGCGTCTCCCCACCCTCGACAACGTCGCACGGGGACGTTGTCGAGGGTGGCACCCGACACCGTGTCGACCACACAGCAGCTGTGACCGTCAACAGGTGACAGTGTGCATCAGATGACGAGTGGCGAGTGCAGGGCACTGGGCGGCCGGCGGCCACGCGGCCCGCTGCTGGGTGGCTGGGTGGACGTGTGGTGTGTCGGGTCCACTCACAGCCTTGGCCGACGAGTGGCCGCCGTGCGGCCTGACCGTCAGCAGGCCAAAGTGGCCCATTGTGAGCCGGCGTAAGTGGCGTCGCCGCCGGCAGCCACGTCATCGCGGCGTACGTCCGGCCGTCCGGTGTTGGTCGGTGTCTTGGCTGGTGACTGGCTCACTGTCACAGTGTGATGTCCTGGTCTGTAATGAGCTCACTGTCACAGTGTGATGTCCTGGCCTGTAATGGGCTCACTGTCACAGTGTGATGTCCTGGTCTGTAGTGGGCTCGCTGTCACAGTGGAACGTCCTGGTCTGCAATGGGCTCAAGGTCACAGTGTGGTGTCCTGGTCTGCAATGGGCTCACTGCCACAGTTGGATGTCATGTTCTGTAATGAGCTCACTTTGACAGTGGGATGTCTTGGTCTGTAATGGGCTCACTGTCACAGTGGGATGTTGTGGTCTGTAATGGTCTCACTATCAGAGTGAGATGTCCTGGTCTGTAATGGGCTCACTGTCAGAGTGGGATGTCCTGGTCTGTAATGGCCTCACTATCAGAGTGGGATGTCCTGATCTGTAATGGGCTCACTGTCAGAGTGGGATGTCCTGGTCTGTGATGGGCTTACTATCAGAGTGGGATGTCCTGGTCTGTAATTGGCTCACTATCAGAGTGAGATGTCCTGGTCTGTAATGGGCTCACTGTCAGAGTGGGATGTCCTGGTCTGTAATGGCCTCACTGTCACAGTGGGATGTTGTGGTCTGTAATGGTCTCACTATCAGAGTGAGATGTCCTGGTCTGTAATGGGCTCACTGTCAGAGTGGGATGTCCTGGTATGTAATGGCCTCACTATCAGAGTGGGATGTCCTGATCTGTAATGGGCTCACTGTCAGAGTGGGATGTCCTGGTCTGTGATGGGCTTACTATCAGAGTGGGATGTCCTGGTCTGTAATTGGCTCACTATCAGAGTGAGATGTCCTGGTCTGTAATGGGCTCACTGTCAGAGTGGGATGTCCTGGTCTGTAATGGCCTCACTATCAGAGTGGGATGTTCTGGTCTGTAATGGTCTCACTATCAGAGTGGGATGACCTGGTCTGTGATGGGCTTACTATCAGAGTGAGATGTCCTGGTCTGTAATGGGCTTACTATCAGAGTGGGATGTCCTGGTCTGTAATGGGCTTACTGTCAGAGTGGGATGTCCTGGTCTGTAATGGCCTTACTATCAGAGTGGGATGTCCTGGTCTGTAATGGTCTCACTATCAGAGTGGGATGACCTGGTCTGTGATGGGCTTACTATCAGAGTGAGATGTCCTGGTCTGTAATGGGCTTACTATCAGAGTGGGATGTCCTGGTCTGTAATGGGCTTACTGTCAGAGTGGGATGTTCTGGTCTGTAATGGTCTCACTATCAGAGTGGGATGACCTGGTCTGTGATGGGCTTACTATCAGAGTGAGATGTCCTGGTCTGTAATGGGCTTACTATCAGAGTGGGATGTCCTGGTCTGTAATGGGCTTACTGTCAGAGTGGGATGTTCTGGTCTGTAATGGTCTCACTATCAGAGTGGGATGACCTGATCTGTGATGGGCTTACTATCAGAGTGAGATGTCCTGGTCTGTAATGGGCTTACTATCAGAGTGAGATGTCCTGGTCTGTAATGGGCTTACTATCAGAGTGGGATGTCCTGGTCTGTAATGGGCTTACTGTCAGAGTGGGATGTTCTGGTCTGTAATGGGCTCACTGTCAGAGTGGGATGTCCTGGTCTGTAATGGCCTCACTATCAGAGTGAGATGTCCTGGTCTGTAATGGGCTCACTGTCACAGTGGGATGTCCTGGTCTGTAATGGCCTCACTATCAGAGTGGGATGTCCTGGTCTGTAATGGCCTCACTATCAGAGTGGGATGTCCTGGTCTGTAATGGGCTCACTGTCACAGTGGGATGTCCTGGTCCAGTGTAGGATTTTCACTTCTCAGTCTTGGATTCGGAGTGTATAATTTTTTGGCTTGCCAAAGTATGGATGGTATAATCTTGAGAAGCACTATGTTATGGGGTGTATAATTTCCCAGTTTGCCAAATTATGGGGTGTGTATTGAAGCACTACGTAACGGAGTATATATTTTTTTAATAACGAAGTGTATACATTTTGAAAAATGCAGTAATATTTCCTGGAATGAAGAATAAAAACCCGGGGGCCTCGGTAGCTTAAATGGTGGAGCGTGCGACTCGAATCTCGCGACCCGCGGCATTTGCAGAGTCCACCCACGACCAATCGGTGTATGCTGTACATATGTATAGCGTACATATATGTAGGTTGGCGACGCTATGCAGCCTTCCGGTTGAATGCGTCGTAAAATAGCCCGATAATTATTCTTCTTCAAGAATAAAACCCCTTCAAGTCATTTGTTAGGTTCCTATCCTAGTGTCTCACAGACAACCAGATGGGGTCCACCACACATCGTCGTCTGAAGTCATCCACGTTACGTGAATGACTTATAAGGCAACTTCCTGAGCAATGGTAGAGAAAATGATCACAAAAGTATACTTAATCGATGCCAACCAAGTTTATATATCAATGCCTGCGACTCCTGACATACCAACACCGCATGACTAATACAAATTCACAACATATCTCGAGAGCAGGACTTTCGTGCACCGACTGGGTCTAATATGGGAGGGTCTAAAATGTTTTTTTTTCGGGATATGGTTTTCGGAATATATAATGTTTTAAGGAACGTTATACTAAAACATTCCGTCTAAAATCTTGTATTCTCTTGACCATGACATTTTTTTTTCAAATGAGAAAGCTGAAAAAAATATTGAAGTCAATTCTTATTAATATTCAATGTATTTCGATGCACTTTTTAGTTCATGTCTGGGATGTTTAGTTGAAGCAAGGAATGACTTGGAAGGATGAAAAGCGACTAGACGGGCGGGCAAATTGCCGCTGTAAAACAGACTATCGTCATGGACGAGCGGAAATTGGCGTCTCATTTCGCACCATGATTGCTTTGAAATACCAAAAAATGAAAATAAGTTAGAGAAAACTGCCAAAAGAATTACAGGGAACTTTTTCTCAAGTAATAATAATCAGGATTATGGGAAGAAATTAATCATTGGATCAGAATGAGGCTTATCAGAGTGTAGACGATTAGGTCAACACACTTAAATCTGAATTTGTCCGGAGTGGGGAAACCTCGCGATCGGAGTGGCATGAATACAACTATTCCCGCTTGTTGATGAAATTCGGAAACAATATAAGTCATGAAATCGAAAGAAGGTGAAATTTCTGGTTCTATGGATCTTCATTTTGGAGCAAATTGTTAGCAGGTTTTAGGAACGTTTTGGTACCATTTAGACAATTTTCATGGGGAAAATCCTTCCGATATCACAGACCAGGACCTGGTCTGTGATGAGCTCACTGTCAGAGTGGGATGTCCTGGTCTGTAATGGCCTCACTATCAGAGTGGCATGTCCTGGTCTGTAATGGGCTAACTGTCACAGTGTGATGTCCTGGTCTGTGATGGGCTTACTGTTACAGTGGGATGTCCTGTTGTTTACAGTTGTAATGTCGCCCATTGTACCGCACTGTGCGAGACTCCATTTTTAAGTATTGCTGTACTCCTTCCTTAACCCGCGCACGTCTGGGGGGCAGATATCTGTCCCCCTCCGGTTTTTCTCATTTGCCGCCAAATTAATAGGGTTAGTAAGGCCAAACCTCGCATAGCTGTTCATTGGTCTTTTCCGCATATGCTCATACATTTTTAATCCTGGGTCATCTCAGGGTAGGTCACCGGGTCAGGTGAAGTGACCCAACTACACTCGGAGTTCTAGGTGGCATAACTTCCACAATAATTTGACGATTGATTTCAAACTTATATCATGTCATGATCTCATCAGGGACCATAATATGTGTATCGGGTTTTTCTCGTAGCATTGACCTTAGATCAGGTCGCTCCCATGGCTTCCCCATTATAGGGCTGTGGTAAAATATACAAATGTGTCCTAGTTACATATTTGCGCTCGGAATGATCTCACAACGGTTGTGACATGTAGATGGAAGCTATGCTCAATGTTACCGCTGATATTTTTGCTCAGTGACCTCACCAAGGTCTCTGAGGTCACCTGAGATCACTACACATTTATGCGCATTACATCGCACTGCATTGAGCTAGAAGGCTGAAATTACAGTCATTGTGCTTGTATCGTCAAAACGTGTCGATTGATACCTTACATGGCCTCCCTAGGTCTTGACCTGAGGTCATGATGCATGACCTTGCCCTGGGTTTCGGTTGACCTGACCTTAAGTTACACCGCTTATTATCGGTAGCGCATTTCAACGACTGTCGAATAGCGTTCGCCATTTGTTTCTACATATATGTTACAGGTCCTGAGATATGTGTCAATATCTGAGTCCCACCTCATCTGGCTGAATTTGACCTATGATGGCCCAGTGACCTGAATGGTGACCGGAGCGAAACAATACCGAAACACTTTCGATAAAGTCCGTCACCAGCTATCCAATGCCCTTTTCCGTTTGTCGCTAGCTAGCATAGTTCCAGAGATCTTAGGGGGCAGACATCTTCCCCCCCGGACATGCGAAGTTGGCGCGGACCGCCGGACGTGCGAGTGTTAATAGTCCCTACGGGGAATGGGGGGTCAATTAATCCTTTTCTTTGAACATCATACTCGCAAGAAAGAACAAATAATAAATTGTTCACAGCACCCCAAAGACTGCAACACGTCCAAAATATGAGCATCTGAGACGATTGCATGACCGACGCAGTCGATGCGCCCCTAGGCCCAAACCTGAGACAAGCTTGTGTGTTGGCTTGCCCGACATATTTTGGCAAAAAATGTTGCAATCAGAGCACAAATGATGACGTCATTTTTTTACCGTGGGTTTCGTCATAGCTGTCATGAAAGGCCAATCACTTGCCGCGGTTGAAGCTGGCTGGCAATATTGATCAGAGTGGTCGAGTAACCGGAAAATTTGGCATTTGAAGACCGCTGAATTCGACAAGCAGCTGTTGTCATCGAGTTTACTTCCGAAGTCAGGCTCTCTTGGTCTGACTTGTAGATTTCCAACTAGATGACATCCCGGGCGTGAATGTAGGTGTACATTTTCATGGTTTGTTCGTAAACAAACTGTGACTAGTCCAAAAACGTGTCGTATTAGGTAACTGAACCTGCTCTGTTTCTTTATTCTTGTAATGCATTGGTCCAATCTCCAGTTTAAAAGCTTGCTGATCAACGTAATTATTATCGCCTGACTTCGCCATTGGGATGTCAAGACGATTACTTCCCGCTAGTGCACACGTGAAACCGCCTACTGTCAACGTCGACCTCGTCATCGGACGACGGAGAATATAACTGAAGAAACTGCACTGACGATGCTCAGTGAAAATATTTGACTTACGCATACATTTTGTTGTCTCGTCTCGTCGCAGATAGAGTCATCCAATCGAAAGTAATGAATGATACCACGTGCAAAAACTTGTAAATGGTGTTTTTTTCTCGGTCAGCATTGGCCAACGGCGGTGATCACACTCGCCTGCCGCTGATGGTAGCCGGCCGGCGTTGATCGACTTATACTGCATTATGTCGCAGCACCATCTGCCGCTGATGGTAGCCGGCCGGCGTTGATCGACTTATACTGCATTATGTCGCAGCACCATCTGCCGCTGCTGGTAGCCGGCCGGCGTTGATCGACTTATACTGCATTATGTCGTAGCACCATCTGCCGCTGATGGTAGCCGGCCGGCGTTGATCGACTTATACTGCATTATGTCGCAGCACCATCTGCCGCTGATGGTAGCCGGCCGGCGTTGATCGACTTATACTGCATTATGTCGCAGCACCATCTGCCGCTGATGGTAGCCGGCCGGTGTTGATCGACTTATACTGCATTATGTCGCAGCACCATCTGCCGCTGATGGTAGCCGGCCGGTGTTGATCGACTTATACTGCATTATGTCGCAGCACCATCTGCCGCTGATGGTAGCCGGCCGGTGTTGATCGACTTATACTGCATTATGTCGCAGCACCACCTGCAGCTGATGGTAGTCGGTTGGTGTTCATTGACTTATACTGCATTATGTCATAGCACCTGCGTTTTGATGCAACTGGAATGATCGATGCTTGGCTTACACCGCTGCTCTACTCAGAACAAATACGCAGCCGATATACATGAAGCAACCCAAATGCGTGCGAAAATACCGAAATGAAATGGCTTACCTGTCCTGTGAAAACATTTGTTGGACGTCGCTATCTCTCTTCGAGGTGAACATTGTACAGCATGATGAGCGAAAATCAGATGCGCGTGATGCATGTGATTTTCCCACCACACAAGGGGGTCAAAAGGCCCGGGACACACCCACCCTTTGCAGGAGCTAACCAGGGCGCGGCCGATGCAGAACAAAGCCCGTTATTGTACGTCGCGGTAGAGTGTTGAGACAGTCCAGTAACAGGCGGGTCTGGTGTGGCAAAACAGACGCGCGTGCCCACGCAGCACGGCCGCCGTTGCTTCGGCGCGTGAAAGCCAACACGAGCGCATCTGTGGCGGCCATCTGAAGCAGATACAGGCTGCCAGGTGTTTCCGGTAGTCGTGTGTTGTCGTTACGTCACGCCTGCGGTGCTGCGTTACGTGGTGCGCCTCCACCTGCACCTGTATTTGCATCACCATGTGCGTCTCGGTCGTGACCGGTCCCCTCGCTATCTCCTGGGGCCTGCGGAACATCACCGCACCACCTCTTGGGCCGGATGTTGCGCTCCTGCACCACCTCCTGGGCCGATGGTGCGTCCCCGCGCCAACTCATAGGGCTGTTGCTGCGTCCTGGTGCTGGTATTTTTTTCTCAATGATACAATTTATTTCATACCGCATCAACAATCTTTCATTTGCGACACAGTTCACAGTACACAATATCGCATCAGTAGTTCACGCAAGCTATTTATCTTCCCATACGTTCGCATTTGCGTAGTCGCCATTACTCGTCTAATTCTGTCCGCGTTCCATCATATCTATATTATTGTCGCATCTACCTGGTGCTGGTGTTTGTGCCCGCACCACTTGGTGGGCAACTGCCACGACCCTCCACTGGCGACCACCCGGCGGGCCACTCTGTGGCTGGCGAACACAGGCGTACGCTCTGCCCGGCTCTTCCATCACGTCTATTTGCTCTGGTGGTGACCCCGTCGGAGAGGTGTTTGTTTCGGCGTCACTCAGTGCGGCGACACGTCAGCCACCGACACCCTCGGCAATGGGCTGGTTTATCTTTCAACGGCGTCCTTGTGCTGTGATGCGTGTGATGCAGCCGTTTAGGCACGCCAACGTTTCCCACTTTGTGGGATTGAAAGTTCGTGGATGTTCCCGGCGAATTTCATTGGATTGTGGTTTGTTGGTCGCGGTATCAACAGGTGCGTCGGCTGCTGTTATTCCGACGTTGCCAGCAGCTGAAGCTCATCGGCTTTCCATGGTGTGTCTGGTAATAGTCGAGACCAGCCCAAGGTGTTCAATTGTGAGGTTGAGCGAGCGCTTCTTGTCAGTCTGGTGAACTCAACAGTGTGGCTGCGAGATTGGTCCCGGTTTACTCCTAGTAAGGAAATGTCACAGCATTGTTTCTGTTGATGCATATCTTCATTTTCAATATTTCGTGTCATATATGCTCGATTGGGCTATGGGTGAAGGTTTATGACGCTACGACTTCAACGAATGCCATGACAGCTGCCGGCCGAGAGCAAGCCGACTTCCACGAGCTGGTTTGGAAGTGGCGTTCGCGATAACATCGGCACCGCTGGCCCACAAGTCGACCGGTTGAGCCACTGCGCTGCAGCAGTTTGTGTTGCGCCACAAACGGAGAATACTTGCCGATGTGTATCACATGTCATGCATTCAGTGAAATAATCAAGGGAAATCGCAGCACAGGCAGGCGGCTGTGAGTCGGCGACGTGGAGGCTGGCTGGTGAGCGGCACACCCTGCCCGTCGTTAACAGGCCGGCACCGAGTGCCACCTGAGTCGTTTCTCTCAGGTCTTTGCTGTTTGCTGTTCGAGCCGGTTGAGTTCGGGTTGCCCTTGTGGCCGGCTGTTGTCGGCGACTGGTGGCGCCGCGGGGCCCGCGCTGGGTGGTCGACCTGCGCCGACCTAGACCCGGTCCGCGTCTAACGGCCAATAAGCGCTGTTGACTGGCCTGTTTTCCGATCGTTGGCGGGCGGCCGGCCGCGGGCGCCGGGGCGGCTCATTAGCGGTGCCGTGTCGCACTTACGGCCGCCGCGGTCGGCGCTGCCGTGCGCCGGGAAAAAGTCGCCGTCGCTGGTGCGCCGGCGACGGTGAGACGCGTCCGTCACGCCGGGTCGCGTCACCGCCAGCTCTTCAAAGTCGCGCCGCGCCGCCGTCGCCGCGGCCGGCCGCCCACGGCGCGGCGGTCTCGTTCAGCACCGCGTCGATGTGTCCGGTTTTTCGGCGGTCGGATGTGCGGCGCTCAGGGCGTGGCGGCCGGCAGATGATGGGGCAGGGCCACGGCGAAGGCGAGCAGGTGCGGCGACGCTGCTCCGTGGCGTGAGAGCTGGGTGAAGGCTAACCGGCCGACACAGGTCGTCTCGTCGCCGCCGCCGTCGAGGAACGAGCGCGGGCATCCGGCCGCAGCGCCACAACCGAAAAGTCTGAAGTCCAGCCTCACCTGGCGGTGGTGGCTTTCAGAGCGGACGCTTCGGGTGGAAGCTCAGAATGTCCGCTTCGAGTGCACGCTTAAGCTGAAGCTCCAAGCGGACGCTCAGAGTGCACGTTCCGAGTGCACGCTCTGAGCGGACGCTTGGAGCGAAATGGTGCCGATGCCAATGCCGATGGTGCCGATGCTTGGGTACAATGGCTCTGTATCATTGGATCCCCAGCTTATTTGTACCGAAGCTCATTAGGCGAAAAAGAAATCGTTACTTCCTACCGCCGTAGCAGCCCAGCCCATGCGTTGTATTTTAATCTTCAAAAACTTCTATATCCAAATCGGCACCTTGCACGTCTTGATAATTCGTGCTAGTAGTGAGCCTACAACATTTTTTTTTTAATGGAATTGATTGCGGTAGAAATGATCTCAGGGTCAAATAAATATCCATGACACAAAATTCTGGTATATCTTGTTTTCTGTTCTTGGACGCATCAAATCGTACAACACTCGAATTATTGTGTTGCCGGTTTTTCTTATCTATACTTTCATTCAGTATTATATATTTTCGAACCGTACGCATCGGCTCCTTTACTGAACCCAAGCTGTATTTCTCAGGCCATTTGGCCATAGACCATCAGGGCTCCCGCATTGTACATACCACGTTTGATTTCGCATCGACACCAGCGGTCTCCTGTGTCGCACATCATCGAACCCCACTGTCGAGCCGCTGGACGACACGCCGATCTTGTCCAGAAGTCGGTGTCCCAGTTCACCGAAGCTACTTCCGCCGCCGGACCTGGCCGGTGGACTAGTGTGGATCGGGGGCAAGGTGTGCTGGCTGCTGACCCGGCCGCCTCGGGAGCCGCCGTGACCCGCCGGAGCCCCTGCCGGAGCCACCGCCGAGCCCCCGCCGAGCCCCCGCCGGAGCCCCTGTCGGAGCCCCTGCCTCACCGCGCCTCTCGTCCCGGCTGTGTGCCGCCACGGGGCACACTCTGCGCCCGCTCTCCACATCCTGACAGCAAGTCCACGGTGGACTACGCCTGGGACGATGGGGTGGCTGGTGGACACACCGGTCCGGGCCGTCGACGCCGTCGTCAGCGCGGCCGACAGTTTCCAGCCACTGGCGGCGATCCACGCCGGCGGTTCTGTAGACGTCCCGGGATGTGACGTGTCCCACTCCCTGCACCTCCCTCGCACCGTGATGACAAACCAAGCAGAGACGCGCGCAGCTCATGGCTGTCCGTGGTGTTAACCTTGTGCTGGGGCGTTCCACGACAGATCGACAAATAAAATTTCGATTTTGCACCCTCACGTCTCAGATTTTGATGAAAATGAGTATATAGGGTTATCAGCAGCCCTAAACACGCCTGTGACATTTTCAGGCCTCCCCGACTTCCGGTTTTCGAGCTACAGCCTGCGACATTTTTACAGTCGATGCATACATGGCTTTGTTTGGCAGGATTTTTCCCTGCTACATTGAATGATAAGTAGGTGAGTTTGTACATCAAAATGATTGCAATCCCATGCAGAATGAACGTTTATCACTATCGAAATCATAGCAATTAAATATATGTCAAATATAACACTTTAAAAAATGCCAAGTTCTCTTGAGCAATTTTCCCCTTCGATATTGTGATTTTTGATATTTTTTAGTGAAAGAGCGTTGATTATTACCTATATTTCATCAATAAAAAAGTGGTTATCGGCTTATAAATATTTTAAACATAATTTCAAACACCAACCGCCCGGCCTCATTTTACCCAACGGCGTCGTTCAGCAACGGCCGCGGCCAGCTGCTGCCAACGGGGGATAGGGGTGCTGGCGGCTGTCGTCCGCGGCCCAGTGGGATTGAGAGGACACTATGCAGATTATTTATAAACACCAGGCAGGACGTTTTAGCACTTCATTTATTATTCACACAAATAACAAGCCGGAAAGTACATGTACATTTGCGAATGCTAACGAGATGGTACAATGAGCCTTATCAGAGGTACAAAATGCATAACTTAACATTAGCTCACTTCACATTGTAATTCACACATAAACAAACGGAAATCAGCTGCCGATGTAGGTCACGCTAACCATTCAACCTAAATCCTGTAGCAAATCAGGCCACCATCACCTCTCTTCCTTCACTTATGGCAAGTTCTCGCACAACGACAATGTTTGCCTTCACTGGAGTTACCCTGTGTATTTTTAGAGTCCCTTTGACAGTTTTTGCCATTGACAGTCTATCGGCAAGCTCATGCCGTGTACGACTAACCTCTTCTTTCGCTACAAAGCAGCACTCGGTATGCAAATTACCCTTGTCCTGTAGCACTTTACATAGCTTTTCCGCAGTAAGAATGTGGTCCGAGTGTGTCCGCGAAAGACTGGCGCTAGCTGCAACCCTTTTCAGTGTACCCCCAACACCGTCGCACGAATTTTTCCCATGCGACGTTGCAAAAAAATTCCAATCGCACTGGACTCCGAAATCCTCATCATGAAAACTCACATTCACGAAATTAAACTTATTCTTGTACTGGGCAGCTGACCCATCCACAAAATAATGAACCTTTTTCAAGTTCGGGACTATGCCTTTCACTCTCGGTACAATGTGCTGCAAGAATGTGTGCACAGCGACGGTGTCATGCTTCAGTTCGTTTGATAACACGCAAAAACTGTGGCATTCAATCTTTCCAGCCTCTCGCCAATAAACAACAAACGGATGAACGGTACACTGTGGTGCGTTCCAGTGATATGACTGAATTTCGTCTTGAACTACAAAAGTGTAGTTTTCTGAAAAATATAATATGATCAGTGCTTCATGCTCAGGTAGCTGCTTTTTTAGATCGTCGAAATATTTGCTTTGATGCTGACTCGTGAAATGATGCCGAGTAAGTGTCACAATGGCGTCAGACAGTTTGTCAAGAAACTCGTCCATAGGAAGAACAATTTCGATCAAAGTGCAACGATCCGTGCTTAGCCACTGACTAAATCTGACTTCGTCCACCAAGTCTGAGATTTCCCCTGCCTGCGCATTTAAAGTGTCGATCAAATATGATCTGACACCGTCCTGACCTGGACAGTTTTCACACTTTTGCAGCATACAGGCTTCCCTCCCGACATCACAAACCGCGTGCTTCAACAGGTCCTTGTAGGTAATGTCTTTTAAGCCCAGAGACGCTAACATTAGCTTCACGTTCTGGTGATAGCAACATACACAAACCGTATGAGTGCCGTTGCTTCCCAACAGGACACAGTGTTTGGGGCGGAGGCTGGCGAACTTCGAAAACCCAATGCGCGGGTTGCTACCGTTCTCTTTATGAAGTTGGTAAATTTCCTGCAAATTACCTAAAATCAAACGTTTCTGCTTCTTTACTTTAACCCCATTCTCATCTCTTACCGTCACATAGTCTTTTTTCCGGGACATTTTCTACTCACTTCGGGGCCAGGGGGGAGGTGGCAGTCACGTCTCCCATATCATCCTCCCGGGACGCGCGTCTCCTTTGTTGACATCCCACGCTCGCCTCCCCCTTCCCCTCCCCCTCCCCCCGGCAGGCGTATCGCGAGGCAGCGGCAGCGCGCGCGCCGGTCCGGTGAGCGCAGCGCCCGCATTCACCGCATTTGATTCGTCTTTCCAAGTCGATAACCACTTTTTTATGTATGTTTCTAGGGTAAAAAACTACGCTCTTTCATATGAAAGTGAGAAAAAATACGATATCGGAGGGGAAAAATGTTTTTATTTCTTTTCAATTTTTTATTTGGCTAGAGTCGGCAAAAAGTACGTAATGAAAGTTTAAATGGTGGCATAGTCATATTCGTCAATGTTTTGTCTTCATCTTGACGTATAAATTTGTTCAGTTACTGAAAAATGACTTGGAGAAAATTAGCACCAAAGATAGTCATGTCAGTGCAAAATGTAAAAATTATATAGTTCATAACTAGAAAACGGTAAACCTAAGAGACTTCAAAATGGCACAGGCGTGTTCAGCGATGCTGATAACCCTATAGAACCATTTTCATCAAAATCTGAGGTGTGAGGGTGCAGGTCACATGTCGATTTGTCGTGGAATGCCCCTGCTGTCAGCTGCCGTCCGGTCTGCAGTTCCTGGGTGCACGACGCTGTCCTTGTCGCTTCGGAAATGCTGTCAATATTGAACCTACCATTCGTGTGCTGGGTTTCTGTATATATTCATGACCGTTTTTCAGAGATAGCCCATCGTGCAAGACAACCTCGAATTGGAAAGGACAGGATTGCAAATAGTTTTCTTCTGAAACATAGTGATGCAAGTCTAAATATTTTGCATGATGTTCCTTATTGCACTCGCATATGCTACAAAGGCGGTGTGTTGAGCATCACTCCCGATGTAGCTAACTTAATGGGCATATGGCGAGTACGTCTATGCGACTTCTGGCATCGCTTATTTGATGTTGGGTGGGGTTGAAGCGTCGTTAATATGCATAATTAAATTCGGTGAATGCATCTGTACAAGCACCACGTGCGCTACACGGACACAATTTGTCATCATTCCCTGAATGCAGAAAAACGTCTGGTTTTCTAGGACAAGTCCTGAGATCTGCGAATGGTTAAGTAAATAGTTATTTGGGTTTTATGGCGATTGTTTTCCCCAAAAGTACCAAAGAAGGAATGGAATATATCTATATACCGGATAGAAAGGATAGTGAATTTCTTTTCCGATAGCAAGTACCCGACCTGTGGAGGTCGGTAGTGTGATGCGGCCCATCACGTGCTGCGCATCTCCTTTTGCTCCATATGCAGTCGGACGTTGGGTGATGTGCTGCACACCGGTCGCAGCGTGGCTCTGGTGACACGCACGCATATCCACCTCGGCCGTAGCGCTCCCCCAAATTCTTCAAAACCAAATATGTGATCCATGGGCTAACCTGGCCCAAGTCAGGATCAAATATGTTTCGAAGTTCAGCGTCGCTGATATGGTACATTTGTCGTATTCCGAGTTTGCGTTTCATCTGCCAACCAGCCGGATTAGGTTTTTTTTCTCACCCACAGAAGGTTCCATGAGGATGAATCAATTCGGGATGAGGCACGGGAACAACCGGTAGAGAAAATGGACGCTCAACCGGTTCCGGTCGAAGGCGCGAGGACAGACACATTGTCTCGCATTGGCCAGAACTTGTGGTGGAGCCTCCAGTCCGACCACACGGCCGCACCACGCAGTCGACGGTGTGTCGCGGCTGGTCAGAACGGGCGCCAGGCCACCACACGAGAACGAGCGCCGCACGTGTCAAGTATCCGGCTAACTGACGGCGATAGTTAGTCTTGGAAGTTCAGAACTGACGAGGTACGAATCACAGGTAGAGAGACATAAGAGAGAAAGAGAGAGTGAGAAATAGAAAAAGAAAGAGAGATATGGAAACAGACAGAGAGTGGGAGAGGGAGAAAGAAAGAAAGAAAGAAAGAAAGAAAGCAACAAAGAAAGTTGCTGTCCTCCGCCAACAAGACAGACCCCTTCCTCAGCCGCAGTGTCGAGGTGCGTCAGGTCGGACCGCCGCTCCCTTCCCCGAGGGAAGTTGAGATTTTCCTGATTTTCCCTGTGCACGTGACGCGAACGGAACGTGTCGACCACGCGGCGCCGGCCACAATCGTTGCCGATTCTCGACCGACGATATCGCCGGTTGCAGGTGGCGATTTTATCGGGCTGTGTTCTGTGCGGAGCGCACGATGTCGGCGCCGCCGTGCTGAGACGGTCGACGCCGCGGGAGCAGCCGGGTCGGCGCGCTGCCGGCCGACCTTGGCGCGTCGCGCGGGTCACTGGGTGTGCCGCCGGGTGGCGGCGCGTCCCGGCAGAGCCGGCGCCAGGCGCCCGGCTTATGACGATCTGAGCTGGCCGGATGGTGGCCGGCAGTCGGCGGCGGCGCGCTGTCCGGCAGAGCCCCCACGCGCCGGGACCCCGACGAGCGTCTTGAGACGCCACGGCCGCCAGCAGCCCCCGGCAGTGGCCGCTCGGCAGCGACTGGTTGGTGCAGGCCCGCGCGTCGCGACGACCACCGCCGCCAGTGGCCGCCGGACTGTGGGCCGGCGAGAACAGCCGCCGCCGTGCGTGCTGCTGCTCGGCGCCGACTATCTGGGCCGATCTGGGCGAGATTACGAAGCCGCCCCTGAGCACTGCGTCGCGACGCCCGACGCTCGGTGTTTGTGCCGTGGGCCGACGGCGACACTGCGCCCATACCCGGCCAATTATGGTGCCCCACGGTGCAGGCAATCTGCGGTGACCGCAATTAGCCTGTGACCGGCGGAAGAATGTGTTGACTCACAGTTGACAGATTACTGACAGTTCTGCGCCGGCAGAGGTTATGAAAGTCGACACAGCACTCTTGGTATTTTCGTGACTATCACTTTGTGTGTGCGATGTTCATTTGCCGGATACGTTTGAGTGGCACATTCCAAATACTACATACACGGTCACATGTGAGGAAACTTGCATAACGTCGCCTCGCCATTCGCGTTCCCAACCTCCATATGGCGTTGCTTCAATCCCAAGTGTAATTCGATTTCAGAAAGCTTTGACGTTATCAGTTACAAATACAGCTTGAGAACACTTTCGGCCGTTTGATCTCCATGTTCCTGTTCTGACTGACAGCTTCTACAAATATTGAATTCGAAATTAATTGGGGCACCAAATGTTCTCACCGACCAGGATAAAGAACGTTTGTCTCCTTTTCAGACGTAACTCTGCGAATGTTGATAATGCTAAAAAGGACGTGAGGAAGTCACATGCTTTAAAGTCGAATATACCAGAACTGGATCAAGGTATTTTGTATTGAGCGGCCTGGCGACATTTGTGTTGCCTCATGTTTGTGTATGGATTGGGTGTGTCGTCGATTGCAGATCCAAAATGCCAGGGTGGGGTTTTACGGGGACGATGATAAAAAATTATATGTAGCCAAAAAAAAATTTCAAAGCGACTTGGAGCTTGCCGTCACGCATGGAAGGTTCCCCATTCACTTACTATAGCACATTAACGCCATCTATGCACGTGTTTTATGGATCTCAGCTTCTAGTGGGCGTACAAAGACGAGACGAAAGCCATCGTATTCCTCATGATGAGAGCTTTCGATTTATATCAATGTTGATGACCTGGGGTCACTAGGTCGCCGTCGAAGGTCAGGTCACATATCTCACTGAACACTGGAACGGGTCATTCAGAGACCATAGCCATGTATCGCAGAACTAAGTCATTGAACACTGTTTACTTGGTATTATTGCGATGTTGTGAACTCTGTTGTAGGCCGTGACCTGCAAAAGGTAAAATGTCAGATACCCAAAGTGGTGGAGAATTACATCTCAGCTGGGTAAGTAGGTGGTAATTCTCCACTACCTTGGATATCTGACCTTTTACCTTTTGCAGGTCACGGTGGTTAAATATTCCTCACTGTACCCCCTAAGAGTCCACAACATCGCAATGAGACCAAGTGAACAGTGTTCAGTGACTTAGTTTTGCGATACATGTTTATGATCTCTGAATGACCCGTTCCGGTATCTCTCAACACCGGAACGGATCAATGTGGCCTGACCTTCGACCTTCGACCAGGTCAATGTGACCTGACCTTCGATAGCGACCTAGTGACCCCAGGTCATAAAAATGGGTATCAATGGAAAGCTCTCAGCATGAGCAATACCTGACCTTCGACCTTCGACCAGGTCAATGTGACCTGACCTTCGACAGCGACCTAGTGACCCCAGGTCATAAAAATTGGTATCATTGGAAAGCTCTCAGCATGAGCAATACGGTGTTCCTTGTCTCGTCTTTGTACGTCCGCTACAAGCTGAGATACAAAAAAGCGCGTGCATAGATGGCGCTAACGTGCCTTAGTAAGTGAATGTGGGAACCTTCCGGGCGTGAGGGCAAGCTCCAAGTCGCTTTGTAATAGTTGTTTTGCCACAAATTGTTCTTTATCATCGCCCTCGTAAAACCACACCATGGCATTTTGTCCCCGTGACAAAAAGCACGAGTGCGTCAGGCCCTATTGTCTATGCTCTGTCAAACACTGAATGGATGTGTTTACCACTTACACATTTCGAACAGTCACGGAAATACCTGGGGAGAGCAGCTGGGTCTTACGCTCCAGTTCGGAAAAAGTGTGCCATCATCTTTCCACTTCGACTATTTCAGTATTGACATCTTGCATGCTGGGATTTTGCATATTATAAGTCATGCCAATTCTTCTCCAAATGTGTTTTTACTTGCTACGTGTTTCATTGCAGCTATAATGAGCTTTCACATCCGCACATTGCTGTATCCTGGCAGCTAATTTATACGTGCACGTCTCTTTATAAAGCTATACAAACTCAGCTACCCTTTCAGGCGTTCCGGCATTTTCACTCCACAGCAGGCTTTTGTAGACCCGGCGTTTATCAAATGTCATAGATCATGCAATTATCTGGTGAAATATGCCCGTCTCGTGTCGGGACGATACAGTCGGCTGATTCCGTGGCTTCTGACTGGCCGTTGGCCAGGCTATCGCTGTGTGTTTTTGCGGTTGCGTTGTCGGATGCTCGGATGAAACGCAAGCCGCATATCGATGATGTTCACCGACACAATGCAATTGTGGCTCCATTAGGAGGGACGGGCGAGCGTGAGCGAGAGGTTTGCTGTGCGGCTGCCCTGCTGCAGGCACAGGATCTGACACAATACGGCGGCAGGAAACTTGCGCACCGTCCGTGACTCCGCTCTCTTGGTAACCCATGAAGACGGCACGCTGTTGCGTCAAATTGTCGCGCAATGGCAGGGATTTCGGAAATACATGCAAAGCAACAATCAGGTTTAGTTGGAATTGACTGAAATCTTGCCGAAATCCGGTTGGTGTGCCGAAAATGGTGTACAGACGTAATGCACTGTGTCGTATTGTCGAATCAGAATAGGGCCACATTGCGTCGCAGTCCTTCGAATCTTGCAATATTTCCGTTCAGTATATGCCGCATACGGCCGTTTAGCGCGCCGTATTGCATCGGACTGACACTAGAGACGCAGTCATCCTGCTTCAGTGTGTGCTGGTCACGAGGCATAACGAATGGACCAGTCTGACTGAAACTGCCTAATTTACACCGTATTCTGTATTTGCGCAGAAAATGTGCCATCCATATTTGCTGAAAGTTCCTAAGAACAATAAAAGCTAAAAGGTCGGTTATAATTCTGAGTGGAAAAATTAAGCATCGGAACTCAGTAACAAAATGCCATTAATGTTTCAAAAGCGTGACTATCGGACTTGTCCTAGCCGGGTAGGATCTCTCCGAGCAACCCTTGTCGCATGTCCACGTGGTATGTATACTCGCTTGAAGCAACCTTTGTCGCATGTACACGTGGTATATATATATATATATATATATATATATATATATATATATATATATATATATATATATATATATATATATATATATATATATATATATATCTATATATATATATATATATATATATATATATATATATATATATATATATATATATATATATATATATACTCGCTTGGAACAATCTTTGTCGCATGCACACGTAGTATATATACTCGCTTGGAACAACCTTTTTCGCATGCACACAACATTCGTGTTCTGATGTTAACGCTTGTATTAAGTGATTTTTAACCGTGCTAATTGTAGTGATGAATATTTGTGTCGCGGATCGTGTTTTTCTGCCAATTACTCTGTGATAAGATCGTGTTATATATTCTCGTTCGGGCTTCGTCCTTGCTCGTAATTATGTCACGGAACACTGGGCATACCCAGGCTAAAGCATTCATCCAGATCAAGCCAGGTCAGGAATTGGGTCTAAATGTTTCAGGCCTTGGGATGCCGTTTTGACGGTGCTCTCTTGTCCACTTAACCCGCGCACGTCCGCGGGGGCCAGATATCTGCTCCCCCTCCGGTTTTTTCCTCATTTGCCGCCAAACTAATAGGGGTAGCAAGGCCAAACCTCGCATAGTTGTTCATTCGTCTTTTCCGCATATCCTCAGACATTTTTGATCATGGATCATCTCAGGTCAGGTCACCAGGTCAGGCGAAGTGACCCAGCTACACTCGGAGTTCTGGGTGGCATAACTTCCACAATAATTGGGCGATTGATTTCAAACTTATAGCATGTCATGATCTCATCAGGGACCATAATATGTATATCGGGGTTTTTCGAAGCATTGACCATAGGTCAGGTCGCTGCCATGGCTTCCCTATTATAGGGCTATGGTAAAATATACAAATGTTTCCTAGTAACATATTTGCGCTCGGATTGATCTCACAACGGTTGTGGCATGTAGATGGAAGCTATGTTCAATGCTACTGCTGACATTTTTGCTCATTGACCTTACCAATGTCTCAGGTCACCTGAGATCACTACACTTTTATGCGCATTACATCGCACTGCATAGAGCTAGAAGGTTGGAATTACCGTCATTGTGCTTGTATCGTCAAGACGTGTCGATTGATGCCTTACATGACCTCCCTTGGCCTTGACCTGAGGTCATGGCTTCATGACCTTGACCTGACATTAAATTACACCGCCTATTGTCGGTAGCGCATTTCAAGGACTGTCGAATAGCGTTTGCCACTTGTTTCTATCTGTTAAAGGTCCTGAGATATGTGTCAATATCTGAGTCCCATCTGATATGGTCGAATTTGACCTATGATGGCCCAGTGACCTGAATGTTGACCCGAGCGAAGAATTACCGAAACACTTTCGATAGAGCCCGTCACCAGCTATCCAACGTCGTTTTCCTTTTGTCGCTAGCTAGCATAGTTCCCGAGATCTTAGGCGGGCAGACATCTGCCCCCCCCCCGGACATGCGAGTGTTAATGCTAGTTGAATAGCTTCTCGTTCCACTCCATTGTTCCACTCCACCACCTACTCGAAATCGCCTTCTCGTGTCGTGTCTCCAAGTCGTGTGTCGCCGTCTCGAATAGCTGCCAAAGAAAATGAGCTTGCGAGAAAATATTCGTTTGTCTGTATGGTATATATCGTCTGCTCTTCAACATATATCCAGGAGTTCCTTCAAACATTGTTTTAACGCAGATGTCATTTCGGGCTGCAAAATTATCTCGATTGGAGGCTCGGGCTGACAGCCACCGCTACCGCGTAGCGTGGTCGGAAATGTGGGATTCGTTCAGTGTTGACAGCGGGGTTAGAGATGTTAGCACGTGAAGTTTCGCTCCCAGTGTACAATGCTTTCTTCCGCACTTGTTGCGTCCTAACACCGTGTCCCCGCGCCGGCACGTTCGGGTGTGGCGACTGGAGACCGGAAGTGAAACGTCGCCGTCTGACCAACAATGGGCCGTGCGTCGGTGGTGTGTGCCTGGGGAGGGGGGTCGGCTTCGGTCACGACGGCGTACGTGAGTGACGGGTCGGTCCCTGGCCCGGCCCGACAGCCGATAAACGACAGTGCCGCTTACCGGCCCACGGCACTGAGGCCAGTCCCTGTCACCAGTCAGAACAAATCACACCGCGTTCTAATTAGGAACACTTGTTCGTTATCGATGGAGAAGCACATGATTTCCTGAGGGGATACCTTTCAGCGCTTCCGCCGTTAAGTGCAGTGCAGTGCGGCGACATGTGCTCAGTGCTCACTGAGTCGGCGCCGGCCATGGAAATATCCGGGGCAGACGCCAAAATTACGCCCTTCTGGGAGACGCGCTCGGCCTCTTCTGTCTCCGATGCGCCGCTCGACAGTCAGCCGTCCAGTCGGACGTCGATTTGTGTGATGCAGCCCCCGAGCCATGCGCAGTGGTGGCCTGAAGCCGGGTGCGGCGGACAGGATCCTGAAGCCGGGTGTGGCGGACAGGACAGAGGTGTCCTGAAGCTGGGTGCGGCGGACAGGACAGTCGTCCGGCGAGCCGGATCCGGATCCGGTCACAATGGCACAGCCGGATGCACTGCCTCGGCGGCAGGTGGCCATTACCGTGCCGCCGGACGCCGGACGCGCGCTGCCGGATGTCAACCGCACTGCGGAACCAAGAAAGCCGTGGCCGCCACGTGCGGTGCTGTGTACATGAGAATGCGCAACACGAAACTGTTCGAGAATTGTGCTGCAAAATAATGCCACATTGTTTGCAGCATTTGTTCGATTGTTATCACTGTGGTGAAAGAGTCGTTGTTGCATTTGCGACTGTTGCAAAAGCATGTTATAAGAGCTGCACAATTAAGACACCGTTATATTGCATTATCGGTCACTGTCCGTTTAACAACGTCTACCTTATTTGTTGTTCAGCATATCTTCCGAGTTTCTTTGCAGCGCAGCAATCAGAAATACCTCTCGACACGCCCATCTCATAACAATTCAGAACTTCACCAACTATCAGCCCGATGAACGAGCGAGCCAGTGGGCCAAGTACCGACCGGCAGGTGATGACGCTTTTGAGAGACTAATATGTTCGCAATGACGTATTATGGAATTTTAGAGTAAGGAAAAATGAGAACCTTCACTCTGCAGATGCTGTATATTCATGTTTATAAAGTTACGCTTTGCTTGTTTCCTCTGTGCCATTCTTTATGCGATCGTTTTCGTGTTCTGATGTGGACGCTTGTATTAGGTGATTTTTAACCGTGCTAATTGTAGTGTTGAATATTTGTGTCGCGGATCGTGTTTTGCTGCCAATTACTTTGTGATAAGATTTGATGTGAATGAGGTTGGATTGGTGAGCATATTGAAAGAATATATTGCTATTTCACACATCACCTTATTCATTGTTGGGCTCAATGAGGCCACAGTAGTCTTGGCGCCCTGAAGCCCAAATATCTAATTGACTAAGTACTGAATTGCGTGAAGATATTTATACCACTGAGTGTATACCAAGACAAATCAAAGGTGCTAAGATCAATGCCACTCTTCACTTCATAAACGGGGTACCTTGCCTCGTTCATGGTCCGCCCAACGACTAAAACCCAGTTCAGGTGCCTTGATGCTTTGTGAAGGCACCCCACGTTTTTTCCTAGTGAAGTTTACTTCAAATACACAAGGTGTCCTCGCGGGCTAAAACCACGCCATGGAAACAAGTTCTCCGAAAACAGTATTAACCGAATACATTCAGGCTTTACGCTGTCCCGAAATCCAGTGACACACTGATAATTTTAGTGGTGCAAAAGCAACTACATGGGTCATTTGAGTAATTGTTTCAAGATAAAAGAAAAGAAAAAAGATTGTCCTTTTGAAAGCGAAAGCGGTTTGATGATATACATTTGCAGCCGTCTGGGTAATATGATCCCTGGATGCGTAATTTTATCGTATTGAAGTGTTTAAAGAGCCGCCACACATACAATGGCAGATGTCCTTGTTATAGTGATGCCAGTTTCAACTTGGATCACAGAGGTTGAGGGGCTGTCTTAGTTGTGGGCGATATTATAAAATTACATTACAATGGGTATTTGACACTAGAAATACTTTTTGACGGCGATGTAATGCACATTTGTGGTCTCCATGGTGCTGGACATCTTGTTTGCGTGGCATTGATGTTGGAGTAAGAAATTACACCTCTTTCACGACCAGGGTCTGAGAACTAAGGCGACTACCGGTTGGTCGATCGTTCCCGACACTGACCTGTGTAACCTAGCCTGAAATGTCATTAAAAAAATGGTGGACAGAAGTGTTCCAAGGGACACCGAAAGCTCAACAATAGATATCATGCCATTTGCTGCATCTCACCATGTAGCTTAGAGCATACGTTATTAGATGGGCTACATTGACCTGCCCCACGAGAGACAAGACCTGTGCTGCACTGCCAGGGTTAGGTTCACATTCGGCCGTCCCTGTGTTATATGATCCTGCCTTTCTCCCCACTTGCTTAGTCATTGCTTGGTGCGCGGTAAGTGTACGATCCAGGGATGCACTTCTTTCGTGGAAGTGGGTGGAGCATACCACTTAGCGAATACTGAACCGACGTCCTTTTCTATCGAATTGCAGCGTGCTGCCATTGATGCGAGTTTAGGGAGTCTGCATTTCCTGTTTGAATCAGAGTTGTGCGTGTATTTTATGAGCTAACATGCACATGCTGGCTATTATAGAAAATGAAACATCCATATTTCATGATCCAATTCCAGTTCCATTTATTCCAGTTATTGTTCCAGTTATTGTCCAGTACGGTCCGTATTACAATAACCCACAAGCAATCGAAAAATGGCGTTAGAAGCACCCTGTTGTTTTGTGTTGCAGTTTACAAAAGCTTTGAACAAGTGAAAAGTATAGACCATTGCGAAGGGACAAGTGGCAGAGGATGCTGGTGGCGCTGTTCGCACCACGACTTGCTTGCCGTGGCTGGCGCTGATCGAACCGGCCGTTTACCTAGTAATCAAGGCCGCGTGTTGCAACACGACTCTGTGTCGCCGCTCTGTGGCGCGCACATCGCATGCTGCGTGTGTGCCAACCGCGCGAAAAAGATCCCCAACGCGAAGGACGTCACGAAATTGGCTGCGCGCTCACCTTGCTGGGGCTGGTCGGGCGCGGGCGCTCATTTCCGCCGATTTGGGCGGCGGTGGGAGTCGTCACGCGTGTCTACCAAATCACTGTCCAGGTAAGTGGCCGGTGGTCGCACAGCGCCGTGTCGGCGACGACGCTCGCCTGGTCTCCCAGGGAAGTCGTACCTGCTTCGGCCAGGAGGACAAGGCCGCAGCAGGTGCCGCGCCGCTGGCAGCCTCCGCGTGACTTTTCCGTCGTGAGGCGTTTCCGTTGTGTGACGTTTCCGTTGTGAGACGTTTCCGTTGTGTGACATTTCCGTTTGTAGCCGGCAGCTCTGTGGTGCATCGTCCGCCCCCGTGGCTCGTCCGTGGGTCCGTCCGAAAACGGCGCAGCTTCCTCGTGGGTCCCCTCCCTAGTCTCGGATCAGCCACAGCCGCACACATAGACGACGGGTGCTCCGTCTGTGGAAACGGCAAGTTTTTGGTGCTCCGGCTGCCGCCATCTGTTATCCCAGTCAGGGGTGCGGAGACGGCAGGTTTCTGGTGCTCCGTCTCAGTTATCCCAGTCAGAGGTGCGGAGACGGCAGGTTTTTGGTGCTCCTCTCTGGTATCTCAGTCGGTGGTGTGGAGACGGCAGGTTTTTGGTGCTCCTCTCTGGTATCTCAGTCAGAGGTGCGGAGACGGCAGGTCTCTAGCGATCCGTCTTTGGTATCCCAGTCAGAGGTACAGAGACGGCAGGTTTCTGGGGTTCCACTTGTCGCCGCCTATTATCCCAGCCAGAGGCGAGGTGGTTGCCCGGTGGCGACGCTGTCGGCCTGGCAGGCTGTTGCAGAGCCGTTCTGTGGCCCAGGTGTTGTCAGGCACGACCGCCGCTCCCTCGCCAACGCATCCCCAGGGCATTGCCAGACTCGGACCGTTTGCACATGTCTAAGACTGGTGAATGCCCGGTTGCGTAGCTCGCGACACGTTGTTTATCTATTTGTTCTGGCGAAGCAGCGATTCTCACACCGTAATTATGTGACGAAAATGTGGGCGATTTAACTCCGTAAATGTGATTTTAAACGCCTCTAAGTCGTCGTTCAGCCGTTCAACCGGCACATGTAAACGGGCCTCTTATTGCGCTGATAGAAAGGCGTGAATGTATGGGTTGTCACCTTCGAAGTGTGACAAATATCGCCCGCAGGCATCCCAGCCTTGTTGCGGACGGATGTGACATCACATGGTGACCTTTGATTGGTGATGAAAAGAGCCTCCGCGAAAGGGGCGTTTGTGAATATTTTAGTCATGCATTCAGAGCTCAGCATAGCTGCTGGAATGGCATCACCGCATCCATTAGCGGGAATGTACGACTGGATTTGTCTAGTGGAGATGACGATGTGTAACATGTTTGACCTCTGTTCTATCAGGTGACATGGCCCTCACCCCGTCATCTCAATCTTCAAAGAAGTGTGACGCACAGAGGTTTTGTTTAACCCGCTTAAAAGGTGTGAATATCATTAGTGCGGGGCTTTTATCTCAATGCAGAACGCCTGCAACCGAACTTATATAAAATACGCAACACAGGTGAGGTGTAATCACTTTTCCAGTTGCCACAATCTCCCCTTCTAATATTTTCCCTCGAAATGTATCGTGAAAGTCCAGATTTACCAAGGCTGCTGTAGTTTTCTCCTCTGGAATCCCAGCCTGATAACTAGGTTGTGCTGCGATTCATGCCAATTGAGATGCGCGCTGGTGGCGCGGATGCCCGCAACACTACCACTGACGTTTGCCCGCATGGGACATTTCTACGTTGTTATCGACAACACGACCGTGCTGTCCATGGTCGAGTCGATTCGAGGTCGAGAGACACTGCCCCCAAGCAACGGGGAAAGTTGATAGGCACGTGTCCCTAAACATACAAATGGCATTAGCGTAATTCTGCACCTGTGGCCATCCAGTTCCTCAAACCGCGTTTCCCATGACCAAAGCGAATAAGGGTTTGCAGGCTCGGCTACTTGGCAGTGTTCCTGCATCTCCGACTTCTGCTATGATCTGGTGTTAATGATGTCAGATATGTGAGTGGTTTGGTTGCTTGTGGTGTGATTCGCCGTAGATGACGCCTCTGATTCTGTCGTGTTTCAGGTTAGTCAAAGCTACAGCTCGGCAATGAATTTGCCCTGTCTGATCACCGCACCAGATTCGGAATGATAAACTCTGCAAATCCCGCGTTGCAGAATGTGTGAGCCAGCTTCAGAGCATCGTGCACAAGCAGAAGGCGCAGCTGGAGCCGGTCGACACCCACCTGCACCGGCCAGCTAGCTCCCTGCTGACAGGTGAGATGTGTGACCTGTCGCGCTTGGACCACTCCTGTGCCACGTTATCGGGCCACTGCTGTGCCAAACTCTTGATACTCCTGTGCCACCATCTGTTGTTACGTTCGATTCTCTCACTTCAGGGCACGCCACTAGTCGCATTATCCATCACAGGGTACACCGCACGCTACCTGTGCTTAGATCACCATCTTCCCTGGTCATGTTTCCCCTTCAGAATGTTCTGTTTCTTATGGGGACACTTAGTCTTGTCGAAGCACCCCACCGATCGCTGTGGGAGTCTCCGTGTCGTTCTGCCTCCGGCCGTCGTCAAGTGTGCTCATGTCGGGACGAGTAGTCTAGGGGTAAGTTACCCGTCACACAATTGAAAGATTGTGGGTTCCAGTCTCACATGTCGCTACTCTTCGCCCGCGGCCAATCGGCGTGAGAGATTGGTGACGGTACGTTACTAAGCGGTCGACGTGTTGTAAAACCAATAACCACCACAAGTGGGCTCATGTGACGTCAGCAGACTGGTGTGACCAACCACAGAGATGTGGCTGCCGCCCGGCTTTTGTGCATGTCGCATGACAAAGCAGCATCCCACTAAATTAATACGGGGTGAGGATGAGAGGGAGGGCATGTCAGCGCAGTGGGGAGCTTGGGAGGCATGTGACTATGTGGGAAGGCAGTGGAGAAAGTTGAAGAACCCACTACAAAAATCGTTGCGTGGAAGGAGAAATTACTGTGATTAAGCCGTGGCAAAGTGGTGTCGTGCTGTTTGCCGGGGTTGTGGAATAATTACCGCCATGAGCACTGTAATTCTGGCCGTGACCAGTACTTTGCAAGCAGACATGTCTGGGAAACTGTGAAACAGCGCGTATCCTGTTCACACTTGCACTCGAATACTGCAGAATTCCGCTGCGTTGCTTGAACAGGTCTGCGGATGTTGTCAGCGTCGATGTCTAGCATGCTCCCTGTATGACTGAAGCGGTCTATGCGCCCCTGAGCCCAATCTGGCATGCTCCTTCTCGTGCCTATGCATGGACGCTTTCTCATCGTGTTTGCTCCATTGTTGTTGTAGTGCTGCTCTACATACCGTTCATTCCGTGTTTCGTCGCGTCGCGGGTTTTGTCGCGCTGTTCCGCCTGACAATGCTCTCCGGCACCGGCGCGACGCGGCGCCATTCAGCCGGCGTCATTCCTCAGCGCCCCGCCTCCGAAGGAAGGCGTGGCGCGATCCCGTCGCATGCTGTGTCGCCGCGCGGCCGTCCGTCAGACCCGTCGGCGGCGAGTGGGTGGGTGAGGGTGGGGGGGGGGCGCCAGGGTCGAGGTCAGCGTTAATCAGGGAACCGCCAGCCGGCGTGGTGCCGCTGCGACTGGATCTCGGCCGGGCTGTGGCAGGTGCCTGGGCCGTGCCGGCAGGTGGATGGGCCGTGACGGGCTGTGCCGGCAGGTGGATGGGCCGTGATGTGCCGTGATGGGCCGTGCCGGCAGGCGGATGGGCCGTGATGGGCGTGCCGGCAGGTGGATGGGCCGTGATGGGCAGTGCCAACAGGTGGATGGGCCGTGATGGGCGTGCCGGCAGGTGGATGGGCCGTGGCGGGCTGTGCCGACAGGTGGCCGCCGCTCTGTTGACAGGTGCATAGTGGTGACGTTGTCCGGCGGACATCATTTTCACAGGTTGGCAGTTGTGACGTCGTCTGGCGGGGATTATGTTCATAGGTGCACATTGGTGACGTCCTGTAGAGATTATGTTCACAAGTTGACAGTGGTGACGTTTTCCTGCGGGTATTCTGTTCATATGTTGACAGTGGTCATGTAACCTGGATGGGATAGGTCATATCGACATTGACCGCACAGTCAAGGGGGCGATCGTTTGTGTTATGTTTTTATATATATATATATATATATATATATATATATATATATATATATATATATATATATATGCATATGTGCATATATGTATATAGGTGTGATTTTTTATCAGATGAACCTTAAACGGACGGAAATTTCAATTAACTAGCACGACAGAATTATCTTGAGCGCACGGTTGAGTCGTTACACTATTCATCGGCATGGAACCTTGCGATAATGTGCCGTAGCACCATGCATTGAAACGAACCTCATTGTTCCAATTCTGTAGATAACTTAATTGGCCCCGCTCGTGACTCGCCAACAACGCGTCCTGTTAGCGAATGTTGTGTGCCGAGCTTGTAGCCCACGTGCAGCCGAAACACTGATATGCAAATGATTTGTGAATTATAGGGAACAAAGAGATGGGCATGTGGTGTATGGTGTAGGCATAGGAGGTGTAAGTTAATAGATGTGAGCATATGTGTGTGTCCTATCCTGTCCCACAAATTGTGGGATATGTGAATGATTTGTGAATTGCAGGGAACAAATAGATAGGCATGTGGTGTATGGTGTAGGCATGTGAGGTGTAAATGATTAGATGTGAGCATATGTGCGCGTCCCATCCTGTCCCAAAAACTGTTTAGTGGCCAGGCATTACTGTGTGCATCCTATTGCAGCCTCATGCCCTTCCTTCTCGAATATCTTCCAGGATGTTGTCCTGTGACGTGGACTGTTTGTTAGCTTGTCCTTGTATACTTCAGTTTGCTCAGGGATGAATAAATTATTTCAAGTTTGGATGTAGCGTTTCCGGCTCAGTTTATTAAATGCTTGCTTGCCAACTTATTTCTTAAATCCGACAAACATCTGAAGCTGCTGCGACAAACATCTGAAGCTACTGCTGGTCTTTGCTCAGTTGTTCGTGATTACGAGCCCAATATTATTTCAGGTACCCTAGCAGAGTGACAAATGTTTGTAAGATCATGTCATCGGTCTGACCGGTTCAGAGCAAAACTGACTCACGCTACATCATAGTCGGAGGTTCCACACCGCAAGCTGACCTGGATAATTATGCGAGAAGCATCAATGTTTCCCGTGAATGGGGAATGGGTCCCTTTCCCATCCGCAACCCGTCCCCTACATCCAAGTCCATTTTTAGCGCTCTTCTGTTCCGAAATGGTTGCTTTGTGAGCTTCATTCACTAGTGCTTCTTTCGCATTGTATGTTTAGCTTTTTTGCCTGTCTATTGCCGTCCGTGTTCTCACAGGTGAAGTCTCCTCGATGGATGTACCTCGAAAACACGGGCACACACATGGCGCTATGTTGATATCAAACCAAGGTGAGAATTTGATTAACTTTCAGCAGTCTTGCTTTCTTCATTGTAAATATATCCACAAAAGATACGTCCGATTGCTTGTGTACTTTCATATGGAGACATTGAACCGGTCATGTAACTTTCAGCAACGACATTGCGCTTGCAGGAGTTGCTTTTATTCTCGATTTGACGGTAGCCAGGCGCCGAATGGACACGGCACGCCAGGAATTATGTGATGGTCCATACGGACCTCGTATGTCCCGTCCCAATCTCCCACTGGGTGCAAAGAGTTTAAGGGTAGCGGGCCCATCTCCCAACCGATAGGTTGTGGGTTCGAGTCCCACCTGTCGCTACCCTTCTTGTTTGTTTGTTTATTGGTTGGTTCACGACACACTTTATGTACATTCACGGCTAATGGCGCCGCTCACACTGTTTCGCCGGTGGGCCGCGGGATTGGGAAACGTCCTGAGTGGCGCTAGAGTCGAACCCGGGACCTTTGGTACCCATAGCCCGACACCTTAACCACTCGGCCATCCTCGCCCCTGTCGCTACTCTTCGCCGGCGACCAACCGGCGTGGGAGATTGGCGACGATGCCTGACCAAAGACAGTCCACTCGTGAAGCTAATAACCGCAAGCCAACCAACCAATCCGGCACTGGTACCGGTGGCCGACGGCGGAGTTCGGTGTCAGAACAGTCACGTGTGCTGGGTCTGGTGCTCCCTGATCCCGCCACCACGCCTGGTACAGGAACAATCATATGTCCCCCGGCCAGATGTAGGGGCGGTCGTGGGCCACCCCGCTCTGGTCAGGTGTAGGAGTGGTCGTGTGCCCCCGATCCGGCGTAGGAGCGGTCCTATGCCCAGTGAGGTGTATGAGAGGCATGTTCCCCCGACACCGTGTAGAAACGCACATATCCCCCCCCCCACTCCCAAGCCGGTACAGGAGAGGTCCTGCGTCCCCCGGTCCGATGCCCCTCGGTCCTATGTTCATGAGCGTTATGTCCCCCGGTCCGGTGTACGCATGTCTCATTGTCCCTGGTCCGGTTGAGGACCAGTGCGACATACTCCCGACCCCGGTCCGATTCCGATGTGGTCCACTATTTATCGGCCTTTCGTGCTTCACTGGAGCCGTCCCGGTCCCCCGGTTTAGGCAGGAGTCAGTTACAACACGCCACAGGCTTCAGTTCGCCGTTGACCCAGGCCGGGGCTGTCCGCCGCTGCGCATCTTGGCGTTGCTGGTGTGACGCGAATCGCAGCGCTAGTTTCCAGTCAGTTTGGCGCAACACCATCCGGAGCGTAACACAACACGCGTACTGCGACGGCTGAGGTACGAATAGCGGGCAACTGCCGCGGCACTGGTGTGGTCTGCATGGCCATCACTCAGGGTCTCCTTTGTGGTTTTGTTCTGTCCGTCGTTCCTCCACCCGGCTCATTACCCGCGGGCTTGATGTGCTCCACTTAGTCAGCCGCACTCTCGCTCATTTGAAGGTCAACACGCCCCTCCACTGCGCGCCTGAGTGGAGGTGCTACCCTGGTCACAGTGGACAAACTGGTCACACTGCGGGCCCTCCCCTCCTGACTTATCTTTATAACCCGACCTGTGTGGAGGTGCTACGCTGGTAACAGTAGATACATTGGTCACACTGCGACTAACCCCCCCTCCTGACGTGTCTGCATAACCCGGTTAGTTGGTTCGTTATTTGAGTTTTAGGGTGCATCGACCAGGTTTGATCATTTAGCGCTCATTGCATAACCCGACCTGTGTGGGGGTGCTACGCTGGTAACACTGAACACACTGGTCATGCTGCGGCCCCTCCCCTCCTGACGTGTCTTCATAACCCGACCGCTCTACTTCAGCAGCCGATACCTCGTGATGAATGTATTCATTGGAAGCGGTTGGGTATGTAACGTGCAGTCGTTAGGTCTCAATATTTAATTCGTATCTGACATGTGAACGTTGGTATAAATTGAGCGTAACTAGATGGCCTGTCAGCGGCGGTGCCTTTTCACTGCTGGCCGGGAATGATGCCAGTCGTACCGCTAGCTCAAGTGGCCTCTGGAACAGCGAGACTGTTTTCGCCGTTACGCTCATATCGACATCAGCTGATGCGGTCTCGGACTGTCGTTGGCGATCTGTGAGAGTAATCGAACTGCGTGGTGTTCTGTCGTCGGCGGCCGGCCGCCACGCCCACACCATACAGTCCGCCCCGCCCACACCATACAGTACGCCCCGCCCACACCATACAGTTCGCCCCGCCCGCACCATACAGTTCGCCCCGTCCGCACTATACAGTTCGCCCCGTCCGCACCATACAGTTCGCCCCGTCCGCACCACACAGTCCTCCACACTCGCACCATACAGTTCGCCCCGCCCGCACCATACAGTACGCCCCGCCCACACCATACAGTACGCCCCACCCGCACTATACAGTACGCCCCGCCCACACTATACAGTTCGCCCCGTCCGCACCATACAGTTCGCCCCGTCCGCACCACACAGTCCTCCACACTCGCACCATACAGTACGCCCCGCCCACACCATACAGTACGCCCCACCCGCACCATACAGTCCGCCACACTCGCGCCATACAGTCCACCATACCTGCACCATACAGTCCGCCACACCCGCACCATACAGTCCGCCACGCTCGCACCATACAGTACGCCCCGCCCACACCATACAGTACGCCCCGCCCGCACTATACAGTTCGCCCCGCCCGCACTATACAGTTCGCCCCGTCCGCACCATACAGTTCGCCCCGTCCGCACCACACAGTCCTCCACACCTGCACCATACAGTCCGCCACACCTGCACCATACAGTACGCCCCCCCACACCATACAGTACGCCCCGCCCGCACTATACAGTTCGCCCCGTCCGCACCACACAGTCCTCCACACCTGCACCATACAGTCCGCCACACTCGCACCACACAGTCCTCCACACCTGCACCATACAGTCCGCCACACTCGCACCATACAGTTCGCCACACCAGCACCATACAGTCCGCCACACTCGCACCATACAGTCCGCCACACTCGCATCATACAGTCCGCCACACTCGCACCATACAGTCCGCCACACTCGCGCCATACAGTCCGCCACACCTGCACCATACAGTCCGCCACACTCGCACCATACAGTCCGCCACACCTGCACCATACAGTCCGCCACACTCGCACCATACAGTTCGCCACACCAGCACCATACAGTCCGCCACACCCGCACCATACAGTCCGCCACACTCGCGCCATACAGTCCGCCACACCTGCACCATACAGTCCGCCATACCCTCACCATACAGTCCGCCACACCCGCACCAACAGTCCGCAACCACACAAGTTCGCACCATACAGTCCGCCACACCCGCACCATACAGTCCGCCACACCCGCACCACACAGTCCTCCACACCTGCACCATACAGTCCGCCACACTCGCACCATGCAGTCCGCCACACCCGCACCATACAGTCCGCCACACCTGCACCATACAGTCCGCCATACCCGCACCATACAGTCCGCCACACCCGCACCATACAGTCCGCCACACCCGCACCACACAGTCCTCCACACCTGCACCATACAGTCCGCCACACTCGCACCATGCAGTCCGCCACACCCGCACCATAAAGTTCGCCACACTCGCACCATACAGTCCGCCACACCCGCACCATACAGTCCGCCACACTCGCACCATGCAGTCCGCCACACCCGCACCATACAGTCCGCCACACCCGCACAATACATTACGCCACACCTGCACCATACAGTCCGCCACACCCGCACCATACAGTCCGCCACACTCGCATCATACAGTCCGCCACACTCGCACCATACAGTCCGCCACACCCGCACCATACAGTCCGCCACGCCCGCACCATGCAGTCCGCCGTGTTATTATATCGGTTTGTCAACATCTGTCCTGTGTCCTTAGCAAACATAGTTTGGATGCTAGTTTTCAAGCATTATTCTGACATGACCTGACCAATCCTGTCGTGACCCTTTTTGACTATGCTAAATATAAATCCTTGCATACCTGTTAATTCTTGAAAAACAGTGCCGAAAGACTCCACTATTGTCTTTGAGAAAAATCAAACGACTGGTGCCAGGGTCCTTATGCGGCCTAATATGACCTCTGCTGACCTCATTGTCAATCAAAATGCAAATCCAAGGTATGCGTTGGGTTTCGATGGTTAGAAGTTTCAAACGGTGGTATGCATATCATCCTAGCATACGTAGATCCGAGGTTATGGTGGTTTTCCAAGAGCCCCCTCCTCGGCCCGGGAAAGTTGGATTTGCCGGCCAGCTTGGTGAGGGTTCAAAATAAAACTTTTCGACCCGTGCAGAGGATGGGACGCACCTCCTCACCCCCGACCCCCCACACGCACTTTTTTTTTTCGTCATCACAATAAATGAACTGTGCGGCATACCACAAGTCGTATGACAAATTATAAGATCGTATGCTAGGCCATCCTTCGTGCAAATCGCGATTTGTAGACAATTCATTTTGTTTATTGTCCCCAAATGTCCATGTTGTAGGGTGAGAGACAACTCACCTTATATGTGTGAATGGGTTTCACATGTATGCATATATCATATAAGGCACCTTTCCTAGCCCATTCCAGATAATTGACCAGACTGGACCTGGGATGAGGTTTTCGGCCTCTGGTCCAGTCTTGGATCAGTTTGGACTCAAAGGCCAAATTTAGCATCAATTTTCTGATGTGTCGAAAAAAACAGTGTTTTGGACACCATTTCGTAGCTTCCAAAAGGAGATCAAAACTTCAACATCATCTTGCCTTGAGCTAACTGAAAAAAAGATCACCAGTGGGCGTTAAACGTACAACAGATTTTGCCTGAGTTCATTTAAGCTCATATCCATCTAATTTGACCCTGTCCCGGTGCGGCCCGATTTGATGACCTCTGTGATCTTTATGAACCAGCTTCCTCAGAGACATCCTGTGATGAGGCCTCCTCAATAACCTCTATAACGAATGTGTCCCATAATGGACTCAGAATGTCCTCGTGGACAGCCCCCAAATCACAGCTCATCGCTAGCTATGTGTCACCCCGTGACAGTGGCATCCTTGGGAACCGTGCGGCCCAGCCTCCTTGGCGAGCGATGTGACCCTTACGACCCAGCTTCATCTGTGACCCGTATGACTCATGTGACCAACATTTCCCAATCCCGCGGCCCACCGGCGAAACAGAGTGGGCGGTGCCATTAGCCGTGAATGTGTATAAAGTGCGTCGTGAACCACCCAATAAACAAACGACTCATGTGACCAGTGCGGCTCGTTTGACTCTGTGTTCACCTGCTCGGTAGAGGTGGAGTCGGGCCCGGTAAGGCTGGATTCCCGCCACGGTCGCGCCTCTCAGAACAGGCTGGCTGCTCGTCGCACTGCCCTCCGTCCGTCGGCGCCGGTCCTCCTGCCCGCCGATTCGCCCGAGAGTCGCAAGGTGCCGCGCCATTCGCCGTGGGACGGAATAGGTGGAGCCACTGGCCCCGTCACGCCTAAGCGCCGCGCCGCCGTCCGCCGCGTGGAGGAGGTTCGCCGACCACGCGCCGAAAAACGCATCATTACAGCCAACAAGCGGATTCGCAAGGTGGCCCCCAAGCGACGAGGTAATTAGCGCTATCTATAATTTCATGGCGATAACATGTTCACCTGCCATCCTTGGTTTCTGAAGGATGCTGCTGCTGGCTATGCGCGTATCCGTGTCTAATCCGGAGACTTCTGGCGGGCTTTCAATGTAAGCGTGTTTAGATTCTGCTTCGTATTTGCAGAAAGAACATAGTCAGGGACATTGCCTGAACATTCCAGTGGCAAGCTGTGCGGCTTTTTAGTCTGATATCTCAGGTCTTCTTACACTAAAAAGTTGCTGGTAAATTTGCCAATGGTGTGACTGCAAGCTGCTGTCACCTGTAGCGCGTTCGGTCTCTGATACTACGTGTTATTCTCTGACGTCAGATTTCTTCAACACGATGGGCACGCCCGTGTCGTACCGCGTCCACTCGCCAGTGACCCACGGCGCGCCGCCGCGGGGTCGCCAGCTGACCCGCTCGCCGGTCAGCCGTCCGTCAGTCAGCTGGCTGTCTGACCGGCCGGCCGGCGCCGGTCACACTCTGAGGTCATCGGACGGACGGTCGAGCCCGGCGCCGCCGCCGGACAAGACCAACCAGGCGCTCTCGCCTGACTGGCCTCCGCCTGAGGGGTCGCCTCTGCAGCTGTCCGACAACACCAGCCAGGCGCTCTCCCCCGAGCGGCCAGATTCCGAGCCGCTCAACAGTGGCGCCCCTCATGTCGCCGCCGCTGTCGGCGCCGGTGGACCGGTGGGGGGCGACAGGCCGGCGGGAGCTGGTGAATCAGCATGTGACGGTGGTCCGGAGGGAGGTGGTGGACCAGTGAGAAGTGGCGGATCGGCGGCGGCTAGCAGTGGCGGGTCGGCGGCGGCTAGCAGTGGCGGGTCGGCGGCGGCTAGCAGTGGCGGGTCGGCGGCGGCCGCGGCCGTGTCGCCTACGAATGGGCCGGCACGCCCTGACCCGGGGACAGGTGGCGCTGCAGTTGAGCGGCGCGGCTCACTCACGTGGCGCGGCCGCCGCCCGGAACAGCCCACCTCGCGCAGTCCGTGCAGTCCGCAGCGGCCGGCGGCCGACGGCGGGAAATCGCGCAGTCCGCGTCGTCCGGCGGATGGCGGCGAGAAGTCGCGCAGTCCGCAGCGGCCGGCGGCCGACGGCGGGAAGGCGCGCAGTCCGCATCGTCCGGCGGATGGTGGCGGAAAGTCGCGCAGTCAGCAGCGGCCGGCAGCTAGCGGCGGAAAGTCGCGCAGTCCACACCGGCTGTTGGCCGGCGGAGGAAAGTCGCGCAGTCCGCAGCGGCCCTCGCCCGGCACAGGAAAGTCGCGCACTTCGCGGAAGTGCGCGGCCGGCCAGACGTCGGCGCAGCCCGCGCGGCGGCCGTCGCGGCAGCCACTGGCTGACGTGCGGCGACGTCTGGCGCAGCAAAGCGCACCGGAGCGCACTGTGAAGCAGCCGCGTACGCGCTCCTACGACCGCAGCCAGGCGAGTGACAGCGCCTGCACTGTGTCTGGCGGGATAGTATCGTCGTTGACCTGTGAAATGTTGCACGTAGAGGCACCTGAGGGTGACGTGGAAGCGACATTTATCCTTGAAGTAATGCACTATGTTGAAAGTAATCTGAACTTTAAGAACGTGTCATTTGATGTTGTCATTTCGCCGCATTTTCCCTGGCAAGCTATATTTCAATGGTGCATCGACGACTGCATTTGCACATGTGCTATGAAGTATTTTGTCTGTTCATGCAGCTTTGTGTCCTTGCCCGTCTGATGTGGTGTCCGTGACTGTGCAGCTTTGTGTCCTTGCCCGTCTGGTGTTGTGTCCGTGACTGTGCAGCTTTGTGTCCTTGCCCGTCTGGTGTTGTGTCCGTGACTGTGCAGTTGGTGTTCGTGTCTGTGTCCTACCAGTGAGTTATCGATATTGTCTGATGCTCTGCGACCATTCCATTGAGAACTTTCGGTTCTTGTACAACGCGTTTGAGTACTCGTTGGCATTGCTTCGCCAGCTTTTTATGCAGATTGGTCGTAGGTGGACTCAATAATCTCTCCGGTTGTGACATTTGAAACTGCGACCGTACGACCATCCTCGGGCCGACTGTGACGGCGTCCACTGCCGCCGCCAGGTGCGTCGTTTCATCGCGCAGCGTCGCGTCGAGTTGCGGCGCAGTGCTGCACAGCAGGCGGCGGCGCGTCGCGAGCAGGAGGAGGTGCGCCGCAGTCGCCTGGACCGGCTGCAGTCTGACTGTCAGCAGCAGGTGCAGCGCGCCAGGAAACGTACCCGCTCGAAGCCGACTGACCAGCTGGAGCAAGAGTGGCAGGTGCGGCCCCCCCACTCCGCCCCATGTCAGCCCGTGGCAGAATTTTGTAAATGAATATGTATTGCACGGAGGAGACGCCGCAGCATTGGCAAAAAGCGTGCCGACAGCGGGCGGAGGAGGTCTTTCGGCGTCTTAACTTCATAATCTGATTTATCTCAACAAAACTGTGTGAACCTAAGGGACCCGAGATCACGGATTCTGAATCGCGGAGCTGTCCTGGCAATTATGATTTTTTGGAGGCGAGTGGATTTGCATAGCATGAAGTTGCTTGTGTGCTGTGTACGATTATGCCATGTTTAGTAGGAAGGTAAGTCAAGATGTGTCACGAGTGAATGGAGGGATACCAGGCAAAATTAATAACTACTGTTAGATTGGTGTTAACATTTTGGTGTGGCTAGTAAAGCCAGTTATTACCTTATAGCTTGATGATCCGTATGTGCATGTGTTGTGCTATATACCTCCACGTGATATATTTTCTCTCCGGGCAGCCTCTGGACCTGGACGACGACGAGGAGGGCGAAGTGATGGTGATAAAGCGCGCCTCCACGGGCGTGGCACTGAACATCCCCCTGTCCCGACCTCATCCGCGCCCCGTCGCTCGGCGAGCGGCCACGCCCGGCAAACCGTCCAAGTCGCCGGGCAAGCTGGCGCGCTCTGGCGGGTCTCGCCGCGCGGCGGGCCGTGGCGCGGCGCGCCGCTGCCCATCGCCGGTCGGCGCCAGCCACAGCACGCCCAGTCTGACGTCGGCGGCGGCCGCCGAGCTGGCGCGGCTGGCCGACCATCCAGCCTTCCGGTTCAGCTGGCGAACCGCGCGGGAGACGGCAGCTGCAGACGTCGGCCGGCAACCCCACCCGGAGGTCACTCACAGCATGTCGGCTCTGGAGCCACGACACCACACTGGACTGGGACGGCGGCCGAGACACCAGGCGGATCGGCATCTGGCACACGATGTGAAGACGGACCGGCAGCTGGTGCACGAGGCTGAGGCGAGCCAGCAGTTGAGACACGAGAGTGAGGTGGATCGGCAGTTGGGGCACAATACCGAAGATCGTCAGCGGCCGCGGCCGCAGGAGGCGCGTGCTGTCATCGAGCGCCCTCCGTTGGAGCTGTCGGCCGACTCCCAGGCGTGGGAACAGCCGCAGGCGGTGCCGGCGCCCGGTCGGACCGGAGGGCAGCCGGGCGCGCCGGCGGACAGCGCTGACAACGGACGGGCGCGGCGGCAGCTACTGCCGGAACAGGCCGAACAGCAGATCCGACAGCGGGTGGAACACGAGGTGAGCCAGATGCGAGCCGAGCTGCTGCGCCAGACACGGTCAGCGGTGGACGGTGGCGGGCTGGACGGGCCCAGAGAGGCCGCCGCCGACCCCGGTACCTCGGTCGGGTCACGGCCGCCCGCCGACGACCCCGGTACTCCTGCCGGGTCACAGACGCCTGTCACTGACCCCGGTACCCCTGTCGGGTCACGGCCGCCCGCCGACGACCCCGGTACCCCGGTCGGGTCACGGCCGCCTGTCACTGACCCCGGTACCCCTGGCGGGTCACGGCCGCCCGCCGCCGACCCTGATGCTCCGGTCGGGTCACGGCCGCCCGCCGCCGACCCCGATGCTCCGGTCGGGTCACGGCCGCCCGCCGCCGACCCCGATGCTCCGGTCGGGTCACGGCCGGTCGCCGCCGACCCCGATGCTCTAGTCGGGTCACGGCCGGTCGCCGCCGACCCCGATGCTCTAGTCGGGTCACGGCCGGTCGCCGCCGACCATGGTGCTCCGGTCGGGTCACGGCCGCTCGCCGCCGACCCCGATGCCCCGTCCGGGTCATGGCCGCCCCCCGCCGACCCCGATGTTTCTACCGGGTCACGGCCGCCCGCCGCCGACCCCAGCTCACCGTTGCCGGATCAGCAGCAGCAGCAGACTGAGCCGCCCGATGGCGTCGGGCCACGCTCGGAAGGTCTGTCCACCGCCGGTCCGACCGCCTCATCCTGCTGGCGACAGAAGGCGTTCTCGGCCATGGACAGCGCGCTGAGGGGCTTCCTGGCGCGTGGAGGCCGGCCAAACGGCAGCGACGACGCAGCGGTGCGCCGGGTGTGCCGGAACCTGACGTCAGCGCTGGACGCGGACTCCGAACTACACACGGCCTCCACCCAGGTGAGAATAAAAATAACTCGCTGCGCAGCACTGGTGTGCTGTAAGTCATTCTTTTTGCATTGTAGTATGGACTGTACAAATGAGATGGAGACTCAGCTGTACTGGTAAGGCGGAAAGCCGGTCACTATGTGCCGTCCAATGTGGATCACTGACTAGACGGGTTATATAGAGACCCTGGACTGTAGCGCACCCGGTCAGATGGAGACTGTACAGATAGGGTGAAGACCTGCCACTGCAGTACTGATTGTGCTGGTGAGATCATCCTACAGTATTTCCTGCTCCAGTCAAAACTAACCTTAATCTGATATCAAGATTTAATATACAGTTATCATATCCTGGTTACATGAATTCTTGGCGCTCTGGCGAAGAACATAGAAGACGATTCAATATTGCACGGTGCCATTTTCCTTGCCGCTCGAAAACTGCAATCTAATGTGTTATCTAACGATTGGTGTATGCTGGAGTTCAACGCTTTCTATAAAAACAGACACAGTTCGCTGCCCCGTGCGATTTCTAACTGCCATGTCATTGTGACATGTTAGGTCATGCTATAAATAACCGTCCTCGCTTCCGAAGGCGCCTAAATTCTCACGTATTACAAGGGTTGGGAACGGAGAAAGGTTATGTTTAGCATGACCTTACCTGTCACAAAATGCATGGCAGGTAGAAATGGTATGATGGACTCTTTTTTTGTTCTCGTTTTTTATAAAGAGTTGAATCCGAATATGTACTCGTGAATGAACTTTTATATTCTATTTTCAGATTATCGAAGGAAACATCATATTGTATTATGGGTTTAGCCAGTCTTGATTTTGTGCAATCCATAACATTATTCGCATTTTGCAGTTGGCGATGGAGGCTGACCGTCGACCTCTGACCTTTGTGCCTAATCAGTGATACTAGAATTTGCCGATATTTGTATCGTTTGATGTTAATGCTTAACAACACCTGTGTATTTCCAGAGTACATAACAAAGGCAATCTGTATCCTCTTCCACTGATCTTATTTACTTTATTTTTACTTTTACTTTCATAGGGTACATGAAGGTGTTTTGTTTTCTATTCATGTCCCATTCAATAGGTAATGCGAGGCGTAGTATCAGGTTAGTCATAGCATATCCCAACATTTTTTTATGTTTATGAAAATATCTTTGTGCGGAATGGACCTTTAACCTAAAGCCGAGAAGCTGTTCAGCCATTGTGATTTAGGTCAATGAAATATTTGCGAAAGGCCTATTCTGGAACGAAAATTGTTGGTAAAAATGCCAACGCACGAGAACAGCATGCTTTTGTTTGTCAGAGGTATGCCAAGCACCGGACATGCTCGATGCGTCTTAAAATATAGACCTTCCTGATTTTGTTCTCTCGTGAAATGATGTACGCGCTTCACAATTGACACGATTGGTATTGGAATAATTTTGGTAGTTTCCCAATAATTTCGTCGTTTTGGCCAATGCTGGGCCGCTGTGTTCCGGGGTGGTTGGTGTCTGTCATGGAACAGACGGGGTGGGTAGCTAGCGGATCTCGCCCGGTGATCTGAGCATTGTGATGTCTGGAGCGTCAGACGTCTCGCGATAGCCAACACTAGTTGACGGCTGTCGACGACGACCACTCTCCGCCGGCGGTCAGTCACTGAACATCAGCCCTGTGTCCCAGACCGACGCGCCGCCACCGCCGCCACCGCCGCCACCGCCGCCACCGCCGCCACCGCCGCCACCGCCACCACAGCCACGACCGCCATCGCCTCCGCCGCCGCCGCCGCCGGCTCAGTTTCCCGCCTGGTTGGTGAATGTGCCGCCCATGCCAGAGGCGGACAACTTCGTCGCGGCTCTGAACCGCAAGCTGCACTTGCACGGGACGGCGGACGGTGCACGCGGCGTCCCGAGCGAGCCGCACCCGTTGTCGGCGCTGCTGCGGCCGCCGCCCGACCAGCACAAGTCGGTCCAGGTGACCGACTCTCTGGTGCATGATTCATCACGCCAGGCTGGCCGTCACGCCGACCGTCGTCAACGTCATGCCGAACGTCATGCCGAACGTCATGCCGGGCGTCATGCCGACCGTCACGCCGCCAAGTCCTCCGGCGACCGAGCAACAGACGAGGACGAGTGGTGCGGACCGGACCGCTCGGAGACGACGTCGTCCGACTCGCTGGCGTCACGGCCGGCGGCCGGCGGCGGGTCGGACATCTCGTCCCTGTCGCTGCGCATCCCGTCCGAGGCGTTCGTGCTGCCCAGCTGGAAGCGGCTTCGCGACCGATGCGGCCGCCGCGCGCCCGTCGGCTCCACGTCCGAGGGCACGCTGGAGAGCACGGCCGTGACGGCGGCCGGCGCCAACTTCTCGCTCGACTCGTCAGACTCGTCGCGGCCAGAGACGGTCCGCTCGGTGGCCCCGTCACAGCTGGAGGCGAGCGACAGCGGCAGCGGTGGCGGAACGGACACAGAGAATGGCGGTCGGTCGGGCCGCTCCCAGGCCTCCACGACCACCGACGTCGACGTGTCACAAGCGTCACAGATGTCACAGACGTCACATTATTCAACGCTGTCACAGGCTTCGGAAGTGTCGCAAGTGTCACAACCGTCACAAGAGTCACAAGCCTCACAACCGTCACACGAGTCACAAGCCTCACGAGCGTCACACGAGTCACAAGTGTCTGATGCGTCACACGAGTCACAAGTGCCTGAGGGGTCACAGTCGACATCTGCCGCCGACGCCACCCGGACGGTCGAGACGTGCGTGTCGGAGCCGGGCTCGACCACGCAGCCGACCGAGTCTGACGCCGACTGGACGCCACACACCGGCGACTCGTCTGCCAGCTGCAGCGCAGACGTGACGGCGGCCGAGCCGTGGCACGCGCCGCGGCCGCGCCTCTCGGCGGCCGCCCTGCAGGGCGAACTGCGCGCCGAGCTGGGCTACCTCGCCAGCATGGACGAGTCGCTGGCGGCTCTGGGCGCTGCCGAGCGACTGCGTCACGAGGCGCGCCTGCGGCAGCACTCTGCCGGCCTGCAGGCTCTGGTGCAGGTGAGGTCTGAGGTGGTCCTCCGGGCTACAGACTGGTGCAGGTGAGGTCCATAGCAGTTCCCCGGCCTGGTACAGACTCTGATACAGGTGACGTCCGGAGCAGTCCCCTGACCTACAGACTCTGATACAGGTGAGGTCCGGAGCAGTCCACTGACCTACAGACTGATACAGGTGAGGTCCGGAGCAGTTCCCTGACCTACAGACTGGTGCAGGTGAGGTCTGAGGTCGTCCTCCGGGCTACAGACTGGTGCAGGTGAGGTCCATAGCAGTTCCCCGGCCTGGTACAGACTCTGATACAGGTGAGGTCTGGTGCAGGTGAGGTCCGGAGCAGTCCACTGACCTACAGACTGATACAGGTGAGGTCCGGAGCAGTCCACTGACCTACAGACTGATACAGGTGAGGTCCGGAGCAGTTCCCTGACCTACAGACTGGTGCAGGTGAGGTCTGAGGCGGTCCGCCGGCCTGGTACAGACTGATACAGGTGAGGTCCGGAGCAGTTCCCTGACCTACAGACTGGTGCAGGTGAGGTCTGAGGCGGTCCGCCGGCCTGGTACAGACTCTAATACAGGTGAGGTCCGGAGCAGTCCTCCGACCTACAGACTGGTGCAGGTGGGGTCTGAGGCGGTCCGCCGGCCTGGTACAGACTGATACAGGTGAGGTCCGGAGCAGTCCCTTGACCTACAGACTGGTGCAGGTGAGGTCTTAGGTGGTCCGCCGACCTGCAGACTGGTGTAGGTGAGGTCTGAGAGTAGTCCCCCGGCCTGCAGACTCTGGTGCATATGAGTGGTGCGTGTACACAACAGTGCAGGTGAACTGGCTACAGCATGTACATGTTATCGTAATGGATTCCTGAGCTATAATATAACCTGTTTTTTCCATGTTGATGTACATGCTCAGAGGCATTAGGAATCCATTCTTGGGCGTTTTATATGCTGGAACAACAACTAATTTTGTAGGCTGAATTTACCTGTTGTCATTAATGTTCAACCGTTGTTCACTTGGCGTACACCTTAGTTGGTCATTTGATTATGTGAATCGCCTTTTTGGGATCGGAAATGTGGTTCCGGCGAAAGCCAGAGTGATGCAAAAATGTCCTCTGAGCATATCCTTCTGCGGGTGGCAGATATATCAGCTGCTTGTGGGTTACCTAGCTGAAAATTCAGCTAAGGTTCGATAGGATCGTCACACTGGTTGGCACGGTACGTCACGGCCGTTTATAGCGGTCCGAAGGGGACGAGTAGCCTAGGGGTAAGTTGCTCGTCTCACAATCGAAAGGTTGTTAGTTCGAGTCTCGCCTGTCGCTACTCTTCGCCCGCGACCAATCGGCGTGAGAGATTGGCGACGCTGCATGATTCAACGGTCGATGTGTCGTAAAACCAATAACCAACCATAGCGGTCCGATGCACTTTCGCAAGGTTGCACGGTACGTCACGGCCGTTTATAGCCGTCCGGTGTGCTGTCTCAAAGCAAACCTGCAATCGGCACGCACGTTCGTAAACACGAAGTCATCACCACAAACTTGCTGACCCGTTCAGGCATTATTATTAGTGTAAACCACTTGGAATTATTTGAACGAGTCAGAAATACCAAATGTGCATTTGACTGTAGAGAGATGGAAAGTACTTGATTACTTCCACCATGCACTGGCCCCATGCTCGTGATACCACTCATTTTGTATTCTGTGTAACCGGGGTGCTCTTTTCATGCTTCCATTCACTGCAACTTAGATAAAGTTGGTTTGAATTTCGTTCACTGGATATATTGATTTTAAATGTCACCTGTATTGTGAATAAATAATGCAGCTATTTATACTCCATTTTGGAATGTTTTCATTTATGTACTGTGGCATTCAATGTGCTGTTAGCACTGCAAAATCCATCTCATTCTCAGTTCAAGATACTGACTGTCATGAATAGCATGATTGCACGTACCCTCTTTATTCCAGACACAACAGTTGGATCATGCCAGACAACTGAAAGAAGCGGAGAAGAAGCGGAAAAGGCAGTCGAATGACGAGGACAGGAGACGTTGGCAGGAGAAGGTGATGACGAACGCTTGATGCTGCGATGGCGTGAATGCTCTGAGGCGGAAGTTCGGGGTTTGGAGCGTGAATTACCCATTCGTATTACATACACGCCTCTTCTAAGCTACCGCGAGTAATGCGAGCTGTTATTCGCGGAATTTAGTATGCTTGCCGATGGCGAATAATTGTTGTGCATGATAGTCTTACCGGTGCATAGGTATATTTCCAGGTCTGTCCGTATTTGTTCTAGCCTTGCATTTTGCGGCCCTTGCCCCACTGCGTGTCCTTAGTATTTGTGTTCGTCATAGCGTCCTGCTAGTGACTCACAGTTCAAGTAACCGAATATCGTACCAAGTGATCTGCGGGAATCTCTCCCCCAATCAAGGCCCAACGACGGAATGTTCGAGGATTCAGATGGAGGCATTCGAGTTATGTTTCCGAAAGCCGATGAAGTTGGACATAATGCAAGATTGTTCCAAAACCCAAGCTAATTTTGTTTGCATTTGTATTTGCTGCACTCCCCTGACTGAACGGTTGATGACCCATAGCTTCCCGCCGTTGGAAAAACGTTTGCAGCGGTCTGGAAATGTCCCTTTAATAGCGTTTGCACCCTCTAAGCTTCTCGGCTGGAACCGCCAGTGTGGAGACGCGCTCACTCGATGGTCTCCGGATACCCGCCGACACCCGCTGACACCCCCCGACGGGTGCACCACACCCACCGACACCCGTGTGTAGTGTTGAAATAATGGTTTTTCGTTAGGTGTGAGATGTCGGAGCCAGCAATATGACCAGAGTAGTCGAAGCGCCCGAAAGCCCCCCAGATGTCGGAGCCAGAGTAGGATGCCGAAATTTGTCATGATGCAAAACACTGCTTACTAACCGATAATGTATGGCAGACCAGGTCATAGGTCATGTAGCATTATCCGCAATGGCGAGCATAAGCATGTTGCATAGCAAGGAGATACTGTTAGAAATTAGCTATGAAGACATCATAAAGACTCATCAAGAAGTACTATGTGTAGACTTCTGTGGAATGTACGTCGATTCAGTGTTCAGTGGCGCAGTGATATATTCCGCCGTATTTCACCACTAATTTATCACTGTGTCGGCACCCTCCGACGGCCGCAGCACACCCGCCTGACATCCGTCTCTGGGCGCTGTTGCAGCGTGACGAGTACGCCGCGGCGACGCAGCGAGTCATCGAGGCGCAGGCGGACGCCACGCGTCTCACGGCCGAGGCGGCACGACAGCTGGCAGCTGCCCATGTGGCGGCGCCACCTGTGTTGACGGTGGCGCCGCCCGCGGCCGACCCCGGACACGTGGCGGCCACGGCCGTGGCCGCCGTACAGGAAGCGTTCAAACAGGTGGGGTGGTGACACCGGAGCGGTGAATCGTGCAGAAGAAAATCAGGAAGCATGCCACTGAAGTGTTTTGCATCAGTATTCACCTCAAAAGTACATATTACCTTAAGGTGATCCAACACATGGGTGGGGATGGCTGAGTGGTTTAGGTTTGAACGCTTGGTACCAAAGGTTCCAGGTTCATCACTCGCACCCCTCGAGACATTTCTCGATTCTGCGGCCTACCGGCCGAACAGTATGGACGACGCCATTTACCGTGACCATGCATAAAGTGCGTCAAGAGCCATCCAATAATGTACGATCAAACACACCAGTCGTGAAATATAGATTTGTTACAATTTTCATCAATCTGATCCATTATTTCTATTGTATAACCATTCGTAGAGTGTCGATATTGCTCATTACCTATTGATCTGTTGTATGTACCTTTATGACATGCACATGTTGTGTTTCTACCTATTTGAGCGCGGCGACTGTCAGTGGTCTCGTGGCGCAATGGATAACGCGTCTGACTACGGATCAGAAGATTCCAGGTTCGAATCCTGGCGAGATCGAAACTTTTCGAATTCGACAACTATGAAGCGTAGACGTTCTGTGTGCTTCGTTTCTGGCAGTTACGCTTCGGGAGGTTTCGTTGTAACAGCTGACTTCAAATATCAGTAGTCTTCTCTTACTCCATTGTGCTTTGGCACGTTGCAAAATGTTGAAAGTCGCGATCTGATTAATTCTGTTAGGATGATTGCATAGGTTACTGTACTGCTACTGTACAGTACTGCTTAGGCACATCTCAGTGTGCATGCAGTTGTACCATGCCATTCATTTGCGAAACAGGAAGAAGCAACCTATGCATTTATTATAGTTGCAACTCATGGTTTGTTCTTATCTGAGCCGGCAATAAGCAACTGCAACCAGAAACTCCATATCGTTACATCTCATATACACCCTTGCAAAGTGTCAAGTGAACACATAATAATTTAACTGATGCACAGTTATTTGCTGCTAATAGTATTTGACTGCGTTTGGTTTCCCAGCAACTGATGTTGAACAGGGCTGGTTGAAGCCAAATGTGCCACTTCCTCGTGTTTTATCGTGAATTAAAACGAAGTATGATGCTACACGAAAATGGTGGCCTTCCTGGTGATGCCAGACAGTGATTGGGTCCACTCGTATGTCTCCGATTCTTCGAGGATGTAAAATCCGGCCGCGTTCCGTAGCACGTGTAATCACTCCGAGCACTCCCCCTTGGCATGTTGTCCCAATGAAAACTGACATAACTCTAACCTGCTAAAAGAAAGGGCAGGTAAGCCCGGAGGAACTCCGCATGTTAGGATTGGAAAAAAAATACACGAATATCACGACTTTTCACGTATTTACACAGACGGCTTAAAGGCGGCCTCTGGTGTCGGGTGTGCTTTCGTAAGTAGACAAACTGTTCGATCTTTTTGTTTACCGACGCAAACATCGATTTTTTACTGCCAAACTGTAAGCCATTCTGCAAGCACTATTTTATACAGAAAGACCGGTCCACAAAACACGTGGTTTTCACAGACTCTTTGACTCCTGGCACTGAACACCTTTAACCAGGATAACCGACTTGTTCGGAGAATTACCAAAGTCGTAAAATACCTAGATGACGTCGGCAGAAATATCGTGTTCCGTTGGATTCCCAGCCATGTTGGACTCGCGGGAAACGAAGCTGCCGACATTACCGCCAAACACGCCATTGGTAATGGCGGTGTGGTCCGTCTACGGCTCCCTCCAAGGGATCTATACCCCACTATATTATCAAATATTCGGTCACAATGGCAACGAACCTGGAATTCCAAGCGTAGTAAGCTCATAGTTGTAAAACCGACACTAGGAAAGTGGCTGTCCTCTCACCGAACCAAACGCTGGGAAGAAGTAATACTCTGCCGATTGAGAATAGGTCATACATTCGCAACACACAGTTACATGCTTACCGGTGACGACCGACCTCTATGTCCGCGCTGCTCTTACCCGCTTACCGTCTACCATGTTTTAGTTGGCTGTACACTACTAGATCCTCTACGACGCCAGATTTTAGGGCGGTTGAATACCGACTCCTCTTTACGTTGAACGACTCGAGGTCGTGGCGTCTGGGAATATTTTTACGTTCATTCGACAAGCTCGCCTTGACGTGATATATCCCCACCCGTGAAGATAGATAGCAAAATATGATAGCAGCACCGTAGAGTGATTAAAATTTAGTTATGGGCGCAAAGTGACCCTTGATGTCGACGCGCCCCTAAACTCCAATCTACCACCACCACAGTGATTGGGGTGGAATATACACATTTTCAGGTCAGGTCAACTACGTTCAACGAGTTAGTCTAGGTCAAGTAAGGTCACCTCCAAAAAAAGTTCCACCAGTCATCACACTAATGGATAAACATATTTTGATGGAACTTTCAGCATTTGTTTATCTGTATGGATGCAACGAAGCGCACCAGAGGAGTTTTTCTCTTTTTTGTTCACTTGTTAGTTTTGCATATTTGCCCATAAAGGCTAAAATATAAAATAGGCAAAACTAAATAATAACTAAGATAGGCACTGAACATTTAAAATAGCCACTTTTCATGGCAAGTTTGACTTAAAATAACGTTTCACTGTCCATGGTACCTATTATTAAAATGACATTCAAGAACATTGAGAACCCAAAATTTTGAACATAAAAGTAATATTTAGTTACTTAATTTTTTTGGTGGGAATACAATTTGGGGGCATGGTCGACATCGCTTTCCTTTTCTGATGACAAATAATTATATTTTTTAAGTATTCCGCAAAATGAACTCCCAGAGCCGAAAGCATGCTGTCAGTTGTGACCACATAAACAACATATAATGACGTCACTTTTTAAGGGGATCAAATGTTGAGGTGGTTTCTTTCCTTACTCGTCGAGCCCGTTCCGACGACACTTCTCGTTTTCTTTCAACGCTTAGTTTGGAGATTAGAAGGGGGCACGTATCGACTCCCACCCCACCCCAGACTCCCCACACCACCCCGGAATGTGGTGTGAGGATCTGACCAGAAAGACAAGGCGGGTTAATGATCCATGACTGCTTTTATTTCCTTTCCTCTTTCGGTTGTTTCTCTCCTCCGCTCATGGTTTCGCCGCCTGGCATACGTGGCTTTAGTTTACACGTCGGTGAGTGCGTTCTGAGTACGAACTGAATGACCCCCGACATGCGTTTAACTTCGCCTGCACACTCACTTCGTGTACACGATAACGTTTATATTAAGTTCGCCGCAAGTTGCAAGCTGTTCAGTTGCGCAAATAAGTGCGGTGTTTAGTCCTATGCGGTGGCAGCGCCACCCTGTGTTAAATGTGATGACAGTCTCGTCTGAAATCTCGTCCGACGAAACGTTTGAAATGCCAAAGATGATTGATCGTTTGTTTTTCAACCTAGTTACAAATACAATTGGTGTGATGTGGTTTTACATTTACCGTTCTTATGCGCCGTTTACTGGCGAGGCTACTTAGGTGCCAATCTTTTAGTTCATAGCTGGTTTGAACATTGACTAAGTTTCCTCCAAATAGCTTGAGTTGCCTTTATGCAGTTCTAAGTGCCTCTGTCTTGGCCTTTGATGCTATGCCTGACTATGTCACTATGTCTATCTTTTTTTGTGCCGCAGATTCGCCGGGAAAAGCCTGCTCGTCAGCGTCACCGGCGTTCTCCGAACGTCACTAGCACGGCGTCACCGACAACTGGCTCCGGCCCCGGCTCCGACTCCGGCTCCGGCTCCGGTTCCGGTTCAAGCTCCGGCTCTGGTTCCGCCCGCTCAGCTGGGTTCACAGACGGAGTCCGAGTCAGCTCTGTCTCAGTCACCACCCCAGCAGGAGTGTCAACTGGAGAGGCCGGGCACGCCACTCGGGCATCCTCCGCGCCAGCGTCCGCCCGCACGGGCTCCGCGGGATCCGTCCGCACCGAATCTGCACCGCCATCTGTCCGCACTGAGTCCGCGCCGCCGTCCGTCCGCACCGAATCCGCGAGGTCCGTCCGCACAGAATCTGCAGGATCCGTCCGCACCGAGTCCGCGAGGTCCGTCCGCTCGGAGTCCGCAGGATCCGTCCGCTCTGAGTCCGCAGGATCCGCCCGCACCGAGTCCGCAGGATCCGCCCGTTCGGAGTCCGCACCGCCGTCCGTCCACACCGAGTCCGTCGCTGCCGCTGATGCCTCAACCACGTCATCTTCAGCATCACCTGTCGCCACCGAGCCTAGAGCGGCGACTAGGAGGCGCACCGCTGGTGGCAGGAGTAGCAGCAGTAGCAGCAGCAGCAGCAGCAGTGGCGGCAGTAGTAGCAAGGACAGCAGCAGCGTGGCCGTCACGTCCAGACGCGGACAGCCGCCAGTCTCGGCCGGTTCCAGCGCCAGCGCCTCGACCGAGAGCCAGGCCGACCGGCCGCCGCGCAGGGCTGGCCGCGAACCCACGCCAAAAGGTATGACACGGCCCAGGGCCGGACAGTGCCCAAGGGCGGGGTCATAGTCACAGCTGCACCTGAATACAAGTGAGATCGGCCTCCGACTTGAGGTAGGACTGACGTCACTGAATTGTACCACATCCCCATGCACAAAATGTTAGTCTCACAAGCACAATATTATCTATTTTGTCACTACCCTAGTGGCGCAGAATGCCATGCCACTACCTTAGTGGCCAGCATGCAGAGGTGTGGAAGCATACCATGCACCCTGCCCATATGAAGATGTCTAAACCCGATCATCATGTCAGCATGTGATCCGTTATCCGCCGTCTGGTGTGTTGGCAGCTGGCTTCATTTTGCCGGGTACGCGGGAGGTCTTGTCCCGTATCAGGAGAATAGTTTTGGCCCAAGGTATTGTAAGAAAGTCTGGTCACACTGGGTACCTTGATCCACTATGAGACCATTGTCAGTGATGGCTCACCATTGGGACCAGTGATAGCTGAGCTTGGGTTTGCTGAGTCTAACCACCGCCCCACAGTGGCACTGGAGCCGCTGAACGTCAGCCAGCCGTCGGCTGGTGCGGTCGTGAAGTCTCACGTCCTGACGTTGAGTATGTGTCCCAGTCTGACCTGACCTGACCCGAGTCTCATCTCCGCAGCCAGTCTGTCCGAGTCGCGTCTCGCCGCCAGTGACTCGACGGGCTCGCTGCGTGTTTCGCTGCGCTCCTCCAAGAGCCTGAACTGCCTAACCCGAGGCGCTTTGCCTGACTCCTTCACGCAGTTCACACTCGATGTGGTGAGTGGATGTGATGATGATGAAATGTGGCATTGTGTAGCTTTTTCGTGTGGTGTTTAAATGATTAGGCTAAGAAAAGCGGCAATGGGGACAGCAGTCCCAACTTCAGCTAATTTTTGCATTTTCCCTAATGCGTTACATGGTAGGAAACAACTTCAAATGCCATTTTCTTATGCCCATCCGATTTGCAGCACCTAGCACGTTCTGACGTCTCCGGCTGGAATTCGTTTTTTTAAGGTTGTTCACTGCCTTAGTACAATACAAAGCAGTCGGCCGGTAGTGGCGTAGCCAAGATTTTGTATCCAGATTGGCTTGGATTCCTTCCTCCCCCACAAGTTTCTTTTTTTTCGGAGAACATTCGGCACTTCACGGGAGTACACTTTCCCTGGAATCTCTATGTTCAGACCGAAATGACATCCTTCAGTTTCGTAGGCTAAAAACACGACGAAGGTCGATATTGCATTAGATTTACCCATATAGCTGCTCATCCGGTGCCAAGCGTTAAAGTGGAAAATCCATACAGACACTGTCAGATGTTTACATACCACGCAATATGTGCTACAGCACCTGTATCACCGATGGATGTTCCATGCTTATGTTGACACGAACGTCGTGTTCGTCAGCAGCTGGGAGAAGGGAAGCGTCATGCCGTGATGACGCTGCGGTCTGGCCTCATCTTGGTCTGAGTGCCGGTTTTGTCTGTTGTGTCTGCTGTTTAGGGTGTACCCCATGTCTATTTTGATTTCAGGTCCGTCAACAGCTGCAGGAGGAGGAGCTGAGGTCACATCTCAGGATGACCCTGCTGAAGGTTCAGGAGAAACAAGAGATTGAGAGCACCACAGCCCAAATAAAGCAGCTGGAGATGGATAAGAGGTAGAGTGTTGGATCGCTGTTGTATGTATGGGAGCATGAGAGGTGGCACCTGTGGTGTTTTGATTATGAAGCGAATCTTCCCGTTATGGGTCGCGCTGAATGTCCAGTATTTCTTGAACTGGTAGAGAAAATTAGGTTGAGCAGCCCTGTCATGCAGTTTTTTCTGAGACCGTTTTTACATTGCCGTATACTATGATCGCGTAAAACGCACCAACGTTTTCCATGACTCGTGCTTTATTCGACAATGTTTTGCATACCGACTTGTATCCTGGACCATTTTGTGCGGATATTCTTTTCTAGTTTTACGCTCATCATGGAAGATCCTCAGTAGCACAGTATTTGCAAAGAGGAATATGTGTGCTGCGCCTGTTGTATTGCTCTGAGTTCGTCTGCGATGAAATACCATTGGATGAAGGGAGGTATGTTATTAAGCATGTGTAACGCAAACTTTGCCATGTCACATATCTTACCTTCAAGGTGTGAATTACTGTGGTTATTGCATTTTGCCGCGAAGTGTCGCAAGGCGAACTCAGATTACCCATAAATATTTGTTTTTGATACCGTCAAACCTGAAGAGATTTAACTTCCTAGATTTCACTCAGTATTCCCCTCCCACCAAAAATAAAGAAGACGTACTGATTGCACAATTGATTGGTCGCGCTTGTCTGCCTCACATGTGCGTCACTTTATGAGGTTGGTTGACGAGGGGTGTGGGACAAGTTACCTTTTTGATGGCTGAAGCTGCCCCGAAATCCTTTTGTGTCTTTATTGTATTTGTAGTCTGCGCCCATGCTCCCAATAGCTAAGCTTCGGCCTGATCGAGGAGAGGAAAATAAATGCTTGCTGGGACCAGTGTCCCCTTTAGCATGTACAGTTATATCCCTGCTGCCTCAAACTATTTCCCCGGAGTAGTTCGCTGCATCAGTTGTGTCCCTCTTCTTGGCAGCTATAAGTTGGCGAGTGACATAGAGCAGTTTTTGCTATGTTAACTACTGCGGCGTGGGGGGATCTGCTTCGGGCTCCCTTCGCATCAGCGCCTTTTACACTGTTTGATCTCCCTCCCCAGGAGGTACAAGGAGACTAACGATGACGAGACGGTGTCTATGATACGCAAGAAGCAGAGGGCGCTCATACTGCGCCTGGACCAACGAAAGGCTGATATAGAGAGGTAGGTGACCTATCGGTCTGTATGCTTTGTTGTGCTGCTGTCATCTTGCTCTGTTGTCAAGAATGTTGATATGAATCCCAACTTTATGTAGTTCTTTACGATAGCTGGGCCATCCTTGTGCCACGTCATTCTTGAACTGTATTGTATTGTAGCGCACGTCATCGTCATTCTTGCATTGTAGTGGTATAAAATGCTTCATTGCGCTTTGGTGCACCTCTTGCCATAGCAATTGTACACCATATTTATAAATATTCGGTCATAATATGTATATTGCACCCACAACTATAGCAGGATTGTGCTGTCACCTTCCTTCGTGTGTCAGTGTTTTGTGAGTTACCTCGGTACTCAGTTGTGCCTCGCCAACTGCGTGCCATAGCAGTCAGTGGCTGTTCCACTGACCGGCGGCGGTGCCACACCAGGCTGAAGGAGGCTCAGCTGATTGCGGCCAAGGAGCATCAGCTGATCGTTATGCAGCAGCAGCAGCAGCTGTCTCGGGCCCAGCTGATGGCTCACAACAGCGAGAGGCGGGCGGACGAAAAGGTGCGACGGCCGCCAGGAGTGGCCGACGGAGCCGCCCGGTTGTCTCGCAAACCCCGCAGTACAGACAGCGCACTGTGCCAATGTGGTGAACACGACTGTGCTTCTAGATGGGGTGCTAATGTTTACTGACGTACTTCTGCCTTTAAACATGCTCTCGGCTCTCAGCGTTAAACTGTAAGCATACTCTTGATCGGATATGAAGTTCGGAATTGGTTCGCTGAGATATGTTGATGCCGTTTCCGTTTCCCCCTGCCTGGTGACTACAATAGGATTTGTGACTGCACCGAGATCTGACCTCCAACAGTGCATCATCGCATCTGATGTGATGATGATTGGGTTAGTGTATGGAGCTTAAAACCCCACTCGGTTCTGCCACGTGACGGTACCACTCTGACCCTAGATGGCGGGTTCCTCTTCGTCCTTGGAGGGCCGACCCCGGCGTGGCTCAGTGTACCGCCTTGTCCCCATATGACGGATTCATTGTACCGCTATGCCCCAGCCCCCAAGATGGTGGGCACAGTGTACCGCTCCGCCCTTTGGGGGCGGACTCATTGTACCGCTCCGTCTCCATAGGGCGGGCTCACTGTACCGCTCCGTCCCCAGAGGGTGGACTCACTGTACCGCTCCGTCCCCAGAGGGCGGGCTCACTGTACCGCTCCGTCTCCAGAGGGTGGGCTCATTGTACCGCTCCGTCTCCAGAGGGTGAGCTCATTGTACCGCTCCGTCTCCATAGGGCGGGCTCACTGTACCGCTCCGTCTCCAGAGGGTGGGCTCATTGTACCGCTCCGTCTCCATAGGGCGGGCTCACTGTACCGCTCCGTCTCCAGAGGGTGGGCTCACTGTATCGCCCCGTCCCATCAGAGCGAACTCACTGTACCGCTCCGTCTCCATAGGGCGGGCTCACTGTACCGCTCCGTCTCCAGAGGGCGGGCTCATTGTACCGCTCCGTCTCCAGAGGGTGGACTCACTGTACCGCTCCGTCCCAGAGGGTGGCTCATTGTACCGCTCCGTCCCAAGGGCGGGCTCACTGTACCGCTCCGTCTCCAGAGGGCGGGCTCACTGTACCGCTCCGTCCCCAGAAGGTGGACTCACTGTACCGCTCCGTCCCAGAGGGGGGCTCATTGTACCGCTCCGTTCCGTAGGGCGGGCTCACTGTACCGCTCCGTCTCCATAGGGCGGGCTCATTGTACCGCTCCGTCTCCATAGGGCGGGCTCACTGTACCGCTCCGTCTCCATAGGGCGGGCTCACTGTACCGCTCCGTCCAGAGGGGGGCTCACTGTATCGCCCCGTCCTCAGAGCGAACTCACTGTACCGCTCCGTCTCCATAGGGCGGGCTCACTGTACCGCTCCGTCTCCATAGGGCGGGCTCACTGTACCGCTCCGTCTCCATAGGGCGGGCTCACTGTACCGCTCCGTCTCCAGAGGGTGAGCTCATTGTACCGCTCCGTCTCCAGAGGGCGGGCTCACTGTACCGCTCCGTCTCCATAGGGCGGGCTCACTGTACCGCTCCGTCTCCATAGGGCGGGCTCACTGTACCGCTCCGTCTCCAGAGGGCGGGCTCACTGTACCGCTCCGTCTCCGCAGAGGGTGGCTCACTGTACCGCCCCGTCCCAAGGCGGACTCACTGTACCGCTCCGTCTCCAGAGGGCGGGCTCACTGTACCGCTCCGTCCCCAAGGGCGGGCTCACTGTACCGCTCCGTCTCCAGAGGGCGGGCTCACTGTACCGCTCCGTCCAGAGGGTGGCTCATTGTACCGCTCGTCTCCAGAGGGTGGCTCATTGTACCGCTCCGTCTCCAGAGGGTGGCTCACTGTACCGCTCCGTCTCCATAGGGCGGCTCACTGTACCGCTCCGTCTCCATAGGGCGGGCTCACTGTACCGCTCCGTCTCCAGAGGGTGAGCTCATTGTACCGCTCCGTCTCCAGAGGGTGAGCTCATTGTACCGCTCCGTCTCCAGAGGGTGAGCTCATTGTACCGCTCCGTCTCCAGAGGGTGGACTCACTGTACCGCTCCGTCTCCAGAGGGTGAGCTCATTGTACCGCTCCGTCTCCAGAGGGCGGGCTCATTGTACCGCTCCGTCCGCAGAAGGCCGGCCACGGTGAGGTGCGCTCCCGGCCTGTGTCGAGGCCACCGTCGCCCCTGATCCGTGACTCGGACGCTAGCGATGCCCAGCTGTCGCTGAGCGGGTCGGATTCGGCCGCCGGCACCCTGGAACAGCGCATACTGCGCGCTCTTCGCAAGCTGGAGAGCAGCAAACCGTGAGTAGTGTCTGTGCTGTCTGCAGTATTTCCGTGAGGGGTAATGCAAATGAGTCTATGTGGATGAAAGGAACTAGAACGTACTGAACATGTGTAACCGAATATGGTCGATGGCACGATTCTGCACGGAGTTGACCCGAACAATGCTGATGTTCATCTCCTGGTATGGTCGCATGCTTCTTCAATCACCTGGTTCACCTGGTTAGTGCCCTCATGCCCAAACCCCCTTATGCCTGTGAATCAACAGCTTAACGTTGACAGCAACATCAAAGTCTGGTGGCGTGTGTGCGGGCAGATGCGTGTTCAGGGCGTGCTGTAATGGAGGTGTACTCTTAACTGTAAACAGATGTGTTACAGGCGCACCAAAGCGGAGCTATGCTCTGGACTGCAGGTGAATGTGTGTTATGGGCATGCTGTAGCAGAGCTATGCTCTCGACTGCAGGCAGATGCGTACCGTAGCGGAGCTACGCTCTGGATTGTAGGCAGATGCGTGCCATAGCGGAGCTATGCTCTAGACCGACTGTCATATCCTGATGTAGTTGAAGCGAGAGTCGTTATTGAAATTACTGGATTGTGGTGTTGGACGGACAGGGATCTTAGTGAGCGGGACAAAACATGATCAGGGCTGGAAGAAATAGGCTATTCCTGGATTTGTGACATCCATAACATCATCCTCTCCAAAAAGTATCCTCTCATCCTTCTCGTTTTCAGATTCGATGGTGTTATTTCATAATGATCTGCTCTATGGTAAGGCGCTCACGATCAAATGGAATGTGAACACGGAGCTTCAGATGTCACAGGATTGAAATAAATATATCCTCAATATTTTATTCCCACAAAATTTTATAACCACAAAATTTTATCTCCACATCCAGGATTACAAATACAAAATTCAACTCCGAACATGAATGCGGGTGTTCTGTGGGAAGCTGAGTAACTTGGAGATGGCCTGACTGCCGGGTGTTGTTCAGGGAGCTGAGTGAGCGGGAAAAGGCTTTGCTGGAGCGGCGCCGCACAGTGGAGGATCAGCTGCGGCGGCAGGCAGCCCTGGACGCTGAAGAGAGAGCTGTCCGCAGCCTGGAGCGACGAGCTCTTCGTCACAGCCGAGACAGTGAGGGTGAGCACGACCGGTAGGGTGGACGCGCGTGGTGGAGCCGACAGCGAGAACAATCCGAGACTACTAATCCGACAGCGAGAGCAATCCGTGACTACCAAACCGACAGCGAGAAGAATCCGTGCCTACTACAAATAAGTACCGCATTTTGTGCAAACCCGAAATCTGCTCGCGTTTGCATATTAACCTCTTCTGAGGTGTAGGTGCGTGATTTCGATGTCCGGTTTTCAACTGCAGATTCGCACCTCACATGGCTGTTTATTGTTGCAAGGTTTTATGCGGTTTATGAAAAAAAAAGTTTCACATTAAATATCGACCACAATCAATCAGCCTAACAGCCTAAAGAACAAGAGCAAGCATAACCACGCGAGCATGTATGCGCAGTCATTTTCTTCTGCATCATCATATCACTGCATTGGCACATGTGAACACGGCGCGCTGCGCGAGAATACCTACGGAGTTTATGCCGCTAACACCGATCACTTCACCCACGGAGCCTCCGTCGAAAACCAACAGACGCCTTCAAACTGCCCTCGTCAACCCAGTATTCTTGCGCTTGGAGTAACAGAATATAGTTTCGCACTAGGTATGAAAATCACGCGACGCGGCGGTCGATCTACTTAGTTCAATCTATGTAGAGAGGTCAACGTCTCGTACGCACACTATCCAACCAGCCGTGCACTTGACGGCTACATAAGGTGTCCATTGCATTACAGTGCGCGTCCCCGATTATAATACTGCCATTTTGATGACAAACCTTGTAGTTTGAAGCTGATCATTGTGCTCCCTTCATGGTTTTATGTTGGTCCATACTCCCACGAATATTCCATGGAATACCGCACCCAAGAGAAATGATTTCATGCAACTTCGCCCGTGCTTCCATCGATGAAACCCTTCCGTCCATTTCATCGATGGAATCTTCATGTATATTGCGCATGGCCGGAAACTCTGTTTTCATCAGTATTGATAAAAGAACAAGAATCTTGGGTTATTTTACCACAAATTGACCCGCTAAGTCATATGGTGTCATATAGTGTCATATAGTCATATAGTGTCGCCAACCCCCACGCTGATTGTTCATTAGTGGACTCGACAATCCCACCGGTTGTGAGGTTCGAACCTACGACCTGGCGATAAAAATCCAAGGCCCTACCGACTAAGCTTTGAAGATCCGTCACCAGTGTTGATGCTATCGGGAATGTCGTCTGGTGAAGTTGTTTTTTTTCTTCAATAAAGGTATTCTTCCTGGGTAACATATTTTTGTCAAATAAAAAGTATGTCTTAAACTCCCCATGTCTCGTCAACAAATCTTTCCTGCCCAACAGTGTACGTAAATCCAAGTATAAAGCCTGTGCATGTAGCATTGAGTCTTAGGATTCGTGGACTGCCGCATTGATAAGGGCTTATGAGTTGCCCCTACTCGTATGTGACGATGAGTTGTGAGTCGGGCGCCGTGACAGCCTGTTGGTCGTGCTGTGTTACTATCGTGCTGGTTTGTTTGTCATCGCGAGCATCCGTGATGGCTTCCAGGTCTGTGCTGAACCCGTGAGTTGCTCCCAGTCTGTGTGGAGCAGGTGTGTTGTGGGCTAGTTTCCACTCTGCCGATCGGCCCCGCCCCGCGTGAAGACGTGCTGGCTGGCCGCTGCTCGGCTCCTCTGACAGCCGTGGCGCGTCTGCAGTGCAGACAGAGCCGGACCTGGACTCGTCGATGGAGCGCGGCGGAGTCGACGCCTCCTCGCAGTCTCAGGAGGAGTGGCAGGCCGAGGAGCGCTCAGAGCTGCCCAGCGCGCGCCGTGCAGAGGTGAGCCAGTCGCCACCGAACCGCACGGCTAAGGGGACACAGGTTGGCGCTCGTGCCGGAGGGCTTCGCACATATTGCGAGCCGCAGGCGGTAGTCTGCCCCTCTCCTAAGTCCTCGACAACTGCTGAAGATAGCTGTAAATTTGGAATGGATGCTATGAGTGCATTGAACTCTGCACGGTAAATTTGCTGACCATTTGTCAATGTCCTCAGGGTCAAATAAGGTCGGGGTCGGTGGGCACGCTGCGCCGACGATCCTTGGCGACCTTAAACGCAAGGCGGCTGATCGGTCGACTTTGCACCCCTCCCCTGCCTCGCATTTCCTGCATTTACCAAATGCTTAAACGCGAATATTTTTTCATCGGATACGCTTATCAATTTGCAAAACAGTCACAAGATTGTATTACTTCCCCGCTCGTTTATGAGATGTCGTCGAAACGCTGGAGGGGCGGGCGAATCCCCCTCTGATACGCATATTATGGGGCACTGAAGCCCCGCGTAGGTGACATGAAGTCGCTGAACGCCTGCGGGGAAGGACGAGGGTTGGTCGACAGCCTTTGATGTTGAGGGGCGCTGACGCCCTGTATAGTTTACACGAAGTCGCAGAAGGCCTCCGGGAGAACGTGGCTGACCGGTAGCCTTTGATGTAGTGGTTGCGTTTGTCTGGTTTCCGTGACGTCTGCAGCTCAATCTTGCGAACTATTGTGGATATGGTTTTCCCGGTACCATTTGGTGTGATGGAATGGCAACGTTAAGTGGCATACGTAGCTGTGTGGCGGCAGAATCCAGTGTTTTTATTTCACCGTTGACCATACCAATTGCGGATGACAACCATTGGTGTTTGATATGGTACGGCGTGAGGGAGGCCTGTTTACCAGCGGAGGCTGGGCACAAAATATCATATGCGTTTACATGGCCAATATATGTCATGTTGATGCAAGGCGCGACTTCATATTTAAATGAAATTTATTTTGTGGAAGTGTATCACGCATGATTTTCTGATCGGATATACGGCCTGCGATATCCCTTTCTGTTGCGTGCGTCATCCCCGCTGCTTATCGCTGCTTCATACCCCGGACCCCACATACCGTCCTGCTCTACGTGTGGTCCATCCATGCAAGTTACCACTCTGTACTGCACCCCCATCCCACCCCTTGCTCATCAATTTATGACCCATATTTCTTTCTGCTTTATACGTTATTCCAAAGACTCTACTACACCATGCGTGGCCTCTGATATATTTTACTGTTCAGTACGTCGTCTCCGACTGTTCCAACTGTGGCATCCCTCACTGCTGCACACGTGGTTCCTGACACCACCCACTGCTCGTCCTGCACGTGTGGTTCCTGACACCACCTACTGCTCGCTCTGTGGTTTAGACGCTCCACACTGCTTCGTCGGCCGTCGTGCCAAGGGGCATCCGTTGGTTTTTTGGGACCGAGTGCACGTCAACCGCGATTATAATGGGACTTCAATGAGCAGGAGGTTTTGTCAATAAACTTTGAAAATACCGGCTTTCAGTCCGGAATATATCGCAGGGATCAGTCGAAAAGCCCGCCGGTGTTGAACACCTTTGCCATCTCGAATGTGTACTGTGCGGTGCCGTTTGACTCCCGTTGCTGCTCCGTCTGTGGGCAAGGACATGCCGACAGATAGACAGTTCACTGCTGCTGACACTCGCCTGTGGGTGTGCGTGTGTGCAGTCGCGAGGCTCGGAAGCGGCGACAGATAGACAGTCCACTGCTGCTGACACTCGCCTGTGGGTGTGCGTGTGTGCAGTCGCGAGGCTCGGCAGCGGCGGCGCCCGAGGACTCTGCGGACGCCAGTCGGCCCACGTCCGGCGCCGACGTCACCACCGACATGTCTGAGGTGTCGGAGCACGTGTCCGAGATGTCGGGCCACGTGTCGGAGGTGTCCGAGGACGCGTCAGACGGCACGGTCCTTACCGCGTGAGTCCAAGTTCGCCACCGGCCGCCGGTCATCGTAATGTCGCCTGCGCTGCCGCCCAAGCAGCGGCTGTGTACGGTTAGATAAGTGTGCGGCTCGTCTTCGCAGCAGAGCTTAGCTTAAGCTCCCAGGTGGTGTCGCCGTATTGCAACAGTGAACAATACTAATATATATATATATATATATATATTGATGCACAGGGCTAAAATTGTTACTATGGTATTTTTGTCTGCTAAGGTGGCAACGGATCCAAACAGCTGCCGCAAAGCCCGCGTATAAGTACGTCTGGTGTCGCTTGCTTACTTGGGCGCTTGCACAATTCTGGTAGGTAAATACTATGGTGTTGACGTTTGCTTATGTGTATATGTTACGCTTTGGCTGGATAGCTGGTAACGGCGACTGATGTACTGTGGAGGCAGACAACACCGATGTTTGCCTCCACATTAAATGTTACACGAGTACATGAGTGTTGGCTGCGTGAGGCAGCTGTACGTCACATGGCGCCTCTCTGCCACAGGAGCTCAGCCCGTGAGGTTACGTCCGGGTCGGCGCCGGAGGTCACCTCCACACAGGAGGGCGACGTCCGGGTCGGTGGCGACCGTCAGCGGCGACTCGGCATCCAGCTCCGGCCAGACGCGCACGGTGCGGTCTGGCGCGCGGCCGTCGCGCTCCAGCTCGGAGGAGGGCGGCGGCGGCCGGCCGCGCGGCTCCGGCCCGCCGCCCCAGGTGGCCATCAAGTCGCCGCTGTCGCCGCGGCTGGCCGGCCCGGCGGCCGTCAAGGCGGCCCGCCAGCGGCGCCACTCGAGCGGCTCAGACGACAGCGTGACGCTCAGCCAGAACGGTGAGCCGTGACGCGCCGGCTGCCGGCCGGTGTGGTGGCCGGAGCGGCGTCCCCCGCCCACTGGGCGGCACCACTGCTGCCGGCCGGTGTGGTGGCCGGAGCGGCGACCCCCGCCCATTACTGGGCGGCCACGCTGCCGCGCGGTGGGCCGGAGCGGCGTCCCCCGCCCACTGGGCGGCACCACTGCTGCCGGCCGGTGTGGTGGCCGGAGCGGCGTCCCCCGCCCACTGGGCGGCACCACTGCTGCCGGCCGGTGTGGTGGCCGGAGCGGCGTCCCCCGCCCACTGGGCGGCACCACTGCTGCCGGCCGGTGTGGTGGCCGGAGGCCGCCCACGGGCGGCGGCCGGCGGTGTGGGGGGCGTCCCCCGCCCACTGGGTGGCACCACTGCTCCGGCCGGTGTGGTGGCCGGAGCGGCGTCCCCTTCTGCCGGCCGGTGTGGTGGCCGGAGCGGCGACCCCCGCCCACTGGGTGGCACCACTGGCCGGGTGTGTGCCGCACCGGCGCCCCCCTGGGCGGCACCACTGCTGCGTCAGCGTGCTGGCCACTGCAGGCGCATCCACCAGCCACAGCGGCTGCTCTCGTGCGCGTCGAAATGTGTGTTGGAAGAGACGGATTGTGCATATGGTACGCGATGGGATGTGGAAGGGTGGGAGATGTTCGAATTTGCAGCGGGTAAAGTAAGGATGGTTCGGAGCTTGTCGTCCAGGATTGGCAAGTTACTCTACAAATAACGGGCTGACGGATCTAGGCAAGGAATATGGATAAATAAGTTCAAGATCTGGCAAAATGGATGATCTTGTGACGGCTCAGGATTCGTTTCGTGATGAGTGGCTTTAGGGGTTACTTCACAGACAGTGGCGATGTCTCAATTTGCAAGCGTGCAGTGGATCTGCAGCATGTGACCGGTTAGTTTAATTTTAGTGTACGTTAGTATATAATTAGGTTACCAGCCCGGCGCGGCGTCTGATTTTAGTGTGTGTTACTCTAGGATTACATATCAGCCTGGTGCGGCCCCTGATTGCAGTGTATGCTAGTGTATGATTATATTATCAGCCCGGTGCGACCCCTAACACGCTCAGCTCAAATGAGAACAGTTCGCACATTAGAAACAGCTTTTAACGCCACGTGACGTTGATATAGTTTTCATCGCTTTTTGTATTTGGCGCAGTCACATGATGCCGACCAGTCCGGTGAGTTTGGGTAACAGCATAGGTGCGTATTTTCTAAATGGACTTCTGGGAGCATGAAGTAACGTTCTCACGGGCTAGTTAGTAGTCCAGGGGTAAGGTCCCCGTCTCCCAACCGAAAAGTTGTGGGTTTGAGTCCTAACTGCTGCTACTCTTCGCCCACGACCAATCGACATGAGGGATTGGCGACGCGATATGATCCAACAGTCGGCGCATCGTGAAATCAAAAGGGGCGGGGATGGGTGAGAGGTTATGGTGTTGGGCGCTGAGTACCAAAGGTCCCGGGTTCGACACTCGCGCCGTTCGGGACATTACCCAATCCCGCGGCCAATTGGCGAAACGGTGTGGGCGGCGTGAACCACCCAATAAACAAAGAAATCGTTAAATCAAAAGCCAGCCAACCAATTCCGTCCCCGAATGTTCCCCACGTTCCCGAATGCTGCAGCTTCCCTCCACGTAGCGTAGTGCTCCAAAAAGCTAAGTATAAAGCAGGCATCGGCATTGTGTGGCTCACATGTCTGCTAGCATGTACAAGCAAAAAAAAAGCACTGTATTCTCCATACCAACACTCAAACTTCCTTCCCCAATAGTAGCACTGTCATGTGGACGATCGGACACACGTTCTGCGTATGCAGGTCAGCACGGACATACAAGAGACGTGCTGGGACCATTGACATGAACAGTGATGTTTACATTTTCCGTGTGACAGACCATTGCTGGCGTCCCAACTACATGAAGGGCCGGTGGTTCTCGGGGTGGGGCCATATCCATGACAGACTAACACCGGTGCACCAGAGACCTGCTCTGATCAGAGTGACGTGGAGGGCCGGATCTATGCGCTGAAGGAGGAGCTGAAGCGGCGCAAGATGGAGGCGGAACGGCTACGGCGGGAGCAGAGACGCAAACATCGCGAAAGACTCAGACAGCAGGAACAGTCGCTCCTCAAACAGATCGAGGTGGGCCGTTCGGCTTGCAGAACTTGTGTTTTGCGGTCGTTTTTTTTTGGACAACTGTGGCTGCGTATTCTGTATATCATTAATAATGGAATATCTGCAGAGCTTGTCCACATCTTAATCCGACACCAGCAGGATTGAGATATGCACGTACAGCAGCAATATTGTACATGTGTTTTGCTTTCCTTGTGGGCATAAACTTTGGTCCTATAGTCATAACAAGCGTAAAAAAGGCAACAAATAGTCCAGTCCTGATCCTAGTCTATGCACGTCATTGTGTCTTTTGCAGCGCAAGGCTATTTCGACCCCTGCCATATGATGTTCCCACATCAGCTAGCTAACGAGATGGCGCAAGGGAATCCAACTCTGCTAATGACGAAGTCTCGTCATATTTATAGTTTGGGGCATTGCTTGACGTCCAGTTTAGATCAAATGTAGGATGTTCACGCAAAAATGTGTATACTTCGCAAACAAATAACTATAACTGAGGCAGGTTTACGACTTCCCTGGAGTTCGTCCGACCAGTCCGGGGATGGTCCTTGTGCCGATGGTCGGGTGTTGGTGAGGACGGTGGTGGTTGTGGTGGCAGCGACATCACGCCGTGCTCGACAGGCGTACGACGCGAGCATCCGTCAGGCGGCGCTGGAGCTGGAGACCCAGGTGCTGGAGCACCAGCGTTCAGTGCGGCCGGTCATCAAGCAGCCGCGCGTGGCGGAGCGGCGGGCGGCCCGGTCGGGAGTGCCGCCGCCGGCCGGCTCGTCCGACACCAGCGCCAGTCTGTCGCGCGACTCCAGCACCGACACCATCGTGCTCAGTCCCGGCAAACGGCCGGCCGACCAGCCCGCCGACCAGCCCGCCGACCAGTCCGCTGACCAGCCCGCTGGTTCGGCGCAGATCACTGACGCTGATGTCACCACCGCCGTCGAGAGTCCGACCAAGAGTGACATCACCACCGCCACAGAGAGCCGTGCTAAGACGTCGGCGAGCGCGACGGTGCCGACGGGCGGCGAGGTGGAGACGGTTACCGGCAGCGGGCCGACCGAGTCTGCCACGGTGCGCACGGGCCGCGACGTGGCCACCGACGCCGACGGCTCCGACACGTCGGTCAGCGAGAGCGCACCGACCAGCGGTCACTCACGGCGCAGTTCGTCGTCGGCAAGCCGCTCAGAGCCCGCCGGGTCTCGCACGCGCTCCTCAACTGACGCCGAGCCGCCCGTGCGGCGTGACGAGGCGTCCCCGCCGCAGTCGACCACCGGCAGCATCGTGACCGACGCAGAGGTGGACACGGAGGAGCCCTCCGACGCAGTCAGGCCGGCCGACAGCTGGCCTGCCGGTCAGGTGACCGATCACGCGTCCGACGACGGTCTGACGGCAGAGGTTGCCGGTGCGGCGGCGGTCGCCATCGATGATCCGAGGCACCGCGCGGCCGACGGTGGCGTACGGAGCACGGTCATCTCGGTACCGCTCCAACATCTGGACACCGCCCCGTCTGTCGGCGACGGTGTTGACACCGCGTCACACCTCGCCAGCGGGGCGTCGGCCGACATCGTCTCCAGCAGCTCCAGCGACGACTCGTCTTCAGACACCGTGTCCGCGCCAATCCAGCAGGTCACCGAGGAGGTCGAAACGGCGACGGCCGCTTCGTCGGCTGCAAGCCGGACGGCGTCCGGTGCGCTGGAGAGCCGTCACGGACGGTCGTCCGCTCTGTTGGAGGTGGCCGTCTCCGCTGCCAGTGCTGCCGATGGCGCTGTCGGTGAGCGGGCCTCCGTTGGCACAGTGGAGCGATTCGGCGTACCGCCTGTTGGTGTCGGTACACCAGGGCCGTCGGCTCAGACTGACGGCTTAGACTTGGACACCAGCGAGGGCTCAATCTCGGAAGATTCAGCACTCGATCCACTGGACGAGACGGCTTTGTCCAGCCAGAGGAACGCGGCTGAAGAGCTCTCGTGGTTCAAGTCGATGCCGTCTGTGCCCGCAATCGGTGGTGCTGTCGACATGGAGGCGATTATTGCACCTGAGATAGAGGTGGCCACCGCGCCGGAGATAGACGAGCCTGCTGCGCCCGAGCAGCATGATGCAAATGCTCGTAAAGAGAAACTAGCGAACTCAATTACGGAACATCTACTGCTTTCTCTTCTGGTGGACTCTGTGTCAGTGTCGCGGCGCTCGCTGTCTCCCGCCAAGGACGAGATGTCTACCGTGTGTGCCCCGTCCGCCACAGCGGTAACTAATGAGCGTCGTCCGGAGGTGCCACAGGCAAAACAGGTGGACGTTCTGGAAGAAGAGCGAACGGAGGGGATGCAAAATAAAAAGCAGTCAAGAAAGGTACAAGAAGGGCAGGAGCAAGAACAAACACGAGCGGTTCAAGAGGAAGAGCGACCAGAAGAAGGAATTCTAACAGAGCTGCGAAAGGAAGAACCAGTAGAGTTGCAGGCCGAAGAACAGGTGAAGGAGCTGCGAGAAGTCGAGCCGCCAGCTGGCTATGACCAGGGGGATAGTGATCACAACACATACAGCTCGGATACATCCGTCTCCAAACCGACCACTACGCGCTCCACCAAATCATCTACGTCATCAGAGAGCAAGGAAACAACCTCCGACCAAGAGGACGGCACCTCATCAAAGGAGTCGTCCATCGCGGAGGACATATCTACAGCATCGTCTGGCAGTCAGGATGAGGACAAAGGTCCTGCAGCTGATGACAGGAGTGCTGAAGGAGATGGTAGAAACGCTGAAGGTGTTGGCAATGGCGCTGTGGACGAGAATGCTGAAATTGCCGCAGAGGACAGGAGCACAGACGGGGAGGACATTGGTGGCGGCGTCGCCGCTGTCTGTAGACGGACAGACCGTTGGGGCCTGGAGCCAGACGTGGTCGTTGTTGGTGGAGGTCGTCGTGTCGTGGCAATGGACCCGGAGACGTTGTGTGAGCAGGTGGAGCTGACGTTCTCCATTCCGACCGTGCGCCAGCTCTCGCCGCAGCCCGAGTCCAGGCTGAAGTCGGACGGGTACCCGGAGGCCGGGCTGGAGCCACAGCCGGAGCAGGGCCCGGGCCTGGAGACAGGACGGGAGCAGACAGACAGGCAGCGAGCTGAACAGGTGGCGGACGCCGTGCTGTCGCGCCTGCTGAACGAGGTGTGGCTGGAGATTCTGCGCCGGTGGCGGCGCAAACAGCAGTGGGCAACGCAGGCGGCCGCGCCCACAGCCGGAGACACCGGTAAGCCATCCACCGGCGACCCGGACCCTGGTCTTGGCTCTGGTCCGATCGAGTCGTGCAAGTAGTTCAAGGTATCGTCGGCGTCCAGGTGTGGGATCAGTTCGTGTATGTGTATGTGGGCGTATGTGTTGGTACGGACGCAGTTCGCTAATGATTCTCACTGCAGGCGCGCTATTTCATTGTTCGTGTGCTCATCTTAAATTGCTAGCGTTAACGTGTCGCACTGTTCTGACTCCACTTGACCTGCCTCTTTCCACGCCATCATGTTTCTGTTCTCTACTGACCAGTTCCTGACAAATATTCTGACCTCTATCGACCTGTTCCTGACGTCTGTTGGCATGCTGTTGAACTCTGTTGACTTGAGTTGTCCCACGTGCTGACAAGTTGTGATAAGTGCTGACCTGCACCCACAGCGTGGAATGGTGAGGGCGATCCTCTGCGTCCTCTGTCGCCCCGGTTTCAACCGGCCGTCGTCCGGGCTGGGGCAGAGCAGGCGCGGCCGCTATCCTCACGAGACGTGGCCACACACGATGCCTGGGTCGACGACGACCTTGGGCTGAACGAGAGTCGCGACAACGAGCTGCGGCTGCAGGAGCAGGAGATCGAAGAAGAGGTGAGGAGTGGGGATCAGGGAGGGGGTGAGAACCATCAGTAGGAGAGAGAGGAGAGGATGCAGGAGCGGCAGTAACTCAAGGAGAAAGCGAGGAGCAATGATCGAGTAGAAGCTTGAGAGCGTTATCAGGAGATGGTCGGTGATAGGAAAAGTATGATATTACGAGGAGGAGCATTCGCAACAAATCCGGCAGATTGCGACAGGGGTTCGAGGGAGTGAAACGTCTTTATAGGAAGCGGACACAGATTGGCTGGCTCCGAAGGTCAAGTGGGACGAGTTCCGTGATGCTTGAAGGTATTCTATCTGCTGCTTTTCCCCCTCCTGAACACCTGGGTATGCTGTTACTCGTGGGTCAGTTTGGTGGTATTTCCCCGTCGTATTTATTTTCTAGTGGTCGGCAGGGACAACTTATGCCCCCGGTCCTGTCATTGTCCAGATTACTGCTTCCGTCTCCTTGGATGAGTTCACTTCTGCCACCAGCTGTGCAGTGTGATGCTGGTCGTGCTTGTAAGACGAACCCGTACCGCGCAGATCCGCCGACTGGAGGTGCTGCAGAAGTTTCAGCAGCTGTCCGGCCAGGACGGCGCCGGCCTGTACCTGCGCGAGATCCCCAACAAGCCTCCGCCGCCGTACCGGGAGCCGGCCGGTGACGGCGTGGCGTTGGCGGGCCGCATCAGTCAGGCCGACCTGCTGAGCGCCTCGCAGCCGCCTCTGCACGTGGTGCCGTACGGCGCCGACCAGGTGCTGCCGCTGGTGGAGCGCGCCTGCGACCAGCTGCTGCTGCAGCGGCAGCGACCGCCAGCAGACTGCCAGCCGGAGCAGCAGCCGCAGTCGGCCGACGGCCAGCCGGAGCAGCAGCGGCAGTCGGCCGACGACCAGCCGGAGGAGCAGCCCCTGCAGGACGAGCAGCCGTGCGACGAGCCGCTCAAGGTGGCCGCCCGCCGCCAGTTCGACCGGTTCGCGTTCAGCCTGGCGGCGGCGGCGCTGTCCGAGGCGGTGGCCGACGGCAGCCGGCCGACGCCGCCCGTCTGGCTGCGCGGACGACCGGCGCGCCGACTGGCCGCCCGGCCGGCCGCCGACCCGGCCGCGCTGCGCTCGCGAGTGCTGCGTCGCGTCGCCGTGGCGCTCGGGTTTCAGCCGGCGGCGGCGCGCGAGAACCTGATCGTGCGCTGGGCGCGCAAGCGGCGCGACTTGGTGGACGAGGTGCTGGTGCGCGAGCTGCGCGAGGAAGAGGCCGACTGGGTGACATACGACGAGGATGCCGTCGCCGTGAAGGAGCAGCTGAGCAGCCAGCTGACTGAGGACCTGTTGACCGACGCCACGCGCCAGCTTATGGCCGTCTGGAGACGTCGGTACGTCAAACAGACCGATCTGTGACCGGGCGAAGCCGTGTTCCGCATAGCCACCTACTTGTTCGGCCTTCGTAGCACGGTATGCGGTGAAAACACCCACTGCGCGAGGCAGGTGAGCTGTCGGATGAGTGACGATTGCTGCGGATGGTTACCCGCACAGTCCTGGCCGGGTCTGACGTTTCCCCGGCCATAGTTGCCAGCTGTTGATTTGTTATGCATTCCTCGCCGCTCTGGTTAGTTCGTGGTGTCAGTGACAAAGAAGCCAGGACAAAACTAAAATCACAAGTTCACAATCATCTCACCAGCGCCATGCTGCGTTTCCTCCAACAGCTCGCTACGTCTGTTGGCGTCTATCTAACAGGGATGTCTGTGCTCCCTGCGAATTCGGTTGGTTGTGGTGAGTGTGGGCGATTGTGCAGTGTATCCGAGATGTGTCTAGAGCCAGTGTTGTCTCCTGGTGCTCTCGCCACGTGCGGCCAGATCCGTACTCCGATAGTTGCCATGATACTTGTGAGATCCTGTTCGGGGATCGGTGCCGTGATGCTCGCCACGCGTCACGCTCCAGTCGGCCAGTACGCGTCTCAAACTCGCTCGGTGTTTCTCGTTCTGTCGCGTGGCCGTGCATCCAGCGGCAGAACGGTTTCTGGTCACCCTGGCGTGCGCCGTGTGGAGGAAGTGACGGCCGAATTAGCCGCACCCGTCTGGCTGTTGGCGTGTGAGGGTCCACCCCGCCGTGCGTGAGCATGCTATGGTCGGTCCCGTCACCACCGATCTGAGGCCGCTGTCCTGGCACTGGAGCCAAACGGTGCGTGTTTTCAACAACCGGCTGCCAAACGCTCCGTTACCACGCTGGGATCTGCACAGGCATACACGACATTCTAAAGAGCTAGTGAAATCCGTGCCAGGCAAGACGTTACCGCTTGGTTTCCGTTCTTCCGGAGTGTTGCCGATAGAGCGTCGTCACTCGTGTATTCTTTCCATTCAAATACACGGTTGCGAAGTTGACGGTGCGGCACACCGAGGCAGTCTGTCCGGTGAAGCGGGTACGGCCACCGACTGCTGTATGGGTGAGCGCGGCCGCTCTGGACCACTACTGGTCGCTGGTGAGCAAAGACCCCAGCTCACCGGCCCTCTCCGAAGAGGCCTGCACTGCCGACATTACAGCATAACTGCAAACCAGCAAGGCCACGTGAATATACCGAATCGCGTAGGTGTCGCATCCCACTACCAAATCACAACGGAACAGTGATTGAGCACGCACGATGCATCGCTTGGTCGAACGGTAAGGATGTGGCATGCAAAATGTCTGCAGCACAGACAATCGCACAATGGTATTATATAGCATTCAGCTGGTCAATTCTCAGGAGGTGAAATTGTCTGCAATCGCCCGATCCAAGTCCGGCCGGTGTCGCAACACTGAAGCTACTCACCCGAGTCCTGCCTTCTACAGAGACCGACAGAGAAGCCGTTGCCAGGATTCTAGGACAAATGTGCGTATGGCAGATGTACGTAAGTGCAGATGTACGTTTGACAATTGTACGTAAGCTCAGGTGTACGTATGGCTAATGTACATAATCGTAAATGTACGTATGTAAAATGTACGTATGCGCAAATGTATGTAAGAGCAAATATACGTATACACAAATGTACGTGAGCGCAAATGTACGTATGCGCAAAAGTACGTAAGCGCAAATGTCGACACTTGCATACCCTTGCGTTTGCGTACATTTGGTTAGGTACAAATGTCATACGTACATTTGCGCGTACATACATTTCCTTACGTACCTTTGCCATACGCACATTTGTCCTCACGTATATCTACCATCGGTGCATTTTGCGTACATATTTTTGCGCTTTTGTATACATGAGCTTGTGTACATCTAGCATACGTACAGTTGCGTACTTATTTTACATGCTCTACTTACTTTATATACTTACTTTCACTACTTACTACGTTCTTGCTTTACTACTTACTACGTTCTTACTTTACTATTTACTACGTTCTTATCTTACTACTTACTATGTACTACGTTCTTACTTTTCATACTTTTGCGCTTCCACACATTTACAATTACGTAAAGTTGCGCTCACGTACATTTGCGCATACGTGTATTTGTCCGCTTACCGTTGCCAGGTTCCGGCCAGAGCGCTGCGACAGCGAGAAGCCATTACTCACTCGAGTCCGGCCTTCTGCAGAGCCATCAGGCCGGCCAGGGTGTTGCCGCCGGCTGCTGATACGTCCCGCTTCAGGTCTCCTGGCGTACGACCAGACTCGAGAACCATTCGAGCGGCGCCGGCTGCCTGTCGCAGCCACACACTGGCTACCTCAACACACATCCTCACACTGGCTACCTCAACACACATCCTCACACTGGCTACCTCAACACACATCCTCACACTGGCTACCTCAACACACAGCCGCACACTGGCTACCTCAACACACATCCGCACACTGGCTACCTCAACACACATACTAACACTGGCTGCCTCAACACACCTCCGCACACCAGCTACTCCAACACACAGCCGCACACTGGCTACCTCAACACACATCCTCACACTGGCTACCTCAACACACATCCTCACACTAGCTATTTCAACACACATCCGCAAACTGGGTACCTCAACACACATCACACTGGGTACCTCAACACACATCCGCACACTGGCTACCTCAACACACACCCGCACACTGGCTACCTCAGCACACATCCGCAAACTGGGTACCTCAACACACATTCTCAAACTGGCTACCTCAACACACACCCGCCCACTAGCTAAATCAACACTAATTCGCACATTGCAGAACATTGGCCGACAACGTACAACAGTACCTGTACACTGGCAGCGTCAACACACACAAACACACATATGTAGACACAGCATACTGAGACGCTGAGACCAAGCACATCTTCAGCAGAGATACGAGAGATATATCTGAAGGTCGTCATCACGAATAACTGCACAGCAGTATGCATCAAGTCACGCGGTAACGCCAACCAAGATTAGCACAGTAGCATCCACTAACAGTCACGGAGCAAAACCTAGTCACATAGTAGTGCCCACCAACAGTCACGCGGCAATACCCACCATCCGTCACGCGATAACGCCAACCAACAGTCGCACAGTAACACCCAACAGTCACGTGTCAACACGCACCAGCAATCACGCGATAACAACCATCAATAGTGACGCAGAGGCACCCACCAACCGCCCTACACAAACAAGCACCGATCCCCACAACCGCGGTACTGCTACGGGCAGTCGCAACACCCACCGTTTTGGCTGCCATCTGGATGGCTTCGTGCCAGGACACGCCCAGGTTCACGGCGCCGCTGGCTAGGGCGTCAACAAAGCTCAGCGCCTGCAGCAGAACATACCAATGCACGTGTACCAGGCACTGCAACCCAGCTACTCTTCTGTCCGATTCCAATAATGTAGTGAAGGTCCTTCTTCTTGGCTCGTGATAGACTAGAGGACCCGCGCGTCGCGATAACTCCGAATGCCAAAAATGATATGTTCTCTGCACGATATATTGTGCAGAAAGTATAGTGAATATATAGAGACAATCGCAATAATGTTCCAGGCCGACAGTAATCACTTTCAGTTCTCAATTTGGAGGCCGAAATACAGTTGCTAATTTACGCACGCGACCGACAGCGACAGGTCCGCGCGGCTCGACAGTCCAAACACGTCTCACTGCGGGGGTCTGGCCACAGCCCTTGCTCAGACACGGCCGGAAGGCCGGTACAGGTCGCAGCAGCCGGGCGTTGGCCCGAAAATGCTGACTCGGTTCCGACGAGGGCCGGTGACCGCGTCGCCGGCGCCGGACGGACATGTACGGGCGTGACATGTGCCGGGCATGGTAGGTCGGCTGATTTACGGGGTCACAACACCCACTGTTAGATATTATACGATTAAAACAGTATGTGTCTAGCAACTCTGTTACAATAACAACAACACAAAACACGCTACGCCACCATTGTTCCTTGCATGGATTGTATCTGAGCTCAATTCGATTCCGAACGTCACTGCATCTAGAGCATGCAGGTCAGGTCTGTATCAGAGTGCACAGGTAGTAGGCGCAAACGGGACTGTTGGGGGCGCCGAGGTACCAGTTCCACCACCACCAGAGTATACAGATCAGGGTAAGTCATGCCAAGCCATGGGGAGGCCTTCGCACGGCATTGGTGGTCATTTAATACGGGCAGGCACCGGTAAGCTATGCAACTAATGGGAAGCTATTTCGGCAGTCGCGTCGCGAAAGCGCCTGGCCTGATGACCAAATGCGAGAGGTCCACGCCTCGGACGCCTTGGACGGCCTGTCACTTACGAAGGCCGTGCCGCAGCTGAAGGCGCCGCCGTACACGTCGGCCAGACTCTCGTCCACCTTCTGACACGACCCGAGCGCCGAGAACATGGTCTGCAGTGTCAGCAGCCAGTGGTGCGACAGCTGGTCGTCACAGCAGAACACTGCAAGTACGCAGACAGATATGGATCGGGGATCTCAACCTGGATCCAGAGAGAAGAATATATATATATATATATATATATATATATATATATATATATATATATATATATATATATATATATATATGAGAGAGAGAGGGAGAGAAGGAGACAGAGACAGAGGGTAGAATAACACTGGGGATGAACGCAGTACAATGCACTGGCGAATGCAATTAATATAAAGGTCACGTGCACATACATTTCGGATACCAGACATCTTATTTTCCCGTAATGTGTGGACAAGCATGCACTCTGTCTTGAAGAAATACCAGCGTCAACATGTTTCCTGATGATCGTTCTACCAAAAGGTAGTGCCATACACATATTGCGGCAACTACGAACCATGATTGCCACGAGGATAAGGTATACGTTGAGTGCCAGGGCGTCCAGAAAGGATCTTGGCAGTCTCCACGGATCCACGTGTCTATTCACGAAGCTAGAACTTACCGCAGTTTCCCTCGCCTATGGAGATGGCCAGGTTAGGCACACAACGTATTACATGGAACGCCATGCGATATCCATCTTCCGGCAGGTGTGACATCAGCGTCTGCAAACATAACTGCAGGTGTAGCCATGTAGCATGTAGCCATGGTAGTCACAATCGAGTTTGTGCGCATGCCTCGTTTTTGAGCGCACATGAGTTAGTATTTACTGCTATTATTGTGAATATCGCAGTTTTGTTTTCACGTGACCCATGAAATATTTAAATGCTTTGGCTTGACATGAATACCACAAAAATAGTAAAATTGACCCAAAACTGGTCAAGATTGGTCATGCCCTCTCGAGGAATATAGTCCGTAGGTGCTTTGGGAAATCTTACCTGGGGAAGAACGTTTCATTCGAAATTCAGCTAATATTATGGAACATGGGTGGTTTAACCCATTCAGGTCAGATCCTCCCATCCGGTTTCGGAGGAAGTCCTCAGAGAAAACCCGTCTAACTTGTCTAACTGCTAAGCTAAGTAGTGGACGAAAACGAACGAGATATCATCGGACAGCCCTAGAAGAACCGGGTCCGAAAATTTCATTATTTTTAATTATGAGATAATCTTGACCATAAAAATATCGAGTTTGGTGAAAAGGTGACTTTTTAGCACATTGTATGCCTGTATATCATGGCAATTTCGGCCGTGTGATGCAACTTTGACACTATTTAGGCCATGCAAACCAGGCATTAACCATAAAACACCAGTGCCTATACAGGCTTAGCCCACATTGCACTTTATGGTATTTTATGTTGACTTGACCTCAGGTCACCTGACGGAAGTCAAGCGAAATGGATAGGAAAGTGCGAATTGGATCTCCTGGTGCTTCTGCATGGATACCAAGTTTAAAATGATGCTAGCATTACAGGAATACTACAAAAATATGAAAATTGATCCAAAACTGGCCAACATTGGTCATGGCCTCAGGTCATTCACCTGACCCGAGACAAAAGTATGAGATGCACGTTTCTAAGGCACTGCCTAATCGCACTCATATACCAAATTGCAGTTTATTATTTCTCTAACTCATGTGTATGAGTTAGTGCTTCTTAGACGTTCCTGCGGGTAGTTCCCTTCGGCCAGAGCTAGATCCACAGCCTTACATGACCTGCGGCTGATATTTTCACGTCAGATGCAAAAATGATCCAGGAAAGGAAACGAATAATGTTCTGTTCCGTTCGCACTCGTTTATCCACTACCATTGGGGGCCTAAAAGCCCTCTGCCCAGATAGGGTGGGTTAATTCAGGGTCATAGCAGGAAGTGGCCAGAGAAGGAGCGGTTCTACGACGCCGTGTAACTTATCCCAAAAATTGTTAAAGTTTTCGGGATTCCTCCACTCTATTTTCATGGATGATTTTGATTCTGTGTTGGAAGAAAATCGAATCCTCCCGAGGGTCGTACGATACCAAATACTATATGCCCGTACCATATACTATATACATCGTACTATACGCCCCCACTTTCCTCAAGCTGCCGTATTTTGCTAAGTTTCAAGGACCCCTCCAGCTGCAGAGGCTCCCCTAGTTCCGAAGAGTCCAACGCTGTTCTTAGCCGGCCCTCAAAAAGCCAGAGACTTCTCCAACTCTCAGACGCTCTCGAATTCATAGAAGGCCCTCAAATTACCCAAGTTCCGAGGCTCCCAGCTCTTTGAAGATCCTGAAACTCTACGGGCAGAATCCTTCTTAGGGGCAATCTATCCCTGCAGGAGCCATCGAGCTGCAAGGGGCCATATGGCTAAAAGTGGCCCTTTCAGTTTCAATGGGCTTCTCCAGTGCTAGCTCCTGCTCCAAGCCCAAACTCGAAAACTCCGAGATTCCTCCATCGAGCTCAAAGGCATCAGGGGCACTCAGACTTCAAGGGGCCCTTCCAACTTCAAGGGATTCTCCAATGTCATGGTACCATATCCAAGGGGCATTGAACAAGCAAAGCAGCAAATGAGGCTAAAAGGGATCCCAAAGGTCTAAGAAGTTCTGACGAAATCAGGAGCTCAATTTTAGATATCTGAGGCTATCTAGAGCCAGATGTCATGAAAGTGTCTGTCGTGAGGAAAGACTGTCCACCCAACACTCAGGGAAGAGGGGCGAAGCGCCATCCCCAGCCACCTCCATCTTAGCTACGTCACGAGTTTAAGTTGTCTCTTTATGTCTATGATTGATGGTGTCTACATATTGGTCTACGTCACCATGTTGCAAGCACACGTGACAATGGGAGGTGATCGCAGCCGGCGCGTGTCTTCTGCAATTAGATCCCGTGAGGGCTGAGAAGTCACCTTCCTCAATTAGATCCCGGGGAGGCTGAGAAGTCACCTTCCTCATTTAGATCCCGTGAGGGCTGAGAAGTCACCTTCCTCAATTAGACCCCGCGAGGGCTGAGAATTCACCTTCCTTTATTAGATCCCGCGAGGGCTGAGAAGTCACCCTCCTCAATTAGAACCCGCAATGGCTGACAAGTGACGTGACGCAGCGGCAGGGCTGTCCCGCAGCCTGATTGGCATAGCCTGCAACCTGGCGGGGCTAGCCTGTGGCCTACCATAACCTGACGTGTTTGCGGAGCTACCCTGGAACCCGACGTGACTGTTATGCCGGGATCTGACCACTGGTGTGCGCAGCTGTGACCGACACGACTGCGAGGTCGGCCTGTGGCTTCGATGTTTCTCCGGGGATGATCAATGATCTGATGCTACTGTGGGTTGGTCTGTGACTGACGTGGCTGCAGGGCTGACCTATGACCTGGATGTGTAACGTGGTTATCCTATGTCATCTATGACCTTCCCAACCTGACGTGACTGCGGGGCTGACCTATGTCCCGGACCCGGACATGACCTGGACATGTCCGCGTGGTTGCCCTAACTAGTCTACAATCTCCCTCCCTGATGTGACTGTGGGCTGGTTTGTGACTGACGCGCGACTGTGTGGCTGTGTGACCTGACGTGGCTGCGGGACGGTCTGGCATACCTCTATGATCCGGCGGCGGGACCAGCCCGTCACGAAGGAGATGAAGCAGCGCTCTCTGCCGGCCGTCAGCGCCCCGGCCAGCTCGCCGAACACCGTCTCGGCGACCTGCGGCTTTACGGCCACCACCAGCACGTCCGACCGGCGCACCACGGCCTCTGCCGGCCACGGAAAATGTCACGCGGCCTGTCACACGACCACTGGGTCTGGCTGACGTACTACGGCACCTGTCGTCCACACAAACACTGCCACACGACCAACCGGGTCGGTCGCACATCATACGTCATACAGGCTGTCACACAGGCTGTTAGCATCCATCACAGAGGAGGTTCGCCCGGCATGCCGAGCTCCTGTGAGCTGCACTGCTTGTCACACGAGCTGTCACACCTGTCGCCGCCTGCTTTATAAATTTGTAAGAGGTCCTGCACCATGATGTTGCTTGGACAGGTTTGCACTTCTGTGCTTCACTCCGAAGCAGATTGCATTCTGCCGACACGGAGCCGAACCAAAAAATGAGATTATCACTAAGGCAAAGATGCAGTGATGATAGCCTAGTTGAGCTAAGGGTAATGTAATTGCGGCACCAAATTGGATACGGATGCGGCCGGTGCATCACCATACTGATGACATGTGCGGCCTCTATGTACATACACACACAGTGGACGCTGCATGATCAACGCAATAGATGCGCCCCTAAACCAAAATAACCAACCCACCTCCATGTACACACCGCCAGAATCGGAACTGGTATGGCCGGTAGATGTCTCCACTTACTATTGTCGTTGCCAGTGAGACAGCCCCAGCGCTTCCACACGTCCAGATTTCGGTCGGAGGGAGCGCTCACCATCACTTGGCTCGAACTGGTCACACCTGTGCACGGTCGGTGAGGCTTATCCACCAAACACTGGCTGATCCAGTAGAGGGAAAGGGAGCATTTGAGGGAATTGCCAGAGAATGGTTCCTTGGTCTAGTAGTTTAATCAATAATGTAACATACCTTAGCGCAAAGGCTGTCATTTAGCAACATTACCGATGCCCTTTACAGCAAATTAACAAAGCAAGGAAGCAGACAAATGACAAAATATCGGTGTGAATAATAGCCGGGCACGGGGCCCGCATCAAAACTGAATGTGCACATGCACAATGCATAACAAATCACACCGATGGCGGTGTTCCCACCTTTCTCTAGCAGACCCTTGACACATGTAGCGGCAGTGTCTCCACCAGGGTTGAAATGAATGCACTTCTTCAGATATTCTATCCCTGGAAACATTTTTGCACTCCGGGTTCATACTGAATAGTATGGGCTTCACATGCACTCCGACACAAATGTGGGAACAAAGATGTTAATAAAAACAGCCACAGAATGACACCCACAAAAACGCTGGTTATTCCACTTACCGTTACCACTCAAACTGACCATTTTTCGTGGCAGTTAGCAGCCGGACCACAGATTTACAAAATTTTCTCAATGTCAATAACCGGGAACGCAGACGACGCGCCAACAGCGCTTGTAAGACGCCTAAGACCCTAAGACGCTTGTAACACTACTCAGCGCCTGCGCACTGAGTAGTGTTCTCCAGCTACTCAGATTCTGGAGCCGCGTCTTCGAAAACCTACATCGACGCCACCCATATAGCGGGAAAGTTTGACGGTTTTAAGTGACGTCCTCCGGAGTCGCGGATGCCGCCGATCACAATTGGCTTCGTTGGTGTTTTCTGTGGTGACATACGTCTCTGAACCGATCGTTACAAGGCACTTTTATGACATCATAATAATTGGCAACTTTGAACACATTGTTAACAGTGTCATGCCGCAAACACAATACCTTGACTGTTCCTTTCCGTTGCGCACCGCTATCACATCCGACTTCCGACTGTGGTGTGCTGTAGCGGAGGTGGGTTCGTATTACGTAGGGATTTGGCTGTGTAGGTAGGTATGCGCTCTGAGCTGAGGGTGAAGTGTGAAGTATTTTTGTTTGTTTTTCATATGGCTAGCTTTGCACTGAAACCCACAGTGAAAGGAAAGCGCATTGTTCCTGTGAGCTATGAGAGACGAAGCTGCGCTGATTATCGCGATTATCTGCCGGGCGGTGCCATCAATTGCTCACTTCTTCGTTCACTCATGAATACCCAATATGCTTTGATATGTTTTGATAAAAACGACAAAGCATATTACTTATACATATTACATAGGTACCTACTGACTGCATAGGCCTTTCAGGTCGGTTACCAGTAAACAGATCCCCTACATCAAAAATGATATGTCCATGAAAATGTACTTCAGGTATGCACTCCGATTCCCAACACGGAAAGTAAGTTTCCCACTTTGGTCTCCGCCGTCACCAGCTGAACCCTGCACACACAGAGCGGCAGTGCCCCACCCTTCTCCAGCAGACGCTGTACATACAGAGCGGCAGTGCCCCCCTTCTCCCCTGCACACACAGAGCGGCAGTGCCCCACCCTTCTCCAGCAGACGCTGTACATACAGAGCGGCAGTGCCCCACCTTTCTCCAGCAGACCCTCCACACACAGAGTGGCAGTGCCCCACCCTTCTCCAGCAGACGCTGTACATACAGAGCGGCAGTGCCCCACCCTTCTCCAGCAGACGCTGTACATACAGAGCGGCAGTGCCCCACCTTTCTCCAGCAGACCCTCCACACACAGAGTGGCAGTGCCCCACCTTTCTCCAGCAGACGCTGTACACACAGAGCGGCAGTGCCCCACCTTTCTCCAGCAGACGCTGCACACAGGGTGGTAGTGCCCCACCTTTCTCCAGCAGACCCTCCACACACAGAGCGGCAGTGCCCCACCTTTCTCCAGCAGACCCTCCACACACAGAGCGGCAGTGCCCCCACCTTTCTCCAGCAGACGCTGTACACACAGAGCGGCAGTGCCCCACCTTTCTCCAGCAGACCCTGCATATACAGAGCGACAGTGCCCCACCTTTCTCCAGCAGACCCTGCATATACAGAGCGACAGTGCCCCACCTTTCTCCAGCAGACCCTTGAGGCAGGCCTGCGCGATGGCGCCGGCGCCGATGAAGCCAACTGTGCGGCTTCCGAGTCCAATAGAGTAGGTGACACGACTGGAGTCCTGCCGACGGCAGGCCAAGGTCAGAGCGACTAGCAAACGACGCTCAACCAGGCTGGGACAACATAACCTTTGAGTGCTGACTACGTGGCAGACGACACATCCACAATAACATGCTTCTTATACTCAAGGGCAGTCTTATACCACACCTCTACTGCCCCAAAGTTTTGTTTTAACTGCATTACAACATCTGGGACATAGACAAAGCGTTATGATTTGCACAGCATTCCTTGCCCCTAGTACTTCAAACGTGAAATAACGTCCCCAACTTCTCCAACAGATGAGAGAAGAAGCAGCGAACAGCACAGATGCTTAGGTTTCAAGCGATTGAACAGACCAATCAATCTGTGATGACGCCGTCAAATGAAAACGCTGCAAGCAAGGCAAACAAGACAACTTTGCCTTGTCAAGCAAGGCAAAGTCGATGGAATGTTTCTGAATGTTTCTGATCAACATCCAAACGTGCTGCTGGTACCGGGTTCTCTCAAACACAACTGCGGAAAACTAAAACGAATAAGGACACCCGAGGCAAACATCGGTTATTTGACACCGGCCACAGCGATGCACACACCAAATATGCATGGCAAATCATCTCAACTCTTTGCATGTGACTCTCGGCAGCATTACGTCCGATCGGGCTGCAGTGGCACAGAATTGGGCGCCCGTTGGCACAATGGGTGCCCAAAATGGCCTACAGGTTACGGTCATAAAGATACCTGCCACTTTTAGCATTTTTAAAGGACCGTATCAGTAACCCTAACGCTATATTCCCTTTGGCACGATTCTTGCAGCGTGCGGTATGAAGTTAACTTTTGGTTAAATAGCACTGTCAGCGGCAGACGACGAACACACTGCCTAATGGTGTGTTGTTGATCGCATAAAATACTATCGAATCAGTGAGTTCAAGGCGACGAATATGGCAGCAATATCTTTCCATGTCGCGCCTTACACACTTCCCGCTTGTTTATTGGTTGGTTCGCGACACATTTTATGCACATTCACGGCTAATGGCGCCGCCCACACTGTTTCGCCGGTGGGCTGCGGGATTGGGAAATGTCCTGAGTGGCGCTAGAGTCGAACCCGGGACCTTTGGTACCCATAGCCCGACACCTTAACCACTCGGCCATCTCCGCCCTTTACACACTTCCCGAGATGCATGTCAGAGTTAGAGCGCAGTCGATAGAAGTCGGGAGTGCCGGTAGAACCGGGACGCGGTGGGCGGAGGTGGTGCCGCCGCACGGACACTGACCGAACTACACGCGCGCAGTCCGCCGTTCGTACTGTATAGGAGACGTCCAGAAGCAGGTCACTGGCGTCCGCCTTGGCCGCCGTCGGTACAGGGCAGGAGACCGGGTCGGCAGCCGGCAGTCGGCCGAGGGCCGGCACCGTGCGGCGGCTGTAGCCGCGGCCGCGGCCGCGTACCGAGCCGACGTGCGACGGAGCCGACACGGGCGGCTTGGTCACGTGACGCTGGTGCTTGGTGCTAGTGGCGTGCGTCATCAGGTTCTTCAGGTGGCACGTGAGGCCGCACCGGCAGAAGCGGCACCAGGCTATGTACTGGTCGCCGGGCACACCCTCCAGCCAGTCTGAAACAGGGCACGGCCCGTGACGGTCTGGTCTGGGATGGTGGACGGCCCCCAGCCGGTCTGAGACACGGCACGGCCTCGGCATGGTCTGCAGTCGATATCAAGCAGTGTGATCAGTCTGGAACGATCGAGTTGTGTGAAGCAGAGCACTGCTTCAGGCTGGCCTGACGCAGTCCAGTGTCAGGGCAACGCGCAACACGTTGTCGTCTCAGAACATTCATTGTCGTGCGAACATATATTGTCATATAAACAAAAATGTCAGCCCGCTTCGCGCGCCGAAAGCGGTATCTGTGTGAAGACATCCCCCCCCCCCCAAGAAAGTCATGACTAGGCCACTGGACGTAATTACTACTATGATGGACCGTCACCGACCAGGATGGGAACAAACTGCCCCTATAAATGCAGCTTCTGTCTCTGAAAAGTGTGTCGTATGTCGAATATCTCTAAGTTGAACCATGTCCAATAAAAAAGCAACTCGACAGGCAGGTGAACCGTAAGGAAAACGGGCGGTACTGAGATAGTTCTCTTAATCCTCAGCTTAAGCTTCGCACTGTGATCCAGTGAGTACCTCATCACAACATCGTTAGCCGCCAAGAACTTCCATAAAAACCGGGGAATAGTCTAGGGGTAGGTTGCCTGCACATAGCGTGCATTGTCCAATTTGGATCGATCAGAAATCAATAAGCATCATTAATGTCTTCCGATCAGCAACATACGAGGTTCGAGAAATACACTCAAGCAAGTTATAAGTGGCCTAAAACACTTCTCTCCGAATGTTTTAAAATGTTTGTACATCAAGCGACTATCGAGCTGCACTCCGAGGAACTCGGCGATTCAGCGAACAGAAATAGACGCACCATACAACTTGGTGTACACATCTTGACAGCACCGCCTGCGACAGAAGTGCATTGCGCCCGTTTGATATGTGGATAAGCAATATCCCATCCCCTAGACGAGTAGTTTAGGGGTAAATTGTCCGTCTCATAATCAAAAGATTGTGGGATCGTGTCTCACCTGTCGCTATACTTCGTCCGCGGCCAATCGGCGTGAGAGATTGACGACGCTACACTACTCAACGGTTGATGTGTCGCAAAGCCAATAACCAACCAACCGACCATAAAAAACCTTGTCGTGAGTCAGATTATGCGAGACAATAAACTCGAGCAGCTACCTCAAGCCGTTTAGGATACGTGGCTGCGAATACCCGCATAACAATGAGCATTTGGCATGGAGCACATTGGGCTAGTATTTGGCCTAGCACTGCCACAGCCACGTCCCCTGTTCTGGTAGGCAGTAGGCTGTCTGCGCACTGATTCCACACAGAGGAACCGATAGCATTCCGCTCCGACAGTTGCCCGGCCATCTTTGCATCTTCAGTCTAGTGCTGATGTCAGTGGAGGTGAGTGGAGGACTGGTCAGCATTCGTGTGTCGCAGTAATCGCCATCAATCTAGTCAATCTAGTCTTCTCGCCAGCACTTGCAAAAGGTTCTAACCGTATAATCAGCGTCGAGCGCACTGCATCATAGCGGTGGCGGTTTCTCCGCGAGGACCAGCGAGCCTTGACAATCGAACATGAGAAGGTGCCGACAAAATGATTTGATTCAAGATCAGGCCCACGTGACACTGGGCGCAGAGGTTAGAGCAGAGGTAGCGTAAGGTAACGTTGAGGTTAGCGCAGATGTTAGCGTAGAGGTTAACGCCAGCCCATGCAGCTCGGTGTTGAAGTCGGCATTGTGGGTGGAGTGTCCTGCCGTGAGTCATAATCTGGAGGCCAGTGTCGTATTTAGTTTCTCACAATTATCCTCAGGGGAATGGGACAACATTCAACATAAACTGAAGTACAATTTTGAATCGGAGTGTCGGAGCGCTAAAAAAAAAAACGGAAAAAATATAGGACACGCGAACAACCAGGAGCCATTAACACTAAAGCCCATGTTGACTTCTGCTTCTAACTCCTCCACGAAAACTCGCTGGAAGTGTGCGCCGACCGCTAACCTTTGAGTTGCGGTAGCTGTTGCCAGGAGTGGCGGTACTTCTGGTACCGTCTGCCGGGCGTGCCGACAGCGCCCTCTGCCGGCCCGGTGATCTCGCTGCTGACCACCGTCTCATCCATTGCACCCTCCAGCACCACCATGGGTTCGGTCGACTCACACTGTTCGCCCGACGCGTCCACGGCGCCCTCGATAGATGTCTGTAAATATGACGTCACACCGTCATGGTAGATACCAGATGTCCCCCTCGCCAGCACATTGATCTTTCTCATACCGTCAAAACACCATTGCGTGATAATTAATGGCCTATTCTAGGGCGCAGAATAAGGGTAAAAAATTAATCGCACACTCTCGCTCGACATCACCCAGTACGGCGTTCTGCAATTATATTATTTCTTTTAATTACATTTCGTTCTCGCGCTTCATATCCAGGAACAAGTTAACATTACTACCTTGATGCAGGCTAATAAATGCTATTTGTTATGCCGAAAAACAAGCGATTATCGAGAAGCGCATTGCCTTCTTGATCGAGTTTCTTGTGAGGTTGCATGTATTAAGCGTGTGCTTGACGCACGATATCAACTCCAGACGTGCACATGCGTCCACGTCAAACCAGCTCAAATTTGTGTTCGTAATCGGATTCGAAGGTGGATTATCAAGATTTCTTCCGAGATAACCCTAATTTTTCTCAATGGGTTGACACGGATACGCATGTTGCGAAGTGACACATTTGAGCGTGTGGCCAACGGGGGTCGGACTCTAAGTTGGGTCAACGGTGCAGCGGTGCTCTAGGCGCGTCGAACATTCAGTGTTTTGTGTTAAATATCTCAAAATGTATCGTTTTATTTAGTATATTTTGGGGTGCTGAGGGGCTGGGGACAGGAGTTGACTGCACCTCTGTTGATGAGTACCTATTGAGACCTGTCACCCCCGTCAGTTAATAAGTATCCCAATCGCCGTCCCCTTCCGGTGTTGGAAGATGCTCGAGTGGGCGTGAAACGAGAATAGCACGCAGTTTTACTGCTTTCAGATCTGATTTTATTTTGGTATTCAGATTTAAATCAGAAAAATCAGATTCACGATTTTCGTAAATGGATTTTTGAGAATAGAGGCTTATAAGTCGCATATTGCCTTGATACTGATATTACCCTGGATGCTTTTCTATTTTCCATATCGCATGTGTTGTTTTGGGGGCCATCGTCCCAAACATGGCGGTATGCTCAACTAGCCAGATTTATCGCTCGAATCATAAAAGGATGTGAAGGAAGGGGCAAAGCAGGGTGCCATGTTATGCCCACACTTGCTCATAACCAACGAGCGAATAGCCTCGTTATACAGCACACGTACTAGTTAAGTTGTGCATATTAGCCCGTTATCGGGTCTATTTTACACCGTGGGAGGCGAACTGGGAAAAAAGAAAGGAAACATTGCCTTGCTTAGCCTGATCTGGAAGGTGAACCAAAAGTACTAGCTAAGAATACTTGAAGTAAATACAAAGGTTCAAGGATGTACCAACAGCATGTCATTTACCGCATCTCTCTATCTTGCAGGCAACACAAGTTAGTGTGAGTTAAATTTGCCCTGCCGCACTGCAAGTTTTAGACACTTATCCCGCACTTAACATTATTTTATATTATTTCTAGAGTATAAGAGAGCACACCGTCTCCCCCGCTTCCCCTCAACTTTTCTTTCAGTCGAGCGTTGACGACCGCATTATGGACCGGCCCCCACCCTGGTTTTGAAACCTAGGCAAATAAGGTGGCCCATGGCATGTCCCATGGCCCATCGCATATAAGATGCATCAATTTTTATTCGCTCAGGTGACCTTTGAAATTAACCCTAAGTTAAGTCCAATATGCAAGTTCTCCGCTGCAAGTTTTTCTCCGTCACTTCAAGATACCGGGGGCGGCTGATAACCACAAAGACGAAAATGACACCGGAGATAGATCGACACAGGCCAAACATATCCACTGTTGTCAATGGCACTCCTTTCCTCCACCATCACCACACGCACACATGCACACACACACACAAACAACACACACACACACACACACACATACATACGGACACAGAAAGGCACAGGAGCATATGAAAAGTATGGGTTCGAATATATTTTTTTAGTCGATTTGGATATCTTCCCATGCAATGCTCATGCAAGGAAATGAGTTGCTGAGGCTTTCGATAAGTAAAGTGAAGAACGGGGAGGGGGATGGACCTAGACACCAGGTCCCGCGGGTTCCAATATTCAGAGGCGGATCCAGTCATTATCATCCGGGGTCACATTTCCTAGGTGGGGGGCGCCTTCGGAGAGAACATTCGTTGGGCAAGGTGAGGGTGGATGCATCTGAGTATACCGAAGTGGCGCTTTTTTGTCTTCTTTTCAAGGGCATCTTTTACCTTAAAATGGACGTGTTGAGAAGAATTCCGTCGAGAAAAAGAAGGGAAGGCTCAAAAATAATTATGCTGAGTAGGGGGGAAGTTGCTACCACAAAGTCCTCTCATACCTTCAAGCCTCTCCCAGCTGGAGGGGCGGAATATGTGTTGGGGTGGGACATAGCCCCCAGTGTCTCTTCCAGCCGTATTCGCATCTGGCGCCCGTGGGCGACATCACAGTAAGTGGTCCATCATTGGTACTTACACGGTCTAATTGCGTCGAGCCTCATTGAGGAAATACATCACAGACCACGATCGAAAGCTCTGCAGGGCCTTCGATCTCCTACATCAATCTCCTGCATCAATCATGGGTCCATGGACCCATGATTGATGCAGCATGTAAGGGACACTATAGGTCATAGAACAGTCCTCTTAAATAAATGTTGCAACTAACTTTTAGAAATAATAGGTTCATGTCGTTAGTTGGTATGGCATATTCATGGAGCGGTAGTTGGTACGGCCATATTTTCTTCACCGGTCTTCCCACCCACCAAACATGTTCTTCGAAGGCACCTACCTCAACATAAGCCTGAATCCGCCACTGCACAGCCATGGTGCAGGAGCCTATCTGTCCACATGCACAGGCAGATAGATACATAAAGACGGTCATATTGCATGCAAACCTTGAAGGAACCCATTCATCACATTTAAAAAAACGTTTCCGATGAAAGCATTGAATAATCGTGCAAGGGACAGATCATACCTGCAGTCTGAATCGGAACTCTGTAAAAGGAACATGGAGAAGCAAGTCTCCTCAAAATGAAACTCTAAGCAAAGCGAGCCCAAGGTTTATCCAAAGGAGGAGTTGTACAAAGTAACACTCACGTCCAATACTTCCATTGCACAGTTCTTCGCTGCAATTCGCATTCGACACGATCTGCAGCCAATAATCCACCAACACCCCGTGTTAATCCACTACAATAGCGACCACCACAACGACCACAACTACAACCCAACCACCACGGAAAAATAGAGGAGAAAAAGTCTGCTCAAAAATTAGCTCCAGCTGTAGATATCCAAAAGCCATAATGCATCTCTACATTCCGGTATAGTATTCGCCTATTTTCAAGATCAGTCGATCTCTCTTATCCTTCAGATACAACAAAAATGGTAATGTAATTAAGAAGAATAAAAAAATTAGTCAACTTTATGCTGGATAAATCACCACTTCACGTCTAGGCCAATTCTTGCGCATAAAAGTCAAACTCTCGTTTGTTTACGGCTGTGGGCCCCTTACGCCCCTTGTTTGTTTACCCCTTGCCCTTACGCCAAAATTTACCACAGATCTCGACATCTGTGGTGAAACGGATCGTAGTGAATATAAAATGTTTGTTATTCTGGCATAAATTGTGGTATTTACCTACATGAAATAAGCTGATACCCCAAATCATAAAAATGCATGAACCAGATTTGCTAAAGCTTACCAGAGGTGTACAAACAGGAAGTATGGGCCATGATCTCCCATTTTATGCAAGTTTAAGTGAATTTGCAGCTTATGATAGTTTCTGATTTGTGGGAATTGTATTGGTAAATTTGTGCTTTGAGTTGTTTTATGAATTCTTGGAATGTATCATTCCAATGTAATGTATGAATGCAAATAAGGTTATGTTGACCACCCATTTTCTGTACATATGCTTCCTTTTCAGGTTGTGAGAAAAATAACACCAAAAAAGAACTGAGGTAGCCAATATATGAGTTTCAAGCTATGTTATATGATATATAAATTTCCACCAGGGAGCAGGTTTCATTTTCAAGCATCCCAAATGTATTCACAAAGTTAGAACCATTTTGGTCAATGGTTGGCAGAGGATCTGGACCAAAGAATGTGGCAAAGGGCCTGACTTATTGACATTGGAAGCCAATTTTTATATGCTGTGGAAGATGTATTCAGTAATCTGGTTTCGAGTTGAGCATTTGATGCATTAAGATAACATCAAACAGTTCCTGGTCACATTTTTGTGCAGTTTCAGGTGGCTGTTCCAGTTTTGAAGAAGGAGATGATCAACTTTTGTTGAGATTAAGGCTTTTTGAATATGTTCCCAGACACTGACCCATGTGTGTTTATTTATGGTCCAGAATCCACAGTGGTTAATGACATCATACATGGTGAGTACAGTTTACTGTTATGTTAAAACAAGCGTGCACCTGCTCAGAAACTGCAATTTGTATTGACTGGTTATTTTGTTCCTTAGTTTTCAACAGCTGAACTTTGAACTAACTAGTTATACACAACTGCTTCAATGTTTCAATGTCATCTGTGTATCCAGCAGCTTGTCAGGCACAATTGTACTACCATTATATACATTAGATGAATGGGAAAATGCAAGTTAGCAGATAAAAGTTTAAAGATGGTGGTGCTTGAGTGTTTGCAACTCATCTGACTGCTAAGTCATATTGCATCACAGAATATTTGAAGAAGTGCAGTGGAATTGCACACAAAATGTCATGTTCTATGTATGCACAGCTTTGAGAAATGGTGATAGTCTTGTATGCTAATTTAGTACAAGTACAATGCATTATTTTGGGAGAATATCTCATGCTCTGTGTGGTCTGTTTCAGAGGTGGCTGGTTCAGTTACAGCTCAACGGACAGATTCAGAGTTTGTGGTCTGCTATCCATGGCATGTGGAAAACAAATACTATACAGCTGATGTACAGCTCTGCCACATGCAGAGGAAAGGACTCCCTGACAAGGCCCTGGCTGACAGGTGCCAGGCTGTTGTCATCTACTTCAACTCTGATGAGGCAAGCCCTCAAATCCCATGTTGTGGAGATGACCTGATTGATTTGTTTGTGCATTTCTATTGTTATATGGTACAGCAATCTATTTAAAGCTCTGACATTTTGGCCCTCCAATATTCTCAACAGAGGACTTTATATGCATGGCAAATTGATAATATGCAGGCCTAAGTTGATCATGATTAAGTGACAATGGCATGAATGAGGGCCTATTTGATGCACAAACAACCTGAGTAATCATTATAGCTATCATCACAAAATGTTCAGGGTGAGTAAAATCTTGCCATAGCTCAAATTCTATAGGGATGAGTGCAATGTCAAAGGTGCAAAATTGAATGTGTGGCATATTTGTGTTTTGTTTTCATTTGGTATTCTTGTTTTAAGTGCAGTGAAAATACAAATATTCCCCATGGAAGAGTGAAAGCATGGTTCAGTGATATCCCTAAGCATGGTTGTGTTTGACCATGCTGATGTGCTTTGCAGGAACTTTAATACCCCTGCAATGCAGATTAATGGCAGTTTCCTCTCTTTCTGGTTTCCTACTAATGCCTACCTTGGCTTTCTACATGCATTTTAATATTTGGTTTATGCTGTGAAGTGATATTGTGGGCAATACAAGCTCCAGATGCTAATTTCATTAACAATGTTAATATGTCAATAATGTTAGTTTCCCAAAAATTTCAGCACCATTTTTAATATGCTGTGAATGCCTACAAATTTTGGAATATTAGGCATGTCTGGTTGTGATGAGCATGTTGTTGGTTTGAGCCAAAATTGGTCCAAAGATGTCAGAGCTATTGCAATACAAAGCATATCCCCTTTCTGTCTCTATTGCCACCCTGCATCCTCCCTGGCAAACATTGTAAAAACAAATTCCAATTGCCATGCAGCTCACTCTGCTATGAATCAAGTACCACCTTTCACTAACAAATCAAACCAGTAGTTTTTTATATCTCAAAGGGACACAATCAACTCTTCCCTCCCTCCCCCATACCGGAATGTGTTCTCGTTTTATAGGTACCACATTAACCGCAATGCCAAGTGTGATCACTTTTTCCTTGTCAAATTAGCTCATAACACAGGATGAATGAGAGACTCCCTAACTGTCTAACCATTAACCAAGAATGAACTTTCAGGTGAACGGTTTGGATGAAGTTGACTCTATACTTGCATTCACTAAGGAGTTTGAGCCGGACGTCTGCATTCTTGTATGCGACACTTGCCATGAAAACACCTCGGTTTCCAGAGTACGAGGTACGCACAGGTCGTGTCTGCCATGTTAGATTTCAAATGTTTTGGTCTCTGATAAGCCTTCAACTTTTATCGAATGCGTATGGAACAATATTTTTGTGCGAGTCCAATTGGTCTATGTAGTTCCGTGCAGTATTTATTCCATCTCTGTGTATCAGTCATGCTGAATTTGGACCGAATATAATTATCATAGCACGTCTACCTCGCGACACTGCAGCTTGGGTCCCTTATACCATATGTTTATGAATGTAGAGTAGTATCCTTACCTCTCACATTTTGGAGAAATGTATCCAAGTTGCCTCGTACTCTGAGTCGTCACGATCATTTTAGGAGTTGGTTCTGTATAGCTGAGGTCATTTCATGTTCATGCACAGTAAAAGATGTATTTTAAAAACAACCTTCAAATCACCTAATTTCCATTCAATGGGAGAAAGTTTTACTCTTGTTTATTTTTGCCCTCCCTCTCGGTGGCAAAACACCCTGTGATGCACATTGTCTGTTGCCCTGAATGACGGTCATATAAGTTACCACGATGGCAGGTGTCCGACGACGTGGTGGTATTCCAGGATGGTGTCAGACACAGTGGTGTCCCAGGTGGTCGTCAGTTCAATGGTGCCCCAGGTGGCTGTCAATCCAATGGTGCCCCGGGTGTCAGTGGGTGCAAGGGTTCCCTGGATGGTAGTCTGTGCAGTGGTTCCCTGGTGATAGTGGGTGCAATGGTGCCTCGGCTGGTAATCCGTGCAGTGGTGCCCCGGGTGGTAGTCGGTACAATGGTGCCCTGGTTGGTACTCAATGCGGTGGTGGTCAGTGCAATGGTGCTCTGGGGGTATTTGTGCAGTGGCGTGCACTGATGGTGACCAATGGTGCGACTTCAACAGCGCAGCAATGGTGCATCAGCCACGGCTTCGAGCTGGTGGAGCTGTCGCCTTCTGAGGAGCCGGACCCGGACGACGACTTCCCAGAGACAACCGGCGTCGAGCGCATCTCCCAGGCCCTGCAGGCACACACCTGGTCCAACCTCACCATGAAAGGTACGTCACGCTTTTTGATCACGATGCCCACAACATGAACACGTTTTTTCAGCCTCATCATCAATGGTACGCCATGTTTGCTGACCACCACGCCCCCGATATGAACACACCTGCTCTAACCTCAGAGGTACACCACGCCCGGCAATCACCTCACCCTGTGCCATGAGCATATCTGGTCGGAAGTGGATGTTTGTACGTGAAGCAAATTAGCTAGTCTTACACCTGAAGCCATTACCACCTAATTATGGTGCCAACGTTTATGTTCAGCATCGAACCCACCATCTCTAGAGAATCGGACCCAATACGGGGTACGTGGTCAGGGTCGGATTCGAACTAAGCAATACAACTGTGGCCGAACCTGACACGACTGCAGCAAACGCCGGGCAGGCGCTCACGCTTGATTTCGCGGAGAGGGGCCGCACTGCAGCGTTAAGTTAGACCACATTCAGACATGGTCCGTGTTTGATAATCGGTAAAATGTTTGGTGATGTGTGGTAGATGTACGTACCATGATGCTTAGTATTTGGTGATATGTAGCAGATGTACGTGCTGTGTTGTTAACCATTTGACGACATGTGGCACAAGGTGAAAGCTGAAACGAGGCACAAAGTGGTCTGGTGTTCTGAGTTCGTCATACGTCTGACCTCGGCAGACCACCGTCCGGAGGTGTCCAACAAGGTGCGGCACGAGCTAGCTGTCGAGGCGGCGCAGTCGGAGTCACAGCCGCAGCCGGAGCAGCGGTCACAGACGGCCGCAGATAACAGGAGCACGGCCGTGGCGGGCGGTACGTGCGGGCTGGAGTGCCCACTCTGACCTGGTGGGCCCGGGCTCCTCCACACCCCCTGTCGCCGCAGTCACCAGTCCTGGCTCTGCCCAATACCCAGTCCTGGCTCTGTCCAGTACCCACAGTCACCAGTCCTGACCCTGCCCAGTACCCACAGTCACCAGTCCTGACCCTGTCCAGTACCTGCAGTCACCAGTCCTGACCCTGTCCAGTACCCACAGTCACTAGTCCTGACCCTGTCCAGTACCCACATTTACCAGTCCTGACCCTGTCCAGTACCCACAGTCACTAGTCCTGACCCTGTCCAGTACCTGCAGTCACCAGTCCTGACCCTGTCCAGTACCCACAGTCACTAGTCCTGACCCTGTCCAGTACCCAGTCACCAGTCCTGACCTTGTCCAGTACCCACAGTCACTAGTCCTGACCCTGTCCAGTACCTGCAGTCACCAGTCCTGACCAGGGTGGGAATTTTGGGCCTCTCCTGGAGTATGGAGACCTAAGGACATTTTATTCTCCAGGATTGTGACTGCAAATGTTGAACTTTTTTATTCTCCGAATGAAACGTGCCAATTTATGGATGACATTTTGCTTCCAGGATCTCAGTACAGCTCCAACAATGCAGTTGCAGTTTCCAGTCCATCATACAAATTAGAAGCCTGGACAACAGAACAGAAGAGTATGGCATAGCAGGTCATAAGGCATGAAATGCAGGTTGCAGTCAATTGCCCAGGAATCATATCATGTTATATCAGAATACCTACAAGTTTGTGGTGGTTGTTTCGATTGCATTGTGCATGTGTCAAACAAACTATGTCCTGGCTCAGTCTAAGCCCCAATCAAGGCCGAACTCGCGGGGGTTACTCAGGTAATCGTTGGTGTGCACGATGCCTCCAAATCCGAACGAAACAAAAGCATCGACATAGCATAGAAACAATAGAGAACAAAATAATGTAAATTTCGGAACTAGTTATTACCTCAGCCAATTACTCTCCAGGATATTTTCACACTGGCAGGACGGCGGCCCAGCACAATCACTCTGTAACCACAGATGAATCGTCATTCGGCTTGCGCCAATCTCGTCTCATTCTAAATAACAAAGATATGAGGGATTAGGTTTTCGTATGTCTTCAGAATTCTGTCGAAATGACGCTTCAGAAGGAAATATTGGAATATACCACGATTCTTCTTCATAATTCCGGGAAATACTGGCGTTACACCAAAAAATTTCCATTACGAAACCTCTCGTCTTGCTGCCATATCTTGCGACCATAGTGGAACTCGAAATATGCACGACGTCATATACTCGCATATCGGACCCGAGGTCCTGTTCTCCAGCCGCATTCCAATCGGAGACTACCGGAGAACGTAATTCTGGACATTTCAGACAGTTTTAAGTAATTCTGTTAATTTCATGAAATAGAGCATTCAATTTCGAATTGAAATGCATAAAATAGCACCAGCTAGCGAACTTCATTGATGGCAGAAGACCTATTTTTGGGAGCCATGTAAATGCTTTAAAAAATGCAAAAGACCTTGGGTTACTTTGGTATGAATTCCACCTCAATTCGCAAAACTACAGTAACCCATCAAGAGAAAAGCATCTGAATAGTAGTTTTATCACTTCAGCAACTGCAGTAACTGTGCATGTACGGAGTTATTACGTTCTCCGGGCCATTTATGGTCACAATTAGACGTCATTTAAAATAGTTACGAAAAATCTATCATTTCATCATTTGACCACCCTTGGATACGGCGCCGTTAGGACAGGACAATATCCGTACTAGAGTAGGAGAATTAACAGATTATTGGGACGGTCTCGCCCGATTCATGTTTTGATCTAGGATAAAGACAACGTAATTTCATGATTAGGAACATATATCTTCAGTGTATTGATTCCTATATAACTGAAGAAAAAAGGTAACACCGTATTGACGTATGAATTCCTATTAAAGGCGACAGGAATTGAGGTCAAGCAGCGGTCTTGAAATTGTGTAAATATTGCAGTCATGTTTACACAGCGACCACACTTTGACCGCGCGTTTCGCCTCGCTGCTTTGTCTCCTTCCCTTTGCGCGAAGATCTTTGTCTGGATTGGTTGGGTATACTCGGGTTGAGACAAAGTTTTGAGAGCTTTCCGGAGAAAAACCTAGTAAGTGCGAGTGAATTAAGTGGGCGTAATTGAAGTGACTTAGGGTCCAGTAAAGGGGTGTAAGATGCTTGTAAGTAAGCGGCTTGTACGCTTTTCAGCAATCATCTTTTTTGGGGGGCTCCGACACCAGTAGCTTTGTTTTTTTAGGGGGGGGGTGGGGTCTGAGGCCATTTTTTATATTCTCCGACTCCATGGGCAGGAATATCTTCTTTTTCTTCGAGGGCTCCGATACAAATTTTGTATTCTCCGACTCCAGGTCAGCGAACCACTTTTCCCACGCTGGTCCTGACCCTGTCCAGTACCCACATTCACCAGTCCTGACCCTGTCCAGTACCCACAGTCACCAGTCCTGACCCTGTCCAGTACCCACATTCACCAGTCCTGACCCTGTCCAGTACCCAGTCACCAGTCCTGACCTTGTCCAGTACCCACAGTCACCAGACCTGGCTCTGTCCAATATGTAGTCCTGACTGTCCAGTACCCAGTCACCAGTCCTGACCTTGTCCAGTACCCACAGTCACCAGACCTGGCTCTGTCCAATATGTAGTCCTGACTGTCCAGTACCCAGTCACCAGTCCTGACCTTGTCCAGTACCCATATTCACCAGTCCTGACCCTGTTCAGTATCCACAGTCACCAGTCTTGACCTTGTCCAGTACCCAGTCACCAGTTCTGGCTATGTCCAATATCCAGTCACGGCCATGTCCAGTACCCATAGTCACCAGTCCTGATCCTGTTCAGTACCCAGTCACCAATCCTGACCTTGTCCAATGCCCACAATCACAAGCCCTGACATTGTCCAGTACTCACAGTCACCAGGCCCGGCTCTGTCCAACACTCAATCCTGACCCTGTCCAATACCCAGACACTAGTCCTGATCCTGTCAAATACCCATAGTCACCAGTCTTGACCCTGTCCAGTACCCATAGTCACTAGTCCCGACCCTGTCCAACCAACCAATCTAGATCCTGTCTTCGCATCCACCGGACCGGGGCTGCAGTCACTATGGACCATGGTTACCTCACCTGCGGCTTTTGCACGGCCTGTATGACGTACACCGCCACTGACCCACGCCCGTCTGGCCGCCACAGATTGTCTGGTGTCGGAGACGACCCCGCTGGCGCGGCCGGCAGCCGACGCGGCCACCGACGACGACCAGTTCGAGGTGCTGTTCTCCCGACTGGCGGACCTGCGCTCAGCGGCCGCCCGCATGCCGCAGGGCCAGCGCCACGACTACGCCGAGCGCGTGGCCATGGCCTTCCTGCAGTCCATGGGCGGCGAAGAGGACGAGCCGGCCGCCGAGGACTCGGACTGATCAGCTGGCTGCAGAGGCTCGCGCTGACGAGCTGGCCACAGATAACTTGGACTGATGAGCTTGTTACGGAGAACTGTGACTGACGAGTTCACCGCTCGGCATCAGTGCAATGTGATGCTGCTGCGAGTGTGGCGGGTGGTACTTGTTGGAGTATAAGACAGTGTTCGCTGGAGTGTTGGATGCAGCGTTTGCTGGAGTATAAGACACAGTGGCTGGAATGTTGGATGCGATGTTGGCTGGAGTATAACGCAATGTTCGCTGGAAATTAAGATACGGTGGCTGGTGTGTTGGATGTGGTGTTTGTTGGAGTATAACAAAGTGTTCGCTAGAGTTTAAGACACAGTGGCTGGCATGTTGGATGCGATGTTTGCTGGGGCTTAAGACACAGTGGCTGGCGTGTTGGATGCGGTGTTTGCTGGGGTTTAAGACACAGTGGCTGGCGTGTTGGATGCGGTGTTTGCTGGGGTTTAAGACACAGTGGCTGGCGTGTTGGATGCGGTGTTTGCTGGGGTTTAAGACACAGTGGCTGGCGTGTTGGATGCGATGTTTGCTGGAGTTTAAGACACAGTGCCTGGGGTGTTGGATGCGGTGTTTGGTGGAGTTTAAGCCACAGTGGCTGGCGTGTGGGTGCTATATGACGCAAAATATTTTTATCCACTATGTGAAGGGGGAAAATATTCACTGGTAATTTTTTTCTCGAAATTATTGCACGTTCTGGTTGCTGATTCATGAAAACAGAGTTTCCATTGTTGAATGCCGTCGTCATCTGGTATATAGTTTTGAAAGTTAGTAGAGACATATTGTTAGATCATTTCGGAGCAATTGCAGCTCTTGGCTTCGGAATAATGTGTCTGAAACCTCGTCTAGAATTTAAACCGCTGAAGATCACTGAAACATCTGCAAAGCCAGCTTCGGCTGGCGTTCACGTCTAAAACCTGTGTTGTATGTACACTACTGTGATAAGTTAGATAGATTATTGTCCAATTGATGTAGCATCGCCCTTTTGGTCGCATCATCTTTTGGTTTCTACGGGAGGCATCTTCATAGGAAGACGCCTTTGGTATGTACCGTAATGTACAGCGTATGCCTTATCGCATTAAATCGTGGATATCTTCCTTGAAGTCAGCAGTTCACCCCACACTCGTTTTTCTTGTTATTTGGGTTTTAGGGCGCATCGATCAGATTTGATCATTTAGCACCCATAACTAGTGATATGCTAATATTATACTTGCCCCTCTGGAGGCATAGAGTGCACGGCCACATACGCCCAAGTTACAGACCTGAATACATGCACGATAGATGCAGTGCCATGCTACACTGGCGGACAGAGACAACAAAACTGATGTCAGAAATATAACGAAATAAGTTATCCATCTGGGTAAGACGCGAGTCGTCGCCTAAAATATTAAGCTTGAGCGAGTCCACTTATCACCAAAAATCTTGTTTCCATTGAACTCCGAAGCGGGGACGCGACAGCGGAACATGGCGCACCGTAAGAGGCACATCACAGTAGTCACAGATCGGTTTCGATCCCTTCATTAGCAATTAGCTGAGTTACACGTGTGCCCTATCCTTAACCGAGCAAGCCCTACTCACCGATATGTTCTCAAGGAGCACTTCCATGACGCTAGACGGTTGTTAAATATTCTTAGCTTGCTATTTTCAATGCAGTCCCAAGTTCGCTGTCATTTAAGTCCGAAGAATGCGTCGATAGGGTAGAATGCGACGATGTCTCGGTTGCACGCCTATTGCGCGGTGGTTACTCGTGATTGTTGTTTACATCTCCCATCTGTCCGATGTCCACACACATTATTGTGTTATCTTCCTTGACAGCGCGCCCCGGTATTGCATGGACAGCAGACGTAGCCCCCTCTCTGGGTACTTCATTTGCGGTATCGTGTTTCGCCGCCTTTGCTGTCGTTCGCCTCCATGTGTGTACGCGGACCGCGCTTAATTATACACGTGTTTGCAACAAAGCTGTCATCGGATGGACCGTACTCGCATCGAAGTCCGATAAATAGTCTTCGCCTTATATCCTTTGCCCAAAACAGCTGTCTCCAACCAGAATCTGAATGTTTGCAGCTGACGTTATTATTTCGGTATGCGCGGGGCTAGGTATGGTAAGTCAGCATTGGTTATTTCCTTATCGATCAGCTACAATTTCCAAAGAAGTGGTAGATGATTCAAGAATGCAGCTCTTTGTGTATTTGTACTTCTAAAATAAATGCAAACTGCTGTCGACATCGCTGAATCGATCGCCCACAAAAGCACGAACCAGAGTACCGGGGAGACTGCAGTAAAACTGACGCTTGGCAGTGGACCACGGGGACAAGTAGTCCCGGGGCAAGTTACCAGTCTCGCAATCGAAAAGTTGTAGGTTCGAGTCTCACCTGTCGCTACTCTTCTCCCGCGGCCAATCGGCGTAAGAGACTGGCGACGCTGCATGACTTAACGGTAGACGTGCCGTAAAACCCAACAATCAACCAACAGTGGATCCCCGGTGTCGTATTTGACCGAGCTACCCGGCCGTAACATGAAAGTATCAATAAATGAATAAATACATCAAGTATTTGTCATAATGTGCTGTAACTTGTGTTCTGACCCCGTACAATTGTAGCTATTATACGTGACTTCTTGAAGGCTATGCCCACGACCGCCGCCGAACGAACCATATGGCATATGAATCTGCTTTTAGCATTAACCGCACGAGCATTTAATGTGTTTATCAATCAATATCTTGTCTTGTTTCCCAGTCTTCTTCACCCCTAACGCTCCCTAGGAGTTTCCGAGCATCGTAATTAATAAATGCCGAGGTCTTTCTTTGAACCGAATCATTAAAAAAAGGCATCATGAATTACCATTAACAAGGTGGATAATTAATAGACTTATTGAAGTTAAGAAGTACTTTTATAAAAGTAATGAACATCTATATATATATATATATATATATATATATATATATATATATATATATATATATATATATCAATGCCTGCTTATCCATCAGCACAATAAAATACAATTCAAAACAAACAAGTTGCATTGTATGAATTACAAACTGACCAACGACACCAGTGACACCGTTCCCGTTTGTACGATCAATAGCCGCCCAGCACTGCGACAGCATGCCGCCGAGAAAATCTGGACAGCATCAATGCCATGCCTCACAACAATGCCAACGCGCTGAGAAGCAAGTGTTTGTTCGACTGGTCGTCAGCAGAAGTCTCTCCCACTACCACCTGACCTGCACCTTCTCTCTCTCCCGCACGCACGCACGCACGCACGCGCACACAATCACCCGACGACCTGTATCGCTTGTATCACTGCTGAGAGGCGTAGCGTTCGCCCCCAAGCCACGGGATATGGTGTACAACAGGCACTTGTTGCAGGATCATTCACATCTGACACCTACCTGCCAGGTGTGCTGCCGACTGCCGACGATGTTCCCACACCAGACGATACTCTGGCCACCAGAACACGGGCTACCGTCATCGGGCCGTGCTCAGCTGAACAGAACACGAATTGCCGTCATCAGACCGTAGCATACTCAGTCAGCCGGACCACGGATACCCTTACCAGCAGGTCGCCAGTCGCCGATCGGGCCGGAACACGACACAGCGGTCAGCCGTCCGCCGCTGGGAAGAACAACAGTCCGGCCATGCCCTCCTGCAGGGCCCGCAGACAGCCGAGCGAGGCGGTGTAGCCGCCGGCCAGCTCTGACTCGCCGGCGCGCTTGATGTGCGCCAGATAGCCGATGTCGGCCAGCGCGTCCGACTCGGGCGGCGCCGGCCCGTCCGTCGCCAGCGTCGGCCGCTCGTACACGAACGGCTCGCCCTGGTCGACGGCCGGCGGCGGCGGCGGCGCGCCCACCCGCACGCCGCCGATCCGCACGCCCGTCGAGAACTGCGCCGGCTTGGCGCGCGGCCTCGCCGTCGGCGCGGCCGTCGCCTCCGGCCGGTTCGACTTCGAGTGCTGCTCGACAATGCGCTTGGCGTCGCCGTACGACGACATGAGCTCGTCGATGAGCGCCTCCTTCTTCTCCTGCTTCTGCTTCTTCTCGGCGACCAGCCGCTGCTCGGCCTCGCGCTGCCGCTCCTCCGACAGCTCGGTCTCCATCTGCAGGATCTCCTCCAGCTCTTCCTCCTCGGTCCGACCGCGCGCGCGGTTGCGCACGATCGACTCGCGGTTGTCCCGCTTGTACGTTTCGATCCGCTTGTTAGTGGCCAGCACGTCAATGCCGTTGGCCAGGTTGTAGATGATGGTCTCCACCTGTCACAAAGGCCGACGTGTCATCGATACGGTTCTAGTTCAGGTATGGCTCCTGCAAACTGACAAGATTGGTTGCCAGAATTCAAATTAGTGTGCAATATTTTGACTTTTTGCGGATCTTGCGTGAAAAGTAAAACATCAGGATACCTCATTGAATGCATACAGACAGACACACAGAAAGACAGACAGATAAACATAGTAACAGACATACAAGACCGGAAGAAACAAGTACGTTGGTAAATAAACTAGTACAGTGGAAAACTGCACTCAAAATTGAGAGCTGTTGTTGGATAATTATTACTACCTTTGAGTATATTACATGGCAATTAGGATCACCGCGCATAACAAGCTTAGATTGGGGTTAGTTCATCTGAATCTGATGTAACTGGGGCTCCAGGCTGGTGACGTCAACTCGGATATCGGCCAGGGAGCGGCTCGATAGTCGGCAGACTCCGCCTATGATGAGGTGTTTGTTTATTGGGTGATTCACGACGAGCTTCATGCCCATTCACGGCTAGTGGCGCCACCCACACTGTTTCACCGGTGAGCCACGGGACTTGGAAACGTCCCGGGCCGTGTGAGTGTTGAACCCGGGACCTTTGGTGCCAAGAGCTGAACACCTTAACCACTTCGCCATCCCCCCTCCCCCATGACACCACCATGACGAGGTGGTGTCTGGTGGCTGGCTTCATCATGATTCACAGGGTGTTGAGCCTACTGCCAGGCGTGTGTTCCTTTGAGATGTGTTCTTTTGTGTACAAAACCCCGAAAAAGAAAACTAATAAAAATTGGAAATAATATTTAAGGGCTGCACAATGTCTTTAAAGTATCACTAATTGCAATATTTTACAGGTCTTTGACAGTATAACAGTATGTTCAAAGTATAGAGTGGCAATTGCTGATACAATTAGCAGCATCTGTATATTGAATACGAATGTAAGTGACACAGTCTGACAAGGTTAGTCGAAGTAGGCATGACATTGATCTAGTCAGCTCCAAAGAAGATATGAAAGGATCCAAGCAAACCTTAACAATTCAGTTTAAGAATGCATATGACACTAGTAACATACAGTACTTCTGGATAGCTAGAATAAGTATTCAGAGTGCAGGTAATACTTGTTAGAATGTGTGCAAGTTACTGTATGTGCCTCCACCACCACAATTTCCCAGTGTTAAATGTATTCATGTAAGGGTGGCTAAAACCATGAAAGCTTTGGAGCCTGCATGAAAAGTAAAACATCAGGATACTTCATAGAATGCATGCAGACAGACAAACACAAAGACAGACAGATGAACAGAAAGACAGACATACAAAACTGGAACAAACAAGTATGTTTCTTTCATATCATTGTTTTTTTGTGCTGTTTTGTATCATTGTTAACATTGTTCGAATTGTGGACGAACTGAACTGAAAATGGAAGAAAAGATGCTATATATAACTATAAATATGTTCACCTTACCACTTATTTGTGTCCACAAATTTCAGCTAATGACGGTTCAATGGATACATCAGCACAGCCTGATATCGGAATAGCACTTCATGCAACGCCCCTAGCAGGTTTATCTCTTAGCTGAATATTCTATCCTCTGAGCAGAGCTTCACTGCCTTTACCCAAATTGCAGCAGAAGCAACAGCTAATCACATTCACCATTGGGTACTCGCCTCTTCGAGGTAGTCGTTGTACGCGCGCAGCGTGGCGAACTCGTCTTCTGCCTTGTTGAACTCGCGCAGAATCCGTCGGCGGATGTCGATGTCCTTCTCGACGGCGGCGTCCTCGAACAACTGCACACGGAAGCCCTGCTTCCGCAGCGGCACGTCGCACTGCGGGCAAGTACCCGAGCCTGTGCGACCGCGACACGTTACACCTCCCACTCGCAGATGGCGAAACGTGTCACAGCAGAGAGGTGACCTCGCAGGACAAAGTGTAACCGCTCATCACTGCTTGATCACCATCCACAACCAACAAAAGCTCTGCTAGCCCTGTCACACAGCAACTCTGCGATGCCAAACATGCCGAATACAAATATGGCGAACATCACTGGACAGCATCTCCTTTGCATTTGGAAACACTGCCGATCTCTTTGAGGCAACATACCCTATGATACTGGGCATCCCACAATAAAATGCATCTTGAATACCCCCCACCCAAAACAAATATATTGTGACCAATGCCCCATTGTTTGTTGAGATCTTCCATTACAACCCAATTTTCATAATGGGATTTCATAGTCTCTCCCTTACTGAAGTCCTCATTTACATACTTTACATGCACATTCTGAGTGCCTACAATGGCATGTCCAGACTGACCAATAGAGGGGTAGTGGGTTAACCACACATTTCCTTGTTGGGGTGGGATGTTGAAAGGTGTAACTTTGATACTCAATTATCATCATTTTCAGTCACATTTAGCCCTGCATCCTAAAGATGTCCATCATGTTGACCTATTAAATAAATATGTCTTAATAATTTCCTCAAAACACCAAAACATAATCAGTTGAGGGAAATAACCACATCATGACGAACCTTTTGCAAACAGAAGATTAACACAGTTTTCACAGAGAGGATGTCCACAAACGTTCACCAATAGTTTCATGGAAGGATTCCTGTACTTGCTTGTCTTGCATCTTGGGCAGACTTGATCATCATCCATATTGACACTGCAAGAGAATTAAGTGTGTGTTATTCAAAATCGAGCAAAAATGAAAACATGACAAAGAGGGGAGAGGATGACTAAAATGTTTGTTGTATTTGTTTTATGTGTATTCTTGCCATGCAAAAAAATGTCATTTCTTACCATGAAGAAATAAACTTCCAATCACTTTTCCATGATTCTCTAACCATCTAATCCCCTTCCTCTCCAGAGACCAGCTTGTACCCCCCAACAGATTGTGAACATTTATGATCCTCAGTCAGCATTTCCTGTTACCTGTAATGGTCCTTGCTTTCCTTTCATGTTTGTTTTAAACAGGCCATTCATCATCATTTTTTCCCATGACCCCATGAACAGTTGAACAACCATAATATTCTACAGCATTCACCTTTCTGTTTTTTTTTTGTTTACTGAACTCACTAAGTGGTTGTTGTGTAGTCCACCTCTCCTACCAACATTTGTTCATGGTTGTCACTGGTTTTGGCTCACCTACCTTTTCATCACAACTGTTGGAGTTAATTTTTCATGTGATAATAACTGACTGATAATAAGATATTTCCAATGGTCAGGTTTTCAGGGGGACTAACTGCCACTCCTCCAGCATAGGTTGCCCTGTCAGCTATATTCTGTTCATGTTCTTCATACATGGAAAAGAATACATTATTTTTTTACTTCAGCTCACAAATGCACTGTATCTTCCTATATCTTGGGCATGTTTCACCAAAGCATTCATGTGCCTCACCACAGTGAAGGCACTTTGGACTGCAAGCATCTTAAGTTTACATTTATCATATATGTGACACTTTTTCACTGCTGTACAATTATGTGAACCATAACCAGCACAGCAGCATAGCACAGCAGAAGCATAGTATGGGACATGAGCACAACCAGCTGGATTTCATAGACATTGCAGTTAAGTTACAATTGTGTTAATGAGGTGCAGAGAGTAAATGTCAGAGGAAATGTCAGAATTACCATTTGATCACCTGCTTTTTCAGATTTTGCTTAGCAGAACTCCCATGGTATTCCTGCACCCACTCTACCATTCCACCTCAAAATATATGTATAATATATCTAAGTCTTTGGTATGCAACTCTTAATGCTATTGGCTCAGGGTAGGGCAAAGGGAACTCTCCACACACATCGGAAATATTTGGTGTTCAAAAGCTGACCTGTTTGTACTTTGTTTTAGTTTTGAGAACACTTCCACCCTGAAGCAGACTTGCTTTTCCATCTTTTTAGCAGCCAAGATATTATGGAGATGTGACCAAATTCAGGGTCACTCCATGAACTTGCATGTAGGCCCTGAACACAGCCATACCACAAAGATAACCCACACCATTGCAACCACCTGTCTGCACCACTGCTTCAACTTCATCAAACACCCTTTTTCAGCCTGGTCCTGCCCATTGGTAGGCACATGGTCCTTGGCCAACTGATGTTGGCATGGTGGAAATAAAGAAAACAAAGTGTAGGAAACACAATGAAAGAACTGCATACACAAGGCACCAAAATACAGGCAGGAAATACAGAAAATGAATCAGATTTTCCACAAAGAAGACAAAATGGATAATGCAACTATTGAACACCAAACAAAGAAATGGACAGAAAATGGTCAGTAGTGGCTGGTGTGAAATGTCAGACCTTCATTGCACAAAGAAGGGCAGGAACCAAGTGCTAGACATTGTTTTCCTCATATTTATTAATATTTAAATATACCTGAAGGAATAAAAATGGCTTATCAATGGCAGATTTGATGTCTTATCAATGGCTTATCAAGTATAAGAGAAGGGATGACACATGATCAAGCATGAAGATATTATGAAGGATCAGGTGAAGAGGACTATATTGGTACTGGTAGGTGTGTAGTAGTGGATGGGATGAGATTTATGCTAGTAAGTATACACCATGCAAGCCCCTTTAATCAGACATGGATGGAGTTGAAATTATTGATGGGGCAGTGAATTCATGGGTGTGTTATGCAAGATCAAGTGAATAGGGTTAGGTAGGAATTGGTAATAAAGTCAGTGTTTAAACATAATAAGAGCCACAAGGGCCCACTGAGTTAGGTATATAATGGAAGACACCATAAGCCTCATAAAAAGGCTTACCCCAACCATTACCACATCCTAAAGAAAACATTCAACATCCCACACACCTGTCAATGCCTATTTACCCTAGCTATCCAGTCCTATTCTGCTGAACCCCCTCAGCACCTGTAGATTGAAAGCTCTACCAACAACTTTCAAACCACATCCATGCCACTTGTGCATGATGTTGGTGAAGTTTCTTTGGAATCTTGGATGTGGTATTGGTTGGGGTGCTGAGTCTCTTTGTATACACTTATATTATCTTCCCTTTACAGGCCTAACCCAGATGGGCCTCTGTGACTTTTATTAAAGCTGAACATTTAAAATCTGACCATTGTTACACACATTTGTGTCCATAAAGCACACATTGGCTATGCTTGGCTAGGTTAGATTAGTTTAGGTTTTCTAAGATGGAATTTTTGTTAAAGTTTCAATTTTTCCACTTGCACATAAAATAAGTGGTCCCAACATCTTTGCCACCTTTATAAGCATGATATTCTAAAGAAAGATTTAAAAAATCGAAAAACACCTTTCAGGGCAAATGTACTAAACATTTTACCAACTTTATGACTTCATGATGCATGCACAACAGCTGAATTGTTTTGTAATTAGTAGTTATACTCCAATGCAACAAAAAAATGCATCATCAGCTTATAAATGTGATCTAATAGATCTTATAAACTTCTTCAATGAGCTAGAATGAATCTAAAAAGATAAATTTATTGCATACACCTTCAATCAGGGCACATAATGAACACGGCCACACTATACTGATACCTACTACAGACATTGGTAGAAGTCAGCATGGATGATCAAAGAGCTAAAATATATCTGAATTTCTCATATCATATGATTACAAAGCATTAAAACATACCCACCCGGCACTCAGTCAGGGACCTGTTCAGACAATTGTTTGTCTTAGGGTCTCCAATCCCCGCTTGTATATGTAAATGTGGAATGAAACATTTGCGTTGCAATTGTCCTGGTTTTTGGAGGAAGCGAGAACTATACATCTAAGGTGATAACAGGAATGTTAGACATTTTCAGTATAATCTACCAGATTTCTGGTAGGTACAGTGACGTCAGGTAAGCATGCTACATTTCTTTTTGAACCTCGATACACTTTCATCTGTGGCGCAGCAATGACATAATGTTATTGCTCCTTCTACGTTGGTTGTTGATTGTTGAGATGAAAATACTAAGCTTATAAATATTGTGTGCATTCAGTGGCAACTAAGCAAGTCCTTACCCCGCGCCACCCCGAGGTGAGGGTTGTTATCCGCCCCATAAGGTTTTCCGAGGATTGTGAAAGAACGGCGCACGATAGCGCGCCGAAATTTTGCACGCATATTTGCCTGTATATACAAAGACATTAAGACATAAAAGAGCAATGCAACTACGAGCCACAATGATCATCCATTGGTTCCACTCTGAACTGAACCAGGTGCCCAGCAAATCCGTCGATCAACCTTCCCTGGAATACCGAAAAGGAAGTCCTAAGTATTCAACTTTTTAAAACGGTCCCGTCGTCGGCGGCGCCGCATATCGGCAAAACGGCGGCGCTGGTAGGCGCTGCGCAGTGTGCTGTGGATGTAAAGCGGTGATGCTGGAGCGCTTTATGTGGTAAAAATGAGTTATCATTTTCAAATGATATATTCACATATGAAGCACACCTTGCTTGATACATATATATATATATATATATACATACAAAAATCCACATTATATATTCCCCATTAACCCTGTTCTCCGACCTGCCGCGTCTCTGCTGTTCATCCTCTTGCGGGGATAGATACAGAGGGCACAGGGGACATGTGTCCGCGCATGGCAATGTGGTGCCTATCTTCAGAGGAAAAGTAGTCCTCCAGGCAGGCTCGAGTGGAATTATTTATGATCATCCAGTTAAAGGCGCCCCTCGAGATGAAAATGTGCCCTATGTAATCACTGAGAGCACCCCCACCCCTTGCATTTTCAGCTGAAGTCTCCCTTCCAAGACTACTTTGAGTATGCCCCCTCAAAGTTTTCAGGTGGAGGTGCGCCTGAGGGCTCATCCAGTGGTTTCAGAATGACCTCCTTCCATGAAAAGTCCTGGATCTGTCCTGCCCTCTTGGCTACGCCCTTGGACGGGGCGCAGGGCAAACAGAAAGTAATACATTGAAAGTGGAAGTCCTGAGCGCACGTATGTTTATTTCTAAAAATTATTGGTGCAGGGGTAAAATGCATTAACGTAATGGGCAGGTCCGAATAGATTGGGGGAGCACACTCAATAGGGTCCCAAGTTAAATACTTGGGGAGGCAAAAATCATCCTTGATTGGGCACTTGCCCCTTCGAAAGCATACACAACAACATCGCTGCTTGGTCGTCAACCAATGCCCTGAGGCTCAATTACAACCCTTTCTAATTTTTCAGCTCAAGGCGCCCCTCTAGATGAAAATGTGCCCCTTAGAATCATTGAGTGGACCTCCTTGTGTTTTCAGCCGAAGTATCCCCTCTAAGACCCTCGAATGCGCCCTCCGAAATTTTCAGATGAATGCATCCCTGAGTGCTCATCCAGTGGCTCCAGACATGCCCCTTCCATGCAAAAATCTTAGATCCACGCCTGCCCTCTTGGCTACGCCCTTGGAAGGTCCTGGGGTGATAGAAAGAACTGCAATTAAAGAGGAAGTCCTGAGCGCACAGATGCCAATTTCTGAAAACTATTCGGGCTGGATGAGGTAGGGAAAAATACATGAAGGCAATGGTCAGGCCCAAAATGATTGGGGGAACACACTCCATCATATAGTCCTATGTTCAAGCCTGAAATGATTGGGGGGAGGGGCGAAAGCCAACATTGATGTGGCATTTGCCCTCTCGAAAATATGGAAAGCAACACCCTTGCCTGAACGTCAACTCGTGCCGTGCAGAATGGTCCAGCGGATTTAGCGATGGTTGGCGGATTCAGGGCCATGTTCCCATGCAATTTGAAACCTGTGCCCCTGGGAAGGCTCGAACGCTCCCATTCATATTTTCAGCCAGAAACAACCCTTCAGTGTGCTAAGGTGCACGCCCCTCCTTGCTGAACGGATTTTTCGCCGAAGATGCCCCGTCAGGTATTTTCGCAGGGGGCACCTCCACAAAATTGGCGCCCCAAGACAAATATCCTTATCATGACTATTCGTGGATCCGACCCTGATTAGGATACAGGGTGCATACGCAGTGCACATATGCTGTCAACCATGGGTAAAACCATTGGATGCTTTGGGGGACATGTCCCCCCCCCCCATGTCTGAAAAGTGGCGATTCGTGCCCCCTCCATATTTCCGTATCCCCCAAGCCTCAGCTACCTGAGTATTATTGCCGCAAAATTTTACTTAATAATTTATATAGTGAAAATATATACGCAAGACAATCACCAAAAATACTAAAAGCCCATTTAGCCAATAAACTAGCTTCACAGGCTATTTGACGTCACACAATCTCACAATAGTAAATCAGCAAACGCTACAAATTTCTGCTTCCAGACCATTCTCGTATAACATGGACCTTCACCATCTTCTGTTTTCTCTTGGGTGGAAAATTGTGCTGTGCTAGGCAACACATCTGCATCATCGCAGGACATTGTACGTCTTAGGTTCCATTCCCCTTCATACTAATATACATATATATTGAACAAATGAGACTCTGGGTGTCCATTGGTATCTTCAAGGTCCTGAGGGTAGTCATCTACAGGTTTGAGCACGTTCGTCAAGTTAACGTGGTATTCGTATTCAGCGACGAGTTCCTTATGGGCGTATTTGTATTGGCATCGGCATTCCGCGACGGGTTTATGAACTTTCGAATCAATGGCCACTGAACACGCTGGAAGGAACAACATAGGTCTTGCATTACCACTTTACGGACGGTCAAGGTTCAACGTAAACCAGTTTCTTCGGTCTCCTCCCATTTCCTCTTTTTCGTTTTCACCGAAGCCTGCCGAAATCTGGTATCACGTAGGTTTGGGCGAAAACCACAAAAAAAAATGTGAGGCGACTGAAGAGATCAGCTTGGAACTTTGACCCGTCCAGATTCATTCCAAATATCACCTTTCCGATACTGCACAAAAAGACAACACGAATGATACAACAATAATGACATCCATTTTCTGCAAATTTAAGCCAACGACGCAACGCGATGACATCGAAGAACTCATTCAAACCCTTGACCTTGAGATATTCCGGTTTTAAATGCCACTCGAATGTTCACCACAGGTTATTGCTTGATAAGAATTTGGATAAGTTCGAAAGAAAACGATAAAAATTGGCGACCGAAGTATCAGCTTGGCCTTTGTTCCTGACAAACAATTCGATTGCTGAACCTGCCTATGGTGAACCATCCTACAACATTTCAAGTCGGTGCATGTCAAAGTCAAACTTCTAGGTCAAAGGTTATCTTCATTTGTCAGATGGCGATCTTGTAGCGATATCGACCGAACTCGAGGTTCGGTTGCCATCGCTTCAATTCCTATCAAATGAGTGTCTTTCGACGTGGCTTGCTATGCAGTATCAGAAAGCTCAGTAACCGAATTGTGTGTCAAGAACATAAGCCAAGCTCATACTTCTGCCGCCAATTTGTGTTCAGTTTTCTCTCGAACTTATCCAAATTTTGCATCAAGACTTGTGCTGAACACTCGAGTAGCATTTAAAACCGAAGCATGTCAACGTCAAAGGTTTGAGTGAGTTCTTCGATGTCATCGCGTTGCGTCGCTATGGCTTCAATTTAAAAAAAGGATGTCATTAGTGCTGGGTCATTCGTGTTGTCTTGTTGTGCAGTATTAGAAAGTTGATATTTTGAATTAATCTGGATGGGTCAAAGTTCAAGCTGATTGCTTCAGTCGCCTCAATTTTTTGTGGTTTTCGCTCAAGCCTACCCAGCTCCATTTTAAACCGGGACATGTCAAGGTCAAGGGTTTAATTGAGTTCTTCGCTATCAACGTGTTTCGTTGCTATGGCTTTAAGTTGCAGAAAATAGATGTCATTCGTGATAACGAATGGACATTCATGACAATGGATGTCAAGTGACTGTCCATAGTGAATCCTTGAACATTTTTGTTATTCGACGTCGCTGGTTGTGCGGTGGCAGAACATTGATAATTCGCAATAGTCTCGACGGGCTAAAATTCAAGCTAATTTCTTCGGTCGCCTCGTAGGTTTTGGGGGGCTTTTGCCAAAGCATACTCAGATCCACTATCAAGCGATAGCCCATGGTGAACCTTCGAGTAACATTTTAAAACCGGGATATGTCAAGGCCAAACCTGATGGTCAAAGCCTAGCTTGAAATTTTTCGAAGTCCTCCCGATTCGTCGCTATGGTGTCAATTTGCACTAAGCGGATGTCATTCGACGTGACTGGTGTCGTATTATAATGTTACCAAATATAACTAAATTCTAAGGTCAAAGGTCACGCCGATTTCTTTGGTCGCCTCGCGTTTTTTTTTTGCTTCGCCCTAACATACGCACATCTTGTATCAAGCTGCCCGTGGTGCACCTCGAGTAATATTTCAAACCGTGACATGTCGATGTTAGGGACGTCGCCACCAGGGGGCAGCGGGGGCAACTGCCCCCTGCCGTGAGACTGGGACGCCGCCCCCTTGAAAGTTGAGGAGGCCCCCAGGACGAAAAGGAAGCCCCAGGACGACAAAGATGTCATAGGAACAAAATGAGGTCCCAGGACGAAAAGGACGCCCCCAGGACGAAAAGGAGGCCCCCAGACGAAAAGGAGGCCCCAGGAAGAAAAGGAGATTCTACAAATTAGGGCCCTCCAGGAGGAGGGCCATAATTTGAAAAAGAAATTACCTAGGAGAGGGTAGGAGGCCCCATAAATCAAGAGAGTGCCAAAAATTGTCACGCATTCCCCAAACATTGCAAAGGAGTCTCAATACGGGAAGAGAGGAGCAAGGAAATGAGAGGAGGTCCTAAATCGGAAAAGAAAGTTAGTGGATGTGACATGAGTTTTCGGAGCAGGGACGTCGCCACCGGGGTGGGGGGCAGCGAGGGCAATCGTCTTCACCCCTCGCCTTGAGACTTGGGGGGACGCCCCCTGTAATTTCAGGAGACCACTATCCGGAAATGCATAGGACAAGAAGGTGAGCAAGGAGCCCGACGGGAGAGAAGATGATGCTGTCAAGGAGGATTCAAGACTGACAACGAGGCCCGCAGGAAATACAATCAGGTTCCTATAAGAGACATAAAACAGAGATTGTGAGGAGGCCCCCAGGACGAAAAAGAGACCTCCAGGATGAAAAGAATGCCACCGAGATGGGCAAGAAGCCACCCAGGGTTACACGAGAAGGCTTCCGATGGGTGGCAATATATTCTTAATTTGGAAAACGAGGCCAAGAAGATGGAAGAAAAGGACCTTACAATAGAAAATAATGAAAAGAGATATTTATCCCGACGCAAGAGAGGGCCCCAAGATGAGTAAGAATGTCCCCCACCCCTAGGGATGAGAGAAGGCCACTGAATCCAGCCAGATTAGGCCCGCATTTTAGAAGACGAGTACCTTAGAAGAGAAGATTTAGTACTAGGACGCAAAAGCAACCTGCTAAGAGGATAATGAGGCTCCAAACACGGATGAGGAGGCCTCCAAGACGTGAAAGGAGTCCCATGATTTTAAAAAGGAGTCACCTAGGGAAGGGTAGGAGGCCCCAGAAATCAAGAGATTGCCAAAACTTGGCACGGAGGCACCCATAATTGCAAATGAGGCCCAATACGGGAAGGGAGGCCCCAGAAAATGAAAGGAGGCCCCTAAGACGGAAAAGAAAGTCAGTGAATATAAGATGAAGCTTCGGAGACGCAAACATAGCCAACAAAACGAGTAATTCCACCAAGATAGAAAACGATGATCCAGGGACATGGCAGGAGGCACCTAATTCGGAAGAGGACGACACAAGCTTGGAAATAGGACCCCATGATGAGCCAGGAGGCCCTAAGGTTGGAGAGAAAGGCCATTGGATAAGAGAGATAGCTCCCAGGCGGAAAAGAAGGCTCGCAGATGGCCAAAAAGGTCCCCGGGAAATAATAAGGCCACTGAGATAGGAAAGGTTGTGTATAATTTGGAATAGGAGGAACCTGGGAGAGAAGAGGAGTCCACCAGGAGATAAGATACCATCCTTAATATGTGCGAAGTTCGAATCAAGACGCAGAGCAAGAGGTCCCCAAGACGTGAGAGGAGGTCCCTAATTAGAAAGAAAAGACTCTAGAATAGAAATGAGGGCCCTGCCGAACTCGAGAGGAGTCCCCAAAAGGGAGTAGGTCTCCAGGACTGAATGAGGGCCCGAAGACCGATAAGATTTCCAAGGAAATGAGAGGAGGCCCTTAAGATGGGAGTGGCAACAGGTATGGAGGAGTGTGAGGTTTCTTAAATTGAATATTCCCTCAAGACTGGTAAGGCTTTGCCAGGCTAAAGGAGGAGGCTCACGAGGTGTGGCAGGAGGGCCCTAATTTGGCAGATAATGCCTCTGGGATATGAGAGGAAGCCCCATGCCATGGTAAAGGGCCCCAGGATATAAGAGGATGTAAGAGAGGGCCCTTCAAGACAAGAGAGGAGGACATTGAATATGGAGGAGGGTAGGACATAAGACGTTGAAAGCCGGTAAAGAGGTTCCAGGAAATGGGGCGAGATACTTCTGGCGCGAGATGAGGCCTATCATTTGCAAAAAATCCCTAAGAAATGGTAGAAGTCGTGCCGGTGTGTTCAAAAGTTACGATAGGGACCCGAAAAATCCGTCCGGGGCCCCTGGAAATCATGTTAAGCCTGGATGTACCAAAAAGTTATGACCGGACCAGGAACATCAATATAGTGGCACGACAGGTCGTACCATTCCACAACAGTCTCATTGGGACAAAACTAAATGAAGCCGGAGCAACGAAAAACACTCCGGACATGGGTCCAACTCTGAAAAACACACACAAACACAAAAAAAAACACTCCAAATCTGGGGCCTAACAATGACGCCAAAAACCTAAAGGTCCCCCAAAAAGTGTCGGGGCAGCTAAAGCACGCGCTAGGGATCCAAGCAAATGACGTCGGGGCCCAAAAGATCACATTGGACTGTATATAAAAAATAGTGTCGCAGCTATTGAAAATCACCTTGGAGGCCCAGAACGGCGCAACCGGCCACAAAAGTTCCAGCTGCTCCAAAAACCAATTCTTAACCGGAATGTCACTCTGGGACAAAAACATACCCCTTCATTTGCCGCAGTGGCATATCAAAGGAGCAAATGCCCCTTCAATTCTGAGAGGCATAAGCTCCCAAGAATAGTGCCGGGGCTCCAAAACTCGCGCTGGGACCACCGAAATTCGCGTCGGTCCACCAGAATTCGTACAGGGGTCTCCAAATACGTACTTCGGGACCCCGAAGACTCGTTCCGAGGCTCGAAAACTTGCAATAGGAACCGCCAAAATTGCGTTGGGTAACAGCTAAGTACAACGCTTCCCACAAACTCGAATCTGTCCCCCAAAATATCGCGCTTGAGACCCACAATTCCCATCGGTAGTCCGTCGAAGCTCCACAAAATTGGCATATAGTCCCACACGTAAGAGCAGCGTGACCAGAAAAGCCGAATCGGTATGCGAAAAAAAGTCAAGCTGGAGCCTTCCAAAATAACAATGGATGCAAAAAAAATAAATGTCCGGTTCAAGAAAATGGCTCTGGAGCACCGAACATGCTACCAGATGCCTTCACAAATTGTGTATGGCATTGAAAAACATCCAGTGTTTTGAAAAATGGAGGTGAGGTGCAAAGACATGACGCCAAGGAGTCGAAAAATTAGGCCGGGTTTCGGCCTTTAGCAAAAAAAATCCACAAAAATCGCGTTGAGCCCAGAAAACTTGCGTTGGGTCCCTGGAACCACGCGCCTGGGCGCGATAAATCGCGCTGGGACTAAGAAGCACCGCACCGAAGTCACAAAATCGTACTGGAGCACCACAAATGTGCGTCCGAAGCACCAAATTACCCAACAAATAACCGAAGCCCAACAGGACCCTAAGAGTACAACGGGGGGCGACAATACAACTGGCCCTCCAAACGCACATAGTCTCCCAAAAAGCGGCAGGGCCTTAACACATACGTTGCAGCCATAAATAAACATACCTGAACTTCTAAAACACACAAGAGGCTCTTAACACGAGCAAGTCCGGGTGGCAGATATCTGACCCCCTCCGGTTTTTCCTCATTTGCCGCCAAACTAATCGGGATAGCAAGGCCAAACCTCGCATGGCTGTTCATTGGTCTTTTCCGCATATTCTTGTATATCTTGAATCCTGGGTCATCTCAGGTAAGGTCACCAGGTCAGGCGAAGTGACCCAACTACACTCGGAATTCTAGGTGGCATAACTTCCACAATAATTGGGCGATTGATTTCAAACTTATAAAATCTCATGATCTCATCAGGGACTATAATAGGTATATCGGGGTTTTTTCGTAGCATTGACCTTAGGTCAGGTCGCGGCCATGTCTTCCCCATTATAGGGCCATGGTAAAACATATAAATGCTTCCTGGTTACATATTTGCGCTCGGAATGATCTCACAATGGTTGTGGCATGTAGATGGAAGCTATGCTCAATGTCACCGCTGACATTTTTGCTCAGTGACCTCACCAAGGTATCTGAGGTCACCTGAGATCACTACATATTTCTGCGCATTATATCGCACTGCATTGAGCTAGAAGGCTGCAATTACCGTCATTGTGCTTGTATCGCCACGACATGTCGATTGATACATCACACGACCTCCCTAGGCGACTTCATGACCTTGATCTGAGGTCATGACTTCATGACCTTGACCTGAGTTTCGGTTGACCTCACCCTAAATTGCACCGCCTATTGTCGATAGCACATTTCAAGGACTGTCGAATAGCGTTCGCCGTTTGTTTCTATCTGTTACAGGTCCTGAGATATGTGTCAATATCTGAGTTACACCTGATCTGGTCGAATTTGACATATGATGACCCAGTGACCTGAATGTTGACCTGAGCTAAAAAATGACTGAAACACTTTTGATAGAGCCCGTCACCAGCTATCCAACGTCGTTTTCTGTTTGTCGCTAGTTAGCATAGTTCTAGAGATATTCTAGAGATCCCCCGGACATGCGAAGTTGGCGCGGACCTCCGGACGGGCGAGTGTTAAGGCACACAGAGATCATAAGGACGCGCGAGGGCCTGAAAATGAGGCTGGGGCCGCAAATAGCAACATGGTTCCACAACGAGCACCGGGCGTCAAATGAAGACATCAGGATCTTCGAAAACTCCGAAAACGTACAAAAAACATCGGTGCCCCCAAAAAAGAAACAACACACAACAAAACAACAAAACGAGGAGAGGTTTCGAAAATGCATTAGGCCGCATCGCAGAAAGACGCTGAAGGTCCAACAAAGAGCACTGAGGAATAGCCTGTGTCGAGAATTTTCATAATGGTGGTCAAAAACGGGTACTGCTTTTATTTTGCCTTGATATGTGCCTAACAAATTGGCATACAAATTTGATCGCTGGGCCATCGGCATTTTTTCTCAAAATGCGTTTGAAAAAGACTGTTTTCGGCATTCGGCGCCATATTGGCTATGAGAACCAATCCAGGTAAGTGTTTGTAGGAAAACATAGAAACTTTATTTTAAAAAATAATAGCTTAACGTAAAACGACTACCCAGAGCAGCCGTCGGATGTAGATGAGCCGATTTGCCTTCAGACTCCTAACGTAGATGGCTACCCAGAGGAGCAGCGGACGTAGAAGAGCCAAATTGTCAAAAACCGTACTAACCAAACTGACAACCCTGCACGGCATGCATAGACTAACCAACTACTAACAACTAACACGCGGCAGCCGGCGTGAGAGGCGGTGTGGACAATTGCCTCCTTTTCCGCACGCTAAAAATCCCTCGGTGCTCTTCGATAGGAGGCTAAAGCCGGCACCCTGGCAAAATCAACTCGACACTTTCAAAACACCCCAACCCCACCCAAACCACAAATTATTATGTGGAGGAGTAAAGTAAAATTAAAACCAGTTAGACCTCAGGAGACGTCTCCAACCCAGCCTCTGCCTCCAGCACCCAAAATCTTCGCACAAAATATAACGTAAAATTCCATTAACGTAAATGTCCACTTGCCTGTACCTTGATCGTAACACTCGCCTTCATAAATATATATGCAACGTGTTCCTTTAAAGGCGGCGCAATTGACCTTTATGGTCCGGCACGCCTAAAAAAACACTCTCCCCTGTCAATACAGAGGTCTTGTGTCACGCTGGCGAGTGGCTTACGGGGCGAGCCGGGGCAGCGGTGGTGACACGCGTCACCGACGCCGCGTAATCCTACTTCTTTCTTCTTCCGTCCTAAGGGAGACGTCTGGACCGCACTGAGGGAAGAACACAACCCAGCTGTGCACCTTCCAGGTGTGATTGGGCAACGACGTCTCCCTGTGGCTTTCCCAGATCATCTACGCCTATCCACATATCCACACGCAAACCTACAGGCGCTACAAAGTGACTTCACTTTTTAAAAACAAATTGGATTGGTGTCTGTCCCTACTCGTCGAACACTTTCCGATGACACCTCTTTTGATTTAGTGCAACGCTTAGTTTGGAGATTAGAGGGGGGTCCTATAAACCCCTTCCCCTCCCAGACAGGGTGTTAGGAAATTACCGGAATGACAGGGAAGAATAGGTATGGCGCATCAATTCTTCTGTTCTTTAACACGCGCCCTGTAGGGGGGGTGGAAATCCGCCCACCACTCCTGTTTTTCGTAGATAACTCCAGATTTTACCGGCCGATATACGTCATTGTTTGTGTACCTGCTTAGAAATGAACGGCACGCTGTTTAAAGTTAAAAAAACGAAAATCGACCGAAAATGTTCGAGTTAGGGGTCGGTAAACTAAACAAATATTATCAGCGGCAGACCACAAATATCGGCGCTGATGCGCTTCCCGTATATCGGCAAAAAGGAAGTGTTCTTGGCAACACTAGCGACTTGTTTGATGTATATTGTTATGCTACATTGTTCCAAAGTCATGTCAGGTCACCGAGGTCAAGTCAGGTCAAGTTTATGACAGGTTAACCCGTCCCGTCTCGGGGGGGGGTTCTTCAACCGCCCCCCCCCCCCTCAGGTTTTTCGCGGAAAGCGGACAAACGGCGCGCGACAGCGCGCCCAAATTTGGCATACCTTTTCCCACATCAATTTCACATGGTTATTCAAATCTTTTAGGTCAGGCCATCTAGGTTCAACGAGTTAGTCGAGGTCAAGTGAGGTCACCTAAAAAAAAGTTCAACCAGTCGTCACGCTTTAACGGATACAGATATTTTTATGAAACTTTCAGCGTTTGTTTATCTTTACGGATGCAACAAAACGTACGAGTTGAATTTTTCATTTTTTTTCGTTTTTCACTACATATAAATTTTGCGTATTTGCCATATTACAGTTCAAACACAGGATTCTGACTAAAGTAAGCATTTTTTATCAGTGCAAGTTGACTTCAAACAACATTTCTCGGTCTGATCTACAGATTGGAAAAGGAAAATTAAATAAAACTTGAAAATTCAAAATTTTGAAATTTCAAAAAAAAAATTTGGGGGGGGGGAAGATTTTACCCCTGGTCGATTTGGTTGTCCTTTTCTCATTCCAAATACATTTTATTTTTTCATATATCCCCCAAAATGAACCACCCAGAGTAAAAACCATAATGTAAGTCGTGAAAATCTAGCCCCCTTGGTGACGTCACTTTTTGGGGAATTGTTTTTCGGGGGGTGGACCCGGACCCTACTCGTCAAGCGCTTTCCGATGACAGCTCTTTCGTTTTTGTGCGATGCTTAGTTTGGATTTTAGAGGGGGGTCTTCAACCGCCCCCCCCTCCGAGACGGGGTGGGAGAATCTGACCGGAATGACGGCCTGATATGACCTGATAGAGTGCTCCTATATAGGTGACCTGAGGTCAAATGGCGGATCTGGCACATGCATTACATCATTAGTAATGTCCAAAACATCATTAATGCCAATTTTGGAACATTTAAACACAATCACAGCGATCCATACCAATGACAAGCCAAGGCCCGCAAAACCAGAACATTTTGCTATTTTGACTTCATTGGACCTTGAAGATATTGACCTAAGGTCACGAAATTTCCACACAATAAAGTTAACTATCGTGCCCATCCACCCTGCGAATTTCGTTGCTCTAGCCTTAATGGGAGCCGAGATCTTAGGGGGCGAAATCCGTCGCCCCCCCCTCCCTCCAGTGCGCGTAATTTTCACAGGCCCTCCAGGGCGCGTGTTAAGAAGCAATAATTGATATGGTACACTTCAGCCTGGTGTCGCTCCTGGCTGCTACAGCTGAATCCAAAGGTGGATTTATGAAATATGAACCTATGAAGGTACCCACCTAAGTATATAGGCCTAGTTAGCCCTATGTGCTGGAATATTCGAATCTGGACTGTTCCATGGGGTTAAATGCACATTTCCAGATATTGGAACAGCCAATAGCTGGAACATGGGTATATATTTCCCAGCATATAGGAACCATGAATATTGTACTAATAACAGTATCTTTGGCATGTTCTGGGCCTTACCACCTTGATGTGCTGTGGGCTGCTCAGCCTCATCCCCATTTCAAGTGAGTAGCAAGAAGATAAAGTATACTGAAGACTAGTGAGTGGCAAGTTGGTGCCCAGCCAGGTTGTCAAGTTTGTTTCTGTGTAGCAATATTTGCATGCTGAAATAAGTACAGAAGAACTTTGATGGGAATATTAAGATGCATTTTGAACCATGCTGATTGTCATCAAATCAATTGATTTGCAAGTTTTCATGCATACAGTTTGCATTTTGTTTTCAAAATTAACATGCATTAAGTTATCTTTTCAGAATGTCAAATCCCGAAATGAAGCATGGCAGACAAATTGGCGAGGCACACAACATGCACCAGGTGGAAATATATGTCTTAAATCCTGCTGCCGATTCCGTATCCGCACATGTCTGCACGCGAGCGATTTCGGTGCCGGTGATACGGGCCTGAAATTCCAAACGGTACCGATACCACCACTGGTAATGTAATGTTAATGTTGCCTACGCCTTTTCCCGTATAGAGGGATGCCGCCACCCGTTGGCGGGGCACACACCCGCAGTGACCTCCATCCTTGAATTCGCCCCTGCACCTAGTAGGGAGGAATTTTGTTGCGAAAGTTATCTTTTACTTGTTCTTACCCCTCCTTCCTAGCTGTGATCCTCACTTGACCTGTCTCGACACACTGCTCCTACCCGTAGCAACGCGCGATGCCTGCGGCACGCGACATGAGGCCGCTAGCGTTGGCCCAAGAAAAAAATGCAAATTTTGTGGAAGAATGAGTCTGTATTCGTGTCAAGAATGACTCATCAACCTTTCAAAGTAATCCAATTTTGTCCCATCTTGATATTTTAGACCGGATAAGTGTCGAAAATACAGAAGCTTGGCTGTTATGCCTTCGTGGCTCAGCCTGCCCACGTAAGGTTGCCAAACAATATTGGTGTGGCCCGCGAAAGCTAGCAGTGAACTAATGCAATATATGTCGGAGGAAGCGAGTTTAGGGACGTGGCAAACCAAAGAGGTAAAATTTGCTCCGCCTTCGGAGCGGGTGGGTTTTGCAAGGAAGTCTGTGGGAAGTCTACATTTATGTTAAGGGAGTCTTTGCATGGGGTCATTTCAAGGAGTCACTTATGTGTCATTTGGTCATGTTATTGACCAGCTTTCGTTGCTACGCGCGGGACGTCGCCGGTTCAAGCACGTGTCTTATGCGCATTTCAGTAGAAATGCAATGCAGGCGGCATGGTCTTCGGGGTTGAAATCGCCTGCAATTCACATGGTATGTCAACTGGCCTTTGGAGGTTTTAATAAATTTGAGGTTCCGAGCATGGGAGGTTTTGACCATTGGAGATTTTAAGAATAAGAGGTTTTGAACATTTGAGGTTTTCAGCATTTAATTTTTGAGCATTGAATAATTTGATTAGAAGAATCTGTGAAAGGCCGTTTTGGAGGTTATGAGCATTGGGGGTCTTTATATAGACAAGGCACATTGGAGGTTTTTGGCCTTGGAGGTTTTGATGCATTGAATGTTATGAACATTGGAGGCTATGTTACACCCCGTACACACACTATATCTCCATATGTATGGTTGCCTCCGGCGGCGACGGGTCGTAAGTAGGGGGGGGGGGGCTTGTTGATACAAGTGTTGATATGAGTATTTGTCTTTATTTGTTCCTGAGGCCCAGCAATTGAGGCTTGAAATGTAGTATTTACAGGTAGTTTTACTGATGTACCTGACTAGGTAGGTGCCTAGGGGAAGAGGGAATGTATCTGATCACGTTCTGTTTCCCGAACACCATTCGGTCCCGTGGGAGACCCTTGGATGTCTCCCATATTTTGACACATGGGTGCTGTATGACAAATGTTGATGCACTACATAGTAAACTCCATAACCAACAGACTATACTGACACAAATATAGTGTCTTCTCACATGATGTAATGCACCTCCATTTGTGCAGATGTTTTTAGCACAACACCGACAAGCATCTACATCCAAATGTTTTTGTGTGCTGTAGTAGAATATGGTTTGTACCACATTTCAAAGTTGTACTGTGGTTGTTGAGGGATCAGCACATAGGGACTGCTGAACTGCTGGTTCTTTTCAGGTGTGGACTTTGAGTGGTAGCACTTGACCAAACAATGTTCTTCCTTTTCTATTCTGGAGTACAAAATATTTCATTTTGTCTAGTCACAATCCTGGGGTACAAAATGTATTGGCATGCATGAAACCAACAAATGTCATTGTTTCCAACACTGATATGGATAGTTTGTTCATTTTTGTGCCCAGTAAACACAGTACAATTACTGGTTCAGCCACACAGAAGCAGTGGTAGAGCTATTTGTTTCATGCTGCCTTAAGTGTTCAGACCCCCCTTCCCCTACCTAGGTGTTTCTTGGATGAATGGGGCATGTGGATAGGATGAGTCCTAGACCTACCTGGCTAACAGGGAAGTCGATGATGAAATCATGATTGGTATGTAGGTAGGTAGGTACATACCTAGATGTATAAATTTACAGTTTAATGTTTTTTTTTGTATTCTTTGAATTTATTTTTGCAGTACAATGCCTATTAGTGTGGTTAACATGATGCAACCACTTATTCCCCCTGCAAGTGCATTCTCTTCAGCTTGGAGACAGTCACCTTGAAACAGAAAACTTTTTGTAGTGAAAATGTGTAACCTGTAACCATGTCAGCATGTCGCCATGTAACATGCTGACAAGTATTTCAAATGTTCTTAACTAAAGGAAATGTAATGTGCTATATTTTTATGTTGCATTGAATTGCTTCCATGATGTTCTACCTGTTATTTTATGCTCAATTTCAGGATTTATTGTGTCCCATCATCAACTGTCAGTCAAAAATACTTCAATTAGCAATAGAAACTGCAAAGCCCCAGTAATACTGTGCTACATTTTGGGAACACCGGAAGAAATTATTTCTCAGACGCATTTGTGTCTCCATAGTATACTGTACTTCACCTAGTGATAGAAATGTTGTATTACTGAACCCTGATATAAATGGGGCCAAATATGAGGATCTACATGGAGCAAAATATAAATGGAGCCAAATACAATATTTTCTGAATGTGTGAAGAGGTACTAATTGGCATCAAAATCATCCTAAGGTTCTGTTGTATTTTGTTATTACCTTATTCATTGGAGAAATTCAGTGGTTGGGCAAATAATTTATTAATGTGCATTGGGCACCTGTATGACCACAATGATACAATCTGACTGCTGGTTTGATTTAAACAAAATTGTCATAAAACTGACCAAACATCACTATGTTTCCAGCCACTAAAGTCACAGTTTCAGTTATCTGAATGAATCAGTACCTCCTGGAGAAGGGATTGCAGCAGGAAATATTCCAGATAATTTCTTGTTTCTTGTTCAGAATGAGGTCCAGTAAGTCCAGGTAGCACTGGGATGCTGGTCAGTGCATTCAGCTGTCCTTGCATTGCCTTTTGTGTGATTGTAGCAGCTACAAACACCAGTTTCTGCATTATATCTGACACCACAAAACATCATGCAAGCACAGTGAATGCCTTTTTAACTCAGCAGTTGATTCCAAAACTAACAAAGTACCATGTCCAAAATCCAACTAAAATCCATTACTTATTGGATGGATGCCTTGCTCAGTACAAATACAACTTTAGTTTCACATTTCATTGCATCTGCAATCATGAAAATGAGCTTACTCTGTCATGAAGTGCATTTTTTGGAATGTCATGTGGGATAATTTCTGGGATGGAATTTATGAAATTAAAACAGCCACTGCAAACAAATGCTTCTCTCATCCCTATTCCAATCAGATTGCAACAGAAAGACATGTACAAATTTCTGACCAATGGATTTGTCTCATCAGTGGTGTTCATCAGACAGGTTGTGGTTGAGAACCAGCAAGGGCCTACAGGAAGAGTTGTCAGAAGCTGATCAGAGGAAATTTGACTATACATATGTTATGTCCAGTTAACAGTATTTGCCACCTTGTAACTCAGTTCATTAGAGTGCTGGCCTGAACTGGTCTCCACATCTTGGCAACACTGTTCAAGTTGTTTCATGTGTTCACATTTAGCCCCAGGCTAGGAGAGTCAGTTGGCAGCTGGCCAATGAGTTTGAGGATGAGCTACTGGGCAGTCATGTTGGTGCATTTACAACACAATTCAAGTACAAATTGTGGTTGAACTGGAAATCATTGATTGGATGGTGGGGCCAGGGCTCATGCAAGAAGCTCTGCTTAGCAATAGAACCCTGGCTCATAAAATCACATAGGCAATGACTAAGATTATCTTTATTTCTTTATTAAATATGCTAATGAGGGTCCATGAGTTAACTTGGAAAGTGGGCCTTGCAGTCAAAATGTGCTGGAGCTGATGCTGACTCAGCAATCTCTGCAACCATTTTTTAAATTGCTTTTATTATATAAAAGTAATTTGGGTTCTTGCTGGGATGGCTTTATAAACCAGGGTTCTATCGCTAAGCAAAGTTTGTTGTGTGCTCCCTGGGTCCACCACCTGATCCATGAATACCAGTTCAATGGCGGAATTTTGACAAAGTTTAGCATGCCACCAATGCCCCACACTCGCCCAGTAACTCGTCCCGAACCTTGTTGGACCAGCTGCCAACTGACTCTAACAGCTGCTAAATGTGAGCACACAAAGTGACTCAAACCCTGTGTTGCCAGGATAGGGGAGACTAGTGCAGGCCAGAGCTCTAGCCAACTGAGCTGCTGGGGGGATCAGTATTGTTCTCTATTCCTGAGACTGAGCGTGTGCATTGCTATGGAAGTTCCCTATGACGATGCTTGTTCTTTTATTTCATTGGAACATGTCCCATTTACTGTGTCAGTTTGTGATCTGTCCAAATCTATTGTCAACTTGAGCCAGAATTTGAGTCATTCCAGTCATTTTGAAGCAGATAATAAGTCATTTTAGCAGCAAAGCATATTCTAAGAATGTCCAATACTTGTTTGCACTCCTTTTTTGTGTCCTCTGTACAGTGTACATGTATCTGGATCCTCTTAGTTATGAACCCTTTAGCTGCTGTGTACTGTGATGTTGCCTCTGCTGGCATTACCATTTTGTGACAATGTAATGTGACAAAAGTATTGGAAAGCTACAATTATATGTCCAAAAACCCTGTCCATCTGCTGTTATTATGTTAAACTGTATTTTTGAATGAAGAACACTGGTATTGCCTATTTACAATCTTTCTGAACTGGTATGTGTACATTTAGTTATATAGCTAGTGATAATAGAAATTAATGGAGTATGGTAAAACACATTGATCATGTTGTGCATTGCAATTTGTAAATATGGAACATTCACTGTCCACATGATGCATTTGCCTTTAGATGCTTGAAGCTAGCAATTCTTGCTCATCATGTGCCAACAGTCTTTTCATCTTCAAGTTACCTATGGTACATGAGTAGGATCCACCTTAAATCAGAGACTCCCTCTTCTGTAGCATATGATCATCACATAAAATGACTGGGACGTATTCGCTACATACCGTGAGGTGGTGCTGTTTATAATGTTGCAGTCAGCAACAATGGAGGCACACTGTGAGGTGGTGCCTCCATTCAACTTGGCAATTAGGTGATGTAATCATAGTTCAGCCAACAGATATTGTCACACTAAGCTGCAATAATACCTTATATATTCTTTTTTCATTCAGCAATCTTATTTTTACTAATGCACAGTACTGGATGGCCATTTGGGTGGATGGAGCTATATGTGCTATATGTTGATGATATATGTGTCATTGACCCTGCTTATAAATGGAAGCCATGTAAGTAACAGGCATGTATTGCACTGGATTCAGTACCTTCCCTAAGGTAGGTGGTGCTGATGAGACTTGTCATGCAATGGAAGGAAGGTGCAGGCTCCAAATGAAGTGCTCTGGGAACTGTTTTGTTGTTTTCAGCTGATGTTCTATTGTTCGGTGGAATATTGCCTAGAATGTTACCTTATCTTGTTCAGAAAATTGTTGATTGGTGTGCTTATGTTGATTTTATAATTTTTTAAATAAATGTCTCCTAAAATGTGTTTCATTCGTAGCAGTCATGGAGGACACCACTTTGGACACTGAAATAAGGATTGTGTTCTTACAAATGCAATAAATGCAGTGTATGTGGCAAGTTTTCCTGATATCCATGCTAAATAACTGGAATGTGTCATTAAAGCACATCATTTACATGCACCTCCCACCAAAACTACAAATTATCTTGCAGAGGAGTAAAGTAAAAATAAATCATGTGAACATTTGGAGGATGTACCCAGCACCCATATTCAGCACTTAAACATCATGCACATTATAACACGATACTCCCTTAATGTAGGGTGGTGCCATTAGCTGTGAATGTGCATAAAGCTTGTTTCTGCCTGTTCTTTGGTTGTAAAGTGTTCGCTTAATAGCAGCGCAAGTTACTTATATGGCCTGTTCACCTCTAAAAATTACTCCCCAACTGCACCCTTTATTCTTGTGACAATTACCAATGACATGAGACAAGAACCATATTTGTTGCACTCTGCATCTTACCTTTGTTATTAGTCAGGTAACTGCAAAGAGAAGGTGGAAATGTTCACATACACTGTATTTGCTGCTGGGTATCATTTTTCATTTCCTTTTGGTGGATGGGAGAGATAGAGCACAGCCATGATTGCCAAACTAAACCTCTGCACCATATGTGTACTGAGTTGCACCGGCTCTGCAGCCTGTGGCAATGCTCACATGTCTCATGGTTCTCAGGTGTACCCAGGCCAGTGACACACAGCTGTCTATAATTTGGTGTCCGTCAGACACACGCTTGCCACGATGACACGTGAGTACCCACATGTCGGTGGTTCTCGTGCCCGTACACGAGATTCACGCACGAGAGCTCCCTCCCTCGTGCACCCTCGTAGGTCAACGGCAAGCAGAAAGATATTTCCACATGTGGTGAGAGCTTCAATGTTATATCTTGGGCCATTCATTTATGTTTTACATTAATATTACCAGCTTTTGTGCTTTCACACCAAATGTTTCATCCTTTCAGTTTAAAATGTTTGCATCATTGGACGTATCTCCCCCGTGATGTTTTTCTTCCTTTTATAATGAACTCGTGGCCGTTCACTTGGTGTCCTTCCTTCCATCTCATATATTATGTAAGATATCCGCTCCATGTGACACTAACTGTACAGTTAGTGTCACATGGAGCGGATACTGGTTATGTTGCAATACGGACTGATTTGTGCAAGGTGTGCTTACAGAGCTGTTGAAGTTGATGCCGAACCCATTTTGCAACGATTTGTGCTTGCCAGCATGATGTAAGGTTGCCAGGGTGCATGTTTGTCTGCTATGTATTGTGGTTTTGTTCTTATATGGTGCATTAATTTCTACCAACCACACTTGCCACGCCCACGAGTAGTTATTCCATATTGTGTTATTATCAATGCTGAATGCACAATGAGTGATATCGAACAGCACGGTTCCATGAGATTGAGCATCAGCTAGCTGTTCAACGTGCAATGCGTTGCTGCCACCAACCGCCTCTTGGGGTCACGATTGTAAGCGTGGCTTTGTCCTGGATGTTTGCCATCCAGGAGATTATCCTCTCCAGGAAATTGTTCAGTCATTTGTTACCAAAAAAATATTCTGAATTGTTTGAAATGACTGCAAGCCCATTACTGTTTGGTAAATGTGCTTGAAGCTACTGGGAACTACAACAGTGAGTTCTTGATTTCAGAAAGAGGGGGCAAGTTATCCTCCCCGGTATGGAATGTCTCACGGTCTCCTCCAAAATCCAGAATTTACATTGCAGATAATCAGTCCAACCCAGCCGATCTTCTTGAAACGATTACCGCCCATGGTTATGTTTTCACAACACCTTGTAACTTTGGCAGCACCCTTACTCACACCGGTCTCTCACAACATTGTTATCCTCAGTGGTGAACTTGTCATTGCCGAATTTGTCAGATTGGCTGTAGTGAATTTGATATTTTCTCTGGATATTTTCTCGACATTTTGCTCTGTGCAGCGATGGTGCGAATGGTAACGAGTTATGCCAACCCGAGAAGTTCTTATTCCTGACTCTCGTTGTCCATGCCTGCATGCAAAGGCCAACCTGGGTCTAGTATACTCCTGTGTATATGGTACATAATTTGATGTCAGTGTCCCGGTCAGCCCTTTACGCGTTTTAAACCATAATATTTGTTTGCAGTGTTGTGCATTCACAAGTTTTTCATTGATAATCATGTGTGCTCTTTTAATTTAATTTTTGCCAATTTTATCCCAATATTCTTCATGAAATGCTCATACTCTGCCCAAAGAAGAGGTTCACAGTGGTGTTTTCGCTCCCGGACACCTTTTCAACAGCTTTTCACGTTGTTATGCAGCATTTTAAGCTCTCATTTTCGCACTCACAGCCAGGTATACTTTATTCATTTTGAGATGTGCCAACGTATATAGCGATATGTATCGTGATGCTTTCTCAATTTGTGCTATAAAAATGGCGGCCCGCGACGTTCCCGCTCCCGTGCAGCTTACCTTAAATCTTGCACCGCATCTGTCACCATCAATCCATCCTGGGTGGCAAACAGGTAAGGTGCTTCATTTGTGTCATGCGATTTCGAGTTCAATCCCACGGAGGGATGACGCTTTTTATTTTGCCTTTTGTTATGCAATTTGGTGAATGTGTCATATCCGAAATAACTTCAGCTCTGCGTGCATGCTTGATGGTGCATGGCTGTATGAAAACTCAAGGCCATGCGCCTATAATGTGAAGGGAGGCACAGGCGCAGCGCCGCTCAGCAAAAGGTAAATGTTGCGAGTGTGTGGCGATCTGCAGGTGGAAAACAATATATATATATATATATATATCGACGACCTCAAACCTACGGATCTCTTTGAAGGGACTATGTCATATATTCTTAACATTGTATTCATTTTATCAACGAGCCAGCATTTTCGGCGTTCTTTTTCTTGTACGTAGTTCAGATATGCCTGTATTTCCTGGTCAGTCATTGTTGTGGATATATTAAAAACCTAAATTGATCTAGATCGGGGAACGACTCAATGTTGGAAAAAAATGTAAGTATTTATTGCGACGTTTCGGCCATAGGCCATTGTCACACAATGCATTCGTTGCGATCGGCGAACAGGTCGAAAATTCAAATTGCCGTAGGCACAAAACCTCGACAAAATCCACCCACCACCTCCACTGCGAGAAAAAAAAAACAGGAAAAAAGAAACAAAATGGTCACAGGCACTTACAAGCGTTAAAAACTTAACGTAAACATGCATAGACCGGGACGGCATGTGAAGGCCGTCGCTGCACGAACGCGATAACACGACAGGGACGCCAGGTTGACGCCTTCGTGTAGCGACGGTGGCCTTAGGTTCTTAGGTCAAGACAAAGGTCACCACATTGCCGAAGAACCAAAAATACTTCCTCGCAAACATGGCCGATCTCGGCAACCGCTGGATTGATCTCAATGCAATCTTCACCAAACAGTCGGTCGTGTGTCAGAAGCGTGCGGTTTGCTCTTTCGTGGCCTTGGGTCAGGTCAAAGGTAACCAAATCGCCGAAAAAAATCATCGCAGACATGGCCGATCTTGGCAACCGCTGGATCGATCTTAATGAAACCTTCACCAACCGATTGGCCATGTGCTGGGGCTGTGCGGTTTGCACTTTCCCGGCCTCGGGTTAAGTCAAAGGTCACCAAATCGCCGAAAAAAAACAAAAGTATTTCCTCGCAGACATGGCCGATCTCGGCAACCGCTGGATCGATCTTGATGAACCTTCAACAAACGATCGGCCGTGTGCCAGAGGCGTGCTTTTTGCACTTTCCTGGCCTTGAGTCAGGTCAAAGATAACTAAATCGCCGAGGAACCAAAAATATTCCCGTGCAGACATGGCCAATCTCGGCAACCGCTGGATCGATCTTCATAAAACGATCAAACAAACGGCCGTGTGCCGGAGGCGTGCGGTTTGGACTTCCCTTGCCTTGGGTCAAGTCAAAAGTCACCAAATTGTAGGAAAACAATTTTTGGCTCACCGACATGACCGATCTCCGCAACCGCTGGATCGATCTTAATAAAACCTTCGCCAAACGAACGGCCGTGTGCCGGAAGCGTGTGGTTTGGACTTCCGTGACCTTGTGTGAGGTTAAAAGTCACCAAGTCGCAGAAAAAACAGTTTTCGGCTCACCGGCATGACTGATCTCGGCAACCGCTGAGTTGATATTGATGCAAGTTTCACCGAACGAACGGCCGTGTGCCGGAGGCGTGCGGTTGGCACTTTCGTGGCCTTAGTCCAAACCGCACGCCTTCGGCAAACGGCCGTTCGTTTGGTGAAGGTTTCATGGAGATCTGGCCAGCGGTTGTCGAGATCGGTCATGTTGGTGAGCCAAAAATTGTATTTTTCTGCGATTTGGTGACCTTTGACCTGACCCAAGGTCATGAAAGTCCGAACCGCACGCCTCCGGCACACAGCCGTTCGCTTGGTGAAGGTTTATTAAGATCGAGCCAACGGTTGCCGAGATTGGCCATGTCTGTAAGTCCAAAATTTTATTTTTCGGACATTTGGTGACCGTTGACCTGACCCAAGGTCACGAAAGAACAAACCGCACGCCTCTGGCACACGGGCGATCGATTGATGTAGGTCTCATGAAGATCGATCCAGCGGTTGCCGAGATCAGCCATGTCGGCGAGATGGTGTCGGACAAACCGTGTCGGTGAGATGGTCTGTTTTTTAGACCCTTCCAAGTGGACGCCAGACTTCGGGGCGTGCAGGTCACGTGCATGACGACACAGTCACGTGACCGACGACCAGTTAGCTGGCTGGCTATTGGCTGATGTCGACATGATTAACGCCGGCTAAGCTTCTGCAAAACCTTTTCTCTAAAACAAAGTAGAATCTGCGTACTGCAAAGCACATGTTGCTGTGAAACTTGGTGATATACAAATTGCGAGGCCATGTTTTATTCTTGTGAAGCAATTAGGACTTGGTGCTTTAATGAAAACCGGGACTGTAGGGTTGGACCGCACAGATGAGCGTTTGTCGTATATGCATGACAGTAAACTCGCCCGTAGTCATGGCCATTGAACCAATTTTGGCAACGATTGCGCAGCATGATTGTGGAGAAGAAAAACTTACAGGGCACAATTTCAATTATTTCATTTGGCCGTGACAAGAACACCCATTCCGCTCAGAGCATAAGCTGACGTCGTTAATGCTGCCGGCTGTGGAGCAGGCTCTAAGCCCACCCAGTCTCTCTGGTCAGATCCACATAATCCGTATTGGGTCCTGTTGTTAAATATCGCACTTTAACTTCCAATCTAATCGGTGCACGAAAGCGTACAGGGTATCATCAGAAGTGCTTCGGCGAATAGAATCCGAACATGGCCTAACTTTTTATTTTAAAGTATTTTTGAGAAGCAAGATGGCTGTTTTCAGAAATGATGACTTAACCCGGTATTTCCGGTCATATCCTCTTACACCTCGTATCAGGTGGGGGAGGTTGATAGGGACCCCTCTAATCACCAAACTAAGCGTTGCGCGGAAATGAAAGGGTTGTCATCGGAAAGCACTCGACGAGTAGGACCAGACACCACCACAATTTTTCCCACAAAGGTGACGTCACTAGGGGGGGCTAGGTTTTCATGACTTACATTATGGTTTTGGCTCAGAGCGGTTCATTTTGGGGAGATTTGAATAAAAAATTGAAGTCAGAAGAGGAAAGCGAAATCGACGAGGGCCATACAGTGTTTGGCCATCCATTAAAAATTAAACATTAAGTTTTCAGGTTTTCCTTAATATTCCTTCTTTAATAGGTAGATCGGACCGAAAAAACCTCGTTCGAAGTCAACTAGTTCCGATAAAGTGCATACTTTAGCCAGAATCGTCTATTTGAAATATAATGAGTAAATATGCAAAGCTAATAACTATTCAAAAACGAAAGGAAAAAATCACCTGGTGCGTTTTGTTGCGTCCCTAAAAATATGCAAGCTATGAACGTTTCATTATATTATCTATCCATTATAGCGTAACGACTGGTTGACCTTTTTGAAGGTGACCTCACTTGACCTTAACTAACTCGTTGACCCAAGATGACATGATTTCAAATTCTTGACACAACATTTCGGCGCGCCATCGCGCGCTGTTCTTTTACTATCCGCGGCAAACCGGTGAGGAGAGGGCGGATAACGATCCCCCGAAACGGCCCGGGTTAGACATATATCCGTTTCTGGTAAAGACGCAGGGTTAAACCCATGCCATTTGATAGCTAATTACACAGCGAAAATTACAAAAAATAGTCACATTGGTTCGTCATGGGCGACAATTGCCAGCGACTTCAGTCAGTGTCAGTTTGGTCACCTGACCTCAGACACAAATCCAAGATATACGTGCTGTAAATGCCAAACTGCGATTATGTAGGAAGCTTCATTTCGATATATTTTCACGTGTATGGGGCTTTAAAAATATAAAATTTGTTACAGGATACTGGCTTTAGGGCGCATGGACATTCTTGGATGACCTTGACGATGTTTATGATACAGTTTTGTTTTCTATTGGGTAATTTCGGTCGTGCGATGTAAATTTGATACTATTTAGGCTATGGTAGATCGAAATAAACCATAAAACATGATTGTGTAAGGTTTTGTCCACATAGTGCTCTTTTTCTGGATATAGCCTCTAGTCGCTTGACAGTGATCAATCAAATTGCATCAAAAACTTCTTATTTTTCCGCATGCATATCAAGGGGAAAATGTGGTTTGAAGGGCATACATGTTACAAAAATATGAAATTGGGCCGTGGCCTTGTGTCATTTATCTGATCTGAAACTGAGATGCGATGTATGCATTTTGTAGGCAATTGCACTCACCTAGCATGCTCAATATCTTTTCACTTAGATGAGTTATCGATCTTAAAGCATCTTCGGAGGCGGCGTTTTTTTTTCGACTGAGCTGGGTCCATGATCTTTCACGACCCGACGTTGAAACTGTCAAATCGGATGCAAACAGATTAAGGAGAGGGTACTAAAAGTATATTTCCCCATCACTGAAAACCTTAGAAACCTTAAAACACGCCCCCCCCCCCGAGCGATAGTATGTCCGTATTTTGTTCTGCTTTAGGGCATGCGGATTTTGGATCAGATTTTTCGCGGCACGGGTAGTCTAGGGGTAAATTTCCCCGTCTCGCAATCGAAAGATTGTGGGTTCGAATCTCACCTTTGACCACTCTTCACCTGCGACCAGTCGGCGTGAGAGATTGGCGACGCTACATGACTCGATGTGTCGTTAAACCAATAACCACCAAATGAGATTTTGCACGGCTGTTCCATCGGCTCATGACACTTCCTAAAAGTAATATGTGCAGAGGACAGGTATTCCAGTTTGTAATTGATTGTCTACAATACCCTTTGATCGCTAAGATTCATATGTTTTGGAACCGTTAGTCTTCTGGTTTAAGTCCGATGGTTACTCGTAGCTAATTGCTCTCTTTCTGTGATTCGGCGAGTGTACAACAAGGTGTTCGGCATCACGCTTGCCCCGCCATCCGAAGTAATGTCATCGTCATCATCTGCGTGTGCTGGTGTTATTTGGCAGCACGATTCTCATTTTCCAAAATTATGTCAGTGTCGTCATTGGTGTTGTTTGGCAGTGCTTCTCAACAGCTTGTCCCACTATCCGAAGTGATATCATTGTCGTCAGTTGTGCCTGCTGATGTTTGGCAGCACACTTATCTCCGAAGTGTTATTGTCGTCGTGTGTTCGCTGGTGTTGGCGAGGGTTCGTTTTGTCGTATGGTTGCGTTTCAGCAATGTTCAGCGCCGTGTGTGCTGCTGTAAACCATCCACGTCTTCTCAGGTGGGAATCAGCGAGAACTGGCCCGTGCCAAAAACCAGAAAAAGCAGGCTGGGGCTAAGAAAGCTGAAGATATGCAGGGCAACAAGGGACTGACTAAGGAACAAAGACAACAACGGTATGCGTGAGAATGGTGTTACGGCTCCCGAATGTAGACGTTCTTGAACATGGATGGCACGTGTTGTGCATTGTGAAAGGGCATGTGCCCTTCCAATTCCGACTCATGCCCACACGAGGTTGAATCGAGGAAATTCAGAAGTACACCCTACCAGATTCAGCATGTGGTTTCTGGAGCAATTCAGTCCAATGTTTACCAATACTAAGATGCAGCCTTTACATGATTATAGATGTACCCGCCCGATCGTTTTTATAAAGCGAACATCTTGTGTTTCGGCATACTAAGCATGAGTATGAGGTGAGTTTTTCACCACCTCACATGAGAAGACAAGACCATAGAATGGCTGTATGCGTATTTTTCGTTCGGTACTGCACATGATATCCGGAAATGTACGTACGCGGAATGCGCATAGTAACCACATAGTACGTAAAGCAAATGTACAAATGGCAGATGTATGTACGCAAATGCACGTAAGCAAATGTACGTAAGAGCAGATGTACGTATGACAATTGTGTGCAAGCGCAGATGTAATTATGGCTAATGTACATAAGCGCAAATGTACGAATGGCAAATGTACGCATGCGCATTATTTCGTAGGCGCAAATGTACGTATGCGTAAAAGTACGTAAGCGCAAACAAATGTACGTAAGCGTAAATGTACGTATGCGTAAAAGTACGTAAGCGCCAATAAATGTACGCAAGCGCAAATGTACGTATGTGCAAATGTATGTAAACGCACATTTACGTATGGCAATTGCCGTACGTGCAAATGTATATGCAGATGTGCAAGGCATACGTGCAGATGAACGTATGCCAAAGTTACTTAAAGGCAAATTTGCGTGTAGTAATTGCACATACAAACAAATTTACGTGTGGCATACGTACCTAACGAAATGTGTTTGAACGCAAAAACACGTGTGCCTAAATGTACGTGCATTGACTCATACGTACATGTGCTCTTGCATTCTTTTACGTTTACGTACTGTCGTGCCTAGACATGTTTGCGCTTACGCACTCTTGCGCTTACGTACACTTGCGTATACGTACACTTGCGTATACGTACCTTTCTGCAAACGTGCATTGAATCATGCGTAATTTTGCGCTTACGTTCATTTGTGCATACGTACTTTTGCGCTCACGTACATTTGCGCATGCGTACATTTGCACATACGTACACCTGCGCTTACGCACAATTGGCATACGCACATCTGCGAATGCGTACATTTGCTTGGATACTTTTGTCCGGTTACTGCAAACGTACGCATGACATATGTACCCAACCAAATGTACGTAAACCCAAAGGTACGCATGTGTAAATTGTCGTACATGTGCACATACGTAAAAAATGAGCCCATATGTATATTTGTCATACGTACATTTACGTACACTTGTACATTCGTACATTTGCACATACGTACTTTTGCGTTTACGCACATTTGCGCATACGTATATTTGCAATACGTACATTTGCAATACGTACATTTGCAATACATACATTTGCGTACGTGCATTTGCAATACGTGTATTTGCAATACGTATATTTGCGTTTACGTAAAATTAGCCATACGTACATCTGCGCCTACGTACAATTGTACGTACATCTGCGGTTACGTACATTTCCTTACGTATATTTACTTACGTACATTTGCTTACGTACATTTGCCTACGTACATTTGCCTACGTACATCTGCCATACATACATTTGTCCTTGCGAACGTTTGTCCTATAATCACTGCACGTACTTCATGCGTTGGTGGGCCATCGTCGCTTCGTTTTCTACACCGTAGACTGTCACCGGTGTTCGGGGCAGTTGCATGTGAAAAGAAGACATATTATCAGGGTCATGTCCAGTCATTGTAGCCACGACCGAGAAGTCGTTCACTTGTGTCATTGGCGTTCCCCTGGCTGCACGAGTTGTGGTCGGGACAAGATCCCGCCTTTGAGAGCCGTCGATGAGAGAAGGATGTATTTCACTCTGATTCTGGTAGTGTTCGCTTTTTCAGCTCTCGGTGTTCGAATAGTAGTTCATTTCATAAACATGTGACATGCACATACTTTTGAACATTGCAGGTTTCGTGAGAATCGTAGCGCATGTTATTCAAATTAACTACGTTATGCTCCATATAACTCCATTATGCTCCATATAACTCCATTAATATACGTTTTATACCAGTATGGGTTGTGTTGATAAAGTGTTTTAGCGGTTACGCGGTATGCGTGTTTCTCGTCCTTTCGTCGGTCGGCTGTTTTTAAGTGATGGGGGAAGACGGTTATGCTGCCTTGTCTAGCTGGCCACGTATGTGGTATCACCCAGCCCCTCGCCCACAGGGACGCTGATTTGATGCGAATCAAGCAGCAAAAAGCGCTGGAGAAAAAGGAAGGTCAGGGGGCCGCAGCGTCGAAGAAGTGAGGAGTGGCCGGTGGGCGTGGTTGTGGGCGTGGCTGGAGCCGTGGGTGGAGCCCGTCCCTCGCCGGATGTGCGTGGCGCCGATGGAGACATGGGTGCAACACTGTTCATTATCATATTCAAACACAATCGTAACAATTTAAGTCTGTCTGTTATAGAACTAGCGCTTGACGTCTCCGAGATCGGTTTTTGGTGTGTGCCCTGAGGTAACGCCGACTCTATCAAGTGCTGTACGTCTAATGCTTCTCTTGATTGGTGGGAACTCTATGTCCATCAGCACTCCAGGAAGTGACGCGTGGTGGCATCTGCACCGTGGGCTCTCATCTCTCTGTTCGCGCTGATAATTTTCAATAACATGCGATCTACATGATGAGTCTGCTGTCCGGTGTGTGGTGCCCGCCGTATGTGTGAAGCCACATGCACAGGAGCAGTGCTGAATCCCGTTTGTGGACGAGGATGAGATAAGGCAACAAACTCAGGTCCGCCGATGGACGGGCATTAGTGTTCACTGGACTGTTCTGTTTGGACTAGTACCAGTGTGATAGCGAGTTCGAAAGTTTTTTTAAAAAGGATGGGTGGATTTTTAGCATAGAAAAATAACATGATTGAAATAGCATGATAAAGTTATTTCGATGATCAAAATAACCTTAATGTAAAATTCTCAAAATGTGAAGGGGAACAAATATGAAGATGATGCAAGATGTTGATAAGAAAGGTACAAAATAATCACAATGTTAGCCAGAGCACAATGTAGATCAAAATAATTGCAAGGAGTACAAGGAACGAGGAGATAAGGCAATAAGACAGTCAGGCACATGACCCTAACCATGGTAAGCTGTACTGCATGCGGTTCATCCTTTCACTGTCACGTGTTTCACTGACCAGATATGGTTTCACTCCTAATTCCGACACTCGCTCTAATACTTTATTTGTCTATTGTAGACGATGAGACGGTAGAGGCACAGTGTACTGGACGAAGGCGACAGATGGCGTGAGTGAGCGGGGGTGTTAACACTCGCACGTCCGGCGGTGCGCGCCAACTTCACCGGCCCGGGGGGCAGATGTCTGCCCCATAAGATCTCTAGAACTGTGCTAGCTAGCGACAAACGGAAAACTGCGTTGGATAGCTGGTGACAGGCTCTATATAAGTATTTCGGTCGAAAGTATTTCGGTCATTTTTCGATCAGGCCAATATTTAGGCCACTGGGTCATCATAGGTCAAATTCGACTATATCGGGTGGGACTATCATATAATTATACATATCTCAGGACCTGCAGCTGATAGAAACAAACGGCGAACGCCATTCGACAGTCCTTGAAATGTACTATCGACCATAGGCGGTATGATTTAAGGTCAGTTCAACCGAAACTATGACCTCAGGTCATGAAGTTGCCTGGGGAGGGCATTTAATGTATCAATCGAAACCTCTTGGCGATGCAAGCACAATGACGGTAATTTCAGCCTTGTAGCTCAATGCAGTACAATATAATGCGCAGAAATGTGCTAGTGATCTCAGATGACCTTGGTGAGGTCACTGGGGAAAAACGTCGGCGGTAGCATTGAGCATAGCTTCTAACTACACGCCACAACCGTTGTTAGGTCATTCCGAGAGCAAATATGCAATCAGGAAACATTTGTATATTTTACCATAGCCCTATAGTGGGGAAGCCATGGCCGCGACCCGACCTCAGGTCAATGCTACGAAAAAAACGAGATTTATATTATGGTCCCTCATGAGATCATGACGTGTCATAAGTTTGAAATCAATCTCCCAATTATTGCGGAAGTTATGCCATTGCGTGAGACGAAATGTACGACCCTCAATATACCAGGAGGTGCTGAGTTTACATCAAAGGTAGCGTTTGGGATTATGCTATATTACTCAACGTTTCGGCCATGGGCCATCGTCAGGAATGATATAAAAAATGGCAAGGTTAACAATTGACGCAAAACGCGGGAAAAAGCGTGCAAGAATACACATGAATCACAGAAAAGCATCCTCGTTGATGCAGACACTTCAAGAAACTCCAAACCAGAAATCAACTAGGTCAATATAGAATCCTCTGAGGAATCCCGAGCCGATGGTCCATATACATATCGACATATACATGCACGCACATATATAGACATATATCGAATGTAACGCGCAATACATCAAGTATAATGTATGTTTATGTAATTTGATGTGATATCAAGACGTTTGCGTGTTTAGTTGCGGCCGTAGATTGCGTATGTGTAGAGATTCGAGGACCTTCAGATCAGCGTTGTCCATGGCTGTTGCTAGAATTTCTACTTTGAAGTTTGTGTTAGTGTCGCTGTGTTCCATGTTAGAATGTTTGTCGATCATGTGTTCGCCTAAAGGTGTGTATTCTCTCCGAAGTCTGGCATCTCCCAAGTGCTCATTGTACCTATCCCTTGTGCTACGCTTGGTTTCTCCGACATTAAATATTCCAAGACAGCGGTTGCACGTTATTTTATAAACTACGTTTTTTCGCGTGCATCTGCCTTTGAGCCCGTTGCTACAGGTGTGGCACGTTCGTCTACCAGCAGGGCATGACGACAATTCCAGGGCTGAGCGGACCAGGTAAGATTTCAGCGAAGGTCCGCTAGTCCAGGCTACCCTAACATGATTTAAATGAGACGAACGGATAGCTGCATTTACCTGTCGACATAGTTGGTCATCGACAAAAGGAAGTCTCATGTAGACATAGTTGGGATTGCTACATGCTCGATGCCGACGTTGCCCACTTATCCTACTCCCGTTGTGAGGGTGGACAGCACGAGCGGCGGAGTGTACCCGATGTGCTGGGTATCAGTTTTCCAGGAAAAGAGTTGTCAACTCTTGTATATTGACATGGTTCTCGGAGCTTCTGAGCCGACATGGCTAAATCTTGAGCTCTGCTCGACCAAAGTCGGGCTGTATCGTAAACGCGCAGATCCATCCCTAGACTACCCACGGCTTGGGTACTAACTACCTGACAGTGATTCGAACTCAGACTCGGATTCACACGGATATTAAAGCCATCCATAATATGTTTGTGGCCACTGCACCACGTCAGTGTTATAGAAAGAGGTCGGTGGCGGTTACATAAACGTTTTGAAAAATGGGATTTGCCTCCCCCCATGGGTGTGCGTTTCGGGCCCCGGCAGAGTTTTCTGGATCCCGCTCTATTTGAGGTTCGGCCGGGATTTGGTGGGAGGGGGGGGGGGGTGAGTGAGCGGGAGTTTGTGTGGCCCCATCGCCATTTTTGGGCTCCCCTGCATCTATATGGGGCACTCGACGCGAACTTTTCGGGTTCCGACATGAAGCGTTTAGCACCCAGATAAATTTTCGGATACCCGGCGCGATTTGTTAGGCCCAGACACGTTTTATCGGTGTTCTGCTGTACCTATGTTGCCACGATGGAAATTGTGCCTCCGGCGCGAACTTTGTGGACCCAGCACGATTTTCCAGCCTCCCGACAACTTCTTTTGGAACCCTGCAGGTTTTTTCGAGCCCCGATGTGATTTTTGGTGGTCCAAGCGCGAGTTTTCAAGATCTCGCGGTATATATATTTGATGCCCTCGACACGAATGTTAACACGAATGCGGTTTCGTGGAACCCCGGTACACCTTTTGGGTCCCGACGAAAGTCTTTGGGGACATTCTCTTTTTATTTTGGGCCCTAACCTGAATTTTGCGGTTCTGTCTCGCAATGTTTTGGGGTTCCAGCGCGTTTTTTTTAGCGGTCTCGACGCAATTTTTCTGAATATCTACGCACTTTTGAGAGCCACCAGTTCTCGGGGGATTCCCAGTTGCTACTGGTACCCAGTGGGCAAGCAAAGCCAGATTTCGGCAAGCTTCCCGCCGAAAAGGGGACTGAAATGATATGGGGCCTGTAGCCCTCTTAGCGCCCCCCCCCCCCCCCATCCTATGGTTGCGCTAGTAGTTCAGCCGAGGAGTATTCGGGCAGTTTTACCGCTGCGTGAATTAGGTGAGCTATTTATATAGCTATTTGTAAACTTTCGAATTTAAACCGTTATGGACCAGTGGGGCCTTTTGGGTACCATGTGTTCAGAGCGGATTATGAGGTAGTGTTCCTATGTTGAGGACCGGCTTAATGGCATTCCTACGCTGGCATGACTTCGACCGTATTGTGTCAGACGCTTATGAGTTTGTGAGAAAGGTGGGGGTGGTATTTGGCGGAGCCTAAAGTTGGCAGAAATAATGTCAAAGGTTACCACTGAAAATTACTGTTTATTTCTGCCAGACATGCGGTTTATTATTGACAGTGTTCATGTCAGTGACAGTCGACACGACATATGCAATGCCTAATTGCATGACATATATACCCGGACCGCGCTGGACGCCGCCGAAGTTTGCCGGTACCAAATGGACCCACTGGTCCTGAGCGTTGTCCGCGGGATGGGAGGCTGGGCGCGCGAGAGGGGAACGCAGTGTGTGCGTGGCAGTGTGCTAGCGTCGTCTCTGTGACGAATAATTTGGTACTGGTGCTCACAAGAATCGCCAAGTTCCGCGTTATGTCATGTACAACGACACGATGTGTATTTGCGAGCGAATAAACCAAAATGTTCGGCGACATCTATCTGGAAGATGAAGATGAGTTGACTGTCATAAACGTGCAACCTGAGTGATCTCAGTGATGCAGACGAGTTGGATGACGATGCTACTGGACCAGCAGAAGTGCACGACGTTCCTGGCACCATGGAAGTGTATGTCAATCTTGACCTACATGAATTAGAACAGGCAGACTCTCCTAGTCAAACTTCAGGAGCTGACAACATCCCAGCAAAGAGGCGACGCAAGAAGAAAAACGTGCTAGCTTGGCGGCATGCCTTACCCGAGTACATTGGATGGGAGAAGGCGTGCAATTTGGCTTGATGCACCTCCCGTACATCGAGCCAAATTATCGTGTTATCGTGTGATATGCAGGATCATCGGAGTGGGTAAATCATTGATGACACCTTGTCAACAGTGGAAGTTGAAACTTAACAGCAAGTAATTTTGAAAAAGAGTAATGCTTACTGGCGACTGTGGATCCATCGTCCGAACCAACCATATTGCGGCTCCCTCCCACACCTCAGTAATGCTGAAGCCAGGTGGAATGGTCGCTGGTTTGGCAGCATGCTTCCCCCAGCTAACATGGCAGAGGAGGCCCAGATGAAAACGGCCACCACAAGGAAGTCCGCTGAGTGAAATGGACGGCGTTACTTTGGTAGGCCTAGTTTCCAGTATCACATGACAGGAGGGTGTGTGAGGCGATCGGCGGTAGCCAGAACGTTGCCATAACAGCTGAGCATGTGACACGACAATGAAGCTTAGCGTCGAAAACGTAGGCCATGCGGTTGTCTGGATATCCAATGCTGCATCAGCTGTGTGTATAGAACCAGCTATACGCATACAAATTGGAGAGGCCATATGGGTAGGCACTTGCTTGGTTTTGCTCGCCTAGCGTGACGCTTCTGGTAGTGCTTACAGCATACCATCCCACCTGCCGTACCCAAAAGTAGTGTGTTTCCGTTTGTATGCTGAAAAGCATGCACCTATGCGGCTGATTGGCCCTGAGTCGTTTTCTCCCTGGCCTCCAATCTGCGTACTCTTCTTGTCAGCCACCTGTGGAGGGCTGTAGTGCGCGTTGCGGACGCTAGGTGGTACTAAGGTCGCCGTGGCCGCCCCGTCAGCGCCGGCCGACGCTATCGATTGGCGTGGCGTTAGCTTGCGCGGCGGCCGCTAGGCGGCGGTGATCAATTGGCCGGCAGTGGTTGTCGGCCAGCCCGCCGCGGGCGTTGTGCGCTCCGGTCCGGTCGGCGGCGGTCAGGTAAGTGGGGGCCCGCGACTGCCTGCCACGTGTCTGGCTGGAGAATGTGACGACGGCCGGAGCGGTGCAATTCACTGGCGCGTGGCGAGCGGTGGCCATGTGGGGCCGGACCCCGATGGCGGACCACCTCGTGTCCCAGCCATGCGATGTCACGGTCGTGGTCATTTGGCGCATGGGCTGATCTGACAGTGATGCTGGTGAGAAGTTTATTGCAACCTGATTTGCACTGGCGTGCGTGCGGAAGGCAGATATGAGTGGTGAGTCGCCCTAAAGCACCAATCCACCACCACCGCTCCATTTTTACCCACAATGCATACCTTTCGAATTGAGATAACCTTTTCATTGAACATTACACTAGCGTCGCTGTTGACTTCGGATAGGGGGCGACGAGACGGTTGCTAAGTAGATGCTTTCTATATATCGCCGCAAGCGTGGTGTTAAATTGCAAGACGTTGGAGCCACGAGCCCCACCCGTCCTCCGCCCTGGCGACGCCCATGACCACGCACATTGTGGCTTCTCGTGTATCCAATGGTGTGAAGTTACTCAGGGTGTAATCGATACGAATTCGTCATGCGATGGAAACGTGTTTCGTGATGACGTTGATTGCAACCGCAAAGGTAGTTAAAACAAATGCTGATGCAACCGCATTTTGGCCCGGACTGCAGTGCCTACCGATGGAGGCGCATGGTGTGCAGAAAGATTGTGTGGATAGTACAGACTGTCTTGTACAGCAGCAGCCCGGGCATTTTAAGACGTCTTTTTTGGTCATGATCCATGTTCTAACCTCCCACGGTTGAAGGCAGTGGACGAGCTCAAAGGTATTGAGGGGAAACTCCATATGTTCCATGTTAAAAGTTGAAGTTATTGGAGGCGAGCCAAGCTAACATTAAAGGAGCGCTTACCCCCGCAAAAGTATGCAAAACAACACACTTAGTCGTGGGATAGACGAAAAAGTCTCCCATTCATCAACATTCCTTCATACCCTCACCAGATATTCCTACCGCTCCACCTAGTTGCGAACGTTCTAAAAGGCGGAATTTCCAGTGGTGGAGTTTTAGGACTAGCGGACTTAATTGTTTACATCGGAATCTTCGTTTGCAAAAAAAAAATCATTGTTCCTTTACCTGCGGCCATGACTTACAATTATAATCAAACATAGCTTAGTCGTCACGTCGAGATTAAGTGGATGAAATCAGAGTAGATACCGTGGGAGGTTGAGACATGGATCCTAACGTGCCCCTCCCCCAATGATTTTCATAAATCAACATCCGTGTCCACAACACTTGCCGTTTTGGGAATTTCCCTGAGGTAGTGGAAGTCCCGATTGGAAAGTGATGCGACTTATAAAGCACTCCCTGAAAGCCAGTTGCTGTGTGAGCTGGTGGCACGACTGCAGTGGCGTGCCCAGAATTCATGTCGGATGCACAAAGTATTTCTCGATGTCAAGCGATTTTTGGGGCAGAAAATGTTGCACATACCTGCTGAATTAGAGAAGCAAAGCATTCGACGAAATACAAGTGAAATGAATGGTGGTTCCGCTCCTATCTCTCGACCGCGCCAGAACTACGAGTCTGGTGCCGCGTCGGTCCGAATGTTCTCGAATCTCACCGCCCAACCCTACAGCCAGGTACACACCGCCCAACCCTACAGCCATGTACACACCGCCCAATCCTACAGCCAGGTACACACCGCCAAATCCTACAGCCAGGTACACACCGCCCAACCCTACAGCCATGTACACACCGCCCAATCCTACAGCCAGGTACACACCGCCAAATCCTACAGCCATGTACACACCGCCCAACCCTACAGCCATGTACACACCGCCCAACCCTACAGCCATGTACACACCGCCCAATCCTACAGCCAGGTACACACCGCCAAATCCTACAGCCAGGTACACACCGCCCAACCCTACGGCCAGGTACGCACCGCCCAGCCCTACGGCCAGGCAGACACCGCCCAACCCTACCGGCCAGGTACGCCCAGCCCGGCCCTACCGTCAGGCAGACATCGCCCAGCCCTACGGCCAGGCAGATATCGCCCAGCCCTACAGCCAGGCAGACACCGCCCAACCCTACGGTCAGGCGGACACCACCCAACCCTACAGCCAGGCAGCCACCGCCCAACCATACCGCCAGGTACGCCCAGCCCGGCCCTACGGTCAGGTAGACATCGCCCGGCCCTACGGTCAGGCAGACATCGCCCAGCCCTACGGCCAGGCAGCCACCGCCCAACCATACCGCCAGGTACGCCCAGCCCGGCCCTACGGTCAGGTAGACATCGTCCAGCCCTACGGTCAGGCAGACATCGCCCAGCCCTACGGCCAGGCAGACACCGCCCGCCCCTTCGGTGGCTGTCTGCTGGAGCGCGTCACAGCAGCCGGTGGTGCTGACAATCCTAGCAATCACCACCCTAATCCGACTCGCCGGTGCTGCTAACCCCTGCCTTAATCCCCCACCCACTAGTTCGGCCTGTCTCGAAATTGCTATTGCAGCGGACTTAGGCAGCTTAGAACTTGGCACATAGTTTGACAGAGTTTTGGACTACCGTATCACAAGGAATCCTCCAGCTCCCACAGATAAATAAGGATATTGCAAATTGCAAGGCCTCGTCTGGTTGCCAATCGAGCCATTAATGACCGGCGTAGTAGCATATGCAAGCAGTGAAGGTATGAAACATTTTGTCCAAAAGAGCTTAATGTACTCCGCAGTTCTAAAGGCGTAAGTACGACCACTTCTTAGGATGGGGTATGGTTATCGGGAGCAGCTTCAAAACACGGATGTTTGTTTGGCAAGCCGATATTTTGATTGCTGTGTCGCATTTCAACATAAAATATGCAGTATCATGGAGAAAAATAGAGATATTCCAAATCATTTCAAACAAGAATTATCAATTGAACGCGAAAGTGACATCCCGTAGGTCATGTTTGACCTACGGGAAGACTTATCCCGTAGTTTCAGGTCAGTCATGTCTGGTGGTTCTGCAGGTCGTCGTCTTTGGACACTACATTTCTGTATGCTCTGTCCGGTTGATCCTGCCTAATTTGCTTGCCTGCCCTGTCTCCTATCATAGCCGTGTTTACTGTCGGATCTGTTCTATAGCGCAACTTTGCTCCTCTTTCTTCTTCTCTCTTTCTCTTTTCCTCTCCCCTCCATCTCCATCTCCATCTCCGTCTCCGTTTCGGTCTCCGTCCTCGTCCTCGTCTCCGTCTCCGTCTCCGTCTCCGTCTCCGTCTCCGTCTCCGTCTCCGTCTCCGTCTCCGTCTCCGTCTCCGTCTCCGTCTCCGTCACCGTCTCCGTCACCGTCACCGTCACCGTCACCGTCACCGTCACCGTCACCGTCACCGTCACCGTCTCCGTTTCCGTTTCCGTCCCACCGGCCCGGCGGACTCCTTTCTGGTCACTCCCGCCCTTGTTGTTGACCCAGAATAGTCATTTATAACTGTTCTGTGCTGGGACCGCAGGGTGGGCTTTCCTTCCCCTCCCCGACCGCTCTTCCCGATTAAGGTCAGCCGCTGTTAGTATTCAGCGCGAGCGCCCGGAGCCTAAGTCGCGGATCACCGGATTGACAGGATTAGACCGGGTGTACTCACCGCACGAATATGGCACCTAAATTCAGCCAGGGGCTCCGCCAGAATTGTCGGATGTTTTTATTTGTTCTGTTGGGATATTGCTCTTAGAGCGCGGTAGGTGATACAATAGCGCATGCAGAAGAAATACTTTGAGAAACATATGTTCAGCAAGTTAAAACTTTGGTCACATCAACTGGGCTGGCTATGCAGCATGTTAAATTTGGTCTCCTGCTATGATCTCTGAATCGGCTGATCAAGAAATGTAATATTGTTGATTATATGTCTGCAAAAGTCGCATTCCTTTAATGGCTTAGTCAGGCATGGCCATTAGGGTGGACCGAATTGAAAACATTGAAACATGTCTCTGTACATTTGGGGACACCTATTTTCGCATGTATGTAACTCGGCAGGCTTCTAATTTTGTTTCCGTAGACACATAGTGATCATAATGATGCACCTGAACTTCACTGCATCAAATACACAGTTTTCATGCATGAGCGTCAGCACGGATTTTGGAAAAGGCGGATTTGGATTTTTGTCACGTCTTGTGGCTATTAAGCTTTGTCACACCCTTGGGCTTCTTGCAATGTAACACCATCGTGATTACTTTTTTGTCACGGAAGCGACCTGGTTTTAGTTGTGGTGCTTACCTTTTGTGAGGCGCATCATTGCCTTTTTGCCTTTTGAGTACCTTTTAAGATTGCCTTTAAGATTGCCTTTTAGGTACGCAGAAGGGCGACTAATTTCGGATTTAACTATTTTGAAAGTCAAGTTGATCAAAGCACGATATGAGAAACCTTCATCTGCTGAGAAGCATCAGGAATGACTCATTCATTATCATTCCAGTGTCAAGTGCCTTGGGCAAAATACGCATGATATATACTGTTCCACTGAGCATCTTTATGCGATATTTAAGCTGTCTTTAAACTAGGGCCGTGTTCCTTCGCGATGTAAGCGAGGGACAATGTCCATTAAGCCTTCCTGATGAAAATTTTCGATATGGCCCAAGTGCAATATAGATCGCTAAAAGTTGATGCACGATTCGCTTTTGGGTCGAATCTTAACTTCGATGCGACGGATGGCTGACGGACACGGCGTGCCAAGTGTGCCACACTCCCAGTCTGACAGACACGTGGCGTGCCAAGTGTGCCACACTCCTAGTCTGACGGACACGTGGCGTGCCAAGTGTGCCACACTCCCTGTCTGACGGACACGTGGCGTGCCAAGTGTGCCACACTCCCAGTCTGACGGACACGTGGCGTGCCAAGTGTGCCACACTCCCAGTCTGACAGACACGTGGCGTGCCAAGTGTGCCACACTCCCAGTCTGACAGACACGTGGCGTGCCAAGTGTGCCACACTCCCAGTCTGACGGACACGTGGCGTGCCAAGTGTGCCACACTCCCAGTCTGACGGACACGTGGCGTGCCAAGGTGCCACCTCCCAGTTTACTGTACGTGGCGATCAATGGGCCCAGCATCCGCTCAGCGATGAATCCAGTTTCCCCGAAGAACAGTAAGTTCGCATGTAAATATGATATGTTCAGGGTATCCAAGGGATTGAAGACGGGTGTTTGGCTCGGGGAGATCTCGAAACCTTTGATGCCGTGAAGCCGAGCCGAAGCTAATAAGCTTTGAATAACTCGAATTCGATGCTAAAGCCGCAACTGGTTAAAAATCACCGAGAAGCTGAAATCGAAGCCTGTCGGAGTTACTGTAGTCTCAAGGATACGAAATTAAATGCAATTTCTCCACCGGTGTCGGCTTCGTTTGTGGATAATACGGTAATGCGCTCATGATCTAAATGTGATGAATGCATGAGAAGGGACGTTCTTCATACAATGCATTGTGTCACTCAGAATAGTGAAAGATGGAGCACAAAACTGTGCCAGAGACTGGGCTGGAGACGCTTGAAGATACTTGGGGTGTTCAAGTCCTTATTTTCCAGGCATGTTTTCAGATTGAATAGGGAAAATGACAAACCAGCATGAACAGGGTACCGAACCAGGGGACCAGACCCCTCGGACTAACCGGAGATATCCAGCCATGGTAGGAGGAGGCCTAATGTTGAGAGAGAAGTGGTGAGCGCAGAAGCATTCGATGCGGTTTTTCGTTCGTTAAAGAATAGTTTTAACAGCTGTTTCTAATGTGACAATTTTGGCAAACCATAAATAGTTTGTCGACAGTGGCTCTGAAACCAGACTTATGGCTCTGAAAGCACATCCAGAACTTTCAGAAGTTTGAAGTGGAAGCTGAAGCCCACGCCAGACATCCGAAGAGACACGAAACCGAAGCTGAACTAGGTACCGAAGCCAAAGTCTAAAACGCGTGTTCGCTAAGCATATGCCAAGGCTAGCTCGCTCAAAACTTTATGCTATTTCTGAGCATGTCTGAAGCTGATAGACACGGCTCATCATTTGGCACGTGCGGATCCAGGTAGATATGTTAGGTTTCCATTTATTCATTTTTATCCATCCATGGATGATAGTGTCGAAGTGGTCAAGAAAGTCACATACCGGATTTTCCTCGTGATTTTTATATCATACAACCGTGCATGTCTGAGCACGTTTACTTCTTTCGCCCGATTTGCGGTTGTTGCTAGAAAACCCACAACTTAGAATAGCTTGTGCAGACTTTTCATTCAAGCCTCCGCACATTTGCCAAGCAACGACATATTTAGGCTAATCAGCTGGCAATGCATTCCTTGTCCCAGCATTTGTTGCACATTATATCGGCCTCTTCGGAGAAAGCAGACAACACCGTTCGACGTCCTTCTTGATTGATTTAATTCAGCACTGGCATTTCGATGTTTCCGTTGCGTTTGATCCGTTCACCACGGGGTGAACGACCGCTGATGGTGGCATCGGCTTTTGGTGGCTTGCAGGCCGGCTCACGCGGGTCACAATTTACGGCGACCGTTCAGGGCGCCAAGTGGGGCCAGCTGGCGAACCTGTCCGAATACTTCATCTGGGATATTGCCTGGAGCCGGAACTAGCGCAATAGCCATTCATGTGGAAGGAGTAAGACTGGGCAACCTCAGCTTCAGCTCCATGCTTGTGCATATATAACTGATAATTTGTGGTTGAAGGGCAAAGAGACCACATGAGATTAGATTAATCGTGCAAATGCCAACACGTGTTGGGCATGCACAGGTGTCTGAGTTAAAAATCAAAATCCGCTTTGAGCAAGGAAACAAAGTGATGTAGCTGTGACATCTGATTCTCAGAAAGCACGCATCCATGGTCGATGTTACTTTGCATAACATCCTTGTATAATCAATAACATCCTTCTTGCCTACGTCGTGACGTTAAGTTGACAAGCTGAATCTCCAGTCGAAATTCCACGAGCAGCACGGTGTTCTCTTTGCATAAAAATAAACCTATAATTCGGGAGACAGTTGATGTGGCGACACAAATCATAATACACTGTTGTTTGTAGAAAGTCTTAGGGCGCATCTGCGCTCATCTGCTTGCAATTCATCTTTACGTTCCAGTCACGTGGCAAGAGTGAGCGGCCGACACACTGCTTGTTCCGTGGAACAGAGAAGTTATCTTAAATGCCGTCTGCCATGCTGCGTGCAGCCCACGTACTTCCCATCCCACCACACGCTTTCTTTCCACTTCATCTCCACCACCAGTGCCCTCTGGAAACGCTATTAGCACGGGAGCGCGCGGGGCTCCAGCTAGTTAATTGCATCGCATTGATTAAGTCGTTGTTCAAATTAGGCCCTGTTGATGTGCAATGTTAATGTGTTTATGTGATGTTAATTAAATCGACGTCAATTAGTTACGGAACAATGCGAATTTTCGCGACCGAATTTCAATGCAGAATTTCTTGAGCATCATGACGGTGATAATTACCGACTTACGATCCTTCCGGCTTGCAGCTATGTTAACAGTCTTCCTGAAAATGAAAAGGCGTAGATCGAGCAAATACTTGGTCGCCATAAAAGCGAAAGCAAGATGGTGTTTTTAGAAGAGCATAAAACACGTAAGCATCCACCTGGCCGCCTGCAAAGCGCATTTTTGCTTTCTCCTGATCAATGGCGTAAATCAGAATTGGGCGGAAAATGGAAGTGGGCAATACTTTACCACGTTTTTGAAACTACCAAAGAAAATTATTATACCCTTTTGTTTGTTTTGTCTTCTCAACTACAGCACGATTCAATAAATATATATGGTGCACATGACACAACCCCTCCTTTCCTCCTCCTTTCCGTTCCCACATGAGGGCGCAAAAGGAGAGAAGGGGAGAGGAGAGCATGCTCCCCCTTCCCCATCGCCGTAACATTTAATATTACCCCTGTGGGTGTTGCACGAAAAGAATGGATCCGAAAACGGTCATGGCTCCTTCCCTATCCAAAGTCTGTGGCTTTCACGATGTCTTCCTTTCACCACCATCGCGTAGACATTCTAGATATACCGCAGCTGCTAGCCTTGCATAAATTTGGAACCACAGCAACATGCTGCTTCCTGTAAGCTATTTGTGAGATGAATTCCTTTGGATAGGATAGAGTTTTCCCATGGGTACCGCAAACACTTTCAGCATTTTCCATCAACGAATATGGCACCGAAACTGTGTGGCTAACCAAGCGGTGCCGCAGAAGAGCACCGCTTGGTTAGCATGATAAGCATAGTACATAATACCCAGTTTTCCTTGGATTGGGTATTATGTATTGTGCTTCTTGTGCTGATTATGTTTTCTTTCGGCGGCGGCACGCAGCGCCACGGCTCGGTTCTCGAAGGCGATGGCAGCATCGACCAACGAGACCTGGCTGCTGCGCGTCACAGCTAGGTCCGAGCGGAGGACAGAATCACCTGTCGATTAATGAGCGGCCCCGTGGTGCCCCGCTGCGGCCCCGCCTTTGAGAGGCCGGACAGCACTGCGGTGTGGCGCAGCTGGAACGCAGCACTGTGTGGTCAACAGTGGTTCAAAACGTGCCTGCCAGTATGCCAGTATGTCAGCCAGTTAGTGTACCTGTCAATTTAACTAAAAGAAATAAAACATAAAAACAGAAAATTCAATTTCTGTTATATCAAAATCAGGTTTGTAGTCAAACTTAATCAACTCCGTGGTAGCAAATATGCACCGCCCAAAACGTCGCATCCCACGGTCTTAGCAATGTCAGTCAACAATGTAAATATTAGCAATAACAATATATACATACACTGTACATTTTGTACTAGCACTCTTGAACCCTTCCACTTCGGTGCAAGAGCTTTCCGTGTCTTGTGTCATGAGGTGATCAACGTGATGGAATTCAGCAGAAGTCGCATTGCTCTGATAGCTCTGGTAGAAACTGCTGCAGATGATAAATAGCTATGAATAAAAGAGAAGTCTGGCTATCATTCGAGATACCTGTTATAAATTTTGTTTTCACAGTGATATGAAGCTCCAGTGAAGTTGCACAATTCAAGCAGCGATCCAAATCCCGGGATGCCCACAGCATTTCTAGATCTATTCAAATATAATGCTGAAGTTCAATAACAAAAACGAGTGCTCATGGAACACCTGGAAGTAGATACGTCTACCAACCACAGGTAGTCATGTTGTATGCAAAAATTTACTGAAGTGAAATATTAAGTTCTCCCTCTCTGCGACCGATGAACACTCAACTGCGGTAATTTGGTTTTGAGATGTATGAACGTGCGGTCACGATTGAGGTCTCGGACTGTGGATGTAGCTGGTCCACTCCACCCCCCCCGCCGCAAAACGACTTACGTTTGAAATTGGTACACAGAATAATTCGGGAAGACTGTGGGCTGCATTACGCTTTCTGATGAAATCATTTGTGTACATTCGACAGCAATTGCACCACCCAAAGCCCGCAAGGCAGCACTACGGCGACCTGACCGGGGGTACACTCCAACATTGCGTCGGCCTTCTTACTTATGTCTGCCGCCTGGATCGGCAGTCGGCCGACGTAGACCCGGTCCCGAACACAGAGCCATTTTGAAGATGGATGTGTTTGAAATGTCCTGCTGCGCCCACTCCATCTCATTTATGTTGGACGCCGTGCGACCGCATACGTCCTGGGTCAGAGGCGGCGGCCGCGCTGCTGCGTCATACCTGAGACGACGTGTCCCATCTCTGCCAACGGGCGTGATGCGGCCCATCCCGGCCGATGAATGTGTCGTGAGGCGATCGAGGGCCGTCGCGAAAGCTCTCCGTCCGGCCGTGTTTGAAGCCGGGTTACCAGGACACGCGACGATTTGTCACCAAAGTGGCATACGTGGCGACGACGTACCGGGCCTCGCAGCTGGGCGTCCCGCTGGGAATCCGCCGTCGGAACCTGACGGCCAATGCCGGGGCCCGGCGGCAGGGGTTGGGACCTGATAGCCGAGGTCTGAACCTGACAGGTAATGTCGGGGTCCGGCGGCAGGAGTTCGGACCTGATAGCCGAGGCCGGCACGCGGCAGCCGAGGTCTGAACATGACGGGTAATGTCGGGGCCCGGCGGCAGGGGGTTGGACCTGATAGCCGAGGTCTGAACCTGACGGTTGGGGCCCGGCGGCAGGGGTTGGGACCTGAAGCCGAGGTCTGAACCTGACAGGCAATTCGGGCCCGGCGGCAGGAGTTTGGACCTGATAGTCGAGGCCGGCACGCGGCAGCCGAGGTCTGAACATGACGGGTAATGTCGGGGCCCGGCGGCAGGAGTTGAGACCTGATAGCCGAGGCCGGCACGCGGCAGCCGAGGTCTGAACCTGACAGGTAATGTCGGGGTCCGGCGGCAGGAGTTCGGACCTGATAGCCGAGGCCGGCACGCGGCAGCCGAGGTCTGAACCTGACAGGCGATGCCGGCGCCTGACCACCGGTTCGGAGCCGACAGTCTGGGCTGGAGCCCACCATCCTCGGCCCCAGCCCGCCAGCCGTGTGCAGGCCTGACCGTCGGCCGGCCAGTCAGCTGGCAGGGGCACCGCCCACGGCGCCGGGCCTGCGTCCACTGGCGGCCGCGGCCCGGCGCCGGCCGGCCCGCCCGGCCGCCGTCGTCTGTGTCGGCCGCACCCTTTTGTCGGTCTTCAGTCGATGACGTCGCCACACCGGCCGCTTTGTCGATACCGTCGCGTCAGAGCCGCCGTGGCCGACCGAGTGGCGACACGCGGCCCCGTCACTGTCGCCTGACACACGTGTCACGGGCCAGCGGCCCCGTCACTGTCGCCTGACACACGTGTCACGGGCCAGCGGTCACGTCACTGTCGCCTGACACACGTGCCACGGGCCAGCGGTCACGTCACTGTCGCCTGACACACGTGTTACGGGCCAGCGGTCACGTCACTGTCGCCCGACACACGTGTTACGGGCCAGCGGTCACGTCACTGTCGCCTGACACACGTGTCACGGGCCAGCGGTCACGTCACTGTCGCCTGACACACGTGCCACGGGCCAGCGGTCACGTCACTGTCGCCTGACACACGTGTCACGGGCCAGCGGTCATGTCACTGTCGCCTGACACACGTGTCACGGGCCAGCGGTCACGTCACTGTCGCCCGACACACGTGTTACGGGCCAGCGGTCACGTCACTGTCGCCTGACACACGTGTCACGGGCCAGCGGTCACGTCACTGTCGCCTGACACACGTGCCACGGGCCAGCGGTCACGTCACTGTCGCCTGACACACGTGTCACGGGCCAGCGGCCACGTCACTGTCGCCTGACACACGTGTCACGGGCCAGCGGTCACGTCACTGTCGCCTGACACACGTGTCACGGGCCAGCGGCCACGTCACTGTCGCCTGACACACGTGTCACGGGCCAGCGGTCACGTCACTGTCGCCTGACACACGTGTTACGGGCCAACGGCCACATCATTGTCGCCTGACACACGTGTTACAGGCCAACGGCCACATCACTGTCGCCCGACACATGTGTCACGCATCGAACCTGTGACCACGTCACAGGTTCGACACATGTGTCACGTGCCGCATCCGTGGCCACGTCACTATCGCCCGACACACGTTTCACGGGCCAGCGGTCACGTCACTGTTGCACAACACATATGTCACGGGCCAGCGGCCACGCCACTGTCGCCCGACACACGGTCACGGGCCAGCGGTCACGTCACTGTCGCCTGACACACGTGTCACGGGCCAGCGGTCACGTCACTGTCGCCTGACACACGTGTCACGGGCCAGCGGTCACGTCACTGTTGCCAACACATATGTCACGGGCCAGGGCCACGTCACTATCGCCCGACACACGTTTCACGGGCCAGCGGTCACGTCACTGTTGCACAACACATATGTCACGGGCCAGCGGCCACGCCACTGTCGCCCGACACACGTCACGGATCTGTGTCCACGCCACTATCGCCCGACACACGTAACACGGGGCGGCCCAGGTGCACCTCGCCACCTGAGCTCGGGTTACCTCTTCCAAGCGGAGGTCTACGGGAAACGCGTACGTGGTGGTGTTCGCGTTCTAATTGGCGTCGGCTTCCTCCAATTAGTGTTCGCTTACTCGTGAAAACGTTCAAGCCACTGCCAGTATAGTGATAGAACTCACGCATCTTCAAACGAAGATGCTAGTAAAATGCGCAACTTTGGACGACCGAGGGCAGGAGGCGGGCCATGGTGCTCTTATGCCGCAGGCACAGGGTCGAAGATTAGACCGAGACAGGAAGACAGAGTCGGACACTAGAACAGGACAGGAAGCTAGGGTCGGACATTAGACCGTGACAAGGAGACAGGGTCGGACACTAGACCGTAACAGGAAGACAGGGTCGGACACTAGATCATGACAGGAGGCTAGGGTCGAACATTGGACCGAGACAGGAAGACAGGGTCGGACACTAGACCGTGACAGGGGGACAGGGTCGGACACTAGACCGTAACAGGAAGACAGGGTCGGACACTAGATCATGACAGGAAGCTAGGGTCGAACATTGGACCGAGACAGGAAGACAGGGTCGGACACAAGACCGTCGCAGGAAGCTAGGGTCGGACTTTGCTAGGAATACACTGTGACAGGAAGATAGGAAGGTTGGGCAGCTTGTGACCGTAGCTGTGCTTTCTCTGTGTCCCGTGAATACACACCTTATTGAGTCTGATGCTCGTGAAACGCACCATTCTCAGAAGGCATCTTTCTTCCCTAATTCGGTTTGGGACCTTCAACTTTTGGACTCGTCCTCAATTTCCGTCAGAGACCCAGTCACAAAAGTAGTTTCTGCTGTCGACATATGCATATTTTACCAATCTGTTTCGGCAGAAATTGACTCAGATCCTGCCGCAACCGAGCTGTTCTATGACATCTGAAGCGATGACATAAGGACGTCTTGAAAACAATTATCCGATGAAGGTGTTGTTTGTTTCTATACACGGATGCATTGTTGTGTGCGTTTGTGTGTGCAGTGTTGTGCAGCGTCGTGAGATGCAGCTGATACACGGCATGTTTATGGACTATAATATTTACACGAGGCCACGCAAAATATACCTTTGGCCCTCCAGGTATATTCCAGCTGATACGAGAGTTGGTGCCAGACGCGAGTTTTGAATCTAGCATGTCATTGCATTAAAAAAAATCCGAGTTCTTGCTGGGGTGACTTTAGGAACCAGGGTTATATTGCTAAGCAGAGCTTGTTGCGTGAAACCTGGCCTCACCACCCAATTTATGACTTTCAGTTCAACGGCAGATTTCCGATCGAAAGTTCAGCGTGCCGTCAATGCACCGACACGGCCGCTCGGTAGCTCGTTCCCGGCCTTATCGTGCCAGCTGCCAACTGACACTCCCGGCCAGGGTCTAAATGCGAGCGCGCGAAGGGACTCGAATCCTGCGGTGCCAGGACAGGGGAGACCAGTGCAGACCAGCGCTCTAACCAACTGGGCTACCGGGCGGCAAATTGATAATGTTAATGCAATTCCACCTGCAGTAGTGTTGCAATGCCAATCTTTAGGAGCTCTGTTAATTTCGGACTGCAAAAACGTTTTTTCCAGCGTAATGTCTAAACATTTCGTTCATCACGACTAATTGTGATCTGGTATGATAGAAAAGAAATCACATGAAGCATTTTTGGTAGGAATCGCACCATCCGAGCATCCGATATTCATCGGATGCATCCGACATACATCGGAGCACCCGACCACCCGACCACGCTATAGGCATCGGACCACCCGACCTCTCGACATACATCGGACCACCCGACCTCCCGACATACATCGGACCACCCGACCTCTCGACATACATCGGACCACCCGACCTCCCGACATGCATCGGACCACCCGACCTCCCGACATACATCGGACCACACCCGACCACGTGACATGCGTCAGACCACCCGATGTGCATCGGACTACCCGACCTCCAGATATACATGGTAAGGCTTCAAATCCCTTTTATGTGCATTTCAGCGGCTGAGGCTGTGGGCTGAAGGGTCACAAGATGTCCTCATTTGGCCTTATCCGTGACCTTCAACAGAACGCCTGACGTTTACCGAACTCCTACCGGTGATGTAGTCCTTTCTTGTGAATCCGTGTGACATTTTTAGAGATCGGTTTCCGGAGATAACCGAGGATAAAAATAATCCCCCTCGACCTGGTACCGGTGCCAAAGTTCCTCCACCCCACCTGGCACCAGATTAGAGAGCCATGTATAGTCAAAGTTCAGAAAAGAACCAAATTTAATTAGCGTACCTACCAGTATACCTTTCATTCGACGTCTTCTCTCTCACCGCAATGACTTCAGCTGTGTTCATCACGGTCCTTGCACTTGCACACATGTACGTGCTTGAACGTGAGCATAGCTGGACGGTTTGCAGTTCAAGCGTATAACTTCCTGCAGCTTCAATGAGCCCGCTGGATTTTGCAGTGTTCCACTGAACTCATTTCGCTGAAGCACATCCAATCTCTCCCTCCCCCAAGCGGACTGAAGTAGGCCGTGTTGGTGCGGGATCAAAGGCATGTTGCTGACACGACCAGCCATCGCCCGCGGCGCCAGTCCCCGGGCACACTCAGAAAAGACGGCCGACATCGACCACGCCGCACTCCGCTCCAAGCGATTAGCCGGAGAATGGACGGCCTGATTTCACCAGCCACTTTACGAAGGCGCGCACTACAATTCATCAATGTGTCTGATCTGTCCTAGCCTGATGCGCGGCAGTGGAGAGCAGAGCGTGAATGGTGTGGTGGTGTGAGAGGAAGAGCATGCGCTGGCTGGGCTTCTGCTAACAACCTGCCGTCTCCCACCGAGCTATTTATTCCACCTGCTATGCAGTTGTCTACGATAACGCCGCATCTGCTTGATTTATTCAGTACGGTCGTCTCTGACTGGTGCTTGAATTACAGTCTCTTCTCAAGATTAAACACTGACCATTTGGAGACAATGGCGCGAAAGAAATGTCAAAAATTATGATTAAATAACAACTAGGAAAGGACGTAGATCCGGCGGCGTCGATGGATGAGGCACCGCATCTCTGGCTTCACGTCATGCCTATGAATGAACTGAATTTTCACGTGACATTTGCCGGCTCCGTCAATGCGGTACATAAAGCAGAGGATAACCTGAGACAACTACCTCATTCATGGACGAGGGTTCGTATGTTTTTTACCGAAACCAAACTGAACGATTAACCACCCTCTGATTTTGTTCTCTAAAACTTGCCATCATTTCCAACTTACCAGCAATTCCAGTAGCTGTGCTGGCCAGTTGCAGCGTGGAAGGAAGTCGCCGACATCGGCAAGCTTTATTGGCTGGTATTGGTGGACGTACAGCCTGGGCAGAGGGCTGGTATTGGCAAACGTTCAGCCTGGGCAGAGGGCTGGCATTGGTGGACGTACAGCCTGGCCAGAGGGCTGATATTGGCAGACTATAGTCTGGGCAGAGGTCTGGTATTGGCAGACGTTCAGCCTGGGCAGAGGGCTGATATTGGCAGACTACAGCCTGGACAGAGGGCTGGTATTGGTGGACGCTCAGCCTGGACAGAGGGCTGGTATTGGTGGACGCTCAGCCTGGACAGAGGGTTGATATTGGTGGACGTTCAGCCTGGACAGAGGGCTAGTGTTGGCGCCCCTGATCGCGGTCAGCGCCCCTGTCGTCGCCACCGCCGCTATGTACGTCACTCAGCTTGCCCGTGTTGGCAATTTCCGGCCGGAACACTGACAGCGCGCTCAGTGATGACACGTGGTGGCTGCCGTCCGGTCGCCGACTACCACGTCTGTGGCGAGCACGTGACACACCGGTCACTGTCCCACAGTGCCGGGCACGTGACACACCCGACACTGTCCTGTTTTGTGTGATTCTAGAACCCAATGAACCCATAACAATATATCCTCCCTATTTGGGTGCCGTCTCTATTTGCTATTTGGGTGCCTCTACCGCGCGATTTAAACATGTGTAAAGTAGGAAAAGGTGCCGATACCTTTGACCCTGTCGTCTGAGGAACAAGCATTCACTTGCATGGCTTAGGAACCACGAAGAAGAAAAATAAATTTTTACGCCTGAGGATAAATGGAAAACAAATCGACATCGACAATATTGTATGATACAGAGGTTGTTTTTGGCACGGCCTGGCTGGCAACCTTTGACGCGGCCCGATTAATGCAAACCACTCGACGTCGCAATTGCCTACCAGTCATAATCCAATGTTCATTATTTTACACAGGTCTGTCGATATGTTTATCTACCGGTCCACTTGCAGCCTCGGTGACGGGTTCCCGTGGCAGAGAAGAAGCGAGGAAAAAATCAAATACTGCCTCGTCTTATTTTATCATGCGCCTTCGGATTTCTTCTGGAAAAAATTCCATGAATATTTAGTTTTCGTTAAAGCGTTGCAAAATTTATGCTCTTGCAAAAGCTCCACATATGCTGTCACAGAGACTGAAACGTCTGAAGGGTATGCTAATTTTGAAGGCTTCGTAATCTATTTTCACTTCGGCACTGAACTATTTTCCATTAGTGATGCATGATGTGAAAACTTGGTCACGGGTGGAATCAGACGCTATGGGACACAGCGAAATATGGTGTTCAGAGACTCTTTTGTAACGCGTCGCATATTGAATGACAAATCTAACGGTGGATGCCGACGTTATAACTAACGAGACATATCCATGCATCCTATAACCAGCCATACCTGTATGGTCTTAAAATTATACTGATGGGCACTAAGTGACCAAACCTGGTCGATGCGCCCTAAAACTCAAATAACCAACCAAAGTTGTACTGCATGCCCAGGAGTCACAAGTTTTGCTGGCGGTTATGTCGATCACAAGTCCCCCTGGCAGTCCCAGGGGCCCTGGTAGTGTCTGGCAGTCATATGTTCTAGTGGCAGTTGTGTCAATCACAAGCCCCTGTGGCAGTGCCTGGGTCCCTGGTAGTGTCTGGTAGTCATATGTTCTAGTGGCAGTTATGTCGATCACGTGTCCCTGTGGCAGTCTCAGGGTCCCTGGTAGTGTCTGGTAGTCATATGTTCTAGTGGCAGTTATGTCGATCACGTGTCCCTGTGGCAGTCCCAGGGTCCCTGGTAGTGTCTGGCAGTCATATGTTCTAGTGGCAGTTATGTCGATCACAAGTCCCTGTGGCAGTCTCAGGGTCCCTGGTAGTGTCTGGTAGTCATATGTTCTAGTGGCAGTTATGTCGATCACGTGTCCCTGTGGCAGTCCCAGGGTCCCTGGTAGTGTATGGCAGTCAAATGTTCTAGTGGCAGTTATGTCGATCACGTGTCCCTGTGGCGTCCTGGTGTGTATGGAGCAAATGTTCTAGTGGTTTGTCGTCACAGTCCCAGGGTCCCTGGTAGTGTATGGCAGTCATACATTCTAATGGCAGTTGTGTCAATCACAAGTCCCCCTGGCAGTCCGATGGTCTCTGGTAGTGGCTGGCAGTCGTACGTTCTGCTCGTAATTATATCGACCTCAAGTCCCTCCGGCGGTCCCAGGGATCCAGGTAGTGTCATGACCTTCTGATGGATTCTGAACCATCAGGCCCAGAGTTGTCTGGTGATTCCAAAGCCGCATAACATTCCACGCAAAACAGTCCTTAATGTCCTTTGAAAATCACAGCGTCCTTTGAAAGTCCCAAGCATTCTAACAGTTCCAGGGTCCTACGTGCTGGCAAGCCAGGCAAATATACGGAATATAAGCAGGGTTGACTGAATAGATTTAGCAGCAAGCAACCCGTAAGCTGTGGGCTGCTCACGTATGTCAATGAAAAGTACAAAAATTATTAAAAAGCGAATTTGTGGAGGTTCTTCTAGATTACTCTTTCCCTGTGGAATACTACTGTAAGCATTGACGGCCCGATGCGGGAGAGCCCCATTATACATACCACTTCCGCACTGGAGACACACTTCGTCCCTCTCTCGTGCACTTTGACCATCTGTGAAGAAAAACCCTCTCAGGAACATTTCAACTGCACTCTTCTTTGCGCGGATTCCAACCAACAGAGAGTGGGAGAGACAGGGAGCAGTAAACAAGTTAATTTCACTACAATGCAGTTTAATTATTCACCGATTACGGCTGCCGAAAAACAGCCATGCCTGGCGGTGATGGCTGCGGCCCGGTCCGGCGCCCCAGGCAGGGCGGCGTGGCTCACTGTGGATGTCCGAGTGTCCGGTCACGTCCCTGTGCCGTGATCCGGTGGTGGTTCCGCGACCCAGCTACCATACCGCCGCCAATCAATGAAAGGGCCGATCTTGACCCACACACACCGCTGGTAGCGGGACGCACCCGGTACTATGTCACGGTACCGAGGCCGTGCCCGACTCCAGTGTACGGGGCTGGAGACGTACCTGGCGCGCACACGCATCTTAAAATGTATATATATATATATATATATTTATTTACATATGTAGTATAAATGTACAATGTACATATATACTACATATGTAAATAAATATGTACATTGTACATATATAAGTGTGTGTGTGTGTGTGTGTGTGTGTGTGTGTGTGTGTGTGTGTGTGTGTGTGTGTGTGTGTGTGTGTGTGTGTGTGTGTGTGTGTGTGTGTGTGTGTGTGTGTGTGTGTGTGTGTGTGTGTGTGTGTGCATGCGTGCACGCGTGCGTACGAGCACTCACAGCCATGTGGCTGGAGGACTACTGGAAAGATTGACAATGTAAATAACGAAGTTAGTGTTGCAAGCCGCCGTATATGATGCAACTGTTTGTGAATGATGGGGGTGCAGTTAGAAAGTTCGTGTCCCGGCTGCAGTACCTGCAGTCTGCTATATTTCTCACTAATAGGCAGGCACATCATTTGACTCCTGTCTCTCCAACTCTGTCGCTATTTCTCGGTGAATGAAGCGAAGCTGAGCACCGCGTGCTTACCTAACAAGCAGTTGCATTATTTTTGGGGCACGTCTCCTCCCCCTCCTTTTTTGGTAGACGCAAGTCCAGTGAACATATGTCGAGGAGGATGTAAATTGGTGTAGTTGAACGTCACAATCTGTTATACGCGCCTAGTTGTCTCGCACACTGATACTCTAGTTACGGCTTAATTAACAAACTTGAACTCTGGTTGGACGGAAAAAAGCGACGTCTAATTCAACATCCGTATGCATTCAGCGGTGTCAGCTATAAACTTGGATTGTCTGTTGTCTGACTATAAATTCAGTAGATTTGCATTTCAAAATACTAGCCCGTCATAACTCTGTCAGTGAAACCAAACGTGTTCTGTAAATCCCAAGCCGAAACATTAAGCCAGCAGGCCAGCTATGCGTCCGTGTGAATATTGTTGTCCTTACTCTAGCTTAGTGGCGGAATTTTGAGCTTTTGATTGGTGATCCGTAACAGCGGTCAGCCACAATTCTTCCAATTATATTTTATTGAGCATGAGAAAAGGGCACAACCTGACAATTGTGAACAGCGACTGCAATAAACTGACATGTTCAAGCTAAATATAAGCATTTCAATTCCTTGAATAGCTTTTTAACTTTCGAGGTTTTCGTTGGAGTGTCATTGCTAGGCATGACATTTCAATTTGGTGGAACACTGCAGATGCACCATGAAGGTGCATCTGCAGGCAGGCAGGAGGTGCACCCGCGTCCCCAAAGGGACATAGCATCTCGCATCTGCGGTAGGTTCTGTGTCCCGAGGACTCAATAGACTTTTCCTAATTAAATGAGAGCAGTCTTACCTTCGATTCATGTGCACGTTGTTTCAATTCCAAGTTGTATGATAATTTGAATTATCATAGTTTCCTTGGGTCTCATCTATCATGAAATACGTACTTCTGGTTACGCTATCACCCGCATTCCAGCCTGTGTGGTATATGCCACGTTGAGAAAGTCATTGCTTTTGATACCATAAATAGCATTCGCTGTTCCAGCGATTATTCTCGTAGCCACTACAACGTCTGGCCCATCTTTCAAACTCCTGGGATGCTCCCCCTGAAAGACGCTGCACTGGGTTTGGAGACACATCTCAGCATGATTGCGGGCTCCGAGAATGTGAAACTTCGACGTTGTGACAGCCTGTCACTATACGTCTAGATTTGCATTCTGGACCGCTGGTGGCAGAGCACCAAGACACCAGCCCAAGCCACAGCTACTGTTAATGTCCGTGCTCCACGTCCGGCCGCAGAGCGGTCAGAATCCACAGCTCCGGTTCACACGTTTCGTAGTTGGAGCCGGTTCAGATCAGCGCCAAGTCATTGGCAGATTCGTTCAGATCAGTGTAAAGTCTTTGTTGGGTTTGCTCATGATAGTGCCGGGTCATTGCCGGATTGGTTCGGGATAGAGCCAGATCATTGTCGGGTTTGCTCGGGTAGCGCTAAGTCATTGTGTTGATTCAGGGTAGTGCCACTCATCGTCGGGCTGGTTCAGGGTAGAGCCAGATCATTGTAGGGTGGGTTCAGGGTACCATCAGGCCATTGTGGAGTTGGTTAAGTGTAGCGCGAAGTCATTGTCGGGCTGGTTCAGGGTTGCGGCAATTCATTGTCAGGTTGGTTCAGAGTACCGCGAAGCCGTCTTCGGAGCAACGGGGCCCGATTGGAATCGGCGGTTCCGCATACATCACCAGCGTGCTGAACGTGTGGTGTGCGGACGTATGGTGTACGTACGTGCGGTGTGCCGACGTGTGATGTGTGCACGTTTCATGTACGTACGTGCGGTGTGCCGACGTGTGGTGTGTGCACGTTCGATGTGCGGACGTGTGGTGTACGGATGTGTGGTGTGTGGACGTGTGATGTGCCGACGTGTGGTGTGTGGACGTGTGGTGTGTGGACGTGTGGTGTGCGGACGTGTGGTGTGTGGACGTGTGGTGTGTGGACGTGTGGTGTGTGGACGTGTGGTGTGTGGACGTGTGGTGTGTGGACGTGTGGTGTGTGGACGTGTGGTGTGTGGACGTGTGGTGTGCGGACGTGTGGTGTGTGGACGTTTGATGTGCGGACGTGTGGTGTGTGGACGTGTGGTGTGTGGACGTGTGGTGTGTGGACGTGTGGTGTGTGGACGTGTGGTGTGTGGACGTGTGGTGTGTAGACGTGTGGTATGCGGACGTGTGGTGTGTGCGCGCGTTTGATGTGCGGACGTGTGGTGTGTGGACGTGTGGTGTGTGGACGTGTGGTGTGTGGACGTGTGGTGTGCCGACGTGTGGTGTGTGGACGTGTGGTGTGTGGACGTGTGGTGTGTGGACGTGTGTTTGGCGTGTTGTGGGTGTGGACGTGTGGTGTGTGGACGTGTGGTGTGTGGACGTGTGGTGTGCGGACGTGTGGTGTGTGGACGTGTGGTGTGTGGACGTGTGGTGTGCGGACGTGTGGTGTGTGGACGTGTGTTGGACGTGTGGTGTGTGGACGTGTGGTGTGTGGACGTGTGGTGTGTGGACGTGTGGTGTGTGGACGTGTGGTGTGTGGACGTGTGGTGTGTGGACGTGTGGTGTGTGGACGTGTGGTGTGTGGACGTGTGTGTGTGGACGTGTGGTGTGTGGACGTGTGGTGTGTGGACGTGTGGTGTGTGGACGTGTGGTGTGTGGACGTGTGGTGTGTGGACGTGTGGTGTGTGGACTTGTGTGTGGACGTGTGGTGTGTGGACGTGTGGTGTGTGGACGTGTGGTGTGTGGACGTGTGGTGTGTGGACGTGTGTGTGGACGTGTGGTGTGTGGACGTGTGGTGTGTGGACGTGTGGTGTGTGGACGTGGTGTGTGGACGTGTGGTGTGTGGACGTGTGGTGTGTGGACGTGTGGTGTGTGGACGTGTGGTGTGTGGACGTGTGGTGTGTGGACGTGTGGTGTGTGGACGTGTGGTGTGTGGACGTGTGGTGTGTGGACGTGTGGTGTGTGGACGTGTGGTGTGTGGACGTGTGGTGTGTGGACGTGTGGTGTGTGGACGTGTGGTGTGTGGACGTGTGGTGTGTGGACGTGTGGTGTGTGGACGTGTGGTGTGTGGACGTGTGGTGTGTGGACGTGTGGTGTGTGGACGTGTGGTGTGTGGACGTGTGGTGTGTGGACGTGTGGTGTGTGGACGTGTGGTGTGTGGACGTGTGGTGTGTGGACGTGTGGTGTGTGGACGTGTGGTGTGTGGACGTGTGGTGTGTGGACGTGTGGTGTGTGGACGTGTGGTGTGTGGACGTGTGGTGTGTGGACGTGTGGTGTGTGGACGTGTGGTGTGTGGACGTGTGGTGTGTGGACGTGTGGTGTGTGGACGTGTGGTGTGTGGACGTGTGGTGTGTGGACGTGTGGTGTGTGGACGTGTGGTGTGTACACGTTTGATGTGCGGACGTGTGATGTGTGCACGTTTGATGTGCGGACGTGTGGTGTGTGGACGTGTGGTGTGCGGACGTGTGGAGTGTAGACGTGTGGTGTGTGGACGTGTGGTGTGCGGACGTGTGGTGTGCGGACGTGTGGTGTGTGGACGTGTGGTGTGTGGACGTATGGTGTGCGGACGTGTGGTGTGTGGACGTGTGGTGTGCGGACGTGTGGTGTGCGGACGTGTGGTGTGCGGACGTGTGAAATTTCTCATAATGTTTTTGGAATATCTAAAGCGCAAGCTTAATGGAAACTGCTTAACCCCTGATAGAAGTCAGACAGAAACAAAATATACATTTGTAATTATCGACGAGGTTTACCGAATGAAAATGAAAGAGGTGTCATCGGAGCGCGCTCGACGAGTAAGTCCGGGTCCACCCTCCTAAACAATTTCACCCCAAAAGTGACGTCACTAGGGGCTAGATTTTCACGACTTTTCACGACTTGCATTATGTTTTTGACTCTGGGAAGTTCATTTTGGGGATAAATAAAAAAAAAATTATTTTGAATGAGAAAAGGTCAGCGAAATCGACCAGGGCTATAATTATTTTGCCCCCCCCCCCAATTTCTTTTTCAAATTGGAAAATTTTGAGTTTTCATGTTTTCTTTAATTTTCCTTTTTCAATCGGTAGAGCAGATCGAGAAACGTTATTGGACACCAACTTCCCATAATAAAAAACGCTTACTTTAGCCAGAATCCTGTATTTGAACCACAATTTGGCAAATACGCAAAATTTATATCTAGTCAAAAACTAAAAAAGAGAAAAATTCCACTCGTACGTTTTATTGCATCCGTAAAGATAAGCAAACGCTGAAAGTTTCATTAAAATATCTGTATCCATTAAAGCGTGACGACTGGTTAAACTTTTTTGGAGGTGACCTCACTTGACCTTGACTAACTCGTTGACCTTAGATGGCCTGACCTAAGCATTTTGAATCAGCATGTCAAATTGATGTGGAAAAAGGTATGCCAAATTTGGGCGCGCTTCCTCGTGCCGTTCGTCCGCTATCCGCGGAAAACCTGAGGGGGCGGTTGAAGACCCCCCCCCCCCCACGAGCAGGGACGGGTTAATGTTCTAGATTAACAACTGACCTTTCAGTTCAGATCAAAGGCCAAATGTTTCGTACTCGAGCATTTTTGTCCGTTATTCCTCGCACGCACGCACGTTATTCCTCACCGTTGTTCCTCAACTTCTGCTGCTCCGGTTCGGAGGCGTGCCCAAGAAGTTGTGTGTAATTAGAGTCCTGTCGGTATCCCAAATTGTCCTTTGAACCCATAGGTCCTGGAACTATCGACTAAGGTAAATTGTAACCCAGATATTCTTATTTTTAGTACTCTAGGCTGTAAATGAATACTGATGCACTTGCAGCGCCCAAATGTACCACGAACACCTTCAAAGTAAGAGAACGTTATTTCAGGTAAATCTGGGTCGTCCAGGGTAAATGGCCCAACTTAATTTTGAAAGGTCAATCACTTTTTGAGAACAATGAGACTGGCTTGATAGCTACTTACATTTGTTCAACTGAGCGTAAGGCAGGGCCTATGAATCTAATGAAGATGGCTACGTATGGCTGCTTACTCTCCTAGTAGATAGCAGTAAAGCAAGGTACCGCATTCGCATGGACACGCTCGCAAGGTTAGAGGATACATTTCATCCATGTTTATAGCAAACCGGTACTTGGATAGCCACATAGCAACGCCAGCGTTATCCAAAGACGACTATCTGTAGCAATAAGCTCGATAGCCATGGCCGACGACTTCGGGTGTGTTGAGAGTGGTCTGGCCTCCTAGATTGGCACCATACTAATGCTCTTTTCATTCTCCCCAATCAATCTGGAAATATGTCCTGAAAATGCGCACTTGAACCTATCCCCTGGCTTCGTGAGAGATTCCCAGCCCTGACGATATAGCCATGGCTCTAAAAAATGCATACGAGCCAATGACAAGTCGCCTCGAGCGATGTACTATTCGTTGTCAAGGCCGTAATTGAGGGGTAATCAGCAACGTTGGCAATTCCGTAATTGCGTACCACTCAGTGAAGGTGCCAATGCGAAGTTCCATGTTATTCCTATGATACTTACTGCACTGTTAGTTAGTTAGTTATTGATTTTTTACGACACATCGACCGTTGAGTCATGTAGCGTCGCCAATCTCTCACACCGATTGGTCGCGGGCGAAGAGTGGCAGGCGAGACTCGAACCCACAACCTTTCGATTGTGAGACGAGCAACTTACCCCCAGGCTACTCGTCCCCCTTACCGCACTGTGAGGTAAGTGATGCACTATAAGCGCAGCCTTGCTTATGAAAGAAGGGATTAGTTCAGTGGTAAAGTCCGAAAACACTGTATTTATATGGCGACAAACACGACATTTATAAATATTCATAGCCCCAAAGACCATTGCAATTAAAAAGCGCTGCCTCCCCCTCATCCCCCTCTTTGGGTGGCCGCTTACCGCGGGAAGTCCCGCAGATCACGAGGGCAGCTTACAAAAGCGCTACCACATGTTTTCTCGGACTGGGTTGTGAGAGGTTGCACGTCCAAGTTTGCCGCAGAGGGGGTCAGTTTTTCTTTGGTGATGTCATTTTGAGCCGGGATCATCCAGTAACCGACTTCACATTGCAGGCGTCCGAGCCGGGTGCTGTTACAATCGCTGCTAGCTTCACCAGATGGTGTTATGCAGATAGACAACGAGTTATGCTGTCTCCGAAGTTTGAGATGAACTGGGCCCCATGTCTATGGAACTTCTTGTCTATTTCTGTATGGGTTATGGCCAACGGCTAACACTACCATTCCCCTTCAAGACCCTACCTGCATATAGGGTTTCGAGAGATTGGTGTTTCCCTCAGAACAGGTCAGTTTAGCCTCCTACTATCAATTGTCTTATCTAGGACATCAAGCGTACTACATGCATTTTTGAGTAACGACTATTTGTTGGTCGCATGTTCTTGCATTTCAAATTTATATCCTTCCATTTTCATGTTGCTCCTGATTTTCTTCCTTGAATTTGGAGGTCGGCTCCTGGCCTACGCTACAAAAGTGTCACCATAAGCTGTTGCTGGGTGTGCAGGTAGTGGTGGACAGGTATGGTTTTCTTGTATGGTCAGCCTGCCACCATAAGATGGCGTCGGTTGTTGCTGGATGGTGGTGGATAGGTGTTTTCTTCTTTCTATGGGTGTAGCTGTGGGAGAGCGTCCAGTTCCAGAAAGTCGATTATCTTGTCGGAAAATCAGTGTTTTCAGACTTGGTCACCAAATTCCTTATCCTTGAATAAGCAACGCTGCGCTACTGTACGTTAAATGTTGCACTATGACGAGAAGCTATGAGCTAGCCAAGACCATTCTGCATCACAACCAGTTCATTGAATAAAAAAAACTCCCACACTACCCGTACTACATTAGCATTGGCAACTAGTTGTGATTAGTCCATGTACGTACTGTGAATTAGTGAGTGTAGATATAGACACCTCTGATATTGTTGCTAAAGATGTGAGCTTATTTGATGACTGCTGTATGTATGGTGTACTTGCCTACCAAAGTGACGTTTGCTATGAATAAGAACACTGTATATCATCCAACTGTACAAATGCATTGCATTCAGTTGAATGCAATGCTTGGACTTGCTGTTTTCTCCCAAGAGAGTAAGCACCTATAGATAACTATGCGTCACCGATTGATAGATCCTTTGTAGTGAGATTGCATGTGAGATGGCACTGGGACTAGCCACAGTTTGTAAATATCTGTGAGTTCAACTCAGACTGTTCGTAACAGCCACTACACGTGGAGGGCAAGTATTATTAAATAAATAAATAAATAAATAAATGTCGGCAGATGAGTCATCCAGTGCGGCGACCTCGTGGCCCGGCCGGGCCGGCCGGATACGTGGCGTGGTGGGGCGTGTGCGGGATGGACTAATCAGCGATGGGGGGTGTCGGAAGCGCGGGAGCGGTGTCGAGTTGACCTGGGAAGATGTGGGCTGTGTGGGGGTCAGTCTGGTTACCGCCGATCGCTGAGGAATACACGGTGCTGGCATCAAGGTTTTCTCTTCGTGAACTATATCCTTCCTGACACCCAGATGAAACAATGCATGTGATTACAGGTCTGACGCACGATTCTCAGTTCTCACAACCCGAATGTTGCATCCATGTACACCTCCATATAAGCAGCTCCTCACTTGAGATTGTGTAAACTGGCGGTGCATGCATCCAAGGGGGAGTACAGCCAGTCGGTTTCCGATGCGAATCTGCCAACTCCAGTTCATGGTTCTCATCATGCTGGATGTGACTGTAAACGGCCGTCCGTGTAGCGAGTGTTGTGTGGCGGCGTCATCATCGTCAGTCGAGTGTTGTGTGGCCGTGTCATCCTCAGTCGAATGTTGTGTGGTGGTGTCATCCTCTGTCGAGTGTTGTGTGGTGGCGTCATCGTCAGTCGAGTGTTGTGTGGCGGTGTCATCGTCAGTCGAGTGTTGTGTGGTGGCGTCATCGTCAGTCGAGTGTTGTGTGGCGGCGTCATCGTCAGTCGAGAGTTGTGTGGTGGCGTCATCGTCAGTCGAGTGTTGTGTGGCCGTGTCATTATCAGTCGAGTGTTGTGTGGCCGTGTCATTATCAGTCGAGTGTTGTGTGGCCGTGTCATCGTCAGTCGAGTGTTGTGTGGCCGTGTCATTATCAGTCGAGTGTTGTGTGGCCGTGTCATTATCAGTCGAGTGTTGTGTGGCCGTGTCATTGTCAGTAGAGTGTTGTGTGGCCGTGTCATTATCAGTCGAGTGTTGTGTGGCCGTGTCATTATCAGTCGAGTGTTGTGTGGCCGTGTCATTATCAGTCGAGTGTTGTGTGGCGGCGTCATCGTCAGTCGAGTGTTGTGTGGCCGTGTCATTGTCAGTAGAGTGTTATGTGGCGGCGTCATCGTCAGTCGAGCGTTGTGTGGCCGTGTCATCCTCTGTCGAGTGTTGTGTGGCCGTGTCATTATCAGTCGAGTGTTGTGTGGCCGTATCATTATCAGTCGAGTGTTGTGTGGCCGTGTCATTATCAGTCGAGTGTTGTGTGGCCGTGTCATTATCAGTCGAGTGTTGTGTGGCGGCGTCATCGTCAGTGGCTGGTCAGCGCCCGCTCCACGGTGCGGCTCACCAGTCGGCCAGTGCCTTGCCGACCGTCTGTATCGATTAGTCGTGGTCAGAATTGATCTGGAGCAGCGGATGGGGAGGGGGTTGCTGTAGTGCCGCCACAGGGCCGGCAGACTGCAGCCGGGCGCCTGGCGGCTGGTCTGAGTCACAAAACTGCTGGTCCAGCCGGCCAGTGTGAGTCATACTACTGCTCCCCTCCGCCCCCCTGCATCCCCTCCCCTCCGCCGACTGGGCTGCTGTCTGCGGATCAATGATTTTGGGCGCGTGTCACTGGCACACTGTGGTCTTGCCCCAGCAAACTGTCCAGTCGCAGTCGCGTCCTAACAAACTGCCCTCATCTATTGCGAACTGAGCCTAGCACGTGCCCGGCTGACGCTATGCCCCGACAAGCTGCGTCGTGTATTGCGAGCCAGGCTACTACCGAGCCACACCCACAGCCTGCCGATGCTTGGCTCTGCCCAAGCTTCTTTTGTTTCAATTATTTACGCACCTTCTTTACCAGGCGTGCGAGGTAAATCCTGTCAAGTTGGGTCTGCGCCCTGCGGCGCTGTCCACATGAAGCTGTGCCAGCTTGCTACGACTTGTTCTTGGGAACAACATCCATGTGATGTTTAACAGCGTCCATGTCCTTTGGAGCCGCGCCTAAATTTTACCACAAACATTTTGTACACGTTTGCTTAATGTAAGTGAGGATACGAGGCAACGTTTTTTCTTCAGATCAATTAAGGGTGCAATGTATTTGTTAGCATGATGCTGCCAACTATGTCGATAGTTCGACGTGTTGTTTCCATGTGGTGGTTGTATAACCAACAGCGTCCCAAATATCCCGCGAACGGTCACCCGCTGTGTTTCCCGCAGCCAAGCTCCTGCACAGGGTTTGTGGCCTTCCCGATCCGCATTAGCTCGTGTGCTACTGCAGTTCATGACTGCAACTCCCTCAATCCATGTCCTTGACATCCCTCGTACACAGATGGACAATCTTTAAAGTCCTGATTTATTACAATGGCAACTTCATCTAACTCTGGCTGGCGCTTTTCGTTTCGTTGCTAAAAGTCAGTCAGATTATGTATGTGCCTAGGTACTTGTTATATCCAGCATTGTGCCAGGCTAGTTGAGAGTACCGCCCAACTCGGCCACACCACTCGGTGGAGCTATCCTGATGTGAGACATCACCGGTGGCCTTTAGCTTCGACCACATAACTCGAGTCCCATCCAATTTGTGGCCTGTCTGTACGTCTGAGCTGCGACCTGGGAAACGACGCCGGAGGAGATGAGGGCGATCCAAGTTTTACAAGTGCTGATGGAGGTATATCCAGACGCGAAGACGCAGCCTCACAAATGTCGAGGCGGGGCTGAAGTGTCACTATAGGCGCGGCTGAAGTGAGGAGTGCAGTCGAAGTTGAAAGCTCAGGTCTCCCGCACACGAATGCTGTTATGGTCCTTGTCCATGGTGCACGCACCGTCCAGATCCATGGTCGGGTTCAGATCCCAATGTTACCACAACAGCCTGTTTGTGTGGGCGCTTCCGGGAGCGTGTCGATTGCACCACTCGACTGGGATCAACGACCGGGCAGGAGACTGACGTCAGCTGGCGCTCTGTACGTTACCAAAACGGCGTCATTGGGCGTGGAGTGCCCGGCGCGCGTCTCTTGCCCGCCAGTGATAACGAGCCTCAGGCTATGAATATATCATGCCGACACGACTAATGGTGTCACCAGAGTGGCTGCTCCAGCTGGTGCTGATGAGTCTGGAGGAAAATTGTCGCCGACTAACTAGGCACTGGCCGGCACGGCCGGCGGTCGGCCAGTGCCTAGTTAGTCAGCGTCAACCTCACCCCGCCACCAGCTCACCCCTGCTGTCGACTGTCCCAGCGGCCGTACCGGAGGCCAGCGTCCACCTCTCCCCTCCCGCCACCAGCTCGCCCCTGCTGTTGACTGCCCCAGCGGCCGTACCCGCCACCAGCTCGCCCCGGCCTTTGACTATCGCAGCGGCCGGATCGGGTCTCGACGCTGCGATTTTACCGGCTCGGGCTCGGCGAGGTCGTCCGACCTGGGCGAGTTGCGGAACACATGACTCGCTGAGGAAGAGCACAGACAGCTGGCCTATGGTGGGCGGCAGAGGGAGGCCACTCGTCGGCCGCCGGCGTCCTGGCGATGCCGCTGATGAACTTGTCGATAGCGATGATGGGACTGCTGATAGCCGCGATGAGATCGATGGTAACGACAATGGGATGCAATTAGTGTGAACATGAAGGGGTCGATAGGGTACGGCCGAATCGCATGAGCCATGCGAATATGGAAGCAGTTCAGTTTGCTACTGGTCGCTTATCTTCTGAGTATCGGTCATGTTTTTGGCTTTCTCTCACCAGTGCAGCATGTCCTGTAATGAGATGTCCGTTCATTGCCAATTTTTGTAAGCGTGGAAAAGTTCGTGTGCATGTAGTCCTGTAAATTGTGCTTGGTGTATATCCATGCACTCAATTACAAAAGGCGTACAATTACTATAATTACACGTGCGCCCCAGTGAGCCACAGTTGTACATAATTCTAGCGGATTAGATCGTAGATCCAACAGTCATGGAGGCGAACTTCTTAGTTCTCAATGAAGATGGTCCTCCTTTCATTAAAATGTGGGATTTTTCTACCGCCATGGTGCAGAGCTACTCGCTGATACCAAGACAATACAAATCTTCTCGTTTAAAGATGCTTTGTCATTGCTGTTTCCCCAATTGTTCCAGTGCCGCCATGTGGACTGCAATTGCCCGACCATCTGAATGGCCACTACTCGACCATCTGAACCTCCATTGTCCGACCATCTGACCTGTCACTGTCCGACCATCTGACCTGATACTACCCGATCATCTGAACCGCCACTGCCCGGCCGGCGAACCTACCACCATCGCCCAGTCAGACTAACCCCCGCCGCTGTCCGGCAGGCACGGCCAGCCCCACCTCGCACCCTCCTGGCCAGTCCACTGACGTCGCACCACCCTCCATTGATTGCCGCTGCGACCCTCTGACCGCGGCGGCCGGCTGACGGCGCGGCGTAGCGCAGCGGCTGGCAGTGTCGACCCCCGCACCCGCAGCAGGCAGCCGCCTGTCGTGCCTCGGCCGGGTCCGAGCGGCTGCCGTGCGCGCCGGCACGCGATGCTCAGCCGACTCAAGCGCGCCGCTTTAGCCGCGTCGACAGCACGTCGCACGCGGTGCACGTCACGCCGCGTGACTGGCTGACGGGGGGTGTTGGTCACGCCGCGTGACTGGCTGACGGTGGTGTGTTGGTCACGCCGCGTGACTGGCTGACGGGGTGTGTTGGTCACGCCGCGTGACTGGCTGGCGGGGGTTGGTGCGTGCTGGTGGGGGGTGTTGGTCACGCCGCGTGACTGGCTGACGGGTGTGTGGTGGTCACGCCGCGTGACTGTCTGACGGTGGTGTGGTGGTCACGCCGCGTGACTGGCTGACGGGGGTGTGTTGGTCACGCCGCGTGACTGGCTGAGGGGTGTGTGTTGGTCACGCCGCGTGACTGACTGACGGGGGGTGGTGGTCACGCCGCATGACTGACTGACGGGGGTGGTGGTCACGCCGCGTGACTGTCTGACGGTGGTGTGGTGGTCACGCCGCGTGACTGGCTGACGGGGGTGTGTTGGTCACGCCGCGTGACTGGCTGACGGGGGGGGTACCGCGCTGGTGGGTGTTGGTCACGCCGCGTGACTGACTGACGGGGGTGGTGGTCACGCCGCGTGACTGGCTGACGAGGGTGTGGTGGTCACGCCGCGTGACTGGCTGAGTGGTGTGTGGTGGTCACGCCGCGTGACTGGCTGACGGGTGTGTGTTGGTCACGCCGCGTGACTGGCTGACGAGGGTGTGGTGGTCACGCCGCGTGACTGGCTGACGGGGGTGTGTTTGTCACGCCGCGTGACTGGCTGACGGGGGGTTGGTCACGCCGCGTGACTGGCTGACGAGGGTGTGGTGGTCACGCCGCGTGACTGGCTGAGTGGTGTGTGGTGGTCACGCCGCGTGACTGGCTGACGAGGGTGTGGTGGTCACGCCGCGTGAGTGACTGCCGAGCGAGCGACAGCCCACTATCTCTCTCGTCACTCCGAAGGCAATCGCGGCTGAGAGATGTGGCGGCTGAGTAATGGGTGAGGCCGGTGTCGGCAGCGCCATCACTGTCACCCACGACCGATGACATCACAGCACGCCTGTGTCGGTGTTCAGCGCCCATGGTCAGGTGGGAAGATGAATGTTCACGACGAACGTATCGCCTGCCGACTATTGGAACGCTACCGACACCATATGCCAGTTGTCACAATTAATATGTCAGATGTGATAGCCGACGTGTCAGAGGTCGGCGCCTACCTGGCATGGGCCACCTTCCGTGCTTCATGAGCCAAAACCAATATGCTTGAAGCCAGAATCGATGTGGTCGAGGGTCACGGTCACGAAACAACCGTCAGTCAATTGTGCTCGGTCACAATGAAGGCACATACAACTCAGGTAGAGCTTTCTGGCCGTAGTTTCTGTGTATGTCTATGCATAGTGTCTGATGTGGTGAGTATAGATTCCAGACCTTAAACCCAGTTGAGGAATTTTTCCTGTCAGTTGATACGACGGTGTCTTCACATCGAAACAGGCGGATAAATTGCCTCCAACGGGTGGATCGCGGCCGTTCCAATGTGGTGTGTCGGGCAGGTTCCAGTGGTTGGTTGAGAGAGTCTCGTGGGTCGGGGTTGTTGCAGCCGGCTGCCTGGTGCAGTACCACTGTCGAGTGCTGGTGGTTCGGCTTTGACGCCATGATACACGACGACACATAATGGGTACAAGAATACCCGACCAGCTGACTAAGCCGTCAGTCGATGGTATCAGCGACTGGTGCCCGATGAGCATCGATAGACCACCTTGGTGCAGACTCCGTCTGGCCCATTGTGATGGTTTGACACTGCTGTTCTGACACTGATGGTCTGACACTGATGATCCGACACTGCTTGTCTGACACTGCTGGTCTGACACTACTGGTCTGGCGCTGCTGGTCTGACACTGCTGGTCTAACACAGCTGGCTTAACTGCTGGTCTGACACTGTTGGTCTGACACTGATGGTCTGACCATTTGTCTGACACTGATGGTCTGACACTGCTGGTCTGACACTGTAGGTCTGACTGCTGGTCTGACACTGCTGGTCTGACACTACTGGTCTGACGCTGCTGGTCTGACACTGCTGGTCTGACACAGCTGGCTTAACTGCTGGTCTGACACTGTTGGTCTGACACTGATGGTCTGACCATTTGTCTGACACTGATGATCTGACACTGCTGGTCTGACACTACTGGTCTGACACTGCTGGTCTGACACTGTTGGTCTGACTGCTGGTCTGACACTGGTGGTCTTGCTAATGGTCTGACACTGTTTGTCTGACACTGATGGTCTGACCATTTGTCTGACACTGATGGTCTGACACTGCTGGTCTGACACTGTTGGTCTGACTGCTGGTCTGATACTGTTGGTCTGACTGCTGGTCTGACACTGTTAATCTGACACTGATGGTCTGACACTGCTGGTCTGACACTGCTAGTTTGACTGCTGGTCTGACACTGCTGGTCTAACACTGCTGGTCTGATACTGCTGGTCTGATACTGCTGGTCTGATACTACTGGTCTGATACTATTGACCTCACTGCTACTCTTCTGACGCTACTCATCCGATACTCCTCGTCTGACACTGCTGAGATGCCACCGCTGGTTTGAGTTGGGTCGCGGAGCTATTTGAGTCTGCACCACCAAACCGAGACACCGGACAGTGTCTGTACGCCGACAGTGGTCCGCAGCCGCCTATGAGAGTCTGCACCACCAGACCGAGACACCGGACAGTGTCCGTCCGCCGACAGTGGTCCGCAGCCGCCTATGAGAGTCTGCACCACCAAACCGAGACACCGGACGTGTCCGTCCGCCGACAGTGGTCCGCAGCCGCCTATGAGGGTCTGCCCACCAGACCGAGACACCGGACAGTGTCCGTCCGCCGACAGTGGTCCGCAGCCGCCTATGAGAGTCTGCACCACCAAACCGAGACACCGGACAGTGTCTGTACGCCGACAGTGGTCCGCAGCCGCCTATGAGGGTCTGCACCACCAGACCGAGACACCGGACAGTGTCTGTACGCCGACAGTGGTCCGCAGCCGCCTATGAGGGTCTGCACCACCAGACCGAGACACCGGACAGTGTCCGTCCGCCGACAGTGGTCCGCAGCCGCCTATGAGGGTCTGCACCACCAGACCGAGACACCGGACAGTGTCCGTCCGCCGACAGTGGTCCGCAGCCGCCTATGAGGGTCTGCACCACCAGACCGAGACACCGGACAGTGTCTGTCCGCCGACAGTGGTCCGCAGCCGCCTATGAGGGTCTGCACCACCAGACCGAGACACCGGACAGTGTCCGTCCGCCGACAGTGGTCCGCAGCCGCCTATGAGGGTCTGCACCACCAGACCGAGACACCGGACAGTGTCTGTCCGCCGACAGTGGTCCGCAGCCGCCTATGAGGGTCTGCACCACCAGACCGAGACACCGGACAGTGTCCGTCCGCCGACAGTGGTCCGCAGCCGCCTATGAGGGTCTGCACCACCAGACCGAGACACCGGACAGTGTCTGTCCGCCGACAGTGGTCCGCAGCCGCCTATGAGGGTCTGCACCACCAGACCGAGACACCGGACAGTGTCCGTCCGCCGACAGTGGTCCGCAGCCGCCTATGAGGGTCTGCACCACCAGACCGAGACACCGGACAGTGTCCGTCCGCCGACAGTGGTTATAGGGTCCGGCTGCACCACCAGACCGAGACACCGGACAGTGTCTGTCCGCCGACAGTGGTGAGGGTCTGCACCACCAGACCGAGACACCGGACAGTGTCCGTCCGCCGACAGTGGTCCGCACGGGAAGTGCAGCCGCCTATGAGGGTCTGCACCACCAGACCGAGACACCGGACAGTGTCCGTCCGCCGACAGGTCTGGCAGCCGCCTATGAGGGTCTGCACCACCAGACCGAGACACCGGACAGTGTCCGTCCGCCGACAGTGGTCCGCAGCCGCCTATGAGGGTCTGCACCACCAGACCGAGACACCGGAAAATATCCGCCCGCGCCGACAGTGGTCCGCAGCCGCCTATGAGGGTCTGCACCACCAGACCGAGACACCGGACAGTGTCTGTCCGCCGACAGTGGTCCGCAGCCGCCTATGAGGGTCTGCACCACCAGACCGAGACACCGGACAGTGTCCGTCCGCCGACAGTGGTCCGCAGCCGCCTATGAGGGTCTGCACCACCAGACCGAGACACCGGACAGTGTCCGTCCGCCGACAGTGGTCCGCGAGCCGCCTATGAGGGTCTGCACCACCAGACCGAGACACCGGACAGTGTCCGTCCGCCGACAGTGGTCCGCAGCCGCCTATAAGGGCCTCCCCCACAAACGAAACAACCGACAGTGTCTGTCCGCCGACAGTGGTCCGCAGCCGCCTATGAGGGTCTGCACCACCAGACCGAGACACCGGACAGTGTCTGTCCGCCGACAGTGGTCCGCAGCCGCCTATGAGGGTCTGCACCACCAGACCGAGACACCGGACAGTGTCTGTACGCCGACAGTGGTCCGCAGCCGCCTATGAGGGTCTGCACCACCAGACCGAGACACCGGACAGTGTCTGTCCGCCGACAGTGGTCCGCAGCCGCCTATGAGGGTCTGCACCACCAGACCGAGACACCGGACAGTGTCTGTCCGCCGACAGTGGTCCGCAGCCGCCTATGAGGGTCTGCACCACCAGACCGAGACACCGGACAGTGTCTGTCCGCCGACAGTGGTCCGCAGCCGCCTATGAGGGTCTGCACCACCAGACCGAGACACCGCCGGACAGTGTCTGTCCCGGCCGCCTATGAGGGTCTGAACCAGACCAGCACGGCAGTGTCTTTCCCAAATGTACGCCTATGAGGGTCTGCACCACCAGACCGAGACACCGGGCAGTGTCTGTCCACCGACAATGACTGGCAGGCGCCATGCAAAGTCGTGTGGCAGTTCCTGACAGCTACATCCGGCTCCTTGAGTGCATTAGTGTCAGTCTCCGGCAGCCTATCGCCCGCACAAAGTGGTCGGGTACGTCAGTCGCACTTTAAATGCATTGTGGATGCGTGCTGGCTTCACGCATGACTTGCATTAAATGCGAGGGATTGGTGACACGAGCTGCGAGGAGCCGCCAGGAGCCGTCGGAGTTTACGCAGATACACCGGCACTTCGCCGCGTCCGCATTGTTCAGGCCTGGCGATCTGGCAGGACAAGAACCGAGGCGTGTTGATTTGGTTATTCAGTTTGCATTTGTATGCATCTAAATCATTATCAAGTCAACTAGCTTTCTAGAAACTGGTCGCCATTTAATTTTTTCTCATCGAAACGTAGCTGTTAAAGATTGAGTGAAAGAAACAACATGCATTCCGACGATGATTCTCTAGTGTAGACATCCATGCCACTTCACCCGATTCAGCCCGCTAGCTAAGATACTGAATGAAAGAAAAAATGGTGAAGCAATTTCGACACATAGGCATACGGTTATCAAGCAAAAAAAAAAGTCAAATACGAGTATGGAGGGACAAAACAAGATGAAAATATAGGCACGGTTTAAGCGAGTGAAACTGAAAGAACAAATATGAAATTACATCTCCTTGAAGGAACGTTAAGCACTGGAGGCTCACTTCACAATGTTGCGGAAATGCCCACTTCTTTGTCAAATCCAAAACCAGGGGAGAGGGCGGAGAACGAGTGATAGCCACCAATTAGTCAACTTCGACTACAAATGACGTGTTGTATTTTTTGTTCAATAACGAACCCACTTCATTGCGAGAATATTGGTTCAACTTCACCCTCGCTCTCATGTTGCTTCAAACCCCAGCAGTTTTCGGAATGGGGTACGAGTTTGTCTTCAACTCATGCTCTTCGTGATTGGGACCAGGACGGTATCCTTCGAAATTATTGGCTGAATCCATCTTTCGTCAAGATAAACTTGACTGGAATATTTAATACGTAAGTCATAACTTACATAACCACCGAGTTATCTAGAACCTGTCCGAGCGCCAGCACCAACGGTCGCCTGGTAACCACACCGAGTGGTGTGATGCCCAGCACCGCTGACTGCCACTGCCACCTCATGAAGCCCGCCGTCACATCACGTGACGTCCATCACCGCTGACTGCCACTGCCACCACATGAAGCCCGCCGTCCAGCACCGCTGACTGCCACTGCCACCTCATGAAGCCCGCCGTCACATCACGTGACGTCCATCACCGCTGACTGCCACTGCCACCTCATGAAGCCCGCCGTCCAGCACCGCTGACTGCCACTGCCACCTCATGAGACCCGCCGTCCAGCACCGCTGACTGCCACTGCCACCTCATGAAGCCCGCCGTCCAGCACCGCTGACTGCCACTGCCACCTCATGAGACCCGCCGTCCAGCACCGCTGACTGCCACTGCCACCTCATGAAGCCCGCCGTCCAGCACCGCTGACTGCCACTACCACCTTATGGCCACCATCACGTCACGTGACGTCCAGCACCGCTGACTGCCACTGCCGCCTCATGGCCACCGTCACGCCATGTGACACCGGCCTCTGCCAGCATCACATAGCATCCAGCACAGTTGACTTTATGACTTTATGAAGTTGGTTGAGGGTAGGAGGGCGGGGGGTGAAAGTACCATTTTGTCTGTTAAGGCCGCCCCGAAAATTATTGAGATGTAGTTACGCTTATCGAACTAATATTTAAGCTTCAGCCTGATTAAAGGGGGGCAAATCAATGAATGAGGGGGCCAATGGTCCCCTGAGCATATACAAAGTGACACCTCTGCAACGGTTACCTGGGACGCTATGGAGGTCTCCACCCAACCAATGCTTCAAGTAGGGTATCTTAGCCGGTATGCGCATTTTTATCTAATTAATTTACTGGCACGAAGTGCGTTTCCGCAGCGGTGAAAGTGTTCGTGTTTATCGGTATGGCGATGGTGCCACACGTGGGCATAACGCGCGAGCACACGAGCTCGATCACCACTGGAAGCGAAGTGGATATGTTCCGTGTATTTAAAAGACGATGCGAAAAGAATCTACATCACGACTATGGGACACGCACGGAAATATTGGGCATACAGCATGATGCCACTGCGGGTAACATAGGTGTATTGGACATGGTATGTACATCTGGTCAGCACCGGCTCGGTTCAGTTTTCACGCGCTGCTATAATTGCTATTTCTCCCACAGATGCAACCAAGGATCCTATTCACTTAGGAGCCAAAAATACACCCGATCAAGCAAGAACATTTGATATTTCTACCACGTAAACTGGAGATTTGCAATGCTCTTCGCTCACCGACAATTTATTTGTCATGATATTTTGTTTTGTCTGACTCCTTAAGGAACTCGTAGCCCTTGCCCTTCCCGAACAAGGGTCCTTAGCTTCCGGATGGTGCTCGTCCTACGGGTGGGCATAAGCGGTTTTCACGAAGTTGTTTTCTAGCCTCATTGTTTGCGAGTTGTTCTCTTAATACATGGACTAATGATGAAGCACCAGCTAAGCAGGGATTGTTCCTGCGCTCATCGATCCGAAACTGTGATTCAATTACCCAACTATGTTCTGTAATCTGCCAGGTGGAGCACATTATTACACCACGGCGCTTTTGTTCCCGGTGCGTTCTTTGGAACTATGTCTGTGCCGTATGCCTATCATTTACAAAGACCGGGCCCGTGGGAAGCAGTTACGACTGTTTTGCCCATTTTGATGTCTTGTCCATATTAACACGCTCAGATACCTCAGAATAGGCCCAGCGCGAGTGGAGATTATGCTTCATGAGCCACTCGAAATGCTTTGTCCCACCTATGCCGTCGCGTTTCGTGCCAGCTCGATCATTCTGAAACAGGGCCGCCAATTGGACTACCAAAAGCCCGGCCATGTGGCAATTCAATTATGTCTTCTAAATATGATTTGAGCATTCACCGGTCTTCACTCACAGTTCATGATCTACAACTAGACCAAATGTCCACATGATGTGGTGATGCCATGCCTTTTGCAGCGTTGTTGGACAGTGAACGCATGCGAAAGGCTCGGGCACGCTAAATAAGTCATTCTACACTACCCAAGCCTGGCTCCGTCACAGTCTTCCATTTTATCATTCAGTCACACTGACCTCATTCTACATTTGATTTCGTTTTCCAAGAATCAGAATGTCCGACAATTGATTTTCATTTCAGTGTCCCATCTGAAAGCCGAAGGTTTTCTTCACCGTAGTGGAAGTTGAAATCTTGATGGGATATCTTCTCCGTCTGCCAGCCATCTCGGCTCGCAAATGGAATGACCGAGCCGGACCCACCGCCGCGGAATTTAACCGCCGTCAGTCGGCCGTGCCAAGATGACTACGCTCACGATATGAATATTTGCCGATCATGGTTGGTAGTGATGGGCTTTAATTTGATGTACCTCGTACTCATCGCACAGGTCGTGAACACAATACGTGGTGGTCAACTTAGATCGGCATCGTTTAAACCTTTATATGTGCAGAGACGATCTTCTTTAGACTTCGCCTCAAGGTTTTTCTACTACGAAATGTATGCTACTCATTTGCATTGACATACCTTTCATTTTATGTGGGTGTATTTTAATTTCTGATAGAATTGCTGGCGGTCTTAAGTCAGCCATAAAACGATGGATGTTTTTCTTGGAAGCGTTAACAGATGACAAGAAAAAATCACATCGGAATGTGCTTCTTGTTCATTTGAAGCGAGTCCGCGGACTATTTGGTCACGTGACACATGGTTCTAAGTATAATTGGCGTCACAAATGGCTTGACAGTAAGGTGCGACGTCCTGGCACCTAAATATCCCATATAGGAATGCTGTTTCCCACCACACCAAGGTACCATTGGCGTCACAAAACACTTAGGGTGAGCAAGTGTTTGTGACGACAATAGTACCATGAAAGTGAACTCAACAGTTGGGCTGTGCGTCCTGGCACCTGGATTTCTTGCATAGGTGTAATGATTCCGAGCCCACCTGTGCCCTAGCAGTATATTAAGATGTCATGACGCCCAGCCAAAGTGCCAAGCCATTTGTGCCGTCAATAGTATCTATGGCCGGTTTGCCTCTGGCGGTCCACGCCTGAATCCTCTAACCATCTGGTCACGTGGCACAAGCTTGCAGGCTCATATGGCTGGCTTTCATTTCATAGGCTTTCACAGGTTCATAGGTCCACGCCTGAGTACGTGTGCCATCTGGTCTGGATTGAAACAGATTGTAAGTGCATACGACTGGTTTGCATGTGAAGGAAGTAAGTTTTGGGGTACGTGCGAATTCACAATGCAATATAAAGGTGCATTCATGGTGAAATCAAATCGGGAGCGAATTAAGTTTTGCATAGCTAAGCCAACTGAGATCTTTGGAGATCAGCGCAAAGATGAATCCATCTTCGGGGTGAGGGTGAGGGCAGTCGTGGAGGACGACAAATTGTTCAGTTACGGGAATAATTGTTCGAATTCTGAAAAACGGTCATGTCTGGAACGACTTAAACATGAAGCTGGGAATGAGACGAGGACAGACATAGGTAATATTTCATCCGCAAAATGACTCATGATTTGTGGGAAATCGCGAAGCACCTTCTCCTTCTCAAAAGTCATCGTGCGGAGCATGCGCTTATCGCCTGGGCTGTTTCTTTGGAGCAGTGTGACCTACGTCCGTCGGCACGCGCTCCTTCGCTGGCGACACAAACACAGCATGCGGCAGCCATTTTGCCGGCCCGCCAGAGGCGAACAGGCGGCCCATAACGGCGTGCCTGAGCGGCTCGGCAGAAATTCACAGTCGGTCGCGCGACGTTCGGGCGCGTCGCCGCCGCCTCCCGGGGACGGTTTGCCGCCATGACTGTCGCGGGCCTCGTTGGCGCGGCGTCTCATATAGCCAGGAGATTGGGGTGGGCACCGTCCAGCTGAGCCCGGCGAATAATGTGCCGGCGGCCGCAAAACGCCGGCCGACAACAGCCGGCCGCTAGTTTCCTGCTGGCGGCGGCATGCTATGCCGGGGAAATTCGTGGACTACTCCACTGATCAGAGGACATCCCGGCAAATACGTGGCTCCTGTATGACCAGCGGCAATCGATGGGAGCCATCCACACATATTAAGCCAATCATTACGGGCGAATATGGGACTGGCTGGATGCACGGATAGTCGGTGCACAGCCTGTGTAAGTGCCCCGACAGACTCTGACAAACAGGCAAACTGACACATACAAACACGTACAGACACAAACAGACACAGAAACACCGACAGATACAGACAAACAGACAGATGCAGACACACAGACAAGTGCAGACACACAGACAGGTACATACACACAGACATACATACATAAATAGACAGACACAGAGACACACACAGACATACCAAATTGACAAACAAGCAGACAGACGGGCAGACATACTGGCAGACAGATATACAGACATACAGACATACAGACATACAGACATACAGACATACAGACATACAGACATACAGACATACAGACATACAAACAGACTGACAGACAGACAGACAGGCAGACAGACTGACAGACTGACAGACAGACATACAGACAGACAGACAGACAAACAGACATTTATGTGCACACCTACGTCCTACGTGAGACAGTCCACAAGCGGCCACCGGTGGCTGCGCATCGGGCGGCGCTAGGCCTGACGAGCAGATCACGTGTCCACCTGGCCGTCCACCTACGATGCAAACCGTGTGACGTCATCGGCCGCCCACCTATGACACAGCCGTGTGACGTCATTGGCCGTCGGCGACACGTGTCGGTTCATTAGATGAGCGGCGACGCTCGCACTGATGCTCGGACGAGCACGTACTCGTCGGTGTGCAGCCACTCGGCGCCGGCTCGAATCAGCCGAGCGGCGGCAATTCGGCCCGACTCGGCGAGCCGACGACCCACGCTACCGGCGCGGCGGGGCGGCTGCGCACTGCAGAGCTGGCAGTGCGGGCCCGACAGAGCTTCAGCGGAGCACCTCGTGCTGCGGAGAGGCGTGACGCCCTGCCATGCTCTCGGGCGCAGCGCAGTTCGCTTCAGCTGTTTAGCTCATTTGCATGGTGGTTAACGGGAATTGCTAATTACAGACGACGACATGTAGTGTGGTAGTTGGCTATGAAAAGCAACCTAGAATATAGATGAGCATGCGAAGAAGCACGAGACTACATTATCTGCACATACGTCATCGCATGGCGTCGGAACTCGTGAAGTGTGTCGTCTCGGCCTCTTGGCTATCGCTTCGCGGAGATCAGGTGCCTAGCGTTTGCGGACGACCTGGCACTGATCTTCCCCACCGCCGAGGCTGTTCGGCGTGGGCTTGGCGTGTTCGAGCGCGGCTGCCGCTGATGTGGGCTGCAGCCGAACCAAGCAAAATCAGGACTGCTGTCGGTGCGGGCCGTCGCCCCGTCCAACCTCACGCTGTGTGGGGTGCCGCTGCCCGCCATCCAGGAGGGCAGCTCTTACCGGTACCTGGGTCGACAGGTGGGCCATACTCGACTCTCGCAGCCGCCGCTGCAGGTGCTGGCTGAAGCGCGTCGGGATGCTGAAAGGCTGTGCGATTCGGCTCTTGAGCCTTGGCAAAAGCTGGACGCGCTGCGTACTTTCATTGTCCAGCGACTCACCCACTGCCTGCGGCTCGGCGTACTGCCTAAGGGGCCACTTCGAGCTTTCGACGTGGCGCTCCGCTGGCGAGTGAAGGGGATCCTCGGCGTGCCGTGCAGTGGCGCCGGGGGTTACCTGTACGCGCCTGTCTCGTCGGGTGACGTGGGGATGACGGAGTATGTGGCGGAGGCGGACGTCTTAATGGCGGCTGCCACGCCGCAGCTCCTCCGCTCCCGTAACCCCGAGACGGCGCGCCTCGCCAGCGTCGAGCTCGAGACTGTGGTTCGGCGTCGGCTCGGCCGGGCACCCACACCAGCTGACCTGGCAGCCTACTTGAATGGGGAGCGGATGCGAGATGGCGGTGACGTGTCCTCACGGTTCACACGTACTCGTGTCGCCACTGTGGCGCTGGCCTCCCGAGTGGCCATTGCGTGGCATGCTGCCGTCCCCGGCCCGGTGCTCCACATGGGCACCGCGGCTGTCGAGCCGCGCAGGGAGGCCCGCACTGTCCGGGATGCGATCCACCAACGCTCGCTGGCTGACCTCCTGGCCAAGCCCCACCAGGGCAAGGTCATGGATTGTGGCGCACGGGACCGGCGCTGCCGGCGCTGTGGCTACGCCAAATGGACGCTGCCTCATGTTCTCAATCACTGTAGGCCGCACAGTGCTGCGTTTCAGTTGCGCCACAACGCAGTGCTGTCCCGCCTCACCAAAGCGGTGCCGCAGCGTGGTGGAACGGAGCTGCGCGTCAATCGACGGGTGCCGGGCGTGGACTCTGCTCTCCGCCCGGACCTGGTTGTGACACGTGGCAACGAGGTCTCGTTGGTCGATGTTACCATCGCCTTCGAGAACCGAACCGCTGCGCTGCGTGCCGCTGCCGACGGGAAGCTGGCGAAGTATGCCCCCCTCGTGGAGCAGCTTTGCCAGCAAGGCAAAACGGCCTCGATCCACGCCTTCGTCCTGGGCTCCCTCGGCACTTGGTGCCGGGGGAATGAGGCCGTGCTCAAACAGCTGCGCGTTAGTCGCTTTTATGCGAAGCTGATGCGTCAGCTGATGGTGAGTGACACCCTGAGGTGGTCCCGTGACGTTTACGTCGAGCTCTCGAGGGGCTCTCGATGGCTCCGCCCTGGGGGTTCCTTGTCCTTCCCTAGGGCCCACCTACCTTTCGGGCTTTACGGCGGCGGCTGGCGCTGCCTGGGGCGGCGCTGGGTGCTGCCGCCCCGGTCTTTTGCCCGGCCGCATGACGGTCGGGCCGCGGGGTGGCGCGCCGACTGTGTTGTGTTGTCGCGCCGCTCCGGGCTGGGGCGCGTGGTGCCCACGCCGGGCCTGTCTTTCGGGCCGCGGCGTGGGACGTGTGTTTTTTTTAACGTTTTAACGTGTCTGTTTTAGGGCGGGCCGTCTCTAGGGCCACGGTCTTTATGGCCCTTTTGGCCGCTGTGGTCCACTTTTTATTGATATGTTTTTGTTCGTAGTGTTATGCTGTGATGTTTTCATTGTTTTTGTTATTGTTTTGTTATTGTTAAATTAGAGGGCGGCCCGCCCGGCATCTTACATGCCCTTGAAAAAATTGCTTTTATGCTGGTGTTGCGGCCGCGGCAATGTTTCCAATTTATGTGTTTGATCGGGTGCGCTCCCGGGCGGCCTACCACGCCTGGAGTCGGCCGCCGGGAGCGCACCAGAGCAGATTTGTGGGTGGCCGGGCACCTGCGTGGTGCCCGGCCACGTGTGAATGTCCTTGTCAGATGAAATGCAACGGTGAAACATTTTTTTGGTGAATATATGAAAATCTGTCGATACTGCACTTTATCACACATATGCACTGATATGTACCGCCACCACACGGCTTACCATTATCTGTGCCACTAGAAAAAAATATCTGATTCCAGGCATATTCTATATTTGCTGGTTACACGAGCTTCTCCGACAATTGAACCATGCCAACATCTAGTCCGCAGACCATGAATGCTTGTCCAGTTGTGATCACTGAAGTAGGTTTTAAGTCCACTTGATCCAAGCTACCATCACACAAACACAAGGGTCGCGTCTAATATCTTAATTATTAAGTCCGATTAGTTAAGACGAATGCAAAAGCTTTACCAACTGAGCGTCAAATCTAGCATTGCATCTGACCAGCATGTAAAATAGAAGCAAAAATGGAGCCATGCACATCTGCGAACACCTTCAAAGACTAGATATTCACACACCAAGAATGTGGACGGTTATCTAAGTGCTCCACTTCTGGATGACAGCGTATAGGTCTGTATCATAACATCTGACTGATACCAGAAGGCTGGGTTGATACATATCCACGCATTCATGGCGATGCAGTCGTGTAGTATTCGTCGTGGCAACGTGAACAATTCTAAATAAACAGAAGCACATAAATAGAGCCGAGTACGTCTCAGGAGTGGTAATTTCATGGGCAACCCCTTCGATCAATGACCCGTACTAAGCAACGAGATGTCATTCGTGTTTAGTTCGCACTGACGGACAACTTTATTCCGCCAGACGAACGGGACGAGTCGAGCGAGCAGGACAAGCATGACGTCACAGCATGAACGGCCTGCTCAGCTGTAGCGAGCAGAGGATCGACCAGCTCTTCCCCAAGTGTCACGTGCGACCCGGATCGACGGCGTCGCACCGGCATGTGAGCCACACCACCGCCCGTGCGACGACCGCCACCCGCCTGGATTGTGACCACTCGCGTCGGCTGCCGGACGCCAGCGGCAACGACGCCACCATGACCGACGCGCGCGGCGACGAGCCGTCGGCCGAGCAGCGCGACTCGGACTCGAGCGCCGAGCCGCCGCGCGAGTCGAGCCGCAGTCGACCGACTCGGCGGCGGCCGGCGCGGGAGGCGCGCTGCCGGCCGCCGTCGGGCACGACGCGCGCCGACGCGCCGGCCGGCGACTCGCTCGACCTGGCCGTGCTGGGCCTGCGGCCCCTGCGCGAGACGTCGCTGCTGGGCGCTGCACCGGCGGCCGCCGGCGCCGGCGCTCGCGTCCGACTGGCCGTCGGCGAGACGCCCGTCAGAGGCACCGTCGTGTTCGACGACATCGGCGACCTGGAGGCGCCGTCGGCCGTCGCCATCGCCGAGTACGAGGGCTCTCCGCGCCGCTACGGCGGCCGCCTGGCGCCGGCCGCGCAGCAGCGCTGCTGGCGCACGGCCGGCGCCGAGCGGAGCCTTGACGCCGGCCTGGAGCGCAGTCTTGACTTCGGCACCGAGCACGGCTTGAGCCGTGGAAGTCAGCACGGTCTGGATCAGGATGCTGAAGCAAGTCTGAACGCTGGCGTGGAGCGCAGTTTGGATCGTGGCGCAGGTCGCACTCGCGACTTTTGCATGGTGTATCAGCTAAGTCGCGGTGCAGAGCTGGCTCTAGAACGTGGTACGGAGATGGGCCGTGACACGGAACGGTGTCTAGATCGTGCTGTAGAGCTTGGTGTTGATTACAGCATGGAGCGGCGTCCAAACCGTGGCACAGAGCGACGTCTAGATATTAGCGTGGAACGGAATCTAGACCGTGGTACAGAGCTAAGTCTGGACTGCGGCATCGAGAGACGTCTAGATTACAATATGGAGCGAAGTCTAGACTATGGTTCTGAGCTAAGTCTGGAATGCAGCACTGAAAAACGTCTAGATTGCAATATGGAGCGAAGTCTAGATTGTGGCACCAACATAGATTTCGAACGTAAAACATGGCGTTGTCTAGATAGCGGTACAAAACTAGGATTAGACCGCGGTGCAGAGCGAAGTCTAGACCGTGGAACAGTTCGAGGACTAGACCGAGGTGCAGAGCGAGATCTTGGCTGTGGAGCAGAATGGGGTTTACAACGTGGTACAGAGCGGGGACTAGGCCGAGGTGCAGAACGAGCCTTACACTGCGATTCAGATTACAAGACGGAACGAAGCTCGAATCGCTACATTGAGTCCGGCCCAAACGACGGTGCGGAGCGAAGCCTGGGCTACGACCTGGACCGAAGTATGGACTGCGATACTCAGCGAAGCATGGACTGCGGTATGCAGCGAGGTTCAGACTACACTCCGGAGCGACGTTTGAACGGTAGTATGGACTGTCGATTGGCGCTTGGAGAAAATCCAGAGTCGGATCGAGTCAGGCGCCAAGACTCGTACGTCAGCTCTCCGGACCGCGAGATCGTGGAGGAGGCGGAGCCTCGACCATCGCCCCGGCACACCACCCATCACTCGCAGTACCTCAGCGTGGCCGCCGACTGCGCTGAAGCTGCCGACGGTACGGTCTGCCCGGCGTCGGCGCCATCTAAGCCGGCGCGCCTGACAGCAGCCACGCCGCCGTTCCTCTCGTACGGCGCGGCCGAGGGCGAGCGGCCGGCGCGCGGCCACCTGTTCAGCGGCGACGCTCCGCCGGCCGAGCCGGACCGCGACGGCGGCGCCGCCGAGACGGCGGCCGTGGCCAGTTGCTCGGGCACGGCCAGCTCGTCGTCGGGCTACCTGGGCTCGCACGGCTCTGACGCGTCGGAGCCGGCCGACGGAGAGCCGGCCGGCGCGCCGCTGACCAGCGTCAGCCTGGTGGGCCGGCTGGCGGGAGGTCGCCACTCGCCGCGGGAGCGCGGCTGCCCGCTGGCCATGTCGCCGCTGGCCATGTCGCCGCCGGCCAGCGACACCGACCGCGGCGGGTCGGGGCCGGAGCCGGAGCCGTCCGAGACGAGCTCGCCGCCGGCCGGCCGGCCGCCGCTCATGCCCGTGCTGGAGGACGGCCTGTCGGACGACGACGGCGACGGCGACGACGACGACGCTGATGACGGCGACGACGACGACGATGACGACGAAGACGACGACGACTCGACAGAGGAGGCCGGGCCGCTGAGTCGCGCTGCCGCCACGCTGCTGCGCCGACACATCGAGAGGCTCGAGTCGGAGTTGCGAGACCGCAGAGCCGAGCCGCCAGCGAGTCAGCTGCCACACTCGGCCGACGTGACACCGATCCACCAGCCCGACCAGACACTTGCCGACACCATACCCACCCGCCAGCCGGACCAGATACCAGGTGACACCACACCCACCCGCCAGCTGGACCAGATACCAGACGACATCACACCCACACGCCAACCGGACCAGAGACCTGCCGACATCACACCCACCCGCCATCCAGACCAGAGAATAGCCAACATCACGCCCACACGCCAAAGAGAGGTGGAGGCGTACCTGTGCCAACAGCAGCAACAGCAGCAGCAGCACCAGCAGCAGTGTGGGACACGCTACAGGAGCAGTGATCTGGACCTGAGATCACTAGATCCATTAGGTATGAAGCATTCTAATGATTAGTAGGGCAGCCAGGAGAGCCCAGTGGACACATTGCTACGTTCCCCGTCGTTTTGCCCGGGACACAATTCCGATTCGCTTCGCTCGTCACAAATGACTTCGGTTGAGCTCACTGGATGGATCTCGTAAGTTCTCTTCTGGTCCAATATTTTCCAGTGAAGAGCGTGCACAGAATAGCGTAAAGAGGTGCTAACGGTGCCAACTACTGTGGGGGATGGGGTTGAGCATGTTCCATGAAAATTATTAGCTCCCCGCCTTAAAGTTTTGGTTGTTCCCCTGCTAATGCACTGGCGCGGTGTGGCTAGCGTTACCATTGTCATTACACATGTTTGTAAGTATCGTATCACGTTTACATCCTATCCACCTGCGATCCATGTTAAGCGCGAACTCAAGCTGTGGTACCGAGAACAAGACTTTTCTTTATCTTCGGGGGCGTTTTTACCGAAACATAGAGCCAGAAACGCGTGGCCGTAACTCGCGACTCCGACATCGCTCTCGCTCAAAGATGGATTTAATATTTTGACTTCTTGATCACACACCATAAATTATCGTCACAGTTGTCACAATATTATCGTGTCGCTGTAGCTGTGGGTCGGATACGTCACCAGACGCCCAGAAGGAGATGCGTGATAATTGTATAGTAGCTGTATAGGTTTTCGGTGAAGCTCGTCGCCATTTTTGACGAAGGTTGTGTTTTTCAATAAGTGAATCGACAGGCGGTAGTTTCTCAGATCATCTCGCAGGCAAGGGAAGGACGCCATGTTTGCGCATAAGTGTGAACTCAAGAACGATTAATATCAAACACGGTCCTAAAATCATGCTGTCTAATATAACATTTACGAAGGCTTTAGGTGTAAGGCGAATGATACCTAGGATGATCCTCGACGGACATTGGGACAAGATAAAACGTCTGAGGCGTCACACGCGTTACATCCCAGATTGCGTTACAGACACCGAATAAAGACCGTTACCAGCGGCGTCCTCTATTTTCGTCCGTTGTGCAGTGTTGTCTGCATGTTCACATTTAGGGTCCGGTACGTATCATTGGCCATATGCTTGGCCAAGAAGCGAGCATTGTTTTGAGTATATATATATATATATATATATATATATATATATATATATATATATATATATATATATATATATATATATCTGCATATGTATATATTTATATTATATATATATATATATATATATATATATATATATATATATATATATATATATATATATATATATATATATATATATATATGTATGTATAAATATGCTTAAGCTTTTCGTATGGTGATCAAATCATTGTTATGCTACGTTACCGCTGAGTATAGCAGCCGGAGTTTTCAGGAACATTATGCACTATATGAGACTGGTACCTGTCCATCATGTTGATTTTATTTTCAACATGATCTCCGAGAGTAGTGCAATGTAACCTCAATTTGAGCCTTTCACTCATTTGCTAAGTATGAAAATGCTGCTAATGTCATGAGATATCTCTTTCCAGGGAATTATTACGATGTGGTGGCACGCCTTTCGTCCTCTGGTGATAAAAAGCCTCAAGCTTCGAGGGCTAAGATACTGCTCTACGATAAATTGCAAGGAATTGGTTCCCTGCCCTGACTTCATCACCATGGAGCTGTGACACATTTTTTATATATGTATATCCCCCTCACCCTCCTCGGAATGGATATCTCCTTCGTCAAATATTGAATGATGACGGATAGTGAAGTCGATTAGCCTGCAGTGAGAAAAGTCGTGGTAGCTAGAGAACAGTTGAGGCAGGTTCCAAATTACACTGGATGCCATACAATTTTCGAAAATCACGATAATGTTTGGTAAACAATGCCACGGTCTGGGAGAGTACAGCGCGGACGGTGACTGGCTTGGCTGTCTGTTTTTGCCACATGTCAGTAAAGAGCTTTGTCTTACTCGACTTACATACGCGACTTTGATAGATTCTCTGTAGTAGAGTTGTAAGAATCAGACATTTTTCTGCATCTTAGTTGCGGATGTTGGATCTGGAAGTACTCTTGAAAGAAGATATGGCATGCAATTGAGATCCCAAGCGATCCTTCGCAGTCAGAAATAGAGGTCGTGCCCGAAAGACCCTAAAACTAAACGTAAAAGTTGATTCCAAGATTCGGAAAGATCCATTCGACAAAATTAGGAGTTTGATGACATTGACCTTTGGCAATCATTTCATGAACCTGATACAGGGATCTTTTATGGACACACGGTTTCAGGAAATTATTCGAAAGCGCACTAATTAAATTGTGGATATGGACTTGTTCAACAAACATCACTTGGATTTCGAATAATGGAAAACATTTGGCAAAACTGACTCTATATGACTGACTTTGCCATTAATGATTAATGTTCCTGGAGCCATTTGGTGCAATAATTAGATAACGCGAACGTTCCGCCGACTCCAGATGAGATAAAAAAACGCATAAATTCCATTATATAATTTATGCTGTTACTACTAAAAGCAAGACACAACAGTGTATTGTATATGGGGACAAAATTAGGTGTATGATGGATATAGACTACATCTTTGCCAAGTAGATGCGAATTACTTGCATTGTGATCATATGTATAATCCAGCGAGCATTCAAAGTCGTCGACTCACTTCATATTCCCCTTCTATTTCCTCTCGATCACAGTGCGTCGATAATGCCACCGGCTCTCGTCTATTTTGCTGTCCTCTTTCTCTCGCTTTCGTTCTTGCTCTCAGTCTCGCTCTCCCCTCTTTCTTTTTCCTTCCTTCCGTTTGCCCACATGACAACATGCCTCAAGTATTTATAAATTGACATTATGACTTAGTAATACTGGAGGAACAAAATGGAACACTTAGTCAAACACGCGTGACAACAGCTATATAATTTTAATTAGTCTGAATTCATACTGAGGTGACGTCGTGGACCAGTGTCCTATTGCTAAATGGAGCTTGTTGCATGGACCCCGGCCCTACCACCAAGTCCATGGATTCCAGTTCAACGGCAGAATTTTTACCCAGAGTTTAACGTGTCTTTAATGCACCGTCACGGTCGCACTGGTAACTCGTTCCCGGTCTTATCGGGTCAGTTGCCAACTGAGCCTCACAGCCGGGGGCTAAATGCGAGCTCATAAAGAGACTCGGACCCTGCCTTTCCAGGGGCAGAGAAAACCAATGCACGTAAGCGCTCTAACCAACTAACTTACGGGCTGGCAACAAGCCGAGTTACGGGTGCGGCATCTGTGTGTCGCCAACCGTATGGGTGGTGGTGGTTGTGTGTTCGACGCTGATCAGGGGGCGAATTTCAGGTTCGGATCACTCGTCCCCACTGTCTCTGCCGGTGGACAACGGGCGTCGGCCGGCGCTCAGCTCGCCGTCGCCTCCCCCGCTCTCTCTGGCGGCGAGCGGCCGTCCACTGGACGCGGCTTCCTCAGCGACGGCTGGCCACATCGGCGGCGGCTGGTCTGCCACTGACATAGCCGCAACGCCGCCGGATGCGCACACCTCCAGAACACATCCCGTCTCCTACACGACAGTGCCGCCTGCGTCCGCTGCCCCCAGAGAGCCGCCAGCCATCCGCAAGTCGGCCCCGTTCGGTCACCGCTCCTATCCGGACACGTCCGGCGTGCAGCCGTCGGTCGGTGAGCGGCCGGCGCCCGCGCCGTCTATGACCGACCGGCGCTCTTCGGGCGACTGCACCGGCCACTACAGCACCGCGTCTCCCTATCAACACACTTCAAGTCGGCGCCACCCGACGTACAGCGGCGCGACGCCCGCTCTTCACGCGTCAGGCCGTCGCGTCGATAGCCTGGACTCGCCGTCGTCCGGTTCCCGTCGCCACGGCGGCCCACCGCATCCGCACACCTCGGCGTCGGCTGTGGTCGGCGGCCACTCCGGCTACAGCTCCGCTTCTCCCAGTGGACGCCCGACGGCCGCCCGCCTGTCCGCCGCCGCCGCCGCCTCTGTGCCTGCCGCCCCCCACCCGGCGGCCGCTCGGGCGCAGCCGGGCGTGCCCGTGCCCCCGCACCAGCACGTGCCCGCGTCCCCAGTCTCACGTACCGCCAACGGGCACGCGGTGCAGCTGGCGTCGCCCGGTCGGGCCGCCGGCGGTGCGCTAGCGTCGCCGTGTGTGCCGCCGTTACTGTCACGGGCGGCCGCCGCCGGCCCGGGCGGCTGGCCTGGCGCGCCCACCGCCGCCGCCAACGACAGGACGGAGAAGCCGCCGCCGAGCACGCCCGACAGGCGTGTGGCCGGCAGAAGGGCGGCGCGAACTGCGCTAGCGCCCGACTCGCCTGTGGACGACGACACCAGTCGGGTGCAGCCTTCCACGTGGATGCCCAGGTAATGTGACCGTGCGCCGACGAACGCGCGTGCGCGCTGCGTCTAGACGTGTTACTGCACCCGACGCGCTAATTATTCGTAGTAGTGATGCCCTTATCTTATTTGGTCCACATGATGTCTCGAAGCAACGACCACTGCAATTTAATTTAGGTTTCCATCCATATTGAAAGTGCGTTTCTAGCGAAACACCTATTGAACCACCACTACATTGGAATGGAGAGGAGGAAATTTCACTCCCTGGCGTTTCGCATATTTATCCGTAAGTATTAATTACTTACCTATGAAGCTGACGCTCATTCTATTCTGTTACTTATTCAATACTTATTCATCAGAAGCCTTAAACCTTGTCAATAGTGCGCTAGTTCTTTATTTTCTCAGGTTGGCCCGCAGCCATCTCTTATCAGCTACCAGAAATGCATTATTGCTTCTACATCTCTTCTGAATAACCACTGTCAGCTTACGAAGCTCTAAACACGGCTAGCATAATATCATATTAAGTCAGATCAAACCGGATAAGAAGCATCAGATGTCACCACAAGACCGCAAAAATTCGAGATGTTTTGTTTAAATATTGCGATAGTCTGTTGAGCGTAGCAGCTTTAATGCGTAAAACTAGATACCAGGAACTGCAGGGACTATTCTGCTTAGTTCACACGAAAGGCACCTGTGGGAATTGGAGCACCTGCTTCCAGCAGTTGTGCTTCATCCTCCTCGCGACAATGAAGCATCCGCGGGTTGCTTCCGCATTCCCAGGAAGCACATCGACCGTACATTAATCCTTGTTGTTCTTGGCACGGCTCACATTACAAGTCCTTGGATATTCCCAAGGTGTGTTTGTTATTCCAGTTTCCCGGAATCTTTCGCGGCTCAAAACAACACTTTTGAATGCATATGCAACTAAGAGACCTGTTAGTGGGACTTATGTTTGTGATATTTTTGCACATTAGATACTTAACATGGAATTTTGATTTGTAATTCCGAACATTACACTTATTCTAAAATGGAGGTAGGGGGTAAACCTGTCCGCGATGACTTTTTTGTTCCGAATATTGATCATTCTACCCTTTTTGGATGTAATATGATCAGTGTGTGAGAAGAAAAGTGGGGAGAAATTATTTCTGCGAAACCCATCAGTACCGACATTTTTTGTTTTACCCTTATATAAGCTCCACCATGAGTTTGGCTCCTTCAAAATTCAGATATTCTCAGTTTTGGTGCTAGAGAGCTAATTTTTGGTTTCTGAAAACGCATACCCCAAATTTGGTCTTAAAAGCATGCTTAAGTTTCAAATTTCTGAAAAATATCGTATGAAACAGATATATATAGCGGATATATAGCGAATATATATCTATCATATGTAACGTCGGATATATTTGTAGGTGATGTGTGCTGCTTCTTCATCGACTATCTCCTTCGTCCTCGACTCTAAGATGCCATGGGTTTCGGAATGTGTGGAGGCCGTGCATCGCCACGCGCCTGGCGGCTCCCCTTAGCAGGAGAACGAGACGGGCCTCCGGCGCGCGGCGGTCCGCACCTTCGTGCTCGCCCTCCACGAGCTGTGGTGTTCGGCCTTCGGGATCGAGTTCGTTACGATGCGCAAAGTCATCGCGGACAGGTTGCGGAGGGAACTCGTCATGCACTTCAACGCGGACAAGCAGCGTAAGGACGACAGTGTCAGTCGCAGAGCGCGCGTGCGCGAGTGGCGGCGCAGCCACAGCATCATCTTCAATGCCTTCCGCACTGATGTCAACCCGAAGAACTTCGCGCATGACGAGAGCGTTTTCTTTGCCAACCAGCAGCTGCCGCATCGGCCGGGGTGCGTCACGGACAAGGTCGACGACGAGTATACCACACCTCCGGTGGTCAGCAAGGACACGATGACGTTCGCAGACGCCGCCACCGACACTCGCGACGAGCAGCGACTGCTCCGGTCAAGTTTCGCGCGCGACGAAGTATCGCGTGAGACTCAGACTGAGGCCGCTGACATGGCGCATTCGCCACGACCGCCAATTCGTGCTGGGTCGTGCAACTGCACCGACGGGAGCAAGACCGCCATCGCCGTCGTGTCGACGATATGCGGCATTTCTGTGCCGAAGGCCCGTGTGACGATGCAGGCGACATGCAACCACATGTACGGCCACACGTACCACCTATCCAAGCCGAGCTCCGCCGACGACGAGCCTCCTCCTCCGAAGAAAGCGCTGTGCCAGCCGCCGGTGTCTGCGGACGAGTACGTGGATTGCAAGCTCCTGACTGCCGTCCGTGCGAACTGTGACTGAATTCAAGCTGTCACAGGCGGCGCAGGAAGAGGCGAACGCAGCCCATGCTCTGTGTATGCTGCCTGACGACGTTCGTGTGGTCGTCCACTATGACACGACATCGCGCAACAACATCGCCGGCGAGAGGCCGTCGCTCATTCTCGTGTTCAGCAACGCCCAACGCTTCCGTCTCCGCCCGCTCTTCTTTGCTTACAAGGACCGCCCGAACGCGAGTAAGAACCTCGCGTTCGAGAAGGAGGTGTCGGCAGCACTTCAGACCGATCACTTTCCGCACCACTCGCTGTGCAAGGCACACACCGTGGAGGCTCTTGATATCTCGAATCTGCGCGTGCTCTCGTCGCTGGAGCAACAAGTCAAGTTGCGGCAGAAGATCGAGGCCGTCGACCCCGCGTTGCGATCGTTCTTCTGCTGCCGTCTGGCGGTCGTCATCGCGGGCATCGTGGCGCTGCTCAAGCTGATCACACACGACAAGAGCGCCGCGTCGACTTCACTCGCCGACGAATTCGACTTGCTTTGTCGAGTCGGAAGGCGTGGTCAAACACATGGTGCTCTACCACGAGCGGCGCTTCACGAAGCTACGCGTCTGCGTCGCTGGTGCACTCAATGCCGCTGCTGCGCAGGTTGTTTGCAGAGACGGGTCGCAAAAACCTCTTGGTGAAGGCGTGCAAGCTATACTTGGAGTGCGAGGTCTTCAAGACTGGGCTGCGTGTGGTGGCATAATTCACTCAGATGGTGACGCTGCCCCTGCTCAACTGCATCGAGCAGTGCTCGCAGGTCTATCTGCTCAAGCTCCTGCCGCAGCTGCACGACGACCTCGCCCAAGGCACTATGGACACACTGCAACAGTGGCGCGTCACGTCTGACTACGTGCCGGTGGAGCCGCCGTCGACCGCCCTGGAGCACCAAGTGCTCAAGAAGATGTGCGCCGACGCCAGTCGCACCGTGAAGTTGCAGCGCGGCCGCGAGTACGGCTTCACAGCCGACCACGAGGCGCCGCCGCGCGCCGCACAGCTCCACTTGCTGCCAAAGCTGGAGTTGGCGAAGATGCCAACACACAACATCGACGCCGAGCGCAACTTAGCGAAGTTCAGCCACCTCGCAGTGGTTGCGAAGTTCCGCAACAAGAACGTCTCGGCGAAGAGAATTCGGACAGATATGACGCTGTACCAGTCGGAGGTCCAGACCGTTGACCGCGTCACTATCGCCATCAAGTCGGTCCTGCCAAGCGCGAGTCGTAGTGGACAGCCGAGCAGCGTGCACTCCTGCGCGAGCGGCTGCAGCGCAAGTTGGGCACCAGCCAGCGTTTGCGCGACTATGTGCGTCGCCTCCTCATTGAGTGCAAGCGATGGGGCGGCCCGTGCTCATCGGTTGACGAGCTATTGGTGGCTCTTCGCGGCAACCCGAACAATGACGAGCGGCTCGTTCTAACCGAGCTTTCTTTCTACAAGCATTCGCACTCGGCAGACGTCGCGGCGCGACGGGAGCTGTTCAAGCTCATGCGAATGTCGCACGCCGAGCGGTTCTAGATCTTGTGTGAGTTGCTGAGCGACATACACGAGGCGAGCGACGCCACATCGATCGCGAACTTGCCAACGAATGCTGAGCTGGCTGCGACGCTGCGTCTGCCGGGAGAGGCTACGGCAGCCGGAGACGGCGACCGCGCTGGCTGCGGCCGGTACGTCCGCACCTGAGCTGATGGTGCTGCCGGTCGTGATGTGGGAGATGGCGGCAGACTGCGTCCCTTGGTTCCTGTGCTACCCGAAGGAGGTCCGCGATGATGGGAACATTGTCGTCGAGCACCTCCAGCGGGTGCACAAGAAGTCCGACAAACTGTGGCGGCACCCGGTCGTTCAGGACGTCCACGTCGCCCCGCCAGGGCAGCTCGTCCAGTGCTCAGTTGAGGGCGAGTGGTCGTAAGCCGATCCTCTAGCAATTCGGTTCACCGCGACGAACTGCGAGTATATCGCCAGCGTTTTCGCCGCCACCATCTTGAAAATATGACCCTAGAGTGTAAATTGGGATGAGATTGGTCGAGAAATTGGGTATTTCAATCATTTTTTTATACATTTTGTGGACTGAAAATATTATTTTTGAGATCCATACATAGTCCATTTAATGGGGGTTCAACCTCAAACTTGCCATATCTGACTTTGACTGGGAGATATATCGTGTTCAAATCTGATTGGTCGAGAAATTGGGTAATTACCAAACTGAAATTTTATTTTTGAGATCCTTATTGTCGATTTAGGAACTTCAGATTGACCATATTTGGCTTTCTTTGGAAAATATATCAATTTTATTATATCTAATTATGCTAATTATTTTAATTAGGTGGTGCTGAAGAACTTCGAATTAATGGACTTTTTTTGTGCGAGGTATGATCAAATGACGGGGAAGAACATCGAATCCGACATGCACGAGCGCAATTTCAAAAGCTGACTCCATACCCCCGACATTTATTTACAAGGAATGAAAACAATGGGTAGGATGGAAAGTGATGAATGTATTCAGAAAATGTGCAAGGAAAGATAAATATAATATATATGTATAGATATATATATATACATATATATGTATGTATATCTATATATATATATATATATATATATATATATATATATATATATATATATATATATATATATATATATATACATATCTATGTATATATATATATTATATATATATATATATATATATATATATATATATATATATGTATATCTATACATATATATTATATTTATCTTTCTTTGCACATTTTCTGAATATATATATCAATAAATTTATATATATTTTTTTTTTTTATATATATATATATATATATATATATATATATATATATATATATATATATATATATATATATATATATATATTGCTAACTACTGCACCAATCGGTGTTCGCCCACGATATGGATGAACTCATCGAAATAGAAGATGGAATCTTAGTTCGCCTTGGAGCCCATTAAAACTTTAAATATATACACCGCTAGTTGGTCAGCGTATACGCTGGCAATGGTTTCGAGAAATCCAGCGAGCCAACAGATGGCAGCACTGTCCATGCCTGCATTGGTATGCTGTACCGCCATAAAGAAATGCTATGCGGAACAGGTGTGCACGGCAGACTACCATTATTTGTGCTGGGTTCGATAGCGTAGCAGTGTAGCAGTGACGTGGCAGTGTAGGACCCGGCAGCGTAGCATTGTACAGTGTGACAGTGACTGACGATCTGACCGTGCGAGATCGACAGCGTAACGTTTTGGCAATGAGCTTCAGATGTCAGACAAATGTGTTTGGGTGACTGGAACGGTGCCGTTGCAAAACGACATTATGAACCGAAACAAATGAATTCCATTAAAAATGTGTCAGAATTCCTGCTTGGGTGGCTTTTTGGATCCGTATTATATTCCTAAGCAGAACGTATTGCGTCAACGCTGGTCCACCACCCAATCTGTGAGTTCCGGCTCAACGGCGGAATTTTTATCGAGGTTCAATGTGCCATCAAGGCACCTTGAACCCGGGTCAAAATTATCGGTCGTCGACCCTCCGAGCACGTTAAAGGACTGAAATCCTACATTACCACGATAAGGAAGACCAATGCAGGATAGGGTTCTAACCAACTGAGCCACTGGGACAATTAAGGCATTTTCAAACAAACAAACAAAAACGACGACATTTGTGCTGATCTGCGCTGGATCTACGTCAAATGTACGTCTTTCCCGGTTCAGGACACTCCGTCTGCTCGGAGTCCCCTCTACAAAAGCTTGGACCTTTTCTATCACACAAGGAAGCCCCTGTGCAGTTCCGGCCAACATCGGCCCAGGAGACCTTCATACCGACTCAGGGCCCTCCCCAGCGGCCCGGGTCCTCCAACATCTAGGGGTCCTCTTCGTCGACGCAGGGGACCTCCTTAGCAACCCAGGGCCTCCTCTGTCGAGTCAGAGGCCCTCTTTCAACAGTTTGTGTCCCCTCCATCAGTCGAGAAATCCTTGCACTTCTTGGGTCCCTTCCTTCGGCCAAAAGGTCCTTTCTGATGACCAGAAATCCTGATTCTATCCGGAAACTAGGGCCCCTCCGTCATTTCAGGGGCCCACTTTGAGGACCCAAGGACGTTTCCGGAAAGCCGGAGGTCCTTTTCAAACGCTTGCGCCCTGCCCATCAGGTCAGGGCCTCTTTCTCTGCTTGGGCTCCACTGATAGCCCGGCCCGGCTGAGGTAGTAGTTCAATCCTCGAATAGCTTCAAATACGATATTTGTTTATTGTCCACAATCTCCAACAGCATATTGTGCCCTTTACAGGAGAAGTCAGTAGCTAAAAACGTACACAGAACAGGTGAATAGTTTTCAGTTCAAACAGGCAAACGGCTGTCAGAACTCGTCGATGTCCGATGGCTCCGCGTCTCAGATGTGAGCGTGTGACGCAGCACAGTCGTATCTCACCACCTGTGTCTTAAATGCATTCAGCGAGTCTGTGAAGATGTCCACACTCGGTGTCATCGCTAAAAATGAGTTCGCTACTCTCAATAATCTGTTAAACAAGCCACACCTAATGGTTTCTAAACGTGCATACGGTACATGGAATAAAACAGGTTGCCTATTTCTCCTGACTGGGACACTTAATCCAAAGTTTTGCAATAACATTGATGAGTCTATGATAAAGTTTATGAATAACATTGATAAAGTGTATGCTCTCCAAACGAGCATTTGTAGCAAAAACACTATCACTTATATTTGATATATATGAAGCATAAATGTGGTACTTCCATCTGATTATTTCTAAAGTATATATTTTTACAGGCATCGAGGCCACCGAAGGTCACATGACCTGATGTCATACGGTAACTTTTTACACATGTATCACTCATGAAACAAATATTGTTCGAATTGGATTCCTTGAATCTTTTGGAGTTAAAAAATGCATGGTTCATTATATTTTGAATGAGATTTGACATAGTTCTCGGCCATCAAACCTTTCAGCGTAACCTTCCAGAAATGTCCGAGGGCATAATTCCTGAACCATTGGCCTGATTGACATACAATTTTAGCAGGTAGATTCCGGGTAAGTGATAACCCCATACACCAACGTTGCTCAAGGTCTGAGACATGTAAGTGTACAATCACCCCTTTGCCTGGTTGATTTGTCCTGGACGTAAGTGTATGTACGTCCCAAATATACGTAAGCGCAAATGTACGTATGGTCAAATGCACGTAAGTGAAAATGTACGTAAGCGCAAATGTAGGTAAGGCCAAATGCACGTATGCGGAAATGCACTTATGGCAATCGTACGTATGCGCAAATGTATGTAAGAGCAAGTGTACGTATGGCATATGAACCAAACCAAATCTGCTTAACCCGTCCCGTCTCGGGGGGGTCTTCAACCGCCCCCCAGGTTTTTCGCAGATAGCGGACGAACAACTCACGGCAGCCAGCCCAAATTTGGCATACCTTTACCCACATCAATTTGACATGGTGATTCAAAATTTATAGGTCAGATCATCTAGGGTCAACGAATTAGTCAAGGTTAAGTGAGGTCACCTCCAAAAAAGTTCAACCAGTCCCCACGCTTTAACGGATACAGATATTTTAATGAAGTTTCAGCGTTTGCTTATCTTTAGGGATGAAGCAAAACGTACGAGTTTTATTTTTTTGTAGTTTTTGAGTACATATAAGTTTTGCGTATTTTCCAACTTGCAGTTCAAATAGAGGATTCTGGCTAAAGTAAGCATTTTTTGTTAGGGTAAGTTGACTTCCAACAACGTTTATCGGTGTGCTCTACCCATTAGAAAAGGAAAATTAAAGCAAACTTGAAAACTCAAAGTTTTCAAATTTTGAGAGAAAAGCATTATTTTGTGGGGGCCAAAAAACAGCCCTGGTCGATTTCGCTTTCCTTTTCTCATTCCATATAAATTTTGTTTTTCCATATATCCCCGAAAATCAACTCCCCAGGGTCAAAATATCATGTAAGACGTGAAAAGTCGTGAAAATCTAGCCTCCCTGGTGACGTCACTTTTGGGGGACGTTGTTTTGGAGGGTGGAACCGGACCTTACTCGTCGAGCACTTTCCGATGACACCTCGTTCGTTTTCGTGCAATACTTAGTTTGGATTTTAGAGGGGGTCTTCAACAGACCCCCCCTCCCGAGACGGGGTGTGAGGATTTTACCGGAAAGACGGCGCGGTTTAAAAGCAAAGGCACGTACACCTAAAGGTACGTACATTGGCTCATACGTACATTTGCTCTGCATTCGTTTACGCTTAGGTACTGTTGCGCTTACGTATATTTACGCCTACGTACTCTTGGCTTTACCTACATTTGCGCTTACGTACTTTTGCGCATATGCACATTTGCGCTTACGTACTTTTGTGCTTACGTACATTTGCGCTTACGTACATTTGCGCATACGTACATTTTCGCTTACGCACATTTGCGCATACGTACATTTGCGTATGCGTACTTTTGCGTTTACATATATTTGCGCTTACGTACTTTTGCGCATATGCACATTTGTGCTTACGTACTTTTGTGCTTACGTACATTTGCGCTTACGTACTTTTGCGCATACGTACATTTTTCATACGTACATTTGCGCTTACGTACATTAGCCATACGCACATTTGCGTACGTACGTCTGCAATACGTACATTTGTTTTACGTACAGTCCGGTTACCCTCCAGCGGGTCACCCGAGGTTTCGCTGCTCCCCGAACTTCAGTGATCCTGCTCTCTGCTTTGCTCTGCTCCTGCTGCCATGTTGAATGCATCCATGCAATATTTTGTTGAGCAGGGAAGTGTTGCGCTCTAAAACGATGACCGGCTGTATAACAGGTAGCAACTTGTTGACAGCTTGTTATTTTGTTGACCTTCACGGACAGCGTCTGAAGGCTGCTGAACTGACAGTACTTCGACATCGCCCACTCGTATTGTCACCCTAAAATGGAACATTATTGGAAATGAAAGCATCAAGAATATTTTAATTTTTATGCTTGATATTTTCAGAATTGTCCACGTGGGCTATTTTGGAGATATTCGGTTCCAGGTAGAAAGGGTCAATTTCGAGCAAACAACCAAATTGGTATGGTTGTACGGTGCGGAATATGACACGTGTTTGCAGTCTAATTAACATCGTATGCGGCTAAAGCATGGGGAAATTAACCGTTGCACATGCTACAAATCATTTCATAGTGGAACATCTTTGCACTGTTTTTTTTTCATGTTTGTAAAAATGTAATCACTATGAATTGATGGTACCCAAAATGACGTTGTTCGTTTGAACCACTCGCGAGCTAAATTGCAGGTGAAACATGAGCATCGGAAATCACAACCACTAACGATGACTGCCAATTAGAATGATGTTTCCACTACCTTCGAAAGGCATGCTTTTTAGCGAATAATCGCATTAGACGCCACACATAATTGAGTTAAATGCATAATAGGAGATTTGACTTCCATAGGACGGATACGTTTTGGAGCCCCCCTCCCACACACACACACACACACACTAAAGCAATAAGGAGCTTTCGAGCGAGCGAATGCTGTCGTTCTGAGAGGGTCTGGCGAATGATGGGGGTGCGAGGACGGGTATGGCGAAATAATACGGTCTGTGGCATCCAACGCATTTATCAAACCGTCTGATATGTCGGCGACAGCCGTCGATTTGTCGCTGCATTTCAAATCTTCAGCCAGGACTTGTACAAATCCCACAGGTGGTTACAAACAACAGCAAAATGTCTTCTCCTATCGGAGCGGACGAGCCCTCGGGTTTGCTCGGTTCTAAATTGATTTTGTGTTCACTCGCTGGATGCCAACGCAATTCACTCTGTCAAGTGGTGGCCGAAGGAGGAGTGGGGAGGAGAAGTGCGCATTGCAGTCATTTCTGGCTAATGGTACGGCCAAGTGCTGAACGCTGTCAGGGTGCGCCGCCCAGCTGGCGGCCGGCGGGGCGGCCACATTAGCGACGGTCGGCGGGATGAGGTCAGCGCTGTCGGACGCTGACCTTAGCGACGGTCGGCGGGATGAGGTCAGCGCTGTCGGACGCTGACCTTAGCGACGGTCGGCGAGATGAGGTCAGCGCTGTCGGACGCCCGGGAAAAGCGGCCGTGACGTCAGAGCCAAGAGGCGTTGGTGGCACGGAGACTGTGTCTCGCCGGTATGGCGACAGTGCTTTGTTGGTCTGGTCATGGTACCCCGCTGGTCTTGATGGTCCTGTCTGATTTGTGTGGGTGGTGCTGTCTCGTTGGTATGGATGGTGCTGTCTTGTTGGTCGGTGTGGTGATGTCACATTGGTATTGATGGTGCTGTCTGATTGGTATGGATGGTGCTGACTCGTTGGTCTGGGTTGTGCTGTCTCGTTAATTTGGGTGTGGCTGCCATGTTGGTCTCCCAAGTAGTGCTTGGCTGCTCTGGGTGACGGAGCCTCGTTAGTCCAGGTGACCGTGGCCCCTTGGTTCAGGTGACGGTGCCTCGTTAGTCCAGGTGACTGTGGCCTCTTGGTTCAGGTGAGCTAGGCACTACCTAGTTCACTGGTCTAGATAGTGCCTCGCTGGTCTATATGACGGATGCTCGCTGGTATAGGGGACATCACCTCGATATTCTTGAGTGCGGGGTCTCTGTGACCTGGGAAGCTTAAGGCACGCCAAGTGCACATGTGCGCAAGTAAATCCGTCAAATCGTCCATCTCAGAGCTGGCACTTCTGCCCGTGGATGTTCAATGTCGGTGCATTCGGTGCAGCAGGCGCCGGCCGTTGGCGCCCACCGCCACTATGTTGCGCATATTTACGACAGCGCCAGCTTTGAAGACACCGTCAGGTGTCTGTGAGAAGAACTTTTCTTTCAGTGTCAGAGACTGATAACAATACTTCCTTTCAGATGGTCTGGCTACCAGAAGCTCTCAACGAATTGTGACGACCCTCCGCCACTGCCGAAGCAGGATGCAGGTCAGTGTTGCTACATCAGAAACAAAACACACAACGCCGGCAAGAACGTACTCACGGGACGAGCGCAAAGTGTGTGAATTTATACATACATATATACATACATATATACATATATATACACACACACATATATATATATATATAGTCAATGGAAATGCATGTGTATGCAACTTGCATGAACATTAAAATGATATCATGTGATCTCGGGTCTTAATACTAAGAAATAAAAAATAAAAATTCCAATGCATCGCGAAAATCAGTACCGCGTTAACGGAATCTAGCTACAATGAATATAGAGATATTCATTGTAATAGAACGCTCAGCGCAGGTTTCTATGTGCGAATTGTTGTTCACTTACTGATCTCAATAACTTTAGCTATGGCCACCATTGTAAAGGTAAGGTTTAGCTTAACCCCTTCAGATCCTCACACCCCGTCCGGGAGAGGCGGGGGGGGAGATAATAACCCCCTCTAAAATCCAAACTAAGCATCCCACGAAAACGAAAGAGGTGTCATCGAAAAGCGCTCGACGAGTAGGGTCCGGATCCACCCCTAAAAAGAAATCCCCAAAAGTGACGTCACTAGGGGGCTAGATTTTCACGTCTTTTCACGACTTACATTATGTTTTTGACTATGGGGAGTTCATTTTTTGAGATATTTGGGAGGAAAAAAAATTGGAATCAGTAAAGGACAGCGAAATCGACAAGGGCAATAACATTTTTTGGACTCCCAATTTTTTGTGGAAATTTCAGAATTTTGAGTTTTCAAGCTTTCTTTAATTTTTATTTTCTAATGGATAAAGCAGACCGAGAAACGTTGTTGGAAGTCAACTTGCATTATAAAAATGCTTACTTTAGCCAGAATCTTCAATTCGAACTGCAATAGGCCAATATGCAAAATTTGTATGTAGTCAAAAACGGAAAAGAAAACAGTCCTCTCTTACGTTTTGTTGCATCCCTAAAGATAAGTAAACGCTGAAATTTCATTAAAATATCTGTATCCGTTAAAGCGTGACGACTGGTTGTACTTTTTTTGGAGGTGACCTCACTTGACCTTCACTAACTCATTGACCCTAGATGACCTGACTTCTAAAATTTTGAAACAGCATGCCAAATTGATGTGGGAAAAGGTGTGCCAAATTTTGACGCGCTGCCGCGCGCCGTTCGTTCAATATCCGCGGCGAAAAGTCTGATGAGAAGATCCCCGAGACGGGATGGGTTAAGACGTGGCGCAGTTGCTTCGGATTAAGTATGTGTTTTAGCAATGCTTCTATAGTCTTACTTTAACCAAGTGATGTGTGATAGTTACCGCTTCCTATATCCGAACAATTTACCACTCATTTGTCTGGCAAAAAGATAAACAATTAAATTGTTATGACGATGCTTCGTCTCCCATGTACGTTTTGGAGTTTGAAAAAAAAGAAAAAACACAACGAGGCGTATCAAAGACCAGCAAAGTGAGGTATTTCGTGATTTCATCCTTTCTGTATCATTTTATTGCCGTATAATTTATTTCCATGTATTAGTGTTTAGTTCGTTTCTAAAGGTCCATTCCAACAAATTCACGTAATCGTTGCAAACGTAAGTGCAATGTGAAGAATGAAATGGGGCAAATTTTGTATTTGTTCTTTGTATGGATGTTTTTATATTTTAATATTTGGAATATTTATGGTAGAATTTCCATTTGGAATTGTTCAAGCGTATCTTCATCGTCTAGGTCATCGATTTATTGTTCTCAACAATTTGCATACAATTTACTGATCGTAATTAAGCAACCGGTATGATGCAGTTAAGCACGTTTTGTTTGTTATTGGAATACTATTTTAATGGGATATATGAGTTGTGCAACTTACTATTCTTCAGCAATTTGTATTTATTATGTATTTAGTTAGTTATTTGTTGGACTATCTTGAGCATATCCATGAACGGCAGCTATTACATTTTCATGTCGCAGGAAATGAGCAGACATTGGACAGCTGAACAAACACACTTGCATGCATGCACTCACACTTGAATATGCGTCTTATGTACACATGCACATGAAGCACACTACACACCGTCTCACTACTTCTGGAATATGCGATTTTTTCTCTAATTTTAATCGTACTGGACTCAGGTGACAGACGTCCTGCGGAAGGCATCGCATGCCGTCATGTTTGGGTGTGGGAATATCCGCTAGGCAGTGGACTCTGAGGGTACGGAGATATCCGAGAGCGGAATGTTGGGTGGAGCGCTGGTGCCGTTCATGAAAAGGTCGCAGATTGGCGGCTCAGGGTTTGGCGCCTCAGGGTTGTTGGCTCAAGGTTTGGTGTCTCAGGGTTTGGTGTCTCAGGGTTTGATGTCTCAGGGCTTGGTGGGTCAGGGTTTGGTGGTTCAGGGTTGTTGGCTCAGGGTTTGGTGACTCAGGGTTGTTCGCTCAGGGTTTGGTGGCTCAGGGTTGTTGGCTCAGGGTTTGGTGGCCCAGGGTTTGGTGGCTCAGGGTTTGGTATCTCAGGGTTGTTGGCTCAGGGTTTGGTGGCTCAGGGTTTGGTGGCTCAGGGTTTGGTGGTTCAGGGTTGTTGGCTCAGGGTTTGGTGACTCAGGGATGTTCGCTCAGGGTTTAGTGGCTCAGGATTGTTGGCTCAGGGTTTGGTGGCCCAGGGTTTGGTGGCCCAGGGTTTGGTGTCTCAGGGTTTGGTGTCTCAGGGTTGTTGGTTCAGGGTTTGGTGGCTCAGCGATTGGCGGTGAGTGACTCAGGGAGTCTAGTAGCCAGCACTGTTCAGTAGACTGAAGGTTTCATGGTGATGCATGCTGACTGCCGGATGCCAACGGAGCCGGTGCACTGCGTCGCCGCTATGGTCGTAATTTCTGCGACTGGAAATGACGCACGCGGCAGAAATGCGGGGCTTTTTTTTGCAGCTGATGCACCTGTGTTGCATTAATGTTGACGCATACGCTCACAGAGTACAGGATGATCGACAGCACCAACATCTGCGGCAGTGTGGTGATTACTGGTATAAGGAGGTTACGCGTGCACTGGACAACTTCGCAGAGTATGCCGGTGCGGCTGCGCACCAATGCGTCACCAATGCGTCACTTGTGGGAACTCATGTTCCGACCGAAACTCACTCCAGAATTTTCACCGTTTGAGAAGCAGTGGCAAATGTGTGCGTGTGAGAGAGAAAGAGAGGAAGGGGAGGGAGAGAGAGAGAGCGAGAGAGAGAAAGGGTGTGAGAGAGAGAGAGAGAGAGGGAGAGACGGGACACGGGAGAAACGGAGCGAACTGCACCGTGCCATGAACTTGATGCTGGTGACCTTGACTGTTCAGGTCGCGATAGACATTATTGACCTGACTAATTACTTGCCAATGCACATGTGTTGTGCATGTCGAATGTTATCATAACTGACAGATATTATGCGCGAGTTGTGTTGTTCGTTACCATATTGCGCTTCGTTTAGGAACAACAATGGCATGTTATTTTTCGCCTGACATCAAACAGCGTGTCCATTAGCTTCCCCCAATTGTTTCTGAAATAAATTACAATTTTACCTCCGACATACCGGCATGCAATAAGCACGAACGCCATCTTTTCTCTTGCAACTTCGAATTCTCGGAAGTCCATACAGCCCGTGCAAACCAATAAGCATTGCAGTTGTCAAATATAAATGGTCGGCTATTTTTCTCACAGTATCAGCAAATGGAAACTGCAGGCATTTGCTCTGAGTGCAAGACATAACGTGGCACCCATAATGCAGGCTGTGTTAAATTTATACCATCGAGCGATTTGCAAGTCACTAGCTGGCTTACAAAACTTGGCAACGAAGCTGCAACGCATATCACACGCATTTCCACTGTCAGGAAAATGAAATATAGATTCGTTCTAAATTGAACTTCAATATCAGTGACACTACCTTGATAAGCAATGAAAAACCCATCAACCAGCACACGAACGAGGAGCGAATTGAGACCAGAAAACACCAACAGTCAGCGCAATAGCCAGGAGTGAATTGAGATAAGAAAACCCATCAGCCAGCCAGGAGGAACAGTTCAAAAAGTGGCCGGGTGTTATATGTGGTCTTCGTAGCCTGAAAGCAAGTTGCTGGAGTATGCGTTCCGAATGGTTTATCGGTCAACTGACATGGTGGAATAGCTGAAATGCTATCAACGGCTTCATTTTGAGGAGGCATTGAGGACGTGCCAACCAGCCATTTCACAGCGGAATCGGAGATTCATGGAAATTCATCCAATGCTTTTCCGTATGGATATCCTTGCCACTGCGTGTAACAAACGCATTTGCCTCCTCACTCGTTTTCCTCTTGTTCCTCCTGACGAAGATTCCGACCCATGGAAAAAATCTGTACATACATTTTGTTTTTATTTGAGAAATGTATGCACTTTTGATGCGTTTCGGCTACAAAAAACATGCCACCAGGCCGGATATTCAGAACAACTGCTTCAGTGTCATTCTACTGCCAAAACAATGAGTGCCGAATCTTGCGGGTGGAGTGAGTTCAAGCAACTAATAAATATAAGAGAAACTTGGATTCAAACTAACGACTCAGACATCTTCCCGTTCGACGGCGGGTCAGACCAAATGATAACTGGATCATACACACTATGCCTTTAATGCAGCCATCGGACTTTCCATACAAACTTCCTGTGTACCGATACCCAGGAAAAGAAAAACACAAAGTGCAGCCGGATCTTTAAAAAAAATTACTGGTCACGACCTTTGCGATTGATCTTACGATCTTCTAAGAATCGTTGGACGACATTCTTGTGTCATCCGAATCAGCAAGTGAACCCACAATATGGAATATTTTGATTGGATCACCTATGCTGTTCCGACACCATCTCGACAGAATGAGAACGAAAATAGAAACAATTGTGCTTGTATCTACATTTCAGATTATTTAGAAACCAAAAATTATCATATGGCAGCTTTTTATCAGTGAATCTGGTAATCCTAGCGGTGTTGCCACTGCAGCCAGACAACGAAACGGCGACGAGCTTCCCCCGTCCCGTTTCAACATACCAGAGTACTAACAGTACAATATTTCATAACAGGCTTTGGCTCAGGCAAACTCATATTGCCTGAAATTGTCCTGGCCTGGAACATAAACACCCGGTCCAAAGCCCAGACGATCCAATAGGTCCACGAAATTTCAGCTTGACGCGTCTCCACCGAGCGGCAAGCTGCTACACGTCGAGAACAAAATCACGCTGCCGTGCTGCCGTATGGGTGATGTCGCTCTCATCACGCGCTGCCGTATGGGTGATGTAGCTCTCATCACGTGCTGCCGTATGGGCGATGTCGCTCTCATCACGCGCGCTGCCATATGGGCGCTGTCGCTCTCATCACGTGCTGCCGTATGAGTGATGTGGCTCTCATCACGTGCTGCCGTATGCTGCCGTATGGATGATGTAGCACTCATCACGCGCGCTGCCATATGGGCGCTGTCGCTCTCATCACGTGCTGCCGTATGAGTGATGTGGCTCTCATCACGTGCTGCCGTATGCTGCCGTATGGGTGATGTAGCACTCATCACGTGCTGCCAGCGCGCTGGAGGTGGACTCGGGGCCACGCCGTTCACGTTAGATTTCGCAACGCATTAGTGATGACAGATGTGGCTCCACCACAGTGGCCAACACGTCTGTTTTGACGTAGTCAACCGGATCCGTTCTGCTCTATAATGCTGCCTTCCTGGATGCCTGTAGCTGGTCATGCTTCCAGCAAGCTTTGGGAATAACCTCTGCCGTTGCGTATTGCTTGTCGGTACGTGATACGCTGGCTCCCTGTCGGCAAGCTTTGTGCTAGCTCCCTGTCAGTACGTGTTACGCTAGCTCCCTGTCAGTAATTGTTACCATAGCACTATGCCGGTACGTATTACGCTGGTTCCATGTCAGTAATTGTTACCATAGCACTATGTCGGTACGTGTTACGCTAACTCCCTGTCAGTAATTGTTACCATAGCACTATGTCGGTACGTGACACGTTGGCTCCCTGTCAGCACGTGATACGCTGGCTCCATGTCGATATGTGTTACGCTGGCTCCCTGTCGGTACGTGTTACGCTGACTCCCTATCGGCACGTGATACGCTGGCTTCCTGCCAGTACGTGTTACGCTGGCTCCCAATCGGTGTGTGTTGCGCTTGCTCCCTGTCGGTACGTGTTACGCTGGCTCCCTGTCGGTATGTGTTACGCTGGCTCCCTGTTGATGTGTGTTACGCTGGCTCCTTGTCGGTATGTGTTACGCTGGCTCCCTGTTGATATGTGTTACGCTGGCTCCCTGTCGGTTCGTGTTCCCCTGGCTCCCTGTCAGTACGTGATAAGTTGGCTCCCTGTCGGTACGTATTGCGCTGGCTCCGTGATAGTGTTGTGGCCAACTGCACCTATTTGGCTGCAGGCTTGATTGCTTGCGAGTTTGTGTCGTTGTTCGAAGGTACCTTTGAGTAAAGGCTCATCTTCTACACCGGGTGAATTGAGGTAGAGTAAAACACAGCTACTCGACATCAACACTAGAATCTGGGCACGCAGAACACTTCAATAGACAGCAAACGATCGCAATATGATGCGAAAAGTTAAACATAATTGCCTACTGCCAGGATGTATACAATGATTCGTAATATAATCGACGGTTCTTCTTTAAGGATCTTTAGGAACATGGTGTTTTTATTCTGCTCTGTGGGTCGAGTATTTTCCTCCTCCGAAACAAATTTCACTTGCCTTCTGGGTGAACCACTATGTCCATCGATGTTCATGGATTTCAAACTAAAACTTGGTGCAATCACGAGAACTATGAAACATGCATGTCCGTGACCAGGAAGACAATTATATAGTGCATGAAAAGTTCAAAGGCTGCCAAGCAAAGCAGCTGTGTGGTCTTCTGCTATCTTTCAGGAGCAAATTTCAGCTCATAGCTAGCTAACTGTACCGCAGGCTAGCATAACTACGCTCTCGCTACCCGTGTGCTCAGCTAAGTTGGCTGGGCGCAATATAACCCACGGGGGTTGACGCACCCTAAAACCCCAATAATCATCATCATCAGCTACGTCGGCATGATTGGGTCACATCGACACATATGGCAATTTTGAACTATGTGATGTTCGGTACGAGATTCGATATTTCCACCAAAGCGCAAGCTTAACTTTTTACCTCCAATCATACATGTATATATATATATATATATATATATATATATATATCTTTCCTTTGCTCTTGCTCTCGCTCTCACTCTCGCTTTCGCCCTATCCGCAATCCCACCATCAGCAAGCTCTCTGCTGAGCCGGTCTGCGCTGTGTTAGTACACTAGACGAGAGCTACTCATCTTTGTAGTAATGCTTATGATTGGTAATGCATTAATTTATCACTAACAGAGCCATCGATTTTAGTCAACCAAATTCGGCGTCACAAAACGCTAATGATATGGCCGGAATAATTCCTTTGCAATTCTTTATGCACGCGTTGTTCTGATTCATCAGCTACAATCTGCAGCACTGCTAGCACGGTCTCATGCCAATCCCGCTGTACATTCCCTCAGGCCGGGGCTATCCTTATGACGCGCAGCACTGCAAGTCATATGGCGTATGACATGGCATAACATGGCATTGTTCTGTAGGTATTTTTGGGCCAAACATGCTCTGAAACGGAACCCGTGAGCCATTGTGCATCAGCTTCAGCTCTAGTGGAGAGTGTCACTGTGATGTGTGTCAGTGACAGACGATGGATGATGATGTTCATGTAGCATGTGCGCATGATGTGCATGTGCATGTACGTGAGGTAGATAGCAACTACTATTAACATAAAGAAGTTGCTTGGACATATACTTCGCGTTCCTACTTTACATCTACTTCGCATCTACTTCGCATACATCGGTTCTGATTTGAATGTAAACAATTCAAGAACTCGCGTCCACCAGTTTATTTTTTGTCTTGGAAACATTTACCAAAACAATGTGACGAATTTTCCACTTTCGTTCCAGTGCACTTGTTTTGGCTGGGAGGCGTTCCCATGTTGCCATGTCAGAAGATTATTGTAAACTCCTACAACCTCCGCGCGAAGCCAAAGCCAGCTCGATTTCTACGTCTCCCATTGCATTTTCAACGGCTTGAACATTTTCCCTGTTGAGCTGGTATGATTTTCAAGATGTGTGACCTGCAGTGAGTGGATATCGCCGGACCTGTGGTCTACAGTGTGTGTGGCTGGCCGGACCTGTGGTCTACAGTGTGTGTGGCTGGCCGGATCCGTGGCCTGTAGTGGGTGTGGCTGGCCGGATCCGTGGCCTGTAGTGGGTGTGGCTGGCCGGATCTGTGGCCTGTAGTGGGTGTAGCTGGCCGGATCCTTGTCTCGCGGTGGGTGTGGCTGGCCGGATCTGTGGCCTGTAGTGGGTGTAGCTGGCCAGATCCTTGTCTCGCGGTGGGTGTGGCTGGCCGGATCTGTGGCCTGTAGTGGGTGTAGCTGGCCAGATCCTTGTCTCGCGGTGGGTGTGGCTGGCCGGATCTGTGGCCTGTTGTAGGTGTGGCTGGCCGGATCTGTGGCCTGTAGTGGGTGTAGCTGGCCGGATCCTTGTCTCGCGGTGGGTGTGGCTGGCCGGATCTGTAGTCTGTAGTGGATGTGGCTGGCCGGATCTGTAGCTTGTAGTGGGTGTAGCTGGCCAGATCCTTGTCTCGCGGTGGGCGTGGCTGGCCGGATCTGTGGCCTGTTGTAGGTGTGGCTGGCCGGATCTGTAGCCTGTAGTGTGGGTAGCTGGCCGGATCCTTGTCTCGCGGTGGGTGTGGCTGGCCGGATCTGTGGCCTGTTGTAGGTGTGGCTGGCCGGATCTGTAGCCTGCAGTAGGTGTGACCGGTCGGATCCGTGTTCTGCGGTGGGTGTGGCCGGCCGGATCCGTGTTCCGCGGTGGATTCCCTCGGGAAAGGCGCCGCCACCGGGCAATTGATAGGACACGGCTAACCCAGTTTTTTGGTCGGCTTCGCTGCGGATATATGGCATTGGAGACGCAAAGCCAATCCTGCTCGGTAAATAGGGCCGAGGTCGGGCCGCAGGCAAACAGGCGTTGGCGGTCTCGAACGGCTCGGCAGAGACAGACGTTGGAGCGCAACAGCGACACGCCCTCACCAGAGCGTACGGTGGAACTGTTTGGGGTCACGGCGGGTCCTAGTTAGAGGTTGCTGCGGACCCTGATTGGAGGGCACGGCTGGCCCTGGTTGGAGTGTGCGGCTGACCACGGCTGGAGGATACTGTTGATTGGCTGTCGTCAGGGTAGTGGTAGACTATCGTCGCATGGAGAGAGTGGTTCATAGCTCAACGACGACTACGGCCATTGGCTATGAGCGAGTTATAGCCATCAGAGGCTCTAGATTAACTCGTGCTCATTTGGATCATGTATACTGTTCGGTACAATACTGTGGTCACCATAAATCATTGCATTACGCATTATGTGCCATGATATGCCACAACTGTCCGCTGATTTTGAAACGCTGGGTCACATTGTATACGGCGTGTTGTCACTGAATTGCACCGTTGCTTCCCACTCGTCACTACATGCCACGCGCCACCACCCAGAACAGGCTGCATCACACTACATCGCACCATGACACTCACACGTCATACATTTCACATCGTCTCGGGCTCTGCATGTCTCATACAGCGAGGTGTCATGAATAGCCTAACACTTCCACACAACTGGTGGGAGCAGTGACAGGGAACGTGACCAAGGAGATATGTGGATCATGTGTGCTTTGTATGTTCGCACGCATACCTGTATGCACACATGCATGTTAATGTTGACTTCCTGGTTAACCAGAACGGTGTTTTTTTAAAGATAAGTTTCATCCGAATGGTTGGTAGACTTTGGGAATCAGGGTTCTATTGCTAAGCAGAGCTTGTTGCGTGAACCCTGGCCCCACTACCCGATCCATGAATTCCAGTTCAACGGCAGAATTTAGAGCGAAAGTTTAACGTGCCGTCAAAGCAACGACACGGCCGCCATGTAGCTCGACCCTGGCCTTATCTGGCCAGCTGCCAACTGACACCCCCGGCCGGGGGCTAAATGCGACCGCGCGAGGCGGCTCAAACCCTGTGTTGCCAAGACAGGGAAGACCAGTGCAGGTCAGCGCTCTAATCAACTGGGCTACCAGGGCGGCAAGTCGGAATGTTGCATGTTGCATTATGCATACGCAATGTGGATGCGATCTTGCACGAATTGTCTGCTAAGTTTATGTATAACATTGATGTTGTTAAGATCGTCTATTACTACTATAGTGCTGTTGGGCCTCACTGTATTCAACCGCGCCGTCTCGGGGGTTGTTATCCGCCCCCCATAAGGTTTTCCGCGGATTGTGGAAGAATGGCGCGGGGCAGCGCGCCGAAATTTCGCATATCCTTTCGCACATCAATTTGGCATGTAGCCTCAAAATTTTGATGTTAGGCCATCTAGGGTCAACGAGTTAGTCAAGGTCAAGTGATATCACCTCTAGGAAAATTGAACCAGTTGTCGCGCTTTAACGGATAAAGATATTTTAATGAACCTTTCAGCGTTTCCTTACCTTTATGATTGAAACAAAACGCACCAGAGGTTTTTTTCTGTCTTTGATTACTTATTGATTTTGCGTATTTGCCCATTAGAGATAAAATCGAAGATTCTGGCTAAAGTAAGCATTTTTCATGGGAACAAGGTGAGTTGGAACAACGCTTTTTTCGGTCCGCTCTACCCATCAGAAAAAGACAGAATTAAAGAAAATTGAAAACTAAAATTTTAGAATTTTAAACGAAGCAAAGTTTTGATTTTTGGGTAGGCAAAACTTACATGGCTCTGGTCGATTTTGCCTTTCTTTTCCGATTCCAAATAATTTTTGTTCTTCAAATCTCCCCAAAGTGAACACCCCAGAGCCAAAAGCATAATGTAGGTCGTGATAACCTAGGCCTCCTAGTGACATAATTTGGGGGATACAATTTGAGGGTGGTGTCTGGCCCTACTCATCGAGCGCTTTCCGATGACACCTCTTTGGTTTTCGTGCGACGCTTAGTTTGGAGATTAGATGGGGGTTCCCATCACCCCCCCCCCCAGATACGGAGTGTGAGGGTATGACCGGAAAGATGGGGGAAGGTTAAGCAACACTTTACAAGTCCAAAAATATCCTATTCATAATCGTGATCAGCAACTGCCGGAACGGATATCTGGTCGTATTGCAATTAATCAGCAACCTTAATTACACCCCCCCTCCCTCCTTACCGGACTGCCAGTCGTCGGTACGTCAAAATCGACCACAGAATCTGATTCAGCGTACAGAATAGCCCCTGAAAGCATTATAGTCCCACTCGACAAAGGCTTCGAATTAATAGCTATTTTAAAAGCGATCTGGCCCACTGTGCACACCACGGTATAGGTTGCAGTTTGTATATCGGGTGGTTTACGACACTCTATACACATTCACGGCTAATGGCGCCACCCACACCGTTTCGCCGGTGGCCCGCGGGATAGGGAAATGTCCTGAGCGACGTTAGTGTCGAACCTGGGACCTTTGGTACCCATAGCCCGACACCTTAACCGCTCAGCCATCCCCGCCCCGCAGGTTGCAGTTGGTGCACTGCGCATGCAACACAGCAAATGCGGCGCTGATGTGATGTTGGATTGACGGAGCCAGTAAGGATACTATTCTGGCGATGCACGGGAACGTTCGCATTTTCCCCTCTCCAGCTATTACGACTCGTGAATTTATTTGGTGTTGGCTGCGAAGGTAGGGGGAGATGCGACATACCAACGACAACCTTTAGTGTTTTTTAACGAAAATTGTGGAGCCTTAGGCATTAGGTTTTTATCCAACTTATATACTCGCGTGCATAAGTGAAAATATACATGCGAGAGAATCACCAAAAATACTAGATCTAACCAATCAATGGGCTTCGCAGGCTATATGTCGTCACAAAAGCTGCGAATAGCAAACCAGGAAGCATTATAAATTTCTGCTTTCAGACCATTCTTGAATATCACGAGCCTTGACCAATTTGTTTTTTTGCTTCAGTGGGAAATTGTGCTTTACGAAGCAATAAATTTGTATTATCACACGGTTTTATAGCAACGTACATAAAGCTGGCAGGAGTTCGATATTCATTCAGCAGAAATCGACGACCCCTCCGATTTCGACCAAATCTTCCACATCAATGTAGGATTGGCTTCTGAACACACACACACACACACACACACACACACACACACACACACACACACACATACACACACACACACCATAGCGTTTCTTGGGGCATAACATTTGCTGAACTCCAGAGGACAACACGTTAATGAATGTACACAATGAATGAATGAATGTACACGTGTACAACGATGTAAACATCCGACACTGCTGATCATAACACATAAATAATCTGACAGTATCCCAAGCAAGAAATGGTCGGCACATCCCAGTGTCTGAGCTGAGTGCACTTAAGACGCAGGTGGTTAGATACATGTGTGCTGTGTCACACGCAATCTTCGTAGCCATCGGGCATCGATGCAATCTTGCTAGTATTCCACCCGTTGAAAGCCATTGTTATATGTAGGCCTTTTAACAGATGACTTCTCCTGTAAAGGTCTTAAAATGCTGTTTGAGATTATGGACAACAGGCAATAAGCAACACAATACTAACTATAAGTTACCGTGAAGATGACTAGTAGCACGGATCTGGGCATTCACAGAACTGAGCGGCAATGGTGCTATAGAGGGATCTCACGTGGGCAAAATGAATACATCATTTAACTAAGTGGATCGGTTTCTGGATGAGAGGCTATTTCAATACAGGAATTTCTATCGAAAAGTATCTATAAACGCCGTCCCAAGCAAAAGAGATGGAATCAAGCTTTGTGCATTCGCCCTGTAATAGCCTACTTACTCGTCTGTCGTTGATAGAGGCATCCGACTCTGAATGGAATGATAGTCACTGACATTGAGGTCGTATATCCGCCTTGGTGCCATTCTCCTGGATCTCATGTGGGACTCGAGCAGACCTGAGGAAATACTACCTCGTGATGTGGGAATGAACGGCTCCACTGGGAGCTACACCAGGGAGTTCATTTGGTCTCGCCGTTGGTGAGCATGCCACAAACCTAAATTGAACACTATTCTTCCCACTCGTCAACAAGCCTAGATAATCCAGGCCATATATTAAACTGAAGAGACGAAAATATATAAAAAGATTCAAACTTAAAATTGCAACCTTAAATAAAACAATGTATTGGGCGAAGTGTCGTTATGTATTTTCCTGATTTGCGAACCTGAAAGTTGGTAGGGAAACACTGCATTCAATTCGGCTCCCAATCCACTACACATGATCAAAACAGTGAAATTCACGTCATATCTAAGCAACACGTGAAGTCGCGTAAACTGCATGACCATGCCATAATCTACGGGCAACGCATGTCCACAAAAGCCACAGGTCTGTGCTATCTCAGATCACATGCTTAAGCTGCCCATAAGGCTGGTCTGTAAGCGTGCCACGAAGGGCAACGTGGCGCCGACAAGAGAACAGGTGTACCCAACCTCAAGACCGCACTTGTCTAAGTCAATTGGTAATGACCAGGGGACGGTCACGTAAAATCAAGAACAGTCGCCGTAGGCCTAGGGATAGCCTGGGACAGTGATCAGAGGCCCAGCGACAGCCGCCATGGGCCCAGGGACAGCCGCCACGGACCCAGAAACAGTCACCACAGACCTAGGGACAGTTACCACATGCACGGGGACAGCCGCTACTCGCCCAGGGACAACAACCATAGACCAAGGGACAACAACCATAGACCCAGGGACAGTCACCATAGATCCAGGGACAGTCACCACAGATCCAGGGACAATCACCACAGACCCAGGCACAGCCGCCACAGACCCAGGGACAGCCGCCACAGACCCAGGGACAGTCACCACAGACCCAGGGACAGCCGCCACAGACCCAGGGATGGCCGCTACACGTCAGGGACAGCCGCCATAGACCCGGGTGAGCCGTCAGGGACAGCCGCAACAGACCTAGGGACAGCCGCCACAGACCCAGGGACAGCCGCCTCAGACTCGGGGACAGCCGCCACAGACCCATGAACAGCCGCCACAGACCCAGGGACGGCCGCTACACGTCAGGGGCAGCCGCCACAGACCCAGGGACGGCCGCTACACGTCAGGGACAGCCGCCACAGCCCCGGATGAGCCGTCAGGGACAGCCGCCACAGAACCAGGAACAGCCGCCACAGACCCAGGGACGGCCGCTACACGTCAGGGACAGCCGCCACAGACACAGGGACAGCCGCCACAGACCCAGGGACGGCCGCTACACGTCAGGGACAGCCGCCACAGACCCAGGGACGGCCGCTACACGTCAGGGACAGCCGCCACAGACCCGGGTGAGCCGTCAGGGACAGCCGCCACAGACCCAGGGACAGCCGCCACAGACCCAGGGACGGCCGCTACACGTCAGGGACAGCCGCCACAGACCCGGGTGAGCCGTCAGAGACAGCCGCCACAGACCCAGGGACAGCCGCCACAGACCCAGGGACAGCCGCCTCAGACTCGGGGACAGCCGCCACAGACCCATGAACAGCCGCCACAGACCCAGGGACGGCCGCTACACGTCAGGGGCAGCCGCCACAGACCCAGGGACGGCCGCTACACGTCAGGGACAGCCGCCACAGCCCCGGATGAGCCGTCAGGGACAGCCGCCACAGAACCAGGAACAGCCGCCACAGACCCAGGGACGGCCGCTACACGTCAGGGACAGCCGCCACAGACACAGGGACAGCCGCCACAGACCCAGGGACGGCCGCTACACGTCAGGGACAGCCGCCACAGACCCAGGGACGGCTGCTACACGTCAGGGACAGCCGCCACAGACCCGGGTGAGCCGTCAGGGACAGCCGCCACAGACCCAGGGACAGCCGCCACAGACCCAGGGACGGCCGCTACACGTCAGGGACAGCCGTCCGGGTCCGGCGCGGCAGGGCGGCGCCGACGACAGCCGGCCAGCTGACCGCCGGCGGCAGTGGCAGCGGCCGACTGGACGGACGGGACTCCGACCGAACAGGTGCCGCTCGCAGAACGACGTCTGGCACGCGCGCCGGCCGGCAGTGGGGATCGGCTGTGCTGGGTGGGCTGGACCTGGAGTGGCAACTGCCTCGTGTCGGGCGACGCTGGTGGCTGGAGACACACTGCTGGTCCGCTGCTCGTCTGTCCGGTGGCTACTCGTCTGTCCGGTGGCTACTCGTCTGCCCGGTGGCTACTCGTCTGCCCGGTGGCTACTCGTCTGTCCGGTGGCTACTCGTCTGTCCGGTGGCTACTCGTCTGCCCGGTGGCTACTCGTCTGCCCGGTGGCTACTCGTCTGCCCGGTGTGCTACTCGTCTGTCCGGTGGCTACTCGTCTGTCCGGTGGCTACTCGTCTGCCCGGTGTGCTACTCGTCTGTCCGGTGGCTACTCGTCTGCCCGGTGGCTACTCGTCTGCCCGGTGTGCTACTCGTCTGTCCGGTGGCTACTCGTCTGTCCGGTGTGCTACTCGTCTGTCCGGTGGCTACTCGTCTGCCCGGTGGCTACTCGTCTGTCCGGTGTGCTACTCGTCTGTCCGGTGGCTACTCGTCTGTCCAGTGCATTGACTGCCATAGCCAAGTGGCAGGCGGCGGAAGTGTCGACACGGTAGACTTGTGGTGCTTCTGGGAGCAGATAGTGGGTCTGTCATGATATACGGCCTGTACATCCGATACGAATCTTCCTCTGATGGTACGTATCTACCCATTTGTTGTGCGTTTCCCCTGTAATCCAGTCTCCGTTTCAATATCTCACCCTCTCGTGCTAGGGGACGAGTAGTCTAGGGGTAAGTTGCTCGTCTCACAATCGAAAGGTTGTGGGTTCGAGTCTCACCTGGCGCTACTCTTCGCCCGCGACCAATCGGCGTGAGAGATTGGCGACGCTACATGACTCAACGGTCAATGTGTCGTAAACCAATAGCCAACCAACCCTCTCATGCTAGTTTCGTCTCATACTTTACCTGCCTTCCCTCCTTCCATCTCTTATCCTTACCTCTGTTCTTATCTTCTGCTATCTCTTGAGTAGAAGTAGGGAGTGAGAGAGCTCGCATTCCCTCACGCGCGTTCTCTCTCTCTTTCTCTCTCTCTCTCTTTCTCTCTCTAAGTCTCTCTGTCTTTCTCTCTCTCTCCATGTCTCTCTCTCTTTCTCACTCTCTCTCACTCTCTCTCTCGCTCTCTCTCTCGCTCTCTCTCTCGCTCTCTCTCTCGCTCTCTCTCTCTCGCTCTCTTTCGCTCTCTCTCTTGCTCTCGCTCTCGCTCGGTCGCGCGCGCGCGCGCCTCCGCCATCCTTCTGGTTATGTTTTGTGATATTGCATTGCAATGCATGAGTAAAGAGTCCTTCGCATCTGGCAAACATTAGTACATAATTACGATTCCTGGCAGATCCATCTGAATTATGTTCTCTCCTGAGACATCACGATGGAAAGCGGCATCGAATAGGCTCAATAGCATATATTATCGGAGTCTTTGACATTACAAAAAGCGTTGGGTCACTTGTCCATTGCACCCAGTACCCGCTTGAGGATTTGTTCAGGGAAGGAGTAAAAAAAACATGACTTCCTTTAAACAATTTCGGTGCTTTAAAACGTTGAGGCTCTTCTTTCGATGCTGCAGCTGACGTTTTCGACAAAACGTCCCACATCTGGGCAAGCTAATCTGGGACATTCAGTCGCCCATACCCTGAACTCTAGAAGGCCCTGGTATGCACCTGGACCGAGGCCACCGAACAGCCAGACATGTGGGGCCTTTGAGCCAATCAGTTGTACGCAGAGATCGATGGTACAGTCGAGACGGTGTACCGGCCGATGTCGTCAGTGTAGAGGTCGTGATGCTGGCTTCTACCGGAATTGATAGATGGGCTGGGGCACCCTGGCCAAGGTAATTACAGTGCTCATATTGTCATAATCTGAGTCTGGCCTACATTTCCACTCCGATGCAATTATCGTCCGATGATGTGCATGGTCAGATTTGAACTGCGGTCGGCACGCAGCCCCGAAACTCTCGGCCAGAAGTGCGTCGGACAGGAGCCACTGGCCCTGTGGACCGCCGGACAGCCACAACGCGCTATGAATGGGTGACCATTCCCATAAGGTGCCCGGCCAATATAGAGCTGAGTGCCGACTTCATTCGGCCAGAGTCCAATGCCCGGTGAGCCTCTCTACCCCAAGAATAGCGCCACTCTGAAGGCATTTCTCGTGAACGACCTATCCACGCGATGACATATTGGCACATCACTCTGGAACATTGCTGATATATTCTGGGACCACAGACAGAGCAGGACCGAACACCCTCAGCTAAGACGGGTGTCGTCCAACAGCATGCTGATGAAATGTCACGTCTGCAAACGGTCATGAATAATTCGTACGGGTGTACAAGCTAAATACCATTCAGTCAGCTGGGCTTGACACGCCCATCTCCGGGTGCAGTGACCTGGTGCAGGTCTGTCACGTGTCTGAGGTCACGTCCCAGGTCAGGTTGGCCAGAGTTGCGGGCAGAAAGGTGTGCACTGTGCGTGGTCACAACTCCGGAGTGGGTCCGATTCTACCGACAAAGTACAACTTCAACTGCGACGTTGTACATTTACACACGCCGGCTGGTACGATCCAGGGTGTACATGGCGTGGGATCCATCGACGGTGTGGGATCCGTCGTTATCATGTCCACTGCGGTATCCCACCTATCTCACGTCCGGCTCAGTCACGTAATTATCTCCCTCACACAGGTGCAGCTCCATTCTCTGTGGAGGGGTCCAAGCCCGTCCAATAATTGTAGCTTTTAGCATGTGACCCTATACTCTAGCCGCTCCAATGCATTTGAAAATCAATAGTCTTAGCAGTACTGGACTCTACCGATAATTTTTGTGAGAAACGAACACGGTTCCTCACATTCATTGAAGCTGCCTAATGACCTACAATACACAACCTTCCCCTCGTTTGTATCAGTGATCGATGCACCACACCACACTTCTCTCCCTCGGTCTTCTGCCCTCCTAAACATCGATCACCGTGGCGCTCATGAATGCTAAGTACGCCATTGACAACGGAAGAAGTCCGAACTTTTGGCGATGCTATGGGATTCGACAGTCAACAGTGTCGAACTTCAAAGGTATTCAGAGACCCGCGCCTGTGAGATTCATACCTGAACTCTCCGACCGCCCTGTCCGCGCCACTCTCGCCGCCGACCGCCCTGTCCGCGCCACTCTCGCCGCCGACCGCCCTGTCCGCGCCACTCTCGCCGCCGACCGCCCTGTCCGCGCCACTCTCGCCACCGACCGCCCTGTCCGCGCCACTCTCGCCGCCGACCGCCCTGTCCGCGCCACTCTCGCCGCCGACCGCCCTGTCCGCGCCACTCTCGCCACCGACCGCCCTGTCCGCGCCGCTCTCGCCACCGACCGCCCGGTCCGCGCCGCTCTCGCCACCGACCGCCCTGTCCGCGCCGCTCTCGCCACCGACCGCCCGGTCCGCGCCGCTCTCGCCACCGACCGCCCTGTCCGCGCCACTCTCGCCGCCGACCGCCCGGTCCGCGCCACTCTCGCTGCCGACCGCCCTGTCCGCGCCGCTCTCGCTGCCGACCGCCCTGCCCGCGCCGCTCTCGCCGCCGACCGCCCGGTCCGCGCCGCTCTCGCCGCAACCGCCCGGTCCGCGCCGCTCTCGCCACCGACCTGGACCAGCCTCGCTGTCTTCACCGCCGGCTGACGATCCGGCAGCCACCACTCATTGCCGGCCGTCGATCGTGCCAGGGATATACACGGTGCCGTGCCCCTACCCCCACCCCCGGCGTAGCCGGCGCTGGGCCCATCCTCGATCGAGCCGCGCCCCATCCACCGCGCGCGCCGGCTGTAGCCGTGACATCGGTCACCGTCTCGGTCCGCGGCTGGTGCGACGGCACGTTCGGCGCGCTATCGACCCGGATGGCAAACCATGGATCGCGACCAGCTTCTCTCATACTCCTGTCAATTAACCCCACCGGTGCGAGGGAACGGTAATTCCGACCCCGAAGCCCTGACTTTTTGCTGAAGTAACTCCTAAACCGTGGCACGCGTTCCGTCACGTGGTTGGAACACGTTGAGTCAAAGCTGTTGTGAGCTTTCCAGACGTTCTAGGCTCTTCAGATAGCGGAGCTAGAGCGGGTCAATATCTGGGCATGCTCTCGTCTCCATTCAGTTTTACATTTACATTGAAGCATTGTGCATAAACAAACCAAGCAAAATACGGCACAACATTACCTGCGTGCGCATATAAATGATTCAAGAAGAACGCAAAATTGTCGAATGTGGCTGATGATCAGTTATATAGGGCAAGTGAAGATCGTAATTGGACACATGTTTATCTACGTGCATGCGTAGAGAAACATTTCTCTTCTGAAATTTGAAGCATATTGACGTGAAACTGGAATGCGTTTAGAGCACGTAATTTACCATTGGATGTAAGTATTCCGGACTCTACAAAAGTATGTATATGAACGTTTTGCGGGTTTTGCGAATCGCTTTTGTTTGAGAATCCGAAATACATATGGTAGTGGTCTTCTAAAAACATTCCAGTTTTAAGCCAATATCGGGCAGGTTCCTGAGGTATGACTTGAAACGCTAAGGAGGTGCATAAATTCTAGGTGCTCTAGAGGCTAAAGTGCCTACTAGTGAAAAATCAATATGGCTATGCCGGGATAAAATAGCACACCAAGTGCACCTTTAACTTGTTTGGGCTACAAAATTCCAGTTCAAACCCTAGATTCCGGGTAATATTTGAAGGAAAATTAAGAGGAAAAAAATAATTACATAAATGTCTCGAAAATCATCGAAGGGTGGAAACCATACGGCATTGGGCTCCATGCACCATACCTTTCCATGAGTCCCATCTGTTGCGAAGAAGATCATCTTCAGCAGTTTATCACATATTTCCAGGTATTTGACCGTTATGAAATTAAAAAAGAATATAACAAAAGTTAGTGGAGGTCAAGGTAATTTCTCCCCCTCCTGCTGCCAAGGCTAAGAGTTAGGCCGGAAACCTTACTCATGTAATCCGACTTCGTTGACAATCATTTGGACATAAACAGTTTGGATGCAGATTAATCTAGGACACATCAACTCCCCTCACCCCGGTTGTTTGTTTTTCCTCCAAAGCAGGCTCACCCCCAACAACAGCAAAGATATCATCCCGAAACAATAATCAACAGGCAGCCGTGCTAGCAGCGCCAGCCCTGGTCCCGAGACTGATCAATCAGGGTATTAGAGGGACTATTTTGACCATCCACTGGCACCCATTGCCTTTTCCTGAGTGCCATCTGTTTTGAGGATTCTCACCTTCAGCAGTTCATCCGACTTAAAAAGAGGGGGAAGTCACATTTTAGATTTACCTGATAAGTACAACAGTAAAAGTAGAACAGGCAAGTAAAACAATGCTCAGCAACCGTACCCGGGAACCCATCCAGAATATATCTAAGGAACAATTTAGATGATAGATGTACGCATTGATCTTATCAATGATCCGATGTACTCGCTTCTGGTTACTCCCCAGATAACAACACAATGCATTAGTAGGGGATTGCAAGCGAATTACAGACAGCTAATTTGTGTGATAGGAGGACAATATTCATGTCCTTCGACAGCATACTACCTCATTATCATGTGCACCTACCTAACTCGCTTAACCAAAAACAAACGATCAAATGGTCAAAATTGCCTGCGGCGTGCACGATATCGTGCAATTTAATATGTGCTTCGGCTTGTTCATTTCAGCATGGTGTGCATTTAGCGTTGCATGTATGTCGAGCCCTTCGTCTCTTGTGATTAATGCAAAGATGAATGCATTAAGCGTCTGTTGATATCCAGATGGATGGCACAAAACAAAGAGCATGCTCATGAGAACATCGCATTCCAAGCGGCGGTAGATATTGGGCATGGGTGGGAAAACTCTGACGGCGCCACTCAGCCAGAGAGCGTCGATTTGTCTGAAGCGACATCTTTTGCGGGGAAAAATTCAAGGAGAGGTGTGTAGCCGAGCCTTCTGAAATCATTGCTGTCATCAATATAGTGCTAATTCATTCCAATGGAGCCATTTCCTTCGGTGCGGTGGCGCGTGCTGCCGCCAAGTACACCTGTGACTGCCGCTGGCGGGGGACGATCTGGATTTTCAGCACCTAACCCACATTTCATCCCTATGATCATACTATGAGTATATTTCAATTATTTCGGATTGGTGTGACATCAGAAAGGTAGTCAAATGCACTGAACGAGTGTGGCCGGTGTTGAGGGTGTTGGACGGGTGTGGTCGGTCTTGAGGGTGCTGGACGGGTATGGTCAGTGTTAAGGGTACTGGGCGGGTATGGTCAGTGTTAAAGTACTGGGCGGGTGTGGCCGGTGTTAAGGGTACTGGGCGGGTTTGGTCGGTTTTGAGGGTGTTGGACGTGTGTGATCGGTGTTGAGGTTGATGTGCGAGTATCGTTAGGGTTCAAGGTTCTGGGCGGGTGTGGTCGGTGTTGAGGGTGCTGGACGGGTGTGGTCGGTGTTGAGGGTGCTGGACGGGTGTCGTCAGTATTGAGGGTGCTGTACTGACGGCTTTGCTATCTGCTTTCAGAGGAACCAGATACTGACACGGAAACTGATCGACTGCTGGGCCAGAAGAAGACTAGCGAGGAAGCAGACTATGATAAGGTCAGAGCTGCTTCCTCGCTTCACGTATGTTTATGTGCTGCTCTGTTTGGCATTCGTCACAATTATATTGACTTTAAGGAGAGGCAGAAAATCAATGCTTTGTTTTAGTACTTGTTTATTTTTTCGGTTCAACCTATTTAGGGTGTTGAAGCTGTGTGAGTTACAACGCATTAATTTCGACGCATATTCTGAATCACATGTGAAATAGAAAAGGGGAAAAGGCAAACTAAGGCATGACGATTCTTCAACATGCGATAGGTAGGCATATGGGATGGCATCGAAGCTTGCTGAAGTTATTTTTGGGTACTTCCATTGATGTATGCAGGATCTAATTGGGAAGGTTTCAGGGTGCATATGTTGGCACGTGCTGATCCTTTTCCATTCGGAAGCCGCAAAATTGGCGTAACAAAGCACATCTTCAACGCTATATGGGACAATTTACTCCATGATCACTTCAAGATCAGGTAGTTGGTTGTTCGACCGTTTGGTTGAATGCAGTCATATCTTTTCTAAGTCCTGGAATGACGCAGGGTAGTTTCCTCTTATTTTTGCTTTCATATTTCTGTCTTGACATCCATAGTAAAATGCAAACGAGAAAACCGCCTTATCTACACATTATCTCGGCAAGACTGTTAGATGTCGCTGTTAGAACTCTGGAGCCACATCTTCAATCGAACAATAGCATATCGTCCAATAGAAAGCACGCTGCGAAGATATTCTTATTTTTTTCAATGTCGAAAATGCTACGCTGTTTAGCAATAGAGAAAGTTACCAATCGTGGTGCAAAACAAAAATTGTGTAGCTTCCCTGTACTTGCACAATCAACATCGTGGGGACCTAAAATATAAACTTCATAAAATTAACTGTAATCCAATGCTTCGTCAAGGTACCATTGTCTCGAGAATCGATGCATCTAATCAAAAGTTCCGGTGACCAACTAGACAAAAGTGTGGATTTGCCAAAGATTTGAGCCACATCTTGAAATCAAGCTACAACCACTTCTTCTCTCGTCACATACACACTAATGTGCTAAATTCAGCATCACTGAGCAGGGAGCAGAGGGTTCTCCGCGGGGGTTGAAAACCCTGCATCTTATACATGCTAGACGCTTTTCATTTTCCTTGAATTCGGCATTCATGCAATTTTAGTCGGCACCTTATGATGTATTTTTTACAACCCCACAGTGATGTAAACCGCATTTTGCGGTGGGAGATTCACTGCAGTTGAGCAGGTGGCTGAGTTCCTAACTGAACCTTAGCTTGTTTGTTTGTTTATTGGTTGGTTCACGACACACTTTATGCACATGCACGGCTAATGGCGCCGCCCACACTGTTTCGCCGGTGGGCCGCGGGATTGGGAAATGTCCTGAGTGGCGCTAGAGTCGAACCCGGGACCTTTGGTACCCATAGCCCGTCACTTTAACCACTCGGCCATCCCCGCCCCGAACCTTAGCTTGTCCAGGGCTCGAGTTACTGGACCGAAAGCGTGGAACTAACTAAAAGTACCCGTTTTTTCTCCTTTGTTTTCAATTTCCTCATATCTCTTTCTCTCTATGCTTTTCTTTTCACCTCCCTTTTCATCTCCTTGTTTCCCTTCTGAAGGAGGGGACGAGTTATTAAGTTGCCCGTCCCAATCGAGAGATTGTGGGTTCGAGTCTCACCTATCGCTACTCTTCGTTCACAACTAATCGGCGTGAGAGATTGGCGACGTTACATAACTCAACAGTCGACATGTCATAAAACCAATAACCACCACCATCACCTTCTGAAGGACGTGCTGTATCAACCAAAAGGAAGCATCGCCAGCGCCTCTGGGACGGAAGGCAGACCGCTCAGCAGACAGTCAGCAGAAACAATTCCGCTTCCTGAAATCATGGGGGTTTCTTGAAGAAACCAGACGATGGCGCTATCCGGGTGCTGCATTTGATGAGGCTTCGTGCTGAGAAAAGTGGAGGTACTTGGGAATCTAACGACCGTGTATTTATAGACGTGACCGACGAACCGGAGCGGAAGCACGCCACTCTTCGTGTCACTGCAACGAAGGCCGTCTGCAATGCAATTGTGTCAGAGGGAAAAGGGACGAGTACATGCATATGACATCCTTCGGACCTATGCATGCATATATATATACCTAAATACCTTTGAACTGGAATTACCCGGACAAGAATTGCATCTCAGTTCCTCAGTTCTGGCAGATTCTGTTTTGACTTATTGCAAGACATAGGCGACTGATATATATATATATATATATATATATATATATATATATGAATGCACAAAGCATGCAGCTACACGCACATACACTGGAGTATCGATCTGAACTTACAGATAGCAGTTGATATGAGGACTAAATGCAATTTCATCTGTTTTTCCTTGGAATGTGTGGGATTCCAAGCTCCTGACATCAGGAAGTGTGTCAGAGGACTGCCTAGAATCTGTCGGCCTTCAAGAGAACGTCTGATATCGTAGGAAGGAGCGTGGTCGCTCGCAAGAGATAGGTGAAGGATATACCGAAATTATCCGGTGGCGTCATGCTTGCCTAAATGCTGTTCGACTTTGCAGAAAAGTTACGCTGGCTTCACACCACGAATGACAATCTGCAGGCAGCACAGCTCAGTGTGTTCACCGCTGCAGACAGACAACGCTAGAAAATCGTAACTTCGAATGGAAAAGAGACTCGATGATAAATGGGTTGGTGAGAATGATCCTTGGCTTCAGGTAGTGGTAAAACTTCAGCAAAGTTTGGTAAGTCTTCAACAAAGTTTGTTAGATTCGCAACTGCTTTCCAAGGAATGGTTTGACAAAGCTTCTCGTCAGTCTTCTGAACTATCAGATGGTCGGCTGGTGGACTCAGCTGGTGACATTAAGTTTTTGTTTGTTCAGCTTCTTCAATGTTCGTCAGTGAGCGTGCCACTCTTCAGTGATGAGCCAGGGATCATTGTCACCAACCCTTTAGCATCGGCTCCCTGTTCAAATTTCATCCAGTTTTGCAATCGCTACATCCTCACATCTGGCGCACTAAAGTTATCACGATATGCGCACTATCTGGTGCGGCGCACCCCCCGTGTAATTTCGGCGCGCACCGAACCATCCCGCCCACCATCTGTTGCCGCGCGTGGCCGGCTGTTGGCCCGCTCCATGCCAATCTGAAGCGCAGATGATGTCGCGACGTGCGTGTCACAGTTTGCGACGTGGCAACTTTAGTGGTCGTTGTCTCGTAAACCGACAAATTGAGCGCCGCCGACACTGCCATACACACACGCGCGGGCGCTTCGCCAGCGGCGGCAAACACGAGCAGCCTGGCGGGATCCCGGTGGTGTGTGGGGCGCCCTGCGGATCACCAGGGTAGCTGCTCTTGACGTCCAGCGTGGTGGCGGTGCTGCCGTTGGATCCAGCTGCCCCCGGTGGTGTGTGGGGCGCTCTGCGGATCACCAGGGTAGCTGCTCTTGATGACGTGCGGCGTCTCTCTCCGCAGCTGATGATGGCAGTTGGTCGGAGACGTTCGCTAACCGTGTCCTCGTATGGTCGGAGACATTAGCTAATCGTGTCCTCGTATGGATCAGCCTAAGAGTGACAAGGCGTAGCCAGTCGGATGGCGATGAGCCGCGAGGCGAGCGGTGTTGTGTGTTAGCAGGTGCTGCGTTCAGAGACGAAAGGTGTGGTGGGAGGTGTGGTGGGAGGTGTGGTGGGAGGTGTGGTGTGCAGTGGGTGACGGCGAGGAATGTTGGATTATTTGGTGGGTGATGAATGGTGTGATTACGTTAGAGGTGATTGGGGAAAAAGAGCATATTGGGAGGAAGTGCGAGGAGTGATGGAAGGTGTGGTGGGAGGTGTGATGGGAGATGGACGGCATTGTGGGTTGTGCAACGTTGTAGACTGAGCAGTGTGAGGTGTGGTCGCTGGTGGGAGATAGTGAGCAGGGATGTAGAGGATATAGACATGGATGATACTGGGGAAGGGACACGAGAGCTCATAGGTTCCCTCATACTGTGTTAAAACGGCATCCTTGGACTCGTTCCCGAATAACTATTGCATAATTATTGGAAATGTATCCCTGCAACGCAGATATTATTTATTGGAATATTCATCACGCCCGGCGAAGCCTTTTGACAAGGCCTCGCTTACGCCTGGTGACAAACCTCAATATTGGTGCAGGTATGAAGACAGACACGCTTCTTGTATGGTATTGACTAATCAGGCGCCGATTGGCCGACCAGATGCTGAGCTGCCACGCACCGAGCTCTCGCTCCAGATTGCTGCCGTTCTCCGGCGCTGATGGGCTGTCAGACCGCCCGTGCTGCGTGGCCGGACACTGACCGTGGCTGAGAACTGAGGACGGGGAGGGGCCACCTGCCGCCGACACCTGCCGCCTGGCCGACCCCACCCGCCGAGTGGGGTGGGGTCTGTCAGACCGCCCGTGCTGCGTGGCCGGACACTGACCGTGGCTGAGAACTGAGGACGGGGAGGGGCCACCTGCCGCCGACACCTGCCGCCTGGCCGACCCCACCCGCCGAGTGGGGTGGGGTCTGTCAGACCGCCCGTGCTGCGTGGCCGGACACTGACCGTGGCTGAGAACTGAGGACGGGGAGGGGCCACCTGCCGCCGACACCTGCCGCCTGGCCGACCCCACCCGCCGAGTGGGGTGGGGTCTGTCAGACCGCCCGCGCTGCGTGGCCGGACACTGACCGTGGCTGAGAACTGAGGACGGGGAGAGGTCACCTGCCGCCTGGCCGACCCCACCCGCCGGGAGGGGGAGAGGGGATGGGCTGTCAGACCGCCCGTGCTTCGTGGCCGGACACTGACCGTGGTATGGGAACTGGGGACGGGGAGGGGCCACCTGCCGCCGACACTGGCGGTCGGCGGCGCTGCCGGTCGCCCCCCCGCCCCAGTCCCGCTGATTGGCGGTGGAGCCGGGCTCAGTCTGTCAGCGGCGGCCGATCCCCCAGCCGATCCCTCGGCCGAGTTGATGAGTTCCGGCTCCTATACGATGCACGCACGGCTCTGTGTTTTCTCCGCGTGGTCTCGCTCACGACGCCGCGGTGGCAGCCATGCCGCCGGATCGATTGGTGTTGTTCTGCGGTGGCACGATGTTCTGGTCATCAGCGTCAACGGTGTTGCGTGCGATGACATTGCACGATAAGCGTGACGGACAATGTTTACCGCCCGGCGGCTGGCCACTCAGCCAACGTTTCCATACGGCAGAGCTGGCGGAAGCCGCGGCCTCGGGTGCCCAAGTCGCACACGACCGGCGACCTGGCGTCGTCACCGCCTGCCACCACCCCCGACAGCCAGCAAAAGGTCAGGTCAGGTCAGGTCAGGTCAGGTCAGGTGGCCCCACCACCGAGAGGAACCGCTCTATAGAGTTGTACTAAATCAATGTCTTTGTAATTCCATTGTACAGGCCGCTCGGATGATGACGTGTCCAATGTCGTTATATTACGGCTATCTTGTCATGAATACCATTTGGAAGACAGAGCCAGGTAGTTTAGATGAATAGTCGTTGACATACTTAACTTACATGTTCTTTGTTTGCCTATGCACTAACTAGTTTCATTAGAAAGACATGATGCAACTTGTTTTTGAAAATTTGCTGAATTGTAATTGAACATTTCTATAATGACAATAAAAATGACTTATGAAAAGGCATGGTTAATGTTAATAAATGGGCCGCTGTCCTAATGTGTGCACTAATTATCATAACATACAAAATGTGTTCCCAAAATATGGCATCACTTATATTAGTAGTTATACCATGTCATCACTGAGTAAAGATGATGAGTAGATTATTCCCTAGGCTTGAATGGTGGAAGATGTCCGAGGTTGGTGTGGCCACCATTCGAACATTACTAGGGGTTCTGGCCACCATTTGCACACGTCTACTCGGGGTCTGGCCACCATTTACTCACTTCTATTCGGGGTCTGGCCACCATTTATACACGTCTACTCGGAGTCTGACCACCATTTACACACGTCTACTTGGGGTCTGGCCACCATTTATACACGTATACTCGGGGTCTGGCCACCATTTATACACGTATACTCGGGGTCTGGCCACCATTTGCACACGTCTACTCGGGGGTTAGTTAGTTATTGGGGCTTGACGGTCCATCTACTGTGTTGGTCATGTAGCGCCCTGCCCGGGGTCTGGCCACTATTTACACACGTCTACTGGGAGCTGGCGCGTGCCATCACCTACGATTGTTGTGTTCCAGGAGAGAGAAGGCGTGAAGAAGAAGAGCAAGACTAGGGAAGGTATGTATTGTCTGACCAATGCTCTCGCGCTTTGCGGCATGCTAGCAAAGTAGCCCTTTGCAGCTATGTCCAAGCAGTACTGCTTTTTCGCACGATACTGGACAACCATATTTGGGATCTTTCGTCCTCTGAACGCTATCTTGCGTTCCCCATTGTGAAGCCAAGGTATCACGTAATTATATATTTCGATAAATTATGAGAATCCGCGAGTACTGTGATGGATAGCTGTGATATGGCGGTGCACGCGAGATTACTGTGATGCTGTGTTTTGACATCGCGACGCACACGAGGCTATTGTGACAGTGTGTTTTGATACAGCGCCGCACGCGAGAATACTGCGATGGGGCGTTTTGACACGACGTCTGACCATGAGCCTGCGTCCTGTGGTTACCGCTATCAGTGTGGTAGCGCGCATCGAGCTTAACCCTGCTCTCGAAGGCACGAAACATCACCATTAAGTTGGTATAGCCGCATGGGCGGAGTAAAAAGAGGGACCAACAGGCCCGGGAGTAACGTTTAATGGTGAAGCCCCAGGACTAGTAAATGCCCCTTCCCCGTCGCGTCACCTAGTTTTGCGAAGGGAAAATTTTGAAGCAACAAATCTAATTTTGCAACCGCCGAAAACAAAAAGTACCGGAGTAATCATTTTCCAGCTAAGTTGCTGTAATGCAGTACACAGTGCCGAAGAACACACCCAGCATTGCAAGATGAATGATAATTATAACTTCGCGATCAACGAATCTTCCTCTGGTCTTGTTATGTCGACCCGATATGGATCTACCCTCCCACTCCCCTTCGATTTTGCATACGTTTCCTACGCCCACGGACAATTGCGCAGCAGCAGTACCTCAGCAGCAGTGCTTTAAGCTTAATTACCACAGCGCTGTGATCAAAGTCATCGACGGCTTGTCGCCAATCTATCTCATTCATGATGAGATTGAGCGGATGTGCTGTCCAATATATATATATACCTCAATTTCCGAAATGGCGCATGTTTGGACGTCAATGCAACTAGATGATGTGCTTCGCCACAATGCGCACTCCACAGATAAAGAAGGAAAGATATTGCAGTGGAATTAATTTGATTTAACTTCTAGGCTTGATGGTAACTATTCCAGTAGTTTAATCATACGGATAGGTTGAGACGTCGGATGATTCATGTTCGTGCTGTGAAAGGTGAATAATGTGTGTATCCACAAGCTCACGGACAATATGTCAACTGCTTGGCAACGGCATCCTGTACCTACAAATATCGAAACCTTTGTGGTGAAATTGAATAACAACGTTCTCTGTATTCCCATGCTTACCAATTTGGATGAATTACAATAACCTGGTGAGTCAAACAATTGTTCTTAACGGAGATTGCTGTGCGGTGTAGCCTCTGTTACATATATATATATATGTGTGTATATATATGTGTGTGTGTATGTGTAGAAAGAGAGAGAGAGAGAAGAAAAAAAAGAGTGAGAATCATGCATTTATATCTGCACATGTGCAATCAGAAATGCGTTTTTTTTCTTATGTTATTATTGTCAATGCATTGGTTGTGAAAGCGTGGATGACGAGCATACATCACTTGAAGAATTGTCCCAAAATAGAGCAATGAACAGGATGATCAGCTTTCTGTTCATTAACGTAGAGTTATCTTGAGATCGCCCAGTCAAAACATAGAATTTGAAATATCGAAAAACATTACAAAGTGATCAGCCAGAACAAATCCCTTCTGTATTTTGGTGTACTCAGTAGTGGTTTGAGCGATGCGCTTCTTTTCCAATTACTGAGCTCGTGTTTAGTCAAACGCAGCGCGGTTCGTGCATAGCTTGCAATCGGAATTCGAAGTTGCATATATATGCCCGATATCTCGCCCCAGATGTGCTCGTGATATTCTAAAATTGTGCTTCTGCCATTGCGGCGCAACATCTGATTTGCAAATAACTGAGCGGGCGCCATATAAGAAATGGGTCCGCCGTCAGCGAAATTGTCATGGGAGCGACATATTTTGCTTTGCTCTTTTGTCTGTCTTCTGGGATGTGGAAGCTACAGTGCGAACCAAAATGCAATTATCGTCGTCAAAATATTATCTGATTCAATTTTATGTTCTGTTAAAAATAATATAGTACCGGTCTCCTGCTTTGCCTTCCCACTCACAACGTTGCCTGATATATATATATATATATATATATATATATATATATATATATATATATATATATATATATATATTAGATGTGCTAATTGGACTGTGAGGTACGACTAGGCGTTCGTTTAGCAACTAAGTCTGTTTCGTGAGACGAAATGTACGACCTACAATGTACCAGGAGCACTTAAGAGCCATTCTTCGTTGTATCAAGTCTGTTTCAGTGGAAGTATATTAATGGCGCAGTTTCAACCAGTCAAAGGTTCATTTCCTTTCATGGTCTGACACTAAGACGGTGGGTAAGCCTCCTTAGCTAGGCGACAACTGACCTCTCAGTTTGGTGACCCGTCTGTTATGCCCAGGTGACCTGCAGTGCTGATTGAGGGGGTGCTGTTCCGAGCGCGCTATCTGGGTTCCACACAGCTGGCCTGTGATGGCCAGCCCACCAAGGCGACACGCATGATGCAGGCAGAAGAGGCTGTATCTCGCATCAAGGTAAGCATGCCGTAAGAAGGTGTAGACATGGAGAGAGAGAGAGACAGGGCAGAACAATGGTGACAACATTGGCGCATATATACAGACGCACAGACACGTTAATGCATATTCGCATAACTATGCTTTTATATATATATATAAATATATATATATATATATATATATATATATATATATATATATATATATATTATATGCGTGTGTGCTTATATATGTATGCATGCATCTATCTAGATGCACACACTGACTGATCTCGCAGATTGCATTTTCTACTTGCATCTGCGCGGAATTGTTTTACATTTTTACTTGCACATATGTAGTAATCGCTACCGAATTAGGGCATGCAGAAGTGTTCTAAGTTGAATATGTAGACAGCGATGGAAAGTTTTCTTCAGCAATGAAGGATCCGCTAAAATGGGAAATGCGTGATAGCCAAGAAAGGAAAAAAAACGAATGCAAAAAAATACTTATAGGAATCACAGATGGAAAATGTTTGTAGGGGAGGGTGCAGCATGACCGCTACAAATATTGGTATCGCACCCCATAAAATAACACGAAAGATTAAAAGTGTCTACCCGTAATTATTTAGAAACTTCAGAATTGCAGCATGTAAAATAATCTTGGAAACGTTTTACTAGTCTTCCATAATGGCTACACCATGAGACTTAAAACAATGGAATTATGTCGTCTGTGCCTCTATATGATAAGGAATGTTAGCACAACGAGCAGTCATCTTTGTCCACAGCAATTTCAGTGGGGTATAATTAAGATTGACTATAAAGTCATCAGCTTACAACGGTCTATCTATGGCTGTCTAAACCGTGGCGATTTTCCTCTTTCGGTTCTGATAATCATGCAACTATCGGATGGAATTAGGAAAGCGGTCTGAAATTGGACTGCCTTCTGCAAATTGTCAATGTAAGGAAAATTCCCATGAATCTCGCCGACAACATTGTGTCGTTTACCCAATGAGAAGTGCTTTAATTCAGCCGTCTTGGAATGTGCTCCTGTTTACGGAAGTTGGCTCAAATGGAAACTGCAGAAGAGCAAATTGAACTGGAGTAAAGCATTAAGCGTCTTGATGACATAGCTAAAAGGAATGGAAGAGTTGTGCTCGTTTCATGTTCGCTGTTTGTATTCTGTTGTCCGCTGCTTCGTCTTTAAACTGAAGCGTAGCTCAGCGATGATGCAATATGTCACGCACACGTCAACTATTGATAGTGATCATCCAGAAGTGGTCAGGATGCCGATACTTGCAATTTATAGTTCGATATAGGTAGAGGTGCGCTATGAAATTCAAACACGTGTGAGGAAAGAGTTTTCACCTGCAATCGATTAATTAGAGCAAAACATGTACAAATCAAACCAAAAATTATGATTTTTCCTGGAACCCATTAGTAGCGCTCAATTTTTGTTTTTCCAGCCAATCACAATGGAATATTTTGCCAATATTTGTAGATTGGCCCCTAGATGAGCTAGAGCTGCGAAACAAAAACCAGCGTATTGCCCGTTATGGGAGAAGACGAATGGTACCCGGTTTTGCAGTTTTCGGTCAACCAGTGACCATCTAGGTCAGGCCAACGGCCTGAATTTGGCGAGTATCGAGAAACATTTTGTTTGGGAGGACCACATAACAAAACGTTTTAAAATTAGAGACACCAGAAAATAAGAACAGGACTCATTAAAGCCCTGTGAATCTGATGATGCCCTTCGTCGTCACTCCCTGTCAATTACGCAGGTCAGGTCAAGTCAAAACTCGTGACCGGCCGTAACGGAGTAGCATATAGAGTCTCTGGCCATCATGCAATGAACTTGAATTAGTGGGAATGGTGCATGAAATATGAAATGTGTTTCAATAATATTTAATCACATTTGAATTCAATAATATTTAAACACATTTAATATTTTATGCAGCATTCCGACTAAATCAGGTCCATTTAATGATGGCCAGGGACTCTATATGCTACTCCGTTACGGCCGGTCACGAGTTTTGACTTGACCTGACTTGCGTAATTGACAGAGAGTGACGACGAAGGGCAACATCAGATTCACAGGGCTTTAATGAGTCCTGTTCTTATTTTCCGGTGTCTCTAACTGAAAAGCTTTTTGTTATGTGGCCCACCCAACAAAACACTTCTCGTTATTCTCCAATTTCGGGTCATTGGCCGGATCTGGAAGGTCACTGGCTGACCGAAATCTGTAAAACCGGATACCATACGTTTTCGTTTATAACGAGCAATACGCTCGCTTTTGTTTCGCGGCTCTAGCTCATCTGGGGGCCAATCTACAAATATTGGCAAAGTACTTCATTGTGGTTGGCTGGAAAAACAAAAATTGAGCGCTCCTGATGGGTTCCAGGAAAAATAATGATTTTTGGTTTGATTTGTACATATTTTGTTCTAATCAATCGATTGCAGGTGTCAACTCTTTGCTCACACGTTTTTGAATTTGTAGCGCACCTCTAGTATAGACGGTGGTTTATATAATTATTTTCCCACAAAGTATACGGTTAGAGAGTGCATGTGGCTGGGGCTGTTGTGCTTCTGGTGCTGTGGTGCAAAATCTTATACGCATTTCCCAAATTTCCATTGTTTCCCAGCAGATTCCGCAAAAAATGATATCGCCAAACCGAGAATGTTTGGTACTGTATCATGTTCGGATACGATTTTTACCTCGAAAACTCTCCCTCGACATTTTCTTAAAACATTGTCTTACGGTCCCCGGTGGAAGTCCTAAATACGAAACGAATAGGTTAGGAGCCTATTTATCGCTCGAATCTCGCTTCGTGCATTCCAAAACGTTTCTGAAAGTACGTCCCACACCACTGAGTGTTTCTTATGGCTCGCCACAGTTGAGCATCTTCCCAGTAACCTCGCCGCATGATCGTCACGAGCTTGCACTGTGCGTCTGAATAGCTGTGCGTCGTTCTGCACCATTTGCGGTGCCGGCGAGTACAGCGGACCGTCTCCACCCCACCAGGAGATCGAGTCCTGCGCGATCTCGTCTCCGCTGCACTGGGAGGTCGGCACAGACCCGAGTTTTCCCGTACGTCGAGAGACGGCACCCGCCCGGCCGGCCGGCGCGCATCGTGAGGTTTCTCTCGGCCAGCAAGTCAGGAGACGATGCTAAGCCATGCCGTCAGCCCGCTGCGTCAGGAAGCCGCACCTGGCCACACCTCCTGCCTCTCACATCAGGAGAATGCCCCTAGCCTGCTCTCCTGTCCGCTGTACGACGAGGTCACTCCAGACAGCCGAGCCCTGTCTTCACTGCACCAGGAGACCACGACCTCGTCTCCGCTATACCAGGAGATCAGAACCTTGTCTCCGCCATACCGGGAGATCAGGAGTTCGTCTCCCCTGTACCAGGAGATCAGGACCTCTCCGCCGTACCAGGAGATCACGACCTCCTCTCCGCTGTACCAGGAGATCAGGACCTCCTCTCCGCTGTACCAGGAGATCAGAACCTCCTCTCCGGTGTATCAGGAGATGTTGGCGCCCTTCACTGGCGCCATGTTCCCCCTGCGGCACCGCGGAACAGTAGAGCTCGATGTGCCGGAAGCTCTGCACGAGCGAGTCGAGCCGCTGGGCAGCCAGCGGCGTCGCCAGGCCAAGCAGCAGCTGGCGCAACAGGCCGCGGATCGCATCCTGGTAAGAGGGCAGGCAGACAGGCAGGGGAGGGCGTGGAAGCTGAACAGCTGCAGCGGCAACTGGAAAGACATCGGCGATCCTCACTTCCCAAGATCTGACACGGCTGACAGATATAGTGAGAAGCAAATATAGTGAGGCACTGCTGTGGTTGTCCTGGCAGCCAACACGGGAAACTGGTTCGGCCAAAGTTGGGGCTGGAGCCCGATCAGAGCAGTCCGGTAAAATTCTGGTTTCACCGAAACCTACCCTGCAGGTGTACTAGTCATGACTGATGACAGTCAACCACCCCCTCCAAGACACCATCTGTGAATTCCATATCTTGAAAATGTTCTGCCATATTCCTATGGAGCTTATCCTCAATCATGATTGGGAGAAAGGAGGCTGTCTCAGCGTCTCGTTCAGTTTGCTTCATCGCATCAGACGCTTATCTGCATAGTCCAGTACTTCAGCGTATGATGTTGCTTAGTTATTTTTTTCTTTATCATAGTTGCGAATATTGATATTTGCATGCATATTTATGGATATGTTCCCTCGACATCTCAGATGATTAAAAGTTTCCGGAAAATAATCCCCTACATGACCGAGTTTTGACTCGTTTTGAGTGGTAACTTTTTTTTCCATGGAGCTAGGTTCCTGCATTTTTTTTTTGTTGCTACCCGCCGATAGTCCGGTTGGTTCCCCGTGTTATCAGACCTGGATTCAAGAATTATCTCAAGTCTCCCTAATGACCCGGCGGAGCTGGCCGAGAGTTCCCCAAATATGTGTTCATTACTCTAAGCTCATTAGGAGAATCACAGAGTGAAACCCGAGGATTTTAGCGCATGCATATGTTTGCCTTTAAGGAGAAATTTTCGCTGCGATAATATTCATAATAATTGTTTACCCGCAACCAAACCTCTGACTTTAAAAAATGTTCAGATTGGTGGCGGTAATTCCGACTTCAAATATATCGTTCCACAATGATTTAAAAGCACAGTCGCGAGTACACTGAAGGAAACTACATCGCCTTTGAGTGTTATGTATGATGTTAAAAGAAACCATTATCGGTGCCTAACTTTCAACAGTTATGGAGAAGATTGGAAGGTGGTGCCTGTGCAAGAACACTAGCTTAGTTAGCACGACGATGAAGTAACTCCCGATATTGTTTGAAAAGAGCAGTTTTGTTTCGGTGTCGCACTACTTCTGAAGTAATTGCATTGATGCAAAGCATTTATCATCCTACCTTTAGTATCTATTGGTGGAACCTACCTTTAGCTATTGGTGGAACCCACCTTAGTCGATTGTTACCACCATTCCAGGTAGTGTAATGCTAGAGAACATTCGTGGAGAATATTGATGTCCGAATTCTATGTACACCCCTGATCTCCTTGCTGTCCCATTACTGGCCCGTCCTGTCCCGTGAATCACATCGAACTGTGCTAAGACCTTTTCTAGTTCTTACGTATGATATCCCCTCTATTGAAATAAATAGTAAGTATTATTAACGAGCCGATCGAAGGAGAGAACTGAATAATATGAGTACATTAATTATTATGGTAAGCTGGAATCATTAATAATGATTATTAATGGAGGTAAATTGTGGCAGTCTTATCTCAGGTTACAAGGAAGACATTCGCTTGCTAATCACGTAGGACAGAGGGCCAAGGGCAACTGCCTAAGTTAGGACAATCCAATGTACCTACGAAAGCATTTATCTATGACATTATGTACAACCGCATGCAAATTAAGTTATGATTCCTACTCTGAACCTTGGCTGTCGATGCCAAGACGTTACATTTAAACTTCTTTCCTTCCTGACACTACCAAAGATCAACCTATTTCCTTGCAAGGCTGCCTGTGCTGTAAAATCCAAAATGTTGGTACTAACATCAGCGGGCATGGAAGCTTTCGCGTTCCACTACAACTTCCCGTCATAAACGCACACAAAACACGACATAAATACGATACGTACGATACTGATGTGAGATGCTGATTCGATGCAATACTGATTCGACTTACCCACTGTTGATATCCGCATATCGAATGCAAGTATGACCAATACAAAACAGCAGGAGACGAAGTCAGCGGTTGATGACACTTTGGAAACGATTATCTCATTAGCTGTTCATGACATAGTCAGCTTGATGCACAAATATGGCTATGTTATGCGATAAGCCACTATCTTTTAAGTTGTACTCTTTTAAAACCCAAAAGTAAGCTTTTCCTCCCAACGCTTGAGTACATTTTCTCTGTCCCGATGTAACTCACATCAGGAATTCTACAATAGTTACAACTAAGTGAGACTAAGTTACATCTTAGTTACAAATAAGCTACGCAATTTATTAAAGAGACCAACATTTAATTAACCGGTCAGGATCCTCCGTCTGGCAGGAACCTGAAGCAACTGGTCTTGCCCCACCGGGTGTTATGCTCATCTGTGGGAGCATTTTCCCTGTCCTGTACAAAGCTTATGCAAGTTATTTCATACTAGGAAGGCTTGTCCCTGAACACTCATTTACAACGTAATGTTTCAAGTATTGGCGGAGAATGGAGGTAAAGGTATGGCCAATTTCGTCAGAGAATACCTTCTGCTTGAGTGACTTCATTTGGTAAAGCTACTGCATGTCCAGCCCGGAGTTCGTAGTCATTCTCTCCACGTGGCACGCCCCGGAGCTCGTAGTTGTTCCCTCCACGTGACACGCCACTGAGTTTGTAGTCATTCTCTCCACGGGGCACGCCACGGAGTTCGTAGTTGTTCCCTCCACGTGACACGCCCTGGAGTTCGTAATTATTCCCTCCACGTGGCACGCCCCGGAGTTCGTTGTTTTTCCCTCCATGTGGCACGCCCCGGAGTTCGTGGTTGTTCCCTCCATGTGGCACGCCCCGGAGTTCGTGGTTGTTCCCTCGACGTGGCACTCCCCGGAGTTCGTGGTTATTCCCTCGACGTGGCACTCTCCGGAGTTCGTAGTTGTTCCCTCCACGTGACACGCCCTGGAGTTCGTAGTTATTCCCTCCACGTGACACGCCCTGGAGTTCGTAGTTATTCCCTCCATGTGGCACGCCCCGGAGTTCGTGGTTGTTCCCTCGACGTGGCACTCCCCGGAGTTCGTAGTTGTTCCTCCACGTAGCGCGCGAGTCTCCCGTTATGATAAAGTATGGCAAAAAATCCCTCCTCTTCTTCCCTGTGTGCTTCTAGCGGTGAGCGATCCTGGCGCACGCGGTCTCCCCAGCGATGTTGTCGAAGCCATTTGCAGGTAGCGATTGGGAGATCTCGGTTTTTCTTACTGTAAGCAGTTTTCTTTCTCAGACGAAATTATGCTCTACATACTCTGGACGCTGACATGAAGGTCACCATGCACTAAGGATGACCATGTGGCAGTTGACCTGGCATTGTCATGACTTGAACATTCAATTGCTATTGGTGCTAGATGGCTACCTATTCAAAGTGTCCCAAATACCAAAGAATTAATCAATATAATCAGGCAGCTATCATTATTCAAGGGCGTCAAATATTTTGAACACTTCTTGCCAAAGAGCGTTGTGACTGCGGAGACTTGACTATGGGGGGCCACGTGTTCTTTTTCGCCCTCGCTATGTTTCTAGAGGCTGTAAGCATAGGAGCCGACATTTCTTGCGGTACAGGCTACCAGGACTGCCCCATTAGGACGGACTTTAGTTCTTTCCACCGATATTTCTAAGGGTCATGATGACCATCCACTAATTAGACGGTGAGTCCAACTTGTATGACAGGGGCTCCTGCAGCTCGGACAGAAGTCCCAGATTAGACGTAATGTCCGAGCAAGGCTACAGAAGATTTAGGGGGAACGACAGAAGATTTTAAAACATGAGAAAGCCAGCAAGTGAGACATGACACCCGTGCGGTGCATGCCGCTCCCTGCTTCTTATAGTGCGAGCTCTTTCAGTGGGCACAGCTGGTGACCAGATCACAGACTGGTCGAAGCGCCCTTAAGTCCAAATAACAAACAAACAAGCTCTTTCAGCTCGAGCTTGTCGATTGTTCGGACCAGAAACCTGCAGGAGAGCCTAAACACTCGGCTGGAGGTATTACGGGAAACATAGCCCTAGCGGGAGGGCCGGCATTTGTCATCATAGCAGGCAACCGGATGGCCGCTTCCGATAAATGACGAGACACGATATTGAACTATGCCTCAGGCTGTGCAGCTGAAGGAAATGGTGGGTCAGAATCCACACAACAAGCTCCGCTTAGCATGAGTTCTAATCCCGCATGGCTACGCAGCAAAACACCTCAGTGTTTTTCCCACTGAAGGAACTGATTGCTTAAGTATTATATGGACAAATATGAATGTCGGATGCCAAAATCCAGCATGCTAGAAATTCCTATTCGTGCAATTGGTGTTTGCGATGACATGTTTGTCTGTACTATTCACCCTACACTTACACTTCTTAACCCGTACCCTCTCTTTTGGCTGCCCTGCAGGCTCTGGTGAGTAAGCTAATGCCTCAACACTTTGTACGATGACTAGGATCATTAGAATATTGGTTTGTGGCTCTCTTCTCACTTTCAAACGTTGAATTAGACGTCGAAAGATAACTGACAGACTGACTAGCACAAAGAGAGACAAGTTCGTCAGACAGCTATTCATTTCGTTGTGCACGGATTGCATGCTTTTATAGGCTTCTGCTCCACGTTTTTATTTGCAAACTCGCCCTGGAATGAGCAAACCGATTTCAGCTACTTAGTTTGTTGGGTACTCGAAAATCGATGCTTATGAGTTATCTGTTCCGCTTCGCACACCTTTGCATGCCGAGCGAAGGTCGAGACTGATTTCCTGTGGTTGAATGAAGCTGTTTTATCAGGACATGTCGCTTTACTCCGTAATGATTATTTTATTACACATTGTGTATTTGGCCATGTCCATACACATTGTGTGTTTAACCGTAGTTAGTGGCAGTCGATCCCGCTGCAAGTCCACGCGGCCATGAAGCATATAGTGAGTGCGTTATTGATTTGAACGGGCTTCATAGTATGGTGATCGCCTTGGCATGAGGTGAAGAGCCTTCTTTTTGGAGTTATATGTGTCTGTGTATGTATCACCACTGTTCCCGACAACAGATTAAGCATTCTGGTGCATACATGTATGCCCGTGTTGATTCTACCTCGCTCTGTAGATTCCAATATAGCTCCTTATTGAAACTGCCTGAAGCAATTTCGTCCAGGTGTAGCTCGTGCTCTGACTTGCACTGACTTGGACTCAGTTAGCTGACTTGCACTGCACTGACTTGAAGAAAAAAAGCTAGAATTGTGCTTGATATACAGCTAACCGATCTGCTTTTCCTTCAATTTAATTCCAGTACAGCTGTAGTGACTAGTAAATTTCTTCCTCAAATCATAACTTCGCACTCTAATAAATTGACCATCAACCGTTTTCTCAACATTGATATTAATGTGTGATACCAGTAAACCCAAATACTTTCGTTACTTAAGTTTCGGTCGCAAAATGTACGGCAAAAACAAAAACATAGATCACAGGTTACGTTGATAATTATTAGAATATGGCACATTGTGGAAATGAAGCACACTGTCACCCCTGCCAATGTAGTCTGTTGTAATTCCACTGTCAATGGAAGCACTTAGTGTCACAAGCAGCGCACACTGCCGTATGCCTGGGTGGCATAGAGTGTCGCCAAGAGTCACTCTGGCGTATGCCTGAGTGCAGTGAATGATAAATTCCATCATGTGTCTGAATGACATGGAGTGCCACGATCATTCACTCTGTCGGCTACCATCCAGTAACGCTCCAACCAGCTATTACAATCTGTGGTATCTCACCGGACCGATCGGACAGGTGCCGAGCGGCGAAGGCAAGACCGCCACCGATGTTGACCTCTTCATATCAACCGAGAAGATCATGGTGCTCAACACGACTCTCAAGGTGAGACCGGCCGGGCCGATGTTGCGTGTTTCGCCCAGTGGGAGCATCTGCAGCCACAGTGAAGGCTCCCCTGATCAAAATGACCAAACTGTGGTCAAACTTCTGCCTGTAAAGGTGTCCCGGGTCGGGGTCGACATCTCCTGATTGCGCCTACATACGATCGTGCTTATCTAGGTAAGGGCATCTCCACTCGCGAACATACTTATCTCGGTGAGCTCGTCCGGCCAGAATTCGAAATAGTGGAAATCGTGTCTTCTTTCCTCTACCTTACTTCAAACGAAATAACTCTACTGCATGTTATTGAATGTACGATGGCGATTGCATCTTAATCTTAATCGCAAACGTATCCGAATTGTACTGAAACATTATGAACTGGTGTAGGGAGTGGAATACTGTATTTGTGTTCCAATACGGTACTAATTATTATGTGACTCAAAGGTACTAATGTAGTCACTAAAAAGGTACTAAAAGCAAGTCCTTAGTCCGAAGTCCTTTGTAGCTCCGACTGTGCGGAATTTAGTTCTGAAGTGAATCTTCGTAGTTCAGGCTGATATCCATTGTTTGATGCTGTTTGTTCTCCAAAAGCCTTGGTCGTATTGATTGGACCTATATGCTATGGTCCCATCGCAGAAGTTTATGAAGGTACGAAGCATTAGCCCGTCCAACCGTGAAACAAGCGCTTGATTGTGTTTGTACTCGTGGCTTGCGTGATGGCTCCAAGGTATTCCAAGTGTTCAATGGCTTTTCTAGGACTCCTTGTGGCATTCGTGCTATCCCTCTCATCGCCATGCTTGTAGGGTACACGTGGTGCACAACGTATGACTAGGAAAGAGAGGAAGTTATTGTATATCGAAGCAACGTACGGTACGAAATAAACAGCATAGTAAACCTATTATTATTCGGCGGTTCTTGTAGCTGGTAGCTAGTAGTTATGATAATTCATGTGCTCACTTCTGCTGGTTCTGTGCATCTCTATCCGATAATATGAAAATGCTACGGCAAGGTGGCACGACCAAATGCACATTCAGTATCGGCTATCTGGCCCATCAATGTATATTTGCGTAACTTTCAGCATTCAGTTACAAATATGTTGTTTGACTCCAACTTCGCGGTCGTGAGGTAGGCCAAGATTCCTCACGACAAGCCCTGCTTGTCAAGAGGGCTTATATCATAAAGTCCTCATCAGAAAGACATCATAAAGACATCATTCAGCAAAGGATCATATTAAACTGACACACAATAAGATGAAGATTGATCCTTGCCCGTGAACCATATGTTACCATCTTTCGGATTACAGGGGTGGGGAGAGTTGCTGTAACCAGCAAAAGCGCTTCCAAATGGAAAGGACGAACGGTAGGAAACAAAATTAAGGTCTTGCATATGACGAGATCTCGCGATTCATGGCCTATTGCTATGCTTGTGCTATTGGTCCCAGGTCGGTTTTATTCTTCAGAAATCTGTAATGTGTAAACTTAACCCGTCCAGTCTCGGAGGGGGGTCTTCAACCGCCTCCCCCTCAGGTTTTTCGCGAATAGTGGATGAACGGCGCGGAGCAGCCTGTCCAAATTTGGCATACCTTTTTCCACATCCATTTGGCATGACGTCTCAAAATTTTGAAGTCAGATCATCTAGAGTCAACGAGTTAGTCAAGGTTACGTGAGGTCACCTCCAAAAAGTTAAACCAGTCGTCACGCTTTAACGGATACAGATATTTTAAAGAACCTTCCATCGTTTGCTTATCTTTAGGGATGCAACACGTATGAGTGGAATTTTTTATTTTTTGTTTGTTTTATACTACATATAAGCTTTGCGTATTTGACAAATTGTAGTTCAAATCGAGGATTCCGGCCAAAGTAAGCATCTTTTGTTAGGGCAAGTTGACTTCTAACAACGTTTCTCGGTCTGCTCTACCCATTGGAAAAGGAAAATTAAAGAAAACTTGAATTAAAGACAATTAAAGAAAACTCAATTTTGAAATAAAAATTTGGGGGGCCAAAAGAAATGATAGCCCTTGTCGATTTCGCTGTCCTTTTCTCATTCCAAATCAATTTAGTTTTTTTCTCATATATCCCCAAAAATGAACTCCCCAGAGCCAAAAACATAATGTAAGTCGTGAAAAGTCGTGAAAACCTAGCCCCCTGGTGACGTCACTTTTGTGGGAAATTGTTTTAGGGATGGACCCGGACCCTACTCGTCGAGCGCTTTCCGATGACACCTCTTTCGTTTTCGTGCGATGCTTAGTTTGGATTTTAGAGGGGGGTCTTCAACCCCCCGAGACGGGGTGTGAGGATTTGACCGGGAATGGCTCGTGTTAATAGCAGCCTACACCAGCACAACAACCCATTCACCTTCCAAATGCTCACCGCAGCACTCCCAAATATTTAACGATGTAGAATAACTTTCAACTTTTCGACCGGCAAACCCAGGGTTAGATGGTCTGGAAGTGTTGACCTCGTTTTGGAAACGTCCAAAACCAAGATAATACCGGAAAATATTATCTCATATATTTATGGGTAAAATATGGACGCCAAATTTACCTTCAAGAATCCACATTAAGCCGAGAAAGATGGATGCGCCGAACAAAGGTCGCCTGAAGTCGAGTTGGACCAGTGACCTCGAAATGGCCATGGGAAGATTAACGGTCGCTGTGGACGGGTCAGCTGAGCTGCTCACTTCACCTCCCCACTTTGAACTTCGCCACAGAACAATTTGATCAGGGAAATCAGGTTGATGTAGCATATCTTGACTTTAGTAAGGCCTTTGACAAGGTACCACATAAACGGTTAATGATACAGCTTCAGTCCCATGGTATTGCAGGTAGCATCTTAAAATGGATAGAGTTGTGGCTTTCAGATAGACAGCAAAGAGTGATGCTAAATGGTACAAAGTCATCATGGCAAAATGTTCTTAGTGGAGTCCCCCAGGGGTCAGTACTAGGGCCATTACTGTTCATTATATTTGTAAATAACATTGAAAGTGGTCTAAGCAGTAAAGTTTTGAAATTTGCAGATGATTTGAAGGTCTTTAGGGCAATAACAGGCCAGGATGAGCATATCTCGCTGCAAAAAGACTTAGACGAACTTGTGAAGTGGTCCGAAGAATGGCAAATGAAATTTAACTTTGATAAGTGCAAAATCATGCATGTAGGTAAGCAGCATATGAAGGCTCCATACTTGATGGGTGGCCAAGTGCTATCAGTGACTCAACAGGAGAAGGATTTAGGTGTTATTCTAAACACAAAATTGGGGGCATCAGAACAGACCAAGGAAGCCAGGAAGAAGGCACTGAGAATGCTCGGGGCAATAAATAGGAATGTATCATACAGAAGTGAGGAAGTGATCAGGAAGCTTTACTGTGCATACGTCAGGCCACATTTGGAATACTGCATCCAAGCTTGGTCTCCTAGCTATGAAAAAGATTGTTGGCTTTTAGAGAGAGTACAAAAGAGGGCTACAAAAATGGTTAATGGCATAAGCAACCTGGCATATGAGGAAAGATTGAAGAAATTGAATATGTTTTCACTTAGATATAGAAGGCTGAGAGGAGATCTCATCGAGGTCTTTAAATTTGTCAATGGTCTGGAGAGGGGATACCTTGGGGAAATGTTTGAATTTAACAGAAATGATGCAATTAGAGGTCATAAATTCAAAATTAAAATTAACCGCAGCAGAACAAGGTTAAGGCAAACTTTCTTCACCAACAGGGTAGTGGAACACTGGAACCAGCTGCCAGAAAACATCGTCAGTAGCAGCACATTGAACATCTTTAAAAACAGCATAGACAATCATTATAAGAATAGAGGGCTTGCTTTTCAGTATTACAGGGAGGGCTGATTGGCAGATTTGGTGGGCAACTGGTTCAGTGTACAGAGTGCAACCAAGAAGGGCCCTTGTGGCTCAGAGTTGCACTAATCTTTTATGTCTTTATGTCTTTATGTCACTCGTCAGACCGTTTCGGGGCAATAAGTTGGCTGGTTCCGATGTACCATAAGGTTGACAAGGTATTCTCCACCGGCTGTGCCAAATGGCGGCGCGCCGATGAACACCATTTTGCCGTCGTCACGAAAAAGGCCTTAGGGTATTGTTTCAAACTCTCCAATATTAACGAGGTTCGATGCGCCCTAAAACCACAATCACTCACTCACTCACTCATTCCGACATGGCCGATGATTATCAGTCTGACCCGTCTGACATACATAGGTGGAGAAGTTTGACAATTATTTATGCATGACCAATGCATGGAGACATTGAGTGCTGATTGGCAGGGCATCTACCTCGGAGGATCCCATGTTAAGATAGCAAGAAGTTGGTTGAGCCAAGATAATGATGGTGCACTCGGGCCCCACCAAAAGCATATTAGATTCCGCCCCTGCTTGATGGTGCATTCCCTGCGAAGTGATTGGTGAAGACCGGGTCATGATATTTCGCCGAGTTATGACGTCATTTTGGCCGACGGTCGTTTGATGAAAATGATTGGAAGGGAGACGCGGACGGGGAAATATATATATAACTGAGGTCGTGCTAGGCTTGTGGTGAACCTTGAAATCCTGATCCGAGGGCAAACTTGTTGAGCGGTGGTGGTTTGCGCTCCGAACGTTTTTCACATGAATATGAGGAGAAAATAGCATCATTCGTGGCCATCATTGCAGAGAATGTGATGGTCCTCTCTAAAAGCATATCGAACTGTTGCTTCCGACCTCATTTATGACCTATTATTGGTGCGAAATTGGTACATATTTGGATTGCGCCTCCTTTGCTTTCATTGAACATGCTGCTATGGCTGTCACGTCATGTGTTATGTGTTCCAATACCGAGGGGTCAGTGATTAACGGATTTTTACAATCATTGGACCATTGGACGTACCATTGGACGTACTTTGCGACACGCGGGCATATCTTTTGTTTGTTCCACGGCTCTTAGCAAGATAGCGAGGAAGTGACCTTCCTCGTGAGAAGACCAGGGCGAAATACGCCGGACTGGTAAGAGCGCCGATCCAAGTGCACCGGTCCACTGCTCAGCTGCCTGCCGAAGCTGTCTCGGACCAGCTGTCCGGGTGAAGCGTCCGAGTCAGCGGGCCGGCGGCAGATGAGCGGGAAGAGCACTGGCGGTGCTGGCGGACAGCCGGAGCCCAGATGCCGCGTTCCCAGACACGCCAGGCGCCCCGTCAGATTGTGCGAACATCTGAGATGGATCGGCCGGAGAGAGGACGTCCTAGCGACTCCGGTGTCGTGGTAGCTGAGTGGTGACGCTGCCGCCGGACGGGAAGCGCCGATAGCGGGAAGAACGCGTGCACACGTGTTGGTGTCTGCGTGTGCACGCGTGCAGAACACCCACGTCCAAGGCAAAGGCCTTGGACGTGGGTGTTCTTACATTGTCGTCAGTATCAAGGCGTACATCTAGGGGCTATCCCGTCCATTATAAACACCTCGTTTCTGAGGCTCCCTTTCATATTCCACAACCTGCCGTATTATGTATCGCAACCAACCGGTGAACCTGACAATTAGCGTGTGTTGAATTGGGTGTGGTCCTTTACCTTTATTCCAGAACATCACTTTGTAATGTAGGAGGGAAGATTACAAATGAAGGCTGTCGCCACCGTATCCTGTCGGGAAGAGCCATGCTCGCCGCGGACCACCATCTACAGCTGCGGCGGCCGGCGCACTAGACCGCCATACGCAGGAGCTGCGGACATTGACGTCAGCCGGCCGCTTCTGTGCGGCGATCGAAGTTGTCCGACAGGCCGCACCGGACCATCACAGGCAGTGCTGCAGCAATGCTGCGGTGCGGCTTTGTGCTCGCATGTGGACTATGGACGAGCGAACACCGCTGCGGTGCGGCTTTGTGCTCGCCTGTGGACAATAGGCCAGCCAACACCGCTGCGACTCGGCCCTGTGGCCGCCTGTGTGCCATAGACCAGCCAACACTGCTGCGACTCGGCTCTGTGGCCGCCTGTGTGCCATAGACCAGCCAACACCGCTGCGATTCGGCCCTGTGGCCGCCTGTGTGCCATAGACCAGCCAACACCGCTGCGACTCGGCTCTGTGACCGCCTGCCGCCGGCGGCCCAGCGTCAGTGGCGCTCACCGCTGGTGTCCGGCCCGACACCGGAGCGAGGGTCGCGCCGGCCCGCCCACGGCCTGCCGCGGACAGGGCAATTGCACGGACAATGGCCGGTCAGCGCCGGGGCGATATTGGCCGCCCGGCGCCGTCGGACCGCGTCGATGGCGTCATAGTGCCCGCCGAGTGCGGGACACGTGTCACCATTGGTGAGGCGAGATGATGGGGCTGACCGAACACGTGCTGCTATAGCACGACCGTTAAAGCAATTGCTTGGCCAGCACCGAGATTCAGGATTCGGCAGTTATTGCTTGACCGGCCGTCACCTGCACCGGTGGCCGACACCCGATCCGAGATTTAGCTCAGTGGATCGTGTTCAGGCTGTGTTGTTGCGTGATTGCCAGCGTGAGTGCAGTGACTTGTAACAGCCGACATTACCAGTCGGTTGGATGGCTGGCCGAGTACAGCACACGCATGTGCTCACGCGCCTGCACATGCTCACAAATACACCATCGGTGGGGAAGTCAGACAATTATTGGTGAGACATAATCCACTAAGGAGATGGATGTTGGTAGGTCCCATCCCAAAGGACCTTATATACCCCACAAAAAAGCATGGGAAGCTTTAACCCTGTCATGCATTCAAATACGCGCATACATGCATACATGCACACACGCACATGAACACACACCTTAACAAATATACGCATATGCATAAATGCACGTATCCACAGACACACACACACATTCCCAGACACACATACGTGCACAGACGCACACATGCACGGACATACCCATGTGTGTACACATGCACATCCGCATGCATACACACATGCAAACACACATTCAATTGCACCCACACATATACGCATATACGTGTGCATTATGCATATATACGTATTAACATGTACACGCACGTACACCCATACACAATGAATGTATGTTCACGCATGTGCATATATGCTTATATATATATGCACATGTGCGTACACATGTACATGTACATACGCACATGCACATGAACATGCACATGCACACAAAGAGCCAGTTTCACGACGACCAATAAGCACCGAGATGGAATGTCGATGACTTCGTCTGGTATGACGGGCGTATTATTAAAAAAATATGTACTTTATTTGTAGATATTAAATGTTCCAGAAGTTTTATCTATGAAGTCATAAATTCAATATAAAACTAAATCAACATATTCAAACTGTGACACCGTTTGATAAAAAAGTGCCCAATTAACAGAATCAACTAGCCAATCTGGCAGCATTTGGTACCATGGCCCGGAGGTACGAGTTGTCTGACAGAACATAAATTTTCCATTGTGTTGCCAGCAATTATGCGATATTTGGGAGGTAGTGGTAGTATGCATCTTGCGGATTAATGTTTTTTCCTTTTACGTTTTATTTTATGGTTGTGAAGTACTTGCATTATGCAAAATTATTGAAATGCATAATTTCCAGATGCTATCATTCCATATTGACGCTCTCGAAAATATTAAGTTATCTCTACTTTACAAGCGGGTTGTTTACGATGGTGATGTCGTCCACTGTGCAGCACCATACGAGGCTCCGCTTTAAAATTTCGTTGTAATCCTACACAAATAACCCCGACTGAGGGGGGAATTGACCCTTGTCTTTGAATATCATATTCGCAATATACTCGAATCATACTCGAAAGAACAAAGAATGAATTGCTTCCAACACGCCAAAGACCGCAAGGTGTCCAAAACATGTGCATCTGGGACAAACTTGTTTGTTGCCTTGCCTGACATACTTCAGCTGTAAATGATGCGATCGGAGCACAAATGATGACGCCATTTTCTAAACGTAGATTACTATACGTCATAGTTATCATAAAGGGCCAATCACTTATCGCAGTTGAAGCTGGCTGGCGATATTGATCATAGCGGTAAGCTGCTCAGAAAACTTTGCATTTGAAGATCGCTGAATTCGGCAAACAGCTGTTGTCATCGAGTTTACTTCGAAGTCAGGCTCGCTCGGCTTGACTTCTAGATTTCCGACTAGATGACGTTCCAGGCGCGGCTGTAGGTATACGTTTGCTTGGTTTGTGCATAAACAAATTGCTACTAGTCCCAAAAGTTGTGTTATGTAACTCAATATACGCTGTTTGTCTATTGATCTATTAAATTGGTTTAATCTCCGGTTTAAAGGTTTTTTGATCGACGCAATGAATATGTTCTGACTCCACCATTGGGATGTCTTGATGATTACTTTCCGATAGCGCACGCGTGAAATTGCCTATTGACAACGAACACTGTTATGGCCACTGAGGCTGTTGTCGGTCCCCTACAGAAGTCTACGGACCCTCCCGAACACCCTCGGGCCCTTTGCCAACTTATTGTTTATGGACCTTATGAACGTCCACGGGCCGTACGAATTTCTCAGGGTTCTTACGAGCGTCTACGGGCGCTAACAGACGTCTACGGGTCCCTACAAGCGCTGTCTACGGTGTGCAGGCCTTTATAAGCGCTTAAGGGTTGTTGCGAACGTCTACGAGCTCACGAGCCCTTACGGACGTCTACTAGTCCCTGCGAACGCCTGCGGCAATTAGAACATCGACGTGCCTTTACATAAAGACATAAAGACATAAAGACATACAAGATTAGTGCAACTATGAGCCACAAGGGCCCTTCTTGGTTGCACTCTGTACACTGAACTAGTTGCCCACCAAATCTGTCAATCAGCCCTCCCTGTAATACTGGAAAGCAAGCTCTCTATTCTTGTAATGATTTCCGTTGCTTACACATGCTTACGGATTCTTACGAATATATGCGGGCCAATACCAACGTCTGCAGGTCCTTACGAATGCGTGCGGGCCCTTACGTGAGTCAACGGGACCTTCCAAGCGTTTACTTACCACCTTCGAGTACTGAATTGACGTCTTTCACACTGATGTTTTGACATGCTGCACATAGAGGATGCTTACGTGGTCTGCATCGCTGGCGTATAACAAAGCCATGCTTACATACACTTTGAGAAGGGAGGCATCGGACCACCTAGGCCCCGAATGAAAGGTTAAAATTGAAATAGCTTTATTTTTCGTTTAAGAGACGGGCCTTTTTCGAATTAAAGCAGCCGAAATCCGAGGACTTCCAACAAATTTTTTAGCAGAACGAGCCTTCTTCGCAAATCCCTTCCCCCATGGACACTTCCTGTCTACATCAATGGCGGTGCAACAGCATACATGATGCCTATTTTGAGTGAGAGGATATCCACAGCATGTGGAAATCGCTGGGGTTCGCACGGGACCCGTCCTGTCGTTTGCACAGCTTCATTGCCAACTCTGCGCAGCTTTAGCGTGAGTGTTACGCCGACGCATGGCGATTGGCGCAGACGGATGAGTTCAAATTGACATGCTGTCCTGACAACTGCGAATTGGTTCCTGCGCCCGGCAGCGCGAGAGCGCTTTGTCATGCACGTTGCCGGCATGTAGCACTTTGACATGTGGACTTAATGCACCGCACAAGTCTGACCTGCGGCAAACTTGCTCGGCCGATAGCCACACGAGTGGTAGCGGCAGCCGAGGCGTTCACTGTTCCTCGGAATCACGCTCACCACCTGGGAGGGGCGCAGGAATGTATCGCGACACGGGGCGCTGTCTTCACTCATCCTCTTTTCGGAAACGTAATGTCTTGGTTTGACGACAATTTGTTGTCACTCCGGGGGCTATTTTTTTCAACGCATTGTCAGCCGGGAACTGTGCTGGCTGATGGCAAACGAACGTCACGGACTTTGGATTAGGAAAAATATGATGGAAGCTACCTGCTCGACATGCCCAAAACATTTATCGCATAGCCTGATGGAAATCCCAAAATTTCACTAATCTAATGTAATTGTTTGGGTAAGAGTAAGGGGGCACTTCTCCCTGGTTGCGCCTCTGCTCGCGCGCATTCTGATATATTTCTTGTTTTTAGTTATTGTTTCGTTCTAGCTGTAGTTTTTTTTCAGGAACTTTTTCCTGTTATCAGATCATGTTATTGGATGATGCTACCCGTCAATGCACTTCACATTGAATGAGAAACATGGTGATGCCTATCTCATAAATGTGATGCCTACCTCATAATGAGAAGCATGGTGATGCTTATGCAGAGTTTGCAATATATTTCGATTCAAACTTCACCAGTGTGAATTCTGACAACATTATCCGGAGCAGGATCGCACAGAAGAATCGTCACAGGTCAGCAACCTGACCTGACATGACCAGCTATGCACTACTGCTAGCGGATCGCGGGTTGGCGGTAAAGGAGACCAGCCATTTGGTGTCAGGGCAGCTCTCTCTCTCTCTCTCTCTCTCTCTCTCTCTCTCTCTCTCTCTCTCTCTCTCTCTCTCTCTCTCTCTCTCTCTCTCTCTCTCTCTCTCTCTATCTATATATATATATATATATATATATATATATATATATATATATATATATATATATATATATATATATATATATATATATATATATATATATATATATATATATATATATATATATATATATATATATATATATATATATATATATATATATATATATATATATATATATATATATATATATATATATATATATATATATATATATATATATATATATATATATATATATATATATATATATATATATATATATATATATATATATATATATATATATATATATATATATATATATATATATATATATATATATATATATATATATATATATATATATATATATATATATATATATATATATATATATATATATATATATATATATATATATATATATATATATATATATATATATATATATATATATATATATATATATATATATATATATATATATATATATATATATATATATATATATATATATATATATATATATATATATATATATATATATATATATATATATATATATATATATATATATATATATATATATATATATATATATATATATATATATATATATATATATATATATATATATATATATATATATATATATATATATATATATATATATATATATATATATATATATATATATATATATATATATATATATATATATATATATATATATATATATATATATATATATATATATATATATATATATATATATATATATATATATATATATATATATATATATATATATATATATATATATATATATATATATATATATATATTCTCTCTCTCTCTTCTTCTCTCTCTCTCTCTCTCTCTCTCTCTCTCTCTCTCTCTCTACAATTTGTATCGACCATGACCATGTGTATTTGTTTTGAAAATGCTTCTGGAGCCTCGATATATTCGAAGGTGAATACTTCCTTCAGGACATGGCACCTGTTTTTCCTAACACTAACGTTTGTATCGCCCCTCCCCTACCAAACATGGAAGATTTTCCTCCGGCTGGCTGTAATCACCACTACACCCCACCGGTCCGCCACACCACCCCCCAGCTGGCTGTAATCACCACTACACCCACACGGTCACGCCACAGGCACCTCCTGCCTGGTATGTACCAGCCCCCCCCCCCCAGCTGTCACCACCACACCCACACCCGCCCCCCCACAAAAACCCATCCCCCCAGCTGGCTGTGATCACCACTACACCCCCACCAGTCCCGTGATAGACACCTGCCTGGTATGTACCAGTCCCCCCAGCTGGCTGTCATCACCGCTACACTCCCACCAGTCCTGCGACAGACACCTCCTGCCTGGTATGTACCAGTTCCCCCAGCTGGCTGTCATCACCGCTACACCTCCACCGGCCATGCGACAGACGCCGCCTGCCTGCTACCTGCCTGCCGGGGCTCTCCGACTGCCGCTGATGGCCTCGTGTCGCCGCAGGAGATCATGATGGACCATGCGCTGCGCACCATCTCCTACATCGCCGACATCGGCGACCTGGTGGTGCTGATGGCACGGCGACGCGAGGGCACCGCCGCCGCCGACGACGACGGGTCGGTCCACCCTCAGCCGCCCCCCAAGATGGTCTGCCACGTGTTCGAGAGTGATGAGGTGAGGCGAAACGAGTGGCGACGCGACGGCATGCGCCCAGATTTGCGTATTTATGTACCACACATCTCGAGGAAGTCTATTATGAATGGCTGTTCCATGCCTCGCGTCAATATCTATCAGGGTGGGAGTGCACGGCACCTGAATTCAGCAAATAATTCGGTCCCACACAAATCAGAACAGCCTTGTCAAATATGTGTGAAGTATTGCATGGACACAACCATAATTTTCTTAAGGAGGGTCCAGTGCACCAAAAATGTCATCAAACCGAGACTGCTTTCGGCGCGCGAGGGTAGTATACAAAATCGTCGCTTACCGTAGTGGAAGTCTCGAACTTCTTGTTTCATCTATTGTATCGTTTAGGTCAAAATAGCCTCCACACACATTGGCTGTGCCTCTGGTGTATGTGCATTGTAGTCAGATGACATTTCGCCGACGTTGCAAGGGGTGTGGTCTCAACTCCTTTTTAAGTACAGTGGGTCTAGTTCGTGCATGATCTATGGAAGCGCATTAAAACCTGTTACAGTTCAGCACGTAAATCGACGCCGCCCGAAGTCCGCTTTTTGGCACGGATGTAGAGGTCATTGGACTGTCCTGAGTTGCGGTGGAACAATCTTGTCTCAACTCAGCGTGTTTTGTGAGTGAATCGGGAAGCAATGTGTTTAAAACTCCTTCAACATGTTCAAAGAGTGGCATATGCACTTTGAATGTTCTCGGCAGAGGGCCAGTCTAGTTGTATTAAAATGATTGAAATGGTTAACTTTTCTGCGTCCTGATATGGCACGAACAGTAAAATTGATGATCTGCTGCATTTGTTATGTGCGTGGTGTTACTGGCTCCACGAACACTGATGCGGTAGCGAATCATACACATGACTAGCCCATAAATGAATGCCTACGAACACATATTGAGGAACAGGGGCGGTTGGCCTATATAAGGCAGTAAGCCCACTGGCTTACTGCCTTATACTCTTATACTGCCTCACCTGAGTAGAGCTGGGAAGTATTTTAGTATGTTATTGTCATAAAATGATGCCTTCAACCACTGGAAAATGGCAAACTTGAAAAACTGGAAACAAATATGCATTGGGGACCCACAATTATGGTGAAAATTGAAGTCCTTCACATTTACATCATTTGCATCCTAGCTTCCAAACAGCTCTTTCACCGGTCACCGGTCCCTCTCGCACATTTCGCCATATAGTGAGTTTTCGTTTCATAACAAGCGCAGGGTAGGCCGGGGCCCTCCAATATCGTTTGGCAATCGGTGGCGTAACATGGGCTGGACAATTGCTCAATCCCGTAGGTATTCCGGTGAAACTTGCGTGTTTTCCACACGACATTTCCGATCTTAAATACCATCGAAATGGAGCAAAATCTGGTTCATTTAAAAGCTTAAAGAATCTTGTCCACGGATATGAGCCGTATTTTCATTAACACTTGTATTTTTCGCTTGGACCCACGCTGACTGCATTCATGTCAAGCGCCGCAGGAATCGCGAGGTGCCACCCACGGGTAGTAGCAGTATGATGAGTCAGGCCAACTGAAGATCACGGCCGGAAGGAAGGGTGGGAGCAAGTAAGAGTTGCAACGTAATTCCTCCCCACTCGGTGCAGGGGCGTAAACAAGGGTTGGGGTACTGGGGACATGTTCCCCCATGGGAAGGTGGAACCCATCCAGCCAGGAAAAGGCGCCAACATTATATTTAGGCTGCCGGCGGATGCACCTATACTGGCTGGAATAGCACGCCCTTATCACCCATGTGCAGATACTGAACCTGCAGCTGGTTTTCAGGATTGTTTTCCATTTTTCATTCATATACGTCTAGACCAGGGGTGTTCTTTTGGTATATCTTTGAACAGCAAGTGCCTCCTCAATGTTGGCCCTGTCCACTAATGATTTGGACTTTTAACATGGGGTACCATTGAGCATGCACTCGATCGATGTGGGGCTTGCCATTAGCTTCATATATTTTGCACTGAAATAATCAAGAACAACAACAACAATAATAATAAGTATACATATTTATATATGTATATATATATCCCATCAACTTCATGCATTTTGTACCCAAATAATCAATAATAATAGTAACAGCAATAATGATAATTATGCATATATGTATGTATATATAATATAGCAATGATGATATATACAATATGTGTGTGTGTGTGTATGACAGCTATTTCGGGTTATGAAATGGGCATATATGAAAACATCAATGATATATGAATATATGATTTTACTTCCCGCCATTTATATACGAAAACTTCCCGGCAATTTCGGAAGCATTTGAGCAGGAGGGATAGGGTTGAAATCCACTGACTTCGGAACGATGGTGATAGGTTTGGCACTTTGCAAGCCGAAATTAGGTTGTTGATGTTCATCTTACCAAAAAAAATACAAATATATACTTATTATATCAAATACTAGAGTACTGGTCGAAATTCGGCGATTTTGTTCTACCTCACCTAATTTAGGTGCCAGGGACTGCCCCTGCTGAGGAAGGTTATGCATACTGTGACACAAATCACAGAGCATGCCAGTGCACCGCCGAAATACTTCATCGATGTGAACTGTGATAATATTTCGGTGACGAAGCACCTCGAGTTTCTTTGCAGTGGGCGATCCGGCGATAGTGGCTCCCATGAATGTTACAGTAGTCGGATGAAGTCTTTGAATGTTTTGACGAGACCCGTCAGCAATTAGCTGATTTTTTGTGCGTTGATCACAATTCCATTCTTTTACCAAACCAGTAAAAAGAGAGGTGAGCGATTGGGTTTCATGGAGGTGATGAGGGAACCAATCTCGCTGGGCCGGCTGGATATCATTACCTGTGTGTCGTCTGCATATTGCACTATTCTGCATTATCTACACACAACAGCAGGCCTTTAGCATATCGAAGGTAGTAATAGCCCCAAGACCGATCTCTGACGGGTTCCGATGGGTCTAGCAGCAATTTTGACACAGCATGGCCGCCGGAGGGAGTCTGCAGATGAACTTTTAGAGAACGATTCGCGAGAAAACTTTTGAACCAGCGCACGCAGATGCGAAAGTATGACCACGGAAGTGGTGTTTCATGTTAACGCTAAAGCAGGATCCGACTGCAATATCGACTTACGTTTTCCTCACGTTACGCAACTGGCTAGTAGCTATGACGTGGAGACAGCTGTGGTGATCAGGTTTCAGCTACCGGCTGGCGAGACGGTGTGCCACCGTCTGAGGCAATGCGACGTGATTGGAATACCCGGCGAAATCACCGGAGATGAGGGCATCCTGTGGGCATCCTGATGGCATGAGGTTCCCTGCCGGTGGCGGAAGCGACGACGGAATGATGAGATACGCAGCTGGGTGATTGGGTGACGTTCCCTGTCGGCAGCGCGTGCGATGATGGAATGGTGAGATGCACGGCCGGGTGATAGGGTGCCATTGGCACTCAAAGCTCAGCTGATGAGTTTGGACTCACCGGTAAGGCCAGCTAATGGCCAGGCTGTATGTGCACCTAATGCAGACGGTACATCGTGCTGCTGGCCTAGCTCACCTTTCGGTGCCTCACGGCCCAATATGTCGCCGCTATTAGCGGATGATCCAGTACTAACCGGGGTCTACTGCGCAGGCAAAAGGTGTTGGAAACCGCATGAAATGGAAACTACCCCAAAGTCCAAATAGCCAACCACTGTTCGTCTAGGCTCATTTAGGACAGCACAACAAACCAATACGCTATTTGGCGTAGATGCCGTTGGGCTCAGTTCGGCCAGTGCATGGACAGTCCGCTAGGTGGCGGAGATGCCGGTAGATTCAGTTTGGCCAGTACAAGCCGGTCCACTAGATGGCGGAGATGCCGGTGGGCTCAGTTCGGACAGTACAGGTCAGTCCACTAGATGGCAGAAATGTCCTTCTCTTCCGTTCTGTTGCAGGCACAGTTCATCGCGCAGTCCATTGGTCAAGCGTTCCAGGTGGCCTACATGGACTTCCTCAAGGCCAACGGCATTGACGACCATGGTCTGGTGAAGGAGATGGACTACCAGGAAGTGCTCAATTCTCAAGAAATTTTTGGCGAGGAACTCAAGATGTTCGCCAGGAAAGAACTGCAAAAAGAAGTGAGCACGGGTGCAACGATTCGCAATGCTTACTATGCGCTTGTGCTCTTGATAACAGAGAATAATCTCACACGCATGGACATTAGTTTAGCACTAGCATATTCCAATGCTTCAGCTAGGCCGAATCCCTAACCTCACCTAAGCTGTCCGTTTGAGTTTAGCTCCATAGCTATTTAGACAGAGCCACACTTTTGTCCGGTGCACCTTGTGCTCATGCATATCCCAAATGCACACCAGTGCTCAGTTACACCGTATTCTTGAGCTATCAGGTTAATATCGACCTCTTCAGCTACGTCCGAGGGACTGAGCAACTGGTCAGCAAGGGAGTGTATCTTGTCTGGAAGCGTGTTTGTTTCTCAGCTGTGCCCTGCTGTTCATGTGCGCGTAGCCGTTGAGTCTTGTCTGGCTCGCTTAGCTGACCAGTCATGTCCAGTGCTAGCTTTGAGCTATAATTGGTAATCCCTCCACGCCTGATCCCTCCACGCCTGATCTGTCCAGAATCCGGATCAGACCAGAAATCAATCCGAATGATCCCACCAGACAGTGGCGACAGAGGGATCCCTGCTCAGTTTGCGCTAATCTCCATCTGCCTCCATCAGGTGGTGGTGCCCAAGCAGAAAGGCGAGATACTGGGCGTGGTGATCGTCGAGTCCGGCTGGGGCTCGCTGGTGCCGACCGTGGTGATCGCAAAGCTGGCTCCGGCCGGCGCCGCCGCCCGCTGCGGCCTGCTCAACATCGGGGACCAGATCATCGCGCTGAACGGCATCAGCCTGGTGGGTCTGCCGCTGGCCGCCTGCCAGACGTACGTCAAGAACGCCAAGCAGGCGACCGTGGTGAAGCTGACGGTGGTGCCGTGTCCGCCGGTGGTGGAGGTGCGCATCCGCCGGCCCGACACCAAGTACCAGCTGGGCTTCAGCGTGCAGAACGGCGTCATCTGCAGCCTGCTGCGCGGCGGCATCGCCGAACGGGGCGGCGTGCGCGTCGGCCACCGTATCATCGAGATCAACAGCCAGAGCGTGGTGGCCGTGCCGCACGACAGGATCGTCAGCCTGCTGGCCACCTCAGTGGGAGAGGTGAGGTCCGGGGGTCGCCGTAGTGGAAGAGGTGAGGTCACGGAGTTGAGGCCCAGAAGGCCTCACCTCCCCACTGAGTGGGAAAGGTGAGGTCCGGGGTTCCCTTAGTAGGAGAGGTGAGGTTCGAGGTCATCCCCCTCATCTCCAAGTGGGTGAAGTTGGATCCGGATCACACGCACTTGACGATAAACAGCAGATGACAGGCGGGGCATATGTGACAGCCTACACATACTGACAAGCTGAGTTCACGTCAGTGCATATTTTCAGCCGCGGGAGTCGCAATGCCATATTGAGATCACATCAGCTCACGCCCACCCATTGTGACACATTGAGGCCATATCGGACCATGTCTACCCAGAGTAACACTTTAAGGCTATGCCAGGTCATGTCTACCATTGGTGAGATACGCAGGTCATACCAGATCACGTCTCGGCCTGATTATGACACCCATTGTGACACACTGAGGTCATGTCAGGTCGCATCTATCCTAGTTAGAACACTGAGGCCACATCGATATGGAGAGTTGAATTGGGACCTATTGGGTACTCCGCAGGTGAATCGGAGTATGTAGCAGCGAGCTTAGGAGGGGTGGGGTGAGGGTGCGATTCAGCCACTACGTCACGGCAGTGGGACGCTAGGCATTGCTGGAAGATCTCTGTGTGGCACCAGGCGTAATTTAGAAGTCCAGAGTGCCCACCAGACGTTGCTTACAGTTCTCTGGGTGTCCCAGACAACATGTGCCAGAAATTTCAATGAGTCATCCTGATCTCATTTCCACCTTCATGTCGTTCTTAGGGTCGCGGTAATACGACGCTCTCGTTTGCTTGTCTGTCTGTCTGCTGGCCAGCAAGCGGTTCTTCTGGCCTGTTCCGAACACAAAGAGGGAAGATGAAATATACTGGTGTGGATACCCAGGGTCCTTTCTTTACGGCAAGTATAGCCGGCTGTATACTGAGCAGGCTAACGATGTGTCGCAGATCCTGATGAAGACGATGCCGACGTCGTTGTTTCGGCTGCTGACGGGCCAGGAGACTCCGCTCTTCATCTGAAGTCAAGCACGTCAGATTGAGCTTCTCTTGACCTTCGTCTGAAGCGGAATGCACCCAACTCGGTGTGTCGGCTGATCTCAAGCGGTTGGACGTGTCGCTCAGTTTGCGGCACGTCCGTGTATCGCCGGTGACGCTATCCGGCTATCCGGGTCTGGTGAAGTCACACGTGAGTTGCAAGAGCGGACATTCGTCAGTCGACTCGGTGTCGCGTGTGAGGAGTGAACACTGCCTGGCGGCTCGCCGCCGCACCACAGTGGACGCACTGCGCCGCGCGCCTCGCTCCGACCTCCGACCTCCGACCTCCGACCGCCCGCCCGCCGAATCGGAGCCACTCGAGTCGGAGTCAAGATGGGCCTAGAAGTCGAAGAACTGAAAGAATGCAGCAGCACTGCACATGCGACGCAATCGGGGAAAGATTAGCTCAGGCGGCTTCCCATCGCCAACGAGAAACGCCGCAATGTATTGCTGAAAAGAGCCAGTGACGTCATTTGCATTCGTCATAGTGGCGGTGGCGTCGTTCATTCACGCTGTTCGACAACCGCATACTGACTACCACTCACGTGTTTCGAGGGTGCTTTCGAGAACGGTGGCGGTGGGAGGCCCGGTTTGCATCACGCTCCCTTATTTTTACTCTGGCACGAGTGTCATACCTACCTTACAACAGGTCAAGTGCTGTGTGACCACCTGCATCAAAATGTTTTGCATATTGGTATCGATAGCGATGCAGCATCATTGTATGTTTGTGGCTGATGACGTGCTGCGTAAAATATTATTGTTGAGATTATTTTCATGTATGTGATAGTTGGCTATGCGCAACTTTTTCGAATATCATTTTGCACCGTTGCTGATATACATTATGTTTATAAATTTTTAGAACATAGCGCTTGACTGTGTTCCATATGCGCTCAATCAAATGTTTTGATCTTAATATTCCCATTGCCAGATATCAACTTGCGATACATTTTGGAACATACTGGGTGGATATCGTGGTAATTATTGAGATGAACGGTGACAGGTATGGCGTACTCTTTCAGATCTTTGTAACCCTGGTTTGGAATAAATCTTGTGCAAATGTACTTCAGCTCGACACGAAGTTGGAGATGGAAGGCAGAGAGATTGAGCCGGCACGAAGATGGAGATGAGAGGCAGAGCAACTGAGCTCTGTTAGACATCCCCGTCGACGATTTAGGCATGGCGGCTGCTGGAAAAAAAATTGCTGAACAAGTGTGTTTACATGTATGTGTGCTTGTGTGTGTCTGTTTGTGTGTGTGTGTTTGTTTGTGTGTGTGTGTCTGTGTGTGTGTGTGTGTCTGTGTGTCTGTGTGTGTGTGTGCTTGTCTGTTTGTCTGTGTGCTTGTCTGTGTGTGTGTGCTTGTCTGTGTGTGTGTGCTTGTCTGTGTGTGTGTGCTTGTCTGTGTGTGTGTGCTTGTCTGTGTGTGTGTGCTTGTCTGTGTGTGTGTGCTTGTCTGTGTGTGTGTGCTTGTATGTGTGTGTGTGCTTGTATGTGTGTGTGTGTGCTTGTCTGTGTGTGTGTGCTTGTATGTGTGCTTGTCTGTGTGTGTGTGCTTGTCTGTGTGTGTGTGTGTGCTTGTCTGTGTGTGTGTGCTTGTCTGTGTGTGTGTGTGCTTGTCTGTGTGTGTGTGTGTGCTTGTCTGTGTGTGTGTGCTTGTCTGTGTGTGTGTGTGTGTGTGTGTGTTTGTCTTGTGTGTGTGTGTGTGCTTGTCTGTGTGTGTGTGTGCTTGTCTGTGTGTGTGTGTCCTTGTCTGTGTGTGTGTGCTTGTCTGTGCTTGTATGTGCTTGTCTGTGTGTCTGTGCTTGTCTGTGCTTGTCTGTGCTTGTCTGTGCTTGTCTGTGCTTGTCTGTGCTTGTCTGTGCTTGTCTGTGCTTGTCTGTGCTTGTCTGTGCTTGTCTGTGCTTGTATGTGCTTGTCTGTGCTTGTCTGTGCTTGTATGTGCTTGTCTGTGCTTGTCTGTGCTTGTCTGTGCTTGTCTGTGCTTGTCTGTGCTTGTCTGTGCTTGTCTGTGCTTGTCTGTGTTTGTCTGTGTTTGTCTGTGTTTGTCTGTGTTTGTCTGTGTTTGTCTGTGTTTGTCTGTGTTTGTCTGTGTTTGTCTGTGTTTGTCTGTGTTTGTCTGTGTTTGTCTGTGTTTGTCTGTGTTTGTCTGTGTTTGTCTGTGTTTGTCTGTGTTTGTCTGTGTTTGTGTGTGTGTGTGTGTGTGTGTGTGTGTGTGTGTGTGTGTGTGTGTGTGTGTGTGTGTGTGTGTGTGCGTGTGCGTGTGCGTGTGCGTGTGCGTGTGCGTGTGCGTGTGCGTGTGCGTGTGCGTGTGCGTGTGCGTGTGCGTGTGCGTGTGCGTGTGCGTGTGCGTGTGCGTGTGCGTGTGCGTGTGCGTGTGTGTGTGTGTGTGTGTGTGTATGAGAGAGAGAGAGATATATAGGGAGGGATGAAGGGAGGGAGAGAAAAGATGGAGATGGAGATGGAATTGGAGATGGAGATGGAGAGGTAGACGGAGAGGGAGTTGGAGAGGGAGATGGAGAGGGGGAGGGGAATGGAAAGGGACAGTGAGAGGGAGAGTGAGAGAGAAGAGACAGAGAGGAAAGAGGAGAGAGACATACAGACATGCAGACTTACAGACATTTGGCTATGTCACTGACCTTGCGTTTGCTTTTGCTATGGTCAAAGTCAATGCATTATTTATGTTATTTGTATAAATGCTATGCTGAAAATGGGTTACGCTCAGGCTCATGGCCATTTCTAGGAATCCAAGTCAAGGCCCGTATATTGGCAAACTGACAGTGCTATAACAGGCATAATTTTGCATGTTATGATTCAGGTCCTCTCACGGTGCTTCGTATTTCATCACAAGTTAGGTACCTCCGAGGTCAGTAGGGACTTTCAAAAGCATCCCCACCCACACCTTCCGGCCCGACTAAGGCGAACTTTCCAGCCTGCTGGGCTCGTAAAAAGGGCCGCAAGGCCATGAACGCAATGTATGCTCATGATCGTTAAAAATGGACGTCAAGTATTTATCTGTTTTACAGATACAGATACAGACATGTATTAAGGCCATCCACAATTAGCTCGTGGCTATTATAGCCTCACGTCATGCAAAAATAAAAAAGAGGTCGGCAAAGGTATCATACATTCAGTTAACGTCTACAAACAGTCATAAAAGCAGACACATAAATAAGGCGCTAAGTGCCTCCACAATCCGGGTTCCTACGCAAGTGACGTTTTAGGTGCGGCCCAAACGGTTTTCCTTGCTTCTCTATGGCGCTTCTTTTGCTTTTTAGAATAAATACTCATTAAGCTCTCATTTAGCAAGCAAAGGCCGATTCAATAATTACAGTTAAAGTATAGAAAGGTCATTCATCCAGAACGCCGTTTCCTCCGAGTAAGGCCGGTTGAGTACATTTTGAAAAGCGTGCAGTAGTGCCCTCCCAAGGTGCGCCAAGCGTCCAAGGTGCCCTCCCCGAGGGATTCCTCCCAGCGAAAACATTTGGTGGCGCAGGAGGAGGATGGAGTTTTCTTTAGGTATTTTCGGTGGAGACTGAGCAAGGGCGCTGCCACCAATGAGGTTCCTGACCCCAGCTGGAATAAGAAACGACCAAAGCCTTACTTAACAAGCGTCCTGGAGGGGGGGGGGTGGCGAAATCCGCCCACCCCTCCGGTTTTTCGTAGATAACTCCAGATTTTACCGGCCGATATACGCCATTGTTTGTGTACCTGCCAATAAATGACCGGCGCGTTGTTTGAAGTAAGAAACATTAAAATCGACCGAATATTTTTCGAGTTAAGGGTCGCTAATTAAAAAAAATTCCCAGCGCCAGATCACAAATATCGTCGCTGATGCGCTTCCGGTATACTAGCAAAAAGGAAGTGTTCTTGGCAAAACTAGCGACTTGTTTGATGTACATTGTCATGCTGCATTGTTCCAGAGTCATGTCAAGTCACCGAGGTCGAGTCAGGTCAAAAGTTCATAACAGGTTAACACACGCTCTAGAGGGGGTATGGCCAAATCCGCCAATCCTTCCGATTTTTCGTACGTAACTCCATATTGTACCGGCCGATATACGCCAAATTTATCGCGTACCAGCTTAGAAATGACCGGCGCATTGTTTAAAGCAAGAAAAGTGGAAATCGGCCGAGAAGTTGTCAAGTTAGGGGCCGTTAAAGTAAAAACAATTCACTGCGTCAGACCACAAAAATCGGCGCTGATGCGCTTCCCGTATATTGGCAATAGGGAAGTGTTCTTGACAACACTAGCGACTTGTTTGATGCATATTGTTATGCTATATAATTTAAAAGTCATGTTAGGTCGCCGAGGTCAAGTCAGGTCAAGTTCATGACAGGCTAATGGAGGCAAACTTGGTTAACTGGAATGTGTCATAAATGCAAATGACTGTCATGCGATTGATGTCACTTTACATGTTACTCCCTATACATCCCGAAATCTACTATTTGTCATTGTGTGCCTAAACATTTCCATCCTTTATTCATGTATTTCACTCCTTTATTTGCGAAGCTGATTGTGTCGAACCGCCCAACGGAGCAGTCGGGATGGGGGCCCGGCTCCGGAAACTGGAGCAGGTAATGACCTAATAAAGTGCTCCTATATAGGTGACCTGAGGTCAAATGGCGGATCTGACATCTGTATTGCATCATTATTAATGTCCAAAACATCATTAATGCCAATTTTGGAGCATTTAAACACATCCACAGTGATCCATAACAATGGCAAGCCAGGCCACGCAAAACCAGAAAATGTTGCTATTTTTACCTCATTTGACCTTGAAGATATTGACCTAAGATCATGCACTTTGCATACAATAGAGTTCACTATCGTGCCCATCCACCCTGTGAATTTCGTTGCTCTAGCCTTCATAGGAGCTGAGATCTTATGGGGGGGGCCGAATTCGCCCCCCCCCCTCTCCAGGGCGCGTTATTTTCAGAGGCCCTCCAGGGCGCGTGTTAAGGGCGAATCCATGGGCTAAAAGAACGATGTCTCCCTCGAAGAGACAGATTTTAGCTGATATTTTGCAGTATATTTGTATTTTCTCGAAATCTAGACCATTTTCAGAAAAATATGTAACCGTATTGTCCTGAACTGAACCTACGAATGTTTAGACCTGATGAGCGTGCCAAAATCTAAAATTTTTTCTTTGAAATTTCCATCAAGCCATGCTTCAGGATCCGCAACTGGCCTTACTCCTCTGACTTAGAAATTGTTCCTTCGCCACTGGGGTTGGACCACACTTGGAAGCTGAAAGCGGGGACGGCTTTGGGGCAATGGGTGCAGGTTTTTACATATTCTTTGGGCCGGCATAATACCTACATGAAGGTAAGGGCGAGTTCAAATGGATTGGGGTTGTGTGTGTGGACCGGAAGATATATGGAGTGTCATGTTAAAAGTTCAAATTATTTGGTGGGCATAATCACAATGGGGGAGCAAGTGTTCTCCCAAAAGCACACAAAGCTACCCTGCATGGGGCCTGAGCCACACCATCTCAGCCAAGGACCCCCAAGCTTTTTCCCTTTTAACATCAAGGAAATTAGCGGCACCAATTGCTCCCACGCATTGCGCCTCACCAGGAATTTTCAAACTTCTCCAACCGTCTACATATGAGTAAGTTAATTATTGGAGTTTAAGGGCGCATCGACTGCGTTGGTCATGAATGCCTATCCATCTACATATGAGAGGTGGAGGGAGAAGAGAGGGTGAATGCGAACCTTTCCCATGGGGTGGCTTTTGTGCATCCAAGAAATCACTGCAATCTCAGAAACGGCCCCGTTACCAGAGGCGCAGCCAAGGGGGTCGGCACTCCCCGCGACCCACAAAATACACCAGATTAACAAGACATGTTGAGATTTGAAAATTTTCGACATCGGAAGTGTTCTTCGTAAAGTTAGATTCCTTGGGAACGCACCCAGATTACTTGAACTTGGCTACTTCAGCATGCACTGTTGGCATTAACCCGCGCCGTCTCGGGGGCGGGTTAATGCCGGTCGTTGACGACCCCCACCCCCCAAGGTTTTCCGCGGACAGTGAAAGAACGGCGCGAGGCAGCGCGCCAAAATTGGGCACACCTTTGCTCACATTATAAAGACATAAAAGACATAAAGACATAAAAGATTAGTGCAACTATGAGCCACAAGGGCCCTTCTTGGTTGCACTCTGTACCCTGAACCAGTTGCCCACCAAATCTGTCAATCAGCCCTCCCTGTAATACTGAAAAGCAAGCCCTCTATTCTTATAATGATTGTCTATGCTGTTTTTAAAGATGTTCAATGTGCTGCTACTGACGATGTTTTCTGGCAGCTGGTTCCAGTGTTCCACTACCCTGTTGGTGAAAAAAAAAGTTTGCCTTAACCTTGTTCTGCTGTGGTTAACTTTAATTTTGAATTTATGACCTCTAATTTCATCATTTCTGTTAAATTCAAACATTTCCCCAAGGTATCCCCTCTCCAGACCATTGACAACTTTAAAGACCTCGATGAGATCTCCTCTCAGCCTTCTATGTCTAAGTGAAAACATATTCAATTTCTTCAATCTTTCCTCATATGCCAGGTTGCTTATGCCATTAACCATTTTTGTAGCCCTCTTTTGTACTCTCTCCAAAAGCCAACAATCTTTTTCATAGCTAGGAGACCAAGCTTGGATGCAGTATTCCAAATGTGGCCTGACGTATGCACAGTAAAGCTTCCTGATCACTTCCTCACTTCTGTATGATACATTCCTATTTATTGCCCCGAGCATTCTCAGTGCCTTCTTCCTGGCTTCCTTGGTCTGTTCTGATGCCCCCAGTTTTGTGTTTAGAATAACACCTAAATCCTTCTCCTGTTGAGTCACTGATAGCACTTGGCCACCCATCAAGTATGGAGCCTTCATACACTGCTTACCTACATGCATGATTTTGCACTTATCAAAGTTAAATTTAATTTGCCATTCTTCGGACCACTTCACAAGTTCGTCTAAGTCTTTTTGCAGCGAGATATGCTCATCCTGACCTGTTATTGCGCTAAAGACCTTCAAATCATCCGCAAATTTCAAAACTTTACTGCTTAGGCCACTTTCAAAGTTATTTATAAATATAATGAACAGTAATGGCCCTAGTACTGACCCCTGGGGGACTCCACTAAGAACATTTTGCCATGATGACTTTGTACCATTTAGCATCACTCTTTGCAGTCTATCTGAAAGCCACAACTCTATCCATATTAAGATGCTACCTGCAATACCATGGGACTGAAGCTGCATCATTAACCGTTTATGGGGTACCTTGTCAAAGGCCTTACTAAAGTCAAGATATGCTACATCAACCTGATTTCCCTGATCAAATTGTTCTGTGGCGAAGTTAAAAAAGTCCAAGAGGTTTGTGAGACACGATCGTCCTTTCCTAAACCCATGTTGAGTATTTTGAATCAATCTGCTACCTTCCAGATAACTAACTATTCTATCCTTGATAATTGATTCGAGTACCTTGCAGACTAGGGATGTGAGACTTATTGGCCTATAGTTTTCAACTTTCCCTCTTTCTCCTTTCTTGAAAATAGGAACTACATTTGCCCTTTTCCAATCGGTTGGAATTTCATTATGTGAAACTGATCTACAAAATATTATACTAAGTGGAAATGCCAGTTCCTTTTCAGTTTCCCGCAACACCCTAGCATACATTTCATTAGGTCCTGCTGCCTTATTTGGCTTTATTTTCATGATATGATTGTAAACAACATCACTATCAATGAAATCAACATCATTTGTTAGATCCCATGTCACTGAACTATGGTGTACGGTCGGCAGATTGGTCATATCTTCCAATGTAAACAGTGATTTGAACTGCTTGCTCAGCTCCTCAACCATCTCACTATCCTCACCCAATGTAGTCCCGTTTACTTCCAGTGGACCAATTGTGCTAGAAACTTTACTCAGCTTGTAGAAACTAAAGAACTTTTTACTGTCCCCATTACAGTTTCTAGCTAAATCCAGTTCTTTTGCTCGCTTTGCTGCTCTGGATTTTTGCTTCACAGTGTCTCTAGCTTTTCGATACGCCTTTAGATTAACGACATTTGAGGCTTCTTTAAAAACTCTAAATGCAGTTTTCTTAGCCTTAATTGCTTTTATCACGTCTGGTGTAAGCCATGCTGGCTTTCCTATCCTTCTTTTGCGTCTTTGCTTTTGGGGGACATGTCTAATCTGAGTTTCCTTCAAGTAAGATTCGAACTTTTCCCACATTTCACAGGCATTTAAATTGGAGAATTCTTCTTCCCATCTGATGGCACTTAAAGCCGCTCTCATGCCGTTAAAGTCTGCTCTGTTGAAATTTGGAACCTTTACCAAATTATCCTTGATAATTTCCCCTACATGTGCCTTGAATCTAACTATGTTATGGTCACTTTTTCCCAGAGTTTCGCCTACAGTCAAGTCTTGAACCAAGTCACTTAAATCCGAGAATACAAGGTCCATGAATGAACCATGCCTGGTAGGTTCCGATACAAACTGGTTTAAGAACAGGTCCTCTTCAAGGCATTTCCTAAACATTTTGCATGATGGGGTGCCAACACCAGCATTATCATAACCTTTTAGATTAAAGTCACCGAGAATAAGGCACTTCCTCTTAAAGTTTCTACTGATTTCCTCACAAATCACCTTGTCAAGCTCCAGTTGCTGAGAATGTGGCAGGGTTCCTGATCGGTAGAAAGCTCCTATCCTAAGAGTATTGCTGTTGCCTTTTTCCACAGTGACATCAAGCCAAATGGACTCCACAGACACATTTTTATCCCCACCTGCTACTTTTTGAGAACTGAATAAGCTATTCATATAGAGCATTTACACCACCGCCTTTCATTGCTGGACCCCTATTGCACGAAAACATATTGTATCCCTGGATCTCATAGTCCTGTAAGTTATCTCCAAAATACCCTTCACTGACCCATGCCTCCGTAATGCAAACAAAATCTGGTTCCTCCTCAGCAACATAACACTTGAACTCATCAAATTTGGAACGAATACTCTGAGCATTAAACATCATACACTTAACAAATGCTCGATAACCACCTTTGGCTTTTTCATATTGAGGAGTTCTTTTATCACTAGATGAACTATAACTCTGTCCCCTTGAGTTGCTGCTGTCCCTATTTGCAGACTTTGAGGTTCTATTGCCTTGGCTGACACTATTGGAATTTTCCTGAGTTGGCAATGCAATTTCATCCCTCCCCACCCCATTTCCTAGTCTCCCTGAAGGCCATGCTCGTATACTTTGCCTAACACATGGACCCCCTTCTCAGAAAAGTGCAGGCCATCCCTCTGATAGAGGTCCCACGATGCATAAAACCTGCTCCACTCGTCTACAAATGTAAAACCTAGCTCATGGCAGAGCTTTCCTACCCTTGCGTTAGCTGCCAGTGCCCTAGAGCTCCACTCAGGGGAGGCTCTAGCCCTAGGCAAAATTGCTGTTACAATGACTCTATTGGTACCCTTCAGGGTGGCCAGAAGGGCCCTGTACTCCCGCAGAAGCTCCTCACTCCTAGTCTAACCTTTGTTATTTACCCCTACATGCACTATGACTGTGTTAAACTGGTGATCACTGGTGACTTGTGCCACCGCAGGTACCAGGTCCTTCACCTTGGCACCAGGCCTGGTGATGCACCTCCTGTCCCTCCTACCTTTACAAAATACCCGCTCTAAATATCGCACACGAGAGTCTCCTATGACTAGCACTGACTCCTTACTACTGCTATCCTGGGGGCAGTCATCCAATGCCTGGAACATATTTGTTGTTACTATGCCTGCCCGCTGGGCCGGTTGGCTAGACTTCCTCCCGCTCCTACCACCTGTCACCTGCCACTCACTGACCCTTTCCTTAGGTTCGCGTCTCCAAATCCTCCACCCCCTGACCTCATGCCACTTCCCCTCCTGTGACCTACCAGAACTACCCCTCCTCTGTTCACTATTAACACTCCTCTCCTGAGAGATCCCAGCCGCCTCCACAGTAGGGGAAGCCTCAGCTACCTGGTGGCCTGCGACCACCTGGGCATATGATGTCACTGCTACGGAGTGACCCCTTGTTGCTTTATCTTGCCTACCCTGTGCAACAAGGGCAGCCTTGAGCTTGGAAACCTCTGCCTTAAGGGTCCTAATTTCTTCCTCTAGTGCCTGCATCCTGGTCGAAACCATCCTAAGCGCTGCAGCTTATGCTTAGATTTAGATTCAAATTAACTCGCTAAACAACCGACAAAAAAGCTAACTATCATTCACTATAAATCGCTACCTCCTATACTGTCAGTTTATTATCTGATTGCCTCAAGAAAAGCAGAAACTATTAAACAATTGTTTGTTTGTTTTTTGGTTTTTTTAATTAAATAAATACACAAGATGTCTAATCTAATTTTCTTCCACACAAGTAGACAACTATATGAATATCCCTTTTTATATGACTTATGGCTAGACAGAAAAATGAACAGTCGCACAGCACTTATGAATACCCCCAACTTACTACTAATTAAACTATCTTAAACTTCAACACCAAACACATTATGCACACCAAAAATAAATAAAGTATGTTAGGATAGTATGAATGTTGTCTAATGTACTTATGAAATCTACACACTTGTAATATCTCCTACTACAGAAATCGAAGCGTCGAGAACACGCCGAAAGCCACGAGGCCACGCTTTGGCGCACACAAGATGGCGCCCTGCGGCGTCGCTAGGTTAATATAGTATAGTTTGCGTGCTACGAAAATGCTTATAAGATAAAACCTAATGAAATATAATAACAGAAGTAATTGCTAAACACCTATCCACAGCTTAGACTAGAGTACTGCCCTGTTGTGCAGCGACTTATCTGGAAACCTGGAGCTCCGGCGGCGCACGTCCTACCACCTTGACACCTGGCGGGAAACTGAATTTTGCATGTTGTGTCAACATTTTGAAGTCAGGTCATCTAGGGTCAACGAGTTAGTCAAGATCGTGAGATCACCTCCAAAAAAGTTCAACCCCCTGTCACGCTTTAACGGATAAAGATATTTTAATTAAACTTTCGGTGTTTGTTTATCTTTAAGGAACTAACAAACTCATAAGCAAAGCTCATCAGAGGAATGCGTAATTTCTTCACTTTAAAAAATTACTTATTCGTTTTGTATATTTGCCAATCAGAGTTAAAATCAAAGATTCTAGCTAAAGTAAACATTATTTATTGGAGCAACGTTTGGCGTAATTGGCGGGCATAACACCGGTGGCGCCTCTGGTGGCGGGTTTGTGAAGGAACACCACCAGAGTGGGCTTGCTCTGATTAATGCTATATTCTGATTTCTAGAGAAGGTGCAAGTGATTTCCAATGGTTAAATTTCACCAACATTAAAGCAAGCCCTCTTATGATGTGTAGTTCGTTATTTTATCCAATTATTTCACCCTGTCACTTTGCACTTAAAGTGAAATGGCAGTAATTGGCCACCCAACATCCTGTAATAAAAGCGCGTCATGCATATTCTGTGTGATGTGCTGACAATTTCTAATGTTCTGAACTAAACAAAATCGAACGTGCTACATTCTTATATTAGCTGGAATAACTTTCTTGAAGGTTCAACCCTGTGATTTTTGCACTCAATGCCAGAATTGGTGTCCCAAGTTATCACATGTTACTACTTTAAATTGTAGATCGAATGTTCGACATTACCGAATTAGTAGCCAATGGTCTCAAATAAACCGGCATAAACTCAGCTCCTATTTGATGCCATCCACAACTACTTGTATACATATCTAGCCCTGTCATTTTCGCACTTAATTCCAGGATTTGTGCATCGAATTATAACATTCTATTCCGTCAAGTTGAATATTCAAGTTTTCTACATAAACGAATTAACTTCCCATGGTCTCAATTAAACCGACGTCAGCATCAGCATTAAATCAACATCAGCTGCCTGTTCATGCCATACTCTAACTAACCCTGCTATTTCTGCACTCAACCCCAAGATTTCCGTCTCAAATTATCACATTGTATTACTTTTACTTGTATATCAGATGTTCTACATTAGCGAATTAGTTTCCAATGGTCTCAAATAAACTGGCATTAAATCAGCTGCCTTCTGATGCCATGCTCGACTACTTTTATAGATAACTAGCATTGTAGTTTTTTGCCTCTTGACATGGAGCTGTCCGGCATTATTGAGGTTCTGGCTTGGCTCCATGCACGTCAAGCGCCGACGGTTGCTACCCAGAGGATCCCGAGGGCCGCTGAGCGGTCGCATGACAAAATGTAAAGTTCCACACTTCAATAATATTACGCAAAATTGGCTCTGCCACGCAAAAATTGTGTAGGAGAAATTCACCACTCTAGATGCATTCTTTCCGTTAAAGAATGCATTCATGTATTCTTTAACGGCCATAGCGTAATGTTTATCGTACCATAATTTTATCACATATCAAAATTCACATCATGGAACACTGCAATTGGAAAAAGAGACCAAAATAATTTCTACATGTGTCAACCAATTATTCAATTTAGTCGCATCTGGTCACATTCAGAGATTGCCAACGTATCCTTCCACTTTTCCTACCAAAGTTCCTTGGCACTTGCAGGGCTGCAGATCTCTCACAAAGTCAGGGGATCCACGTTCATATTTTCAAGTCATGTCTTCACAGTACATATGTAAAATGACAAACTAAGATTACCAGGACACCAAATCAGGGGGTCCAGACCACATACCAACTTGGGATCTACAGGCATGGGCATTTGCCTACGAACTATGAGGAACAATATTATAAGCCCAAAGATCAGACCAAGCATTTGCTCAGACTAAGCCTGGTTTTAAATTGGGAACGGTTCGGCATACCAGCACAAATTAGATGTATTGGAAGATCCTGGTCTGGTCTTGTGTTTCTCAGCGGTGCAAAGCAAAACTAATTCTCATATTTGTCTTAATATTTTTAATAAGTTTCTAACTCCTTGAATTTGGTATCAAATCCTTCTAGTTTTGCATAAGTTGTGTAACATAGACGAATTCTTCTCTAAAGCAGGCCAATGGGGGGGGGATTGCTGAGAAGGACCACATCAAAGCCCAGTCTTAGCCCACCGTTCCTGGACGCTCTTAGTAGAGCAGAATTTCTCACCTCTCTTATCTGTCTATGCAGGTAGGAAACTTGCTCAAACTCCACAATGTCATACAATCCCTTAATTTCATGAATCAATGGAAGCTTTTTGTGTGAAGCATGTTCCGATTTAGCCCGAAGGTCAACCTGCACACAATTTTCCTTTGACGGTACAATGCACTCCACAGAAACGTTTCAGTTCATGTTGCGAATGCTGCATGGCCTGCGTTTAGTATGAAACGAAACTTTCGTTTCATACGAAACGAATCGCGTATTATGCGCTGAGCGCATAATACGCGATATTCGGATTAAGGCCTTCCTCACTCATACGCATTTCAGATTAATGATAGAGCTGTTCCAAATTGAATATGCGAAGCTTAACTTATATTTTAGCGATAGTTATAAATCACCAATGAACGTTCCGTATCAACTTTTTAGTGGTGTGATTTTCCGATGGATAAGAGCATTGCTATGTACGAAAATAATATAAGAAAGATCTTTCAGCTCTACTGAGGTGAGCCACTTCCTCAAGTGCCTTAGTGGGTGGGCCGCCCTTGAGACAGTCTCATAAATTGTAACTATATTATTCGCGCACACACTAGCGAGCACCCGGGTGCGGTTGTCGCGGGCGCATGTTTCAGAGTTCTTGAACGGCATCAGGAACCTACCCGTTTTTTTTTCTTTACTAGAGATCCCCCTGATGTCCGCATTAACACTGTGTCTGACGCCTAGCGAGTTGACTTAGAAGAACATTTGTCGGTCCGCTCAACCCATTGGAAAAGGAGAATTAAAAAGAAAACTTCAAAGCTAAAATTTAGAAATTTCAAAGAACCAATCTTTTCATTTTAGGGTGGCAAAAATGTTATGGTTCTGGTTGATTTTGCGTTCGTTTTCTGATTCCAAATAATTTTTGCTTTGTTTTTAAAATCTCCCTCAAAATTAACTCCCCAGAACCACAAACATGGTGTAAGTCATGAAATCCTATGCCCCCTAGTGACGTCACTTTTGGGGATTTTGGGGTGGTGGTGTCTGACCCCGGGCGCCTTCCGGTGACACCTATTTCGTTTTCGTGCAACGCTTAGTTTGGAGATTAGAAGGGAGTCCCTAATGACACCCCTCGAGACGGGGTGTGAGGATCTGACAGGAGAGACAGGGTTAAAAGATTACCCATTGGTAAAAGAAAATCATAAAAGGATGAATCATGTGAGTGGTTTTCATGGTCACACTTCGGTTCAACGTGCATTTTTTGTAGCCGTCTTGATCTTTCATTGGAGGGAGCTAAATGTTATTGAAGAGGAAAGAGACTTAGGTGTGCTGGTTTCAAAAGACCTAAAAGCAGAAAAGCAATGTATCTCAGCTAGGAGCAGGGTACTCAAAATGCTGGGACTCATTAATAGAAGTGTCAGATATAAGAGTGAGGAAGTGACGAAGAAGAAATGACTGTACTTAGCATATGTGCGACCCTACTTGGAATATTCTGTACAAGCATGGAGCCAGAACCTTTGAGAAAAATATACACATGTTAGAAATAGTGCAGTACAAAGCAACTAGACTCATCAGTGGAATAGGTAACTTAGAATATGGAGAAATGCTTGTGGTATTAGACATGTACTCACTCAAGTATAAGAGATTAAGGGAATGTCATGATTGAAATGTACAAAATTATTTGCGGTGGATGGGGTGAGATTGTTGCTAGGTGGGTGTGTACACGGCACAGACCACTTTAACCCGCGTCGTCTTTCTGGTCAGATCTTCACACCCCGACTTGGGGGGCGGGGGACGTTAGCAACCCCCTCTAAAATTCAAACTAAGCATCGCGTGAAAACGAAAAAGGTGTCATCGGAAAGCGCTCGACGAGTAGGGCCCGGATCAACCCCCCAAAACAATTTCTCCATAAAAGTGACGTCACCAAGGGGCTAGATTTTCACGACTTTTCACGATTTACATTTTGTTTTTGGCTCTGGGGAGTTCATTTTGGGTGATATTTGAAGAAACAAAATCTATTTGGAATGAGAAAAGGACAGCGAAATCGACCAGGGCTATAATTTATTTTTACCCCCCTCAATTTTTTTATTCTCTTTATTTTTACTCCACACAATTTTTTTGTGTGAAATTTACAAATTTTGAGTTTTCAGGCTTTCTTTAATTTCCTTTCCCAATGGGTAGAGCAGACCGAGAAATATTGATGGAAGTCAACTTGTCCTAAGGAGAAATCCTTTCTTTAGCCAGAATCCTCTATTTGAACTGCAATTTGGCAAATACGCAAAATTTATATGTAATCCAAAACGAAAAATAAATCCACTCATACGTTTTGTTGCATCCTAAAAGATAAGCAAACGTTGAAAGTTTCATTCAAATATCTGTATCCGTTAAAGCGTGACGACTGGTTGAACGTTTTTGGAGGTGACCTCACTTGACCTTGACTAACTCGTTGACCCCAGATGACCTGACTTCAAAAATTTGAAACAGCATGCCAAATTGATGTGGGAAAAGGTATGCAAAATTTGGGCGCCCTGCCTCACGCCGTTCGTCCACTATCCGCGAAAAACCTGAGGGCGGGGCGGTTGAAAGCTCCCCCGAGACAGGACGGGTTAATTAAGCGGGCATGAATGCGAATTGAAAGTTGTTGGTAGGGCAACAAATCCACTTGTGTTGAAGAGGATCAGGGGAATAGGGCTGGAAGCCTAGGATAAATAGACATTGATAGGTGTGTGCATGGGTGTAATCACGGATTTGAAATTTGGTGAGAGGGAACAAACCAGGGACGCGTTAAGTTTGAACAGGACAGAGGTGCCTAGCCCTGCCTCCCCTCCTCCCCCGAAAAAAAACCTTGGATTTCAGCCACCTTTTTTAAGGATGTCATCGGAAAGCGCTCGACGAGTAGAGTCCGACCCCCCCCCCCCACAAAAAAGTGACGTCACTAGGGGGCCTATGTTTTCAACACTTAGATCATGTTTTTAACTCTGGTGAGCTCATTTTGGGGGAGATTTGAAGAAGAAAGAAATTATTTGGAATCCGAAAAGGACTGCGAAATCGACCTGGACCATGCAAATTCTTGGCCAGGAAAAATCAAAATTGCATTTTTTTGAAAATTCAAAACTTTGAATATTAAACTTTTCTTTAATTTTCCTTTTGTAATGGATAGAGCGGACCGAAAGCCGTTATTCAAAGTCAACTCGTTGGGCGTCATGATACCGATGGTGGGTTTGTGAAAGAACACCACTAGAGTGGGCTGGGTCTGATTAATGCTATAGTCTAGTTTCTAGAGAAGGTGATTTCCAATGGTCAAATTTGAACAATATTGAAAGAAGCTCTCTTATGATGTGTAGTTCATTGTATTATCAAATCATTTCACCCTGTCATTTTGCCATTCAAGTGAAATGAATGCAAATGGCCACCCAACATCTTGTGATAAAAGCGCGTCATACATATTCTGTGTGATGTGCTGACAATTTCCAATGTTCTTAACGAAACGAAAACCGGGCGTGCTACATTTTTATATCATCTTGAATAACTTCAATGAAGTTTTAACCCTGCCACCTTCGCACTCAATTCCAGAATTTGTGTTCTAAATTATCACATCGTACTACATTAAATTGTATATCTGATGTTCTACATTAACAAATGAATAGCCAATGGTCTCACATATACCGGCATAAAATCAGCTGCCTTTTGACGCCACGTTCAACCACTTTTATACATACTTAACCCGCGCCGTCTTTCCGGTCAAATCCTCACACCCCATCTCGGGGGGGGGGGGGTGCGGTTGAAGACTCCCTCTAAAATCCAAACTAAGCATTGCACGAAAACGAAAGAGGTGTCATCGGGAAGCGCTCGACGAGTAGGGTCCGTTCAATCTCCCAAAACACCTTCCCCCCAAAAGTGACGTCACCAGGGGGCTAGATTTTCAGGACTTTTCGCGACTTACATTACGTTTTTGACTCTAGGGAGTTCATTTTGAGGATATATGAAAAAACAAAATTTATTTGGAATGGGAAAAGGCCAGCGAAATCGACCATGGCTATAATTCTTTTGGCTCTCAAATATGTATTTTTTTATTTAAAAATTTTGAGTTTAATTGATTGGTTTAGTTGGTTTTCTTTAATTTTCCTTTTCCAATGCGTAGAGCAGACCGAAAAACGTTGTTGGAAGTCAACTTGCACTAATCAAAAATGCTTAATTTAGCTAGAATCCTGTGTTTGAACTGCAATGTGGGAAATACGCAAGATTTATGTGTAGTCAAAAACGAAAAAAAAAAAAAAAATTCAACCAGTAAGTTTTGTTGCATCCGTAACCAGTAAGTTTTGTTGCACATGCTAAAAGTTTCATTAAAATATCTGTATCCCTTAAAGCGTGACGACTGGTTTAACTTTTTTGGAGGTGACCTCATTTGACCTTGAATAACTCGTTGACCCTAGCTGGCTTGACCTAGACATTTTTAATCAGCATGTCAAATTGATGTGAGAACAGGTATGCCAAATTTGGGTGCGCTGCCTCGCGCCGTTCGTCCGTTATCCGCGAAAATCCTGAGGGGCGGTTGAAGACCCCCCCCCCCCCGAGATGGGACGGGTTAATCCTGCCATTTTTGCCCTCAATTCGAAGATTTGTGTCTGAAATCATCACATTCTGTTCCTTCAAATTGAACATCGAATGTTCTATATTAGCGAATTAATTTTCAATGATCTGAAATAAACTAGCATAAAGTCAGCTACCTTCTGATGCCATACTCGACTACTTTTATATATATTTAACCCTGTCTTTTTGCACTCAACTCCACGATTTCTGTCGCGAATAATCACATTCTCTATCTTTTATTTGCACATCAAATGTTTTACCTTACCGAATTAATTTCCAATGGTCTCAAATAAGCCGCCATAGGATCAGCTGTCTTCTGATGTCATACTCGACTACTTGTATAGATATCTAACCCTGTCATTTTTGCCTTTTGACATAAAGCTGTCCAGAATTATTGAGGTTCTGGCATGGGTCGATGCAAGTCAAGAGCCGACAGTTGCTGCCCAGAGGATCTGGAGAGCCGCCGAGGGGTGGCAGAACAAAAAGCAACGTGAAGTTCCACACTTTAACAATACTAAGCAGCATCGGTTCTGCCACGCCAAAATGGTATAGGAGAATTTAGCGGTTGTAGATGCATTCTTTCCGTTCAACGCCCATAAGCGCAATACTCTCAGACAATATGGAGACAACCTGTCGACCTCGACTGTACTAGTGGCAGAACATATGCCAGGTACATCACCTAGTGTTTCAAATCTGAAAATATGCCGTGTTACTTTGGGGTTGGGGCCCATTAACATTCAGGGAATGGTTTGTGCCCCATCATATTATGGTAAAGTTGGCACACGTATTCATATTCGTCTTCAACACACACCACCGATTGTGCCCAACTTATCGCCCATGGTCAAACCGGCCTCGCACTCTACGAATCTGAACTTAGTTTTCGTTAACTGCAACCGTTCGACCTCGACAGAATAAAATGTCAAGGTCAACCAGCGGGACAGGACTAATTTCCGAATGGGAGCGAGAACATACATGCAATCGCTGTGATGTTCTCGCAAAATGCAACACCTGGCGATGTGCATCTTTTAATCGCACATTGCGACAGAATAAGGTCAATCATGAAGGCCAGAAATATCATAGAATGGTGGGAACAGTCATAGCCCACCAGCTAAGGCACATCAATCCTTGTAATTGTCATTGTCAGGAAGCTGACGACTCTATGCAACTTTTACTCGTATTTTTAGACAGCTCAAGGTCAAGGTGAACGTCATAGCACACTTGAACTGACCGGGATACCTCTAGCTCATTAGCGATGGTATGCACTCTACCAAATAGTTACTTGCAGAGTAGGTGATCACCGTGCACAATTTTCAGTTGCATATTTCATTAGGTCAATGTCAATTACAAAGGTCAGAATGCATTCAAAACTACAGGAACGGTTGCGCCTCCTGACATATAGGATCGCTGCGCATAAAAGGGGTATTGACGGACAGCACGTGGCTGGTGCACCTTTTCATCGCACATTGCGGCAGGTCAAGGTCAATCATGATGGCAAAAATGTCCTAGAATGATGGGGACAGTCATATCTTCCCAGATCAGGCAAATAAATCCTTGGAATCGTCATTGTCAGGAAACTGATTAGTGTGCGCAACTTTTACTCGAATTTTTTTAGACCGCAAAAGGTCAAGGTGAAGGTCCTACTGCACTTGAAATGATCAAGACAGCTCTAGCTCGTGGGCGATAGTATGCATACTACCAAATTGTGACATGTAGAATAGGTGACCATCGTACACAACTTTTAGTTGCATACTTCATTAGGCCAAGGCCAATTATGAAGTTCAGAATGCATTCAAAACTACAGGAACGGTTGCGCCTCCTGACATATAGGACCGATGCGCACAACAAGGGTATTGACGGACAGCACCTGGCGGGGTGCATCATTTCATCGCACACTGGGGCAGTTCCAGGTCAATAATGAAGGCCAAGATTGTCCTAGATTGATAGGGACAGTCATGGCTCCCCAACTAAACCACGACAACCCTAGTAATTGTCATTGTCAGGAAGCTGACGACTCTATGCAACTTTTACTCGTATTTTTAGACTGCTCAAGGTCAAGGTCAAGGTCATTGTGAACTTGAACTGACCGGGACAGCTCTAGCTCATGAGCGATAGCATGCACACCACCAAATTGTTATTGACGGAATAGGTGATCACCGTGCACAACTTTCAGTTACATACTTCATTAGGTCAAGGTCAATTACAAAGGTCAGAATGTATTCAAAACTACAGGAATGGTTGCGCCTTCTGACATAAAGACCCGATGCGCACACAAAGAGCATTGACGGACAACACCTGGTGGTATGCACTTTTCATCGCAAATTGGGGCAGGTCAAGGTCAATCCTGAATGACAAAAATGTCCTAGAATGATGGAGAGAGTTACAACTCCCCAGCTAAAGCATATCAATCCTTTTAGTAGACGAAAATACGAGGAAAAGTTGCTCACCCTGGTCAGTTTCCTAACAATGATAATTGCAAGGACTGATGTGCCTTAGGTGGGAAGCTATGACTGTCCCCATCATTCTAGGGGAATTTTGACCTTCATGATTGACCTTGACCTCCCGCAATGTGCGATGAAAAGATGCACACCACCAGGTGCTGTCCGTCAATGCCCTCTTTGCGCGCATCGGGCCCTTATGTCAGAAGTCGCAACCGTCCCAGTAGTTTTGAATACATTCTGACCTTCGTTATTGACCCTGACCTAATGAAAGTATGCAACTGAAAGTTGTGTACAGTGATCACCTAATCTGCAAATAACAACTTGGTAGTGTGCATGCTATCGATCATGAGCGATAGCATGAATTGATAGCATGCAATGACATTGTCCCGGTCATTGCAAGTGCACTATGACCTTCACCTTGACTTTGAGCGGTCTAAAAATACGAGTAAAAGTTGCGCACAATCGTCAGCTTCCTGACAATGACAATTACAAGGATTGATATGCCTGAGCTGGGCAGCTATGACAGTCGCCATCTGTCTACGACACTTTTGACCTTCATAATTGAACTTGACCTGCTGCAATGTGCGATGAAATGATGCACCCTGCCTGGTGCTGTCCGTCAATACCATTTTTTGTGCGCATCGGTCCTATATGTCAGGAAGCGCAACAGTTCCCGTAATTTTGAATACATTTTGACCTTCATAATTGGCCTTAACCTAGTGAAGTATGTAACTGAAAGTCGTGTACGGTAATCACCTATTCTCCATGTCACAACTTGGTAGTTTGCATACTATCGCCCAAGAGATAGAGCTGTCCCGGTAGTTTGAACTGCACTATGACCTTAACCTTGACCTTAAGTGGTGTAATAATATGAGTAAAGTTTGCACACACTAGTCAGCTTCCTGCAATGACGTTTGCGAGGATTGATGTGCCTTAGCTGGGAAGCTATGAATGTCCCTATCATTCCAGGGCAAGTTTGACCTTCATGATTGACCTTGACCTGCCGCAGTGTGCGATGAAAAGATGCCCCGCCACATGCTCTTCGTCAAAACCCTTTTTGTGCGCATCGGTCCTATATGTCAGGAGGCGCAACCGTTCCCGTAGTTTTGAATGGATTCTGACCTCCGTAATTGACCTTGACTTCATGAGACTTAATGAAGTATGCAACTGAAAGTTGTGCACGGTGATCACCTACTCTGCAAGTAACTATTTGGTAGAGTGCATAACATCGCTCATGAGCTAGAGCTGTCCCGGTCAGTTCAAGTGCACTATGACCTTCACCTTGACCTTGAGCGGTCTAAAAAGACGAGTAAAAGTTGGACAGGGTCGTCAGCTTCCTGGCAATGACAATTACAAGGATTGATGTGCTTTAGCTGGGGAACTATAACTGTCCCATCATTCTATGATATTTTTGTCCTTCATGATTGACCTTGACCTGCCGCAACGTGCGATTAAAAGATGCACATCGCCATACATTGCATCTTCCGAGAACATCATAGCGATTGCATGTATGTTATCGCCCTCACTTGAAAGTTAGAGCTGTCCCGCTAGTTGACCTTGATATTTAATTCTGTCGAGGTCAAACGGTTGCAGTTAATGCAAAACGAAGTTCAGATTCATGGACAGCGGGGTCGGTGTGACCATGGACGTTAAGTTTGGTGCTATCAGTGGTGTGTGCTGAATACGAATATGAATACGTGTGCTACCTTTAGGGAAGTCATTATGAATGGCGGCGGGCGGTCGGGGACGGGCCGGGGGCCGCCAGCGTCGCCGCCAGCGTAGCCGCCAGCGTCGCCGCGAGCGTCCCGGCTGTGTGTGGTGGATAGTTCCAGAATGCAATGCACAAAATAACAATATGCACAATATATCACTCTGAATGGTAATGGAATTGGCGCCTGAAGGCAAACTAACTTTCATACATGCAATTCGCATCATATCTTTTGGAGACAGAGTCTCATAAATTGTAACTATATTCTTCGCGCACACACTAATGAACATCCGGGCGCGCTTGTCGCGGGTGCATGCTTCAGAGTTCTTGAATGGCATTAGGGGCCTACCTGTTTTCTTTCTTTACTAGGGATATCCCTGATGTCCGCATTAACATTGCGTCTGACGCCTAACCTTGCTCTAATAAAAAATGTTTAACTTAGCCAGAATATTCGATTTGAACTCTACTTGATGGGAAAATATGCAAAGCTAATGAGCGATCAAAAACTTAAAAAGAATGAAAAATACCTCTGGTGCGTTTTGTTGCGTCCCTAAAGCATAAGCATAAGCAAACATTGAAAGCTTCATTACAATATTAGCATCCGCTAAAGCACGACGAGTGGTTGAACATCTTTGGAGGTGATCTCACTTGACCTAGACTAACTCCTTGACCCTAGATGACCTGACTTCAAGTTTGACAAACTTGGCATGTATTGTCGGACACAACATGCCAAATTAATGCGGGAAAAGGTATGTGAAAGGTACGAACCATCCACGAAAAACATTAGGGGGCGGTTGAAGCCCCCCCCCCCTCTAGACGGCGCGGGTTAAAATGGTAATGTGAAACCTAGTCCATTTCAGCGTGCTCGGTCGCTCAGCACAGGCATGTGTGGTAATTGATTCGAACAATCATAAACTCATCGCTGAATGCCGATGCCAATACAAATACGCCTCTGCCGAACACGTCACTGGATGCGACTACGACATTAACTTGACGTACTTCCTTGAGGCTGCCATGTCCTGCCATAGGCTGCCAGGCTTAAGGCCGTTGTCTCCAGTTATCTTTATCAAAAATAGCCTGGGAGCAGAAATTCCTAACGTTTGCTGATGTACCATTAGGAGAGATCGTGACGATAAATAGCCGATTAGGCTCGTTCATTGGCTAGATCTGCTTTCAGTATTTTTGGTGATAGTTTTCCATATATATTCACATTATAAATGATTAAGTAAAATTTTGCGGCTATGATACTCAGGTAGATGAGGCTTTGGTGATGGGGGCATGGAAAAAATTGATCTGGACAAATCGCCACTTTTCAGAAATTGTGGGGGGGGAAATGTCTCCCCAGACCCCTCAGTGGTTAACCCATAGGCCATAGGTGTGCGGGATGTTGGTGGATGGATTCTTTGTGATGCGGTGATGGTTGGGGTGGGTGTTTTTAGCGGGTTTATGGTATGTTCCATTTACAGACTTTACTGGATGGGCAATTGTGGCTCTTATTAAGTTAAAACACCTTTATGACTTGATGACTTTATGATTGGTAGTATTAAAGACATAAAGACATAAAGACATAAAAGATTAGTGCAACTATGAGCCACAAGGGCCCTTCTTGGCGATAGGCTGTGCATGCTTTAAATAAATGGCGATAGGCTCTGTGCATGCTTTCATCGATATTAGGCGAACGAATATTTCGTTTTAGTTGATTTTAATTTATTAGAACAATGAGCTATGTGTATATTATCAAAATCAGTAATGTATCTTGACCAAAATGCTTATCATTTTACTCCGCCACGCAGGAATACTTTTGTGGTAACGTTCTCTCTCTCTCTTCCGCCACTTTGCGAAACACTACGTAATTTCCGGAGCAGTGATCAGTGTTGTGTTTGTATGTGCATTTGTAATAAATCCCATATATTTTGGAGGGATTATTTCTGCAATTAATTTTAATAGGTGAAAAAAATACAATAAGTAACAAAATGTACTACTAGTATTTGTCTACGGGTCAGGTCCTTCCAGACGTCCTGGTCCAACAGCACCACCTACTTCCGTTCTCTTTCTAAGCCGGCTCCCTGTCAGGTAGGACGTGTTTGTTGTGTCGAAGGGGTTCGGAATATGTCTGTTGGTCAAGATTGTTCGTGAATTGGTTTTATTGGCAATGATTATAATTGTACGTCATATTAACTTGCGTCTTGTGGAATAACAGGGCGTAGCTTCTCGTATTATCTTCTGCGCGAGCGAAGTGATTGGCTCCTCGTCCATGCCTCGTGTTCATGTTCTATAGTGTTCATTTATCTTGCACAGTCTGGCGTTTCTTCCGATTAGCTTACTTCGTGATTATTCGTATTTCTATTCTACATACTATTTGATTGCCTTGCGGTGTGCCGTTCGCGAATGATTTGTCGGCATTTGCGGTGTGACAGCTGTGCTCATGTGCCCTTTTTACGATGGTTTGTTGGTGGCTTGGCATTGGTTTTGGTTGGTGATCTTGTGCATATATGTGATACCTTCCCCTAGGTTAAGGAAGGATATGGATAAAGATTAAAAACCTATTCATACTCTGCTTGACAAATCTGAGATTGGTATGTCCTAAAACCATTGGCCACATGGATTGGTTGTGCACTATGGGATGTTTGTATTCTTTGTATTTGTATATTGCTTCAATCGTGTTCTGTGAAATTTGTCTGGAGTGACATGTGTTCATTGTGGGGAATTACTTGTAGGCCTTGGTATGAAAGTGAAGCCAGGTGGGGATTCTGTAATGTGTAGGATAAAGACCTGTTGTTTTTCATATTGAAGCTGTATATGCCCATCCTAATTGCCATGTCTGCTCCTGTCACGCATCTAAAATCAGATCAGAATTGCCATGTTGGCATTAATTTTCCTTCATTGGCAATATTTATGACCAGGGAAATCCTGTGCAGTTGAATCGTCTTGCATTCTGGTGGTGATGGCAATTGAGGTTTGCTTTGGTCTGTATGTTCTAAGGCAGTATAGCCCACATGGGTTTATGCACCTGCAAACCCCAATAACATTCTAAGTGCTAAATTTTTTCTTGTATACATATTTTCATGCGACGAGTAGCCTATGGGCAAGTCATTTGTCTCATAATTGAAAGGTTGTGGGTTTGAATCTCGCCCGTCGCTACTCTGCCCGCAACCAATCAGCATGGAGATCGGAGATGCTGTGACTCAACGATCTGTGTTGTAAAACCAGTGATAAATCAATGTATTCATATTTTCAGCTGCATGTATATTGACATGGTCGATTTGTTGTCATGTGATTAGCACTTACTAGTCTTGCTGTGAAACTTTAAATCATAGTTTGAGTGCATGCTTCTTGAATGGGTGTTCCTTCCCAGGTGGGAATTTGTGAACTTAGGGGTGAACAGCAGGCTGGGACTTTCTTGGGTTGGGAGTTCCAGGAATCTTTTCCAGAGGATGTTTTATACATGGAAGTTATTTACCAGTGATCAACAAAAAAGTACCTGGTCAGTACATACAGAGTATGCATGAGCAATATACATGTCATTTTTTGTTGCATAAAAGTCTACAGACAGTGAACAGTGGATGGCACTGCAAGGCAGGCTTCTGATCAGCTCAGCTTTCTCTTATGATTCATCATGAGCAATGTGCCTTTCACTGTTTATCTTCATGCAAGGCTACCCATATGAAGAGGCAAATCTAAAATATTTCACCCCTGGCTCAACACCTAACTATGCAGCAAATTCCCTATGTAATACAAACCAAATGCCACTACCACATGCCATTGGATGCAATAGTGGTGTGCAAAGCAAAGGATCTGTTGAGGTCTTGTTTGCAGTATGACACTGTTAAACGAGTTCAAAGTTGCTAATGGTTTACAAAATACATTTCACTTATTGGTTGGCATGGTTTTTATAATGGAAGACACTAACAAGGCAAATCCTGATTTGTGGGCCCTGGAAGATGGCCCTCAAGACAAACTCCCACTATATTGTTCTCAAGAACATGGATTTTCAAAAGCATGGCTCAAGCCAGAAAATGTGCTCTGTGCACCACTGCACTGCTATTTGTGGATTGTCTGCAATTCTGGTTGTTGATATTGGAAGAAGTGGGAAGCTGTGGTCTGGTTACTGATATGATGCAAAATGGTTAGATTGGGCAGTAGCAAAGTGGAATAACAAATGGTTTTTTCTGGGTGGGATTATGTAAGTGCCTTAATTCCCACTATGGTGAACAGAATGTATTTGGTGCTTAGTAGATGCTTATGCATGTGTTGTAATTTGTGTAATCCCATTTCAGTCTTGACAAGAGAGGCGACAACATTCCTCCCTCACCATGGGAAAGGAGAAGGTTCATATCAACATCGTTGTCATCGGCCATGTTGATTCTGGCAAGTCTACCACCACTGGCCACTTGATCTACAAATGTGGAGGAATTGACAAACGTACCATCGAGAAGTTTGAGGCAGAGGCCCAGCAGGTAAGGTTTGTTGAGGTGTTGCGATGATTTGCAGTGTTCAATAATTTTGCATTGATTTAGTTTGCAGGTTCAAAATTGGTGCAGCATATTTCACAATTGCTACACCAGGAAAGAAGTCTTGGAGCATGCTAAGCTGGGTACTGCATGCATGTATTAATCACTGATAAGTTCTTGGAGTGGAGTGCTGCATGAGTCATTCAGCACTCAATACATGCTGGAACAATTGCATTTTTGCAAGCTGCACATCAATAACATTGTCAATTCTGATGTTTGAGCATGTCCATGTTTGCTCAGTTCAGTAAATGGGAATGTTGTTCATTTAATGCCTTTGGTGTAACTACCCAATTCATCTGGATAGCATTTTTTTATGTGCCTGCGTGAAGTGGCCTGAGGTGATGGGGCTAGCATGTTTTTCCATGTGTGCGAGTGAAGATCTGGTTGTGGCCTGTGCATACTAATTTCCAAATATTTGTAATTGTCTAAAACTTGGGTATTGTTTGTATAGGCATGGTATAGGGAAACCTTTTTTTAAATTGGTTTTGAGGCTGGGTGCTGCCTTGAACAGAAGATCCTAGCAGTTCACCTGGAGCATGTCAAGGCTAGTGGCAATGTACTGGTAAAATATTCCTTGGGTACAGGAGGCCTAAATGTTTATTTCTAAATAGAAAGTCTACACATTGGTATGAGTGGCCATATGAGCATGTCCTAAAATTACTTCACCATTAACTGTGTGGATGAAGAAAGAAGCTGCTTGGGAATGGTGAAAGATTGGAAGAAAATAAAGGATCACCACTTACAGATTTAAAAATCGGAGTGCCTTTCACTTCAGTCACATGCATTTTACATTTTTCAGCAGTCATGTGTATAATGACTGCCCACACATGTAGTAAAATGGTAAAAACCTAAGACAAGGATGAAATAGCACATCTCCATTAACTGTGAATTTCCAGGTCACATGGTCAATTATTTTACACTATGAGTGATACACTGCAAGTGAATTAAGGACAAGTTTGTGGGGTTGAGCTGAGATGTTCCTAAACCCACTAGGAACATCTTACCCAATGTGTGGGTGCATTATTGTTGGTATTTCTGCTGGCTGTAAAACATTTTCTCCAAACAAGTATAAACATTGTGCCCCTTATTGCATGCTTATGAAGACTGCATTGTTTATTGGACATTGTCTTGTTTGTTTTTAGTGCTGTGTTCCTTAATGTCTGAGTATATATAAGGCCTGTGATCCAATACCAACCTGAAATACAGAAATGTTTTGGATAGATTATCTAAACTTCTGCTATTGCCACCCTTATAGGCACCACTGGTGACAATTTATTTCTGAATTATGGTGGGATGTATGGCATAAAAACTGAATGGATGTTGTGCTTGTTATGGGGTGTGAATTCTGCACAATCTCATTTTCAGCAGCATCCTGTGCAGATGCAAATTGTATAAAGCAATGCGAGTATTTTGTTTTACAGCTTTGCACATTTTCATTCTGGATATGGTGATCTTTGCATGTGCTACAAGGCAAACATGTATAAGGAACATGTCTAGGCAAGATAGCATCCAACAGAGGACAGGTTATTCTACTTATGGTTGCAACTGCACCATTACACATGCAGACCACAGCCACACTGGCCAAACTACCAGGAATTATAAAAGGCCAATATGATGTACCCATGTGCTAGGCAAGATGTTCTAATACATCTAGACTTGGGTCTGGCATCTCCAGGACCTTGCTTTCAGACCACTGTTGTGGGTAAACTGAAGGGTTCCTTTGCATTTGTACCCTTCATTTTGATGCATCCAAAACCTGGGGGTTTTCAGGAATGCCTTCTCTGGCTAAAGATTGTGACCACCAGCCCTGACATGCAGGATAGGTTGCTGTGATATTTGTAATGAAGTTGTTAACTAGTCAGTATAGCAATGTTCACAAATATTAGTATACATGAGCACATGGCTAGGTGTGTTTCAGCATGCTTGTTCTGGTAAGAGTTCAAAATTGATATTTAGGGACTTTTGAGGTCATCCTTAAACATATTTTAATTGTAAATGTGTACATTTTGCACTTGAGTGATTAGCTTTTAGCATACTCATTAGTGGCCACCTGGTGACTTCGCTAGCACTATAAACCCCACTACCCTGGCAGCACAATTTGCCAAAAGTTGCCAAGGCAACTCAATTTTGGGGTTTTGCAGTTATTTGGGTAATTTCAATTGTGCATTGCAGTTGCCAGGAGTTGGCCTATAATCTTCATAGGGTAATTCCAGCATACTGAAATGTGCCCAGCTTAATGAAAGGAGTTCCACTGTAATCCTGCCTAGTGCAGGTGCTATGTAAATACAAGCATAGACAAAAGGTTAGTGCAACTATGAGCCACAAGGGCCTTTCTTGGTTGCACTCTGTACATTGAACCAGTTGCCCACCCAATTTTTCAATCAGGCCTCGCTGTAATACTGAAAAGCAAGCCCTCTATTCTTATGATTGTCTGGCTTTTAAAGCTGTTAAATGTGCTGCTACTGACTGCTTTCTGGCAGCTGGTTCCAGTGTTCTACTGCCCTGTTGGTGAAGAAAGTCTGTCTTAACATTGTTCAGCTATGGTTAACTTTAATTTTGAATTTATGACCTCTAATTGCATCATTTCTGTTTAATTCCTGTTTCCCTCAAGATATCCCCTCTCCAGACCATGGACAAATTTAAAGACCTCAATGAGGTAGCCTTCTATATCTAAGTGAAAACATTCAATTTCTTCAATCTTCCCTCATATGCCAGGTTGTTTATGCCATTCACCGTTTTTGTAGCCCTCTTTTGTACTCTCTAAAAGCCAACAATCTTTTTCATAGCTAGGAGACCAAGCTTGTATGCAGTATTCCAAATGTGGCCTGACATGCACAGCAAAGCTTCCTGATGACTTCCTCACTTCTGTATGATACATTCCCATTTATTGCCCTGAGCATTCTCAGTGCCTTCTTCCTGGCTTCCTTGGTCTGTTCTGATGCCCCCCATTTTGTGTTTAGAATACCACCTAAATCCTTCTGTTGAGTCACTGATAGCACTTGGCCACCCATCTAGTATGGAGCCTTCATATGCTGCTTACCTACATGCATGATTTTGCACTTATCAAAATTAAATTAAATTTGCCATTCTTCTGATCATTTCACAAGTTCGTCTAGTGTGCAGCGAGATATGCTCATCCTGACCTGTTATTGCCCTAAAGACCTTCAAATCATCTGCAAATTTAAAAACTTCTGCTTAGGCCACTTTCAATGTTATTTACAAATATAATTTAGTGGCCCCAGTACTGACGCCTGGGGGACTCCACTAACATTTGCCATGACTTTGTACCATTTAGCATCACTGCTGTATCTGAAAGCCACAACTATATCCATTTTAAGATGCTACCTGCAATACCTTGGGACTGAAGCTGTATCATTAACCGTTTATGGGGTACCCTGTCAAAGGCCTTACTAAAGTCAAGATATGGTACATTAACCTGATTTCCCCGATCAAATTGTTCTGTGGCGAAGTTAAAAAAGTCCTACCTTGCAGACTAGGGATGCGAGACTTACTGCCCTATAGTTTTCAACTTTCCCTCTTTCTTTAAGAACTAAAACTAGATTTGCCCTTTTCCAATCGATTGGAATTTCATTTTGTGAAACTGATCTACAAAATATTATACTAAGTGGAATGCCAGTTCCTTTTCAGTTTCCTTTTCGTGTATGTTTGCACAGCTTTGCTGTCTACTTTGATGCTATGCTGGACAAGGTCTTGCATAGATATCCTCTACATAAGTTCTTGTCCGGCATTTGCAGGTTCTAGATGTCTCGTTTTGTTTCCACTGGCTCACATTCTTATGGTGAAGCAGGAAGTTTTAAACAGGCAATGCAACTTCTTCCTGATTTGGTTAGATTTGTTTGTTTTGTTGCTCAAATCTCCTTTGGAGTTGTACGAAGCCCTATCATGCCCTACTTCTCTCTTCCTGTATCAGCTTGTTCTCTGACTGGTAGTATATAGTATGTCTGAATCCGTCCTTTGACCATGGTAGTATCTAGTCTAGTATTAGCCTGGTTCTGTTCCTCAGGATAATACCTAACCATGGTGATTATTCATTCCTGCAGGTCAGCGATAAATTATTTCTGAAGAATGTAGAGTATACCAATGAATGGAGTCTTCCAGGGGCATTGATTTACTTGTTTATTGAGTCTCCTGATTCATTTCGTTATTACTTTATCATGTTTGTGCTCATTGTGGTTTGTCATACAGGGAACTTGTAGCACAATTGTAGGTACAGATTACTTGTGTGGTTTGATAAGCGATACCACTTGCTGATATGGTAATGCAATCGTTATTGTTATGATAGATCTCCTTTAGGATTCACTTGTTCTTGTTAGGATTTCCTGTTGGATATGTACGAGTGGCATGCTTCCTCGACATATTTTGAATGTAGTACTTTATTCGTTCTGTCATTGAACACAATGAAGAAAAAACTGTTTTTGCACTGCTGGAAGGTTGCTCTGTTCAGATAACTTCAATGCTCGATGCCTATTATACCCACTATCATTCCTGGCTTTTGAAACATGTAGGCATTTTGGCTAATGGATTCACCTAGTCTTGCCCATGCACATGAGTGTCCTGGCAACATCAATCACAGATGGGGCTTGGTGTAGTTGAGTTAGGTTTAATGAGATGCTGCAGGACAGTGTAGGATTTCCATATTTTTTTTTCTGGGTAGTGGAGTACAAATTTTTTAGGCTGGAGTTAAAAAAAAAGGTATGCACTGACAACTGACCTTGTTTTAGTGGGGCTGAAAACCAATGTCACCATTTTTGTATGCATGAACATCTTGCCAAACTAAGCCATGCCCAAAATTTTGCTGCACTAAAAAAAATAGTTGTCCATAACCAGGTGGCATTGCTTTAATGGAATTAAAAATAAATGTCAGCATTTCATGCTGTATGTACCATACAAGCATTATATATGTACATATAGCTAACTTGTAAGTCTGGCAATATGTCAGCAAGCTGAGTCGTGAATATGTGCAATTGTGTCGAGGAATGCATCTAGTGGGAAATGCCCTCAGTAGCCAAAGTACTCCCCAAAATATACCCATGATATATGGAAATGGGATAGATGTTGCCTGAGTGTAGGTGCGTGAAGCAATTCCAGAGTTCACAAACAAATATTTGTGACGAATGGGCTTGATGTGATGTGAATGCACAAATAACATCTGTTGGCAGAGCTCAGGATGACTCGCACTCACTCATATTGGGCGGACCACACAACCGGGATCATCCTTCAACAAACACTTCTCCGAGGGACTGGTCCCACGACTAATGGGCCGAGGTCACCCGCGATTCATTATAATTATTGCTAACTTCGGTTGTCTAGACGGATTGGTGGCCAAGATCTCGAACGCTCCCCAAATGCGTTTCATGGCCCCAGTGGGTCCCGTCGCGATAGCCCGTTTTATAGCGGAAGTTTCGTCATAGGTCACGTGGTCTCAGGAACAAGATAGATGGAGAATACCCGGCATAATGATGTGCATAAGTTAAAAGCGACCATAAAATAAAATTATTACATCAGTTTTAATAACGAAGTATGTTTTACTCTTAATGCTGTCGAAATAAGGAGTTAATCTTACATCAGCAAATTTTAACATGTTTCTGATTTACGTGGAGACTGCACACAGCTCTATGGAATATGAGACCCAACGAACGACTGCCGTATATATATATAATTTGTGCTGTTGCTAAATTAGCGAAGGATGAGGTTATAAGCCAACTTCAGGCACAATGGTAGATAAAATAATAACAAAAGCATACTTAATCCATGTTGGCAGAGCTCAGGATGACTCGCACTCACTCATATTGGGCGGACCACACAACCGGGATCATCCTTCAACAAACACTTCTCCGAGGGAGGTTCTATAAATATGGGTTTCGGAATATATAATGGTTTAACGAAAATTATACTAAGTGTCTAAAATAGTTTTATTCTCACCACCAAGGTTATTTTGCATGGAAAAGCTGAGACAAAGAATTCAAATCCATTCTTATTAATATTAAAAGTTCCTTCATGTACTTGTTTAGTTCATCTCTGGAATGTTTAGTTGAAGCAAGGATCGAGTTATGAGTATCTAGAGCTGCTAGACGGAAGTACAAATTGTCATGCAAAAGTGCACAAATGGTTGGTTGGTGTAATCGCCTCGGAGAACTTGCTTGCTCCGGGGCGGATTTTAGGAAATTTTAAAAGATTTTCTTACATTGAACGGGCTCATTGTGTCTAAAAAAGTTGTCCCTTTAACAAAACGACCTTCGATTGCGCATTCAAAGCATTTACTGGCGAAACCAGGCTTCAAATTTATACTCCGGTAACACCAAGTACTCCCATATTTGCCAACTAGAGATTTCTGTTGCTTCTTGGCGAGTACTCCAGCGCAAGGTTATAGAACACCTCGAGGCTCCGACGACCATGCTTTGTAGGCGCCCCGCTCTGTACGCTTTGTACTGCCTCTCAAGGATGTGTAGTGACGTTGGCTGGTCGGCGCGCTGGGGTCGCGGAAACTGCTAGTTGTCAGGTATGGACTTTGGGTGGTAGCACTCGGCCAAACAATGTTCGTCGTTTTCCCTTCTGGAGTACAAAATATGTCATTTAGTCTAGTCACAATCCTGGAGTACAAAATGTATTGGTATGCATGACACCAACAAACTCCAGTTTTTCCAACACTGCAATGCAGGATGGTGTGTACCAGGGTGGATGAGAAGTGTGCTGCTGAAATCATGCCAGTGCATCAAAAAGCACTTTCATGTTTGCTTCAGCAAAATGAACAGTGAAAAAATAGGCTCGCGTGCTGGCACGCTAGCCAGGCTCCCACGGGATGAATTTAAATGCATCTTTGTCACAGAGTTGCATTTCACGATATTTGTTCAGTCATTGTCAAACATTTCCACCGTCGTCAGTTAACTTGCTCACAGATGAACACGAAAAATGCTACGACACGCGTCGCATATATAGCCAAGCCACAACGTTCTTGCTGATCGCTATTGTCCATGTCTGGCCCAGATAACTCCTGGGAAGCGTGGGTTCTCGACCTGCCACGTGAATTCTCATGGTGGGCGTCAGCGTTAAAAAGTAATGCGTGATGGGACTGCTGTTCCATGTGGTCGGTGTAGTTTTATGATCGGGGCTCAGTCATGGAAGGATCAGGACTCAGTCACTTGGACCTGTGTTTACGTTTACGCTTCGTTTCAGATGGGCAAAGGCTCCTTCAAGTATGCCTGGGTGTTGGACAAGCTGAAGGCTGAGCGGGAGCGTGGTATCACCATCGACATCGCCCTGTGGAAGTTCGAGACTGCCAAGTACTACGTTACTATCATCGACGCCCCCGGCCACAGGGATTTCATCAAGAACATGATCACTGGTACATCTCAGGCCGATTGTGCTGTGCTGATCGTGGCAGCTGGCGTGGGTGAGTTCGAGGCCGGTATCTCTAAGAACGGCCAGACTCGTGAGCACGCGCTTCTCGCATACACCCTGGGTGTGAAGCAGATGGTCATTGGAATCAACAAGATGGATACCACCGAGCCACCATTCTCAGAGTCCCGTTTCAAGGAAATCGTCACTGAGGTCTCTATGTACATTAAGAAGGTTGGTTACGACCCGAAGACCGTTCCGTTTGTGCCCATCTCTGGCTGGCATGGCGACAACATGTTGGAGACCAGTGAGAAGATGGGGTGGTACAAGGGATGGGATACTGAACGCAAGAGTGGCAAGAGCTCTGGCAAGACCCTGCTCGAGGCCCTGGACAACATCGATCCGCCCTCTCGTCCCAGCGGCAAGCCTCTGCGCCTGCCATTGCAGGATGTCTACAAGATCGGAGGTATCGGAACAGTGCCCGTGGGACGTGTGGAGACTGGCACCATCAAGCCGGGCATGATCGTCTGCTTCGCGCCCGTCGGCCTCCAGACTGAGGTGAAGTCTGTAGAGATGCACCACGAGTCCCTCCCCGAGGCGCTTCCGGGTGACAATGTCGGCTTTAACGTGAAGAACGTGTCCGTCAAGGAGCTGCGTCGTGGCTACGTCGCCTCAGACAGCAAGAACAAGCCGGCCACCGGATGCGAAGACTTCACCGCGCAGGTCATCATCCTGAACCACCCTGGTCAGGTGGCCGCCGGATACACGCCGGTGCTGGATTGTCATACGGCTCACATCGCCTGCCGCTTCTCTGAGTTGCAGCAGAAAGTGGACCGCCGTACTGGCAAGGTGACTGAGGAGTCGCCCAAGTTCCTCAAATCTGGTGATGCTGCCATCATTAAGTTGATTCCAAGCAAGCCGATGGTGGTCGAGACCTTCACCGATTTCCCACCCCTCGGTCGGTTTGCCGTGCGCGATATGAGGCAGACTGTGGCTGTCGGAGTCATCAAGGCGATCACCCCGAAGGTGGTCAGTGGCAAGGTCACCAAGGCTGCTGAGAAGGCCGGCAGGAAATAGGAGACGGATTTCCACATGGATGCCACTTGTTCGATCGCAGGTGTCTTCTCTCCGTACCACAAGAAGTATCTCGTTTCTTTTTGTGTCGCTCCCGAGCCATTCGGCGTGAGAAAGCTTAATTGTTCATTTTCTCTATCTCGGTGGCTGATATCGCATTGTCACCGCAAGGAGTTTCGGAGGAAAAAGAGTATGCGGTAAAATAGCCCATCAGTTTTTTATCAACTGACCCATACTCTGAGCTATCCATGTGATTCGTCGCCTGGGCTGATAATAAACCTATGGCCAACAGTGAGGATTTGTTTCTTGTTTTCAGCCGATCTCGGTGATGCACATCAAACCTTAGAGACTTGGTAATTGGATTACCTCGTCACGTTTTTGTTCGAACCCTGGAATGTCGCCTACGATTTCGGTATTGGTGTGCTTTTGTATCGAAGGAGAAACGGGATAGGGAGAAGAGCCTGGTGTGCGCATTGGCCCAGGAGTGAAAATACACTAAGGATTAGTCAGTCTTTTAGTAGAATAGATGTAGTCAGACGCTGCCTGCTGAGTTTCTCTTGGATGGGGAAAGTTGGATCGCGCACAGAATGTTCGTGATTCCCGGCTTCACGCACGGTGTCGCCTACGTGCGATCGATGCTATAAACGAAACCGGGACTGGACCGGTGGCGAATGCGAAGGGTTCGGTGGGTTTCGCCTGTGTTCAGCAACAATGGGACGCGGCTTGTTTTCACGAATTAAAGTTGGTATTCGGATTAGTGTGTTTTTTGAAAGTTAGGGCAGGGTAATTTTATGTGGTGCTAGCACGGGGTGTTCCCGATCCTCGACCGTCGCCCGACTGTTAGATCAGGTCGGGAAGGCTGTGCACCCCTGCTGGATGCTAAGCCACGCAGGTGTCGCAGGAAATGAGCAAGCGAACAGCACAGGCGTTCTTGCGTAGACCATTTCCAGTCCCTGCCAGAGATTACTACTCGGGGATCTGCTTTTCTGACGAGCAAGTGGCAGACTGGTTTGTATGAGCTTGGTTCACTTGTTCAATGGGGAAAATGGGCCATTGTGCCCGAGATGTGGTGCAGTGGTGAGCCGCGATCTGATTTCCTGCCCTGGGCTTGTGCTGGTGCGTCGACATTTGGGTGTGATCAGGTCTCCCTCCTAGCAGTTTTGGGTGATAAATCATCGGTCGTGCAATCCGGAAGGCTCTTCAGCTACTGATTTGAAGTTTTATGTTATTTATCCGGGGTGTTAACAGATATGCACCAGGAAATAATATTTGTAGTACAGGGGACATCCGGTAGCGACTGCTGGAACAACTAACTTATGGGGGCTAAATGGCCTCGTGGTCGGCACGCCCTTAAGCCCTGATAATCGACCCGATCCTCGGCATGTTGCAACGTATAAATCTCCATTGGTGTAATCTCGTGACCGGGGGACGATCTGTTTTGCTGTCTAATATCGACACTACGGCGTTGTATGGAGAAAAAGTGCCGAGTGGTCTACCCCCTCCCCCCAGGGAACTTAGCTGCTGCTGCGTGCATGGCGTGGGAACTAAGGGGAAATTCAACGTACAATGTACGTGGAAAACTGGCTACTATTTCTTTTTTGTTGATTGGGGCCCTTTAACCTTCGTTGGCCGCCCCTTGGATGCTTCTTGAGTACGCCACTGAATCGGCCCCACAAACTTAAGAAGCTACGTCCCTTAGTGGGAGAGGCAATTTCACATGTCCATGCTTTTGGATACCAGGATGAGAAAAATGGAACATTTGCGGGGGACGGCCCACCCAGAAGTGCGGACGATGTAGACATGTTGATAAATTAGCTCGGTATCGGTGCCGCCAAGAGCAAAACTAGTGTGGGATGTGCTATGCTTAGCACAGGCTCTGAGAGGGCGGGTTGACACTGCCAATGTTAGTTATTGGGGCTTTAGGGCGCATCGACTACGTTGTCATGTAACGCCCACACACTGCCAATGCAACGTCGCCTTCCCCACGCCCGATGGACTTGCCATTGTTGGGGATGTGTTCAAGTCTTCTCGATCTGAATTTTCGCATCGCATGGATAGCCCAACCTAAAACTCCCGCCCCGTCCCTTATATCCAAAACCCACGGATTTTGGATAATCAGCCCCTACGTTAAACTAATGGTGTTTCGTTGGGTATGGGATGTCGGAACCTGTACAGCTGAATTCACCGTGGTAATATTTAAGGTGCTTTTCGTGTCCGTCCGTCTGAAGCTCGATTTTCGGCCGGTAGTATACTGATTACTGTTTCTCCGTTTCGAGGTGCCAGCTGATTTGTACCCATATTAACAATACAAATACATGATATATGCGCTACGAACTGGCACTGGATTGGACCATGGGATCATGGGCAATTCCTTTACCCCCAAGTGATTTACAGGGACAATTGTCAGCATGAGCACAAACGTGTTGCTTATAAATGAGATAATGTAAGAAGCAAGGCGTGAATAGTTCAAAACGCGCAGTTTGTGTTCATAAAATGTTACATTCCACTCTGTGTTGCAAATAATTTGTCGCTGGCCCACGACCACGCTTGCCCATTGATGCCGGTTTTCTGACAACGGTCACAGCATTACCATGACCAACGCATTCCATGCGTCCTTAAGCCCAAATAACCCCGGCTCAATCGTGCCGCTGCAGTCTCGTACTGGCCTGGTGGCACCTGGCCATCAGCGCCATCACTAGGCAACTGGGCACTGAATAGGTGCGACGTGAATCATCTCCGTTCAGTGCTTGTGCAGCCTTAATTTTAGATAACGAAGTGGACGAGGGATTGGTACAATTTAACCCCGTTGGACTAGTATATACATATATCTGCAAGGTACGAGCCGTTAGCGAGCGCTGAGTCGCGCGGGCGGGGCATCGCCCGAACCGTGTGACGTCACCGGTCCGAGAACGATTTCCCCACGTCTGGCGACGGAGCCGGCCACGTGGCTACGGCTGCCAGGTCTGGAGAGTTTCCGGCCGCGGTGGCAACGGCGCACAGTGTGACATTGCAAGGGAAAAACTGGCCATAAATACATTTCTCGACTATTTTTTATGCCGTATTTCTGGCGTCATTGTATCAGCAAATGATTGAAGCAGGCGAAGTCACAGTTTTTATGAAAATTTTCACAAGATTTGATATAGAAATAAGTCAATGAACATGGACAACATTACGTGTGGAAAAACACGACGCACCCGTGCATAAATGTTTGACGATTTGACGATTGATGAAGATAAGCTTCATTCTGAAAACCTCGACAAGTGAGATATGAAACGATAGCTGAGAATATTCTCATTGCGTTACGCAATTCAAAAAGGGATACACCAATTAACAACATGCTATATGTTGTCAAACAATCAGTAATTGCAACAGTCGTTCAACTTTTTAGTACCTCGAGGTACAAGTAAGGTTAAAAAAACGCACATTAGCGCACAGCCAAAGACCAATCCCAATGAAATCAGCGATCCTTTGACAAAATGTACCGCAAGTTTCAGCTGCACCTAGCTGTTCTAACACCGATAGTGATCAATTGTATCCCGACAGGTCGCGGTGCGGTGCGGCACTGGGAGGCCTAACTCGGACGCCACGACTCGTCGGCTGACGGGAGGGGGGCTTGACCGGGTAACCTGATCCGTGGTTGCTATGCCAGAAAGTCCCCTAACTGACGAGGCGATTGAGTCGAGATAGGTCACGCGTAGCGGCACGGCAGGGAAGCCGTTTTTGCCTGTAATATTCGGGCCATTGTGGTTGGATTTTGCGTAATGAACATGGAGGTGCGCGTCAGCAGAGAAATTGGTGGACTTGTTAACCATTGCAAAAGCGTCGGGGCATTATTATGCTCATGTTTTATATATATTCAATTAGAGTTTGCAGTTGACCATAGAGAAAATCCCTCAGGGATTCCTCCGAAGTGAGTCGTCGATTGTGGACTTGAGAAAGGCGATCGACTTAACGCCAAGAACTTAAAAGGAAAGTGCGTTAAGTGCATGCGAGCCTAGAACAAATTCAAAAGCCAGTTTGCGACTAATCCTTCGGGAGACGAGGTGTTCTCGTGTGTGTGTGTGAGTCTTGCCAGCCTGCCACCGTGTGGTGATATCGGCTGGTGGGTGTTCTCCGTGTTCCTGAAGCGTGGTGACCACGTCGTGAGTGATGATGAAGCCGAGACCCGCCTTGATGAGACCGTGAAGAGGGCGCGAGGGCGACCAACTAGAATCTACGATCACCTCAGCGTCGGGCATCCTCAGGAGTTACTCAACAGCACAGTTTTCCGCAGCCCGTAGAGGTTGCTGGGCGAAGTGCTCGTGCTGAGGGCATGAAGGACGCAGCTTTCGTGTTGCGACAGGTGGGGTCATCACCGAATCGGCGCAGCAAGATTCGCATGGCTCTCGGAAGCTCTGAAGTGAGCCAACCTGAGTGCATATCTTAGTAATGTATTTTGGCGTAATTTCAGCCACTTAGGAGAAAAGACCTTGGATCTATTCTGCGTAGCAATTATAAGGTCACATGTACACTGCAGAATACTCGCATAGGAAACGCTCACTAATAATCATCCGATAAATGAGCGCCAGCGGACTGCACTTATGACGTAATCATGATGTCATCATAGCCGACAGGACGTTGATATTTTAATACAAGGTGCACTAGATGCTCATGTAGGTGTGCACAATTTGAGCTATCCATCTCAAGTGGTTCTCGAGATATTTCGCGGAAGCAAAATGAGTGAAGCGGAATGCTCCCTTCCCTCTAGCAGGTATAACCTCTGACATTCCCAGGTTAGGCAATATTTAAAACAATAAATCTTCCCCATATGATCCAAATTTTAAGCTCTCGACTAAAACCAAAATCGCCCCGATAACTAGCATACTTTGTCCGCTATGATTTATGGCCAGTTTTTTTTCCTCGATTTATCGGTGTGCGGCGCCCCTGCCGCGGGAGGCGGCTCGCGCGCAGATTCGCTAGTGCGGCAGAGCTCCGAGTGAAAAATTCATAGTCATAGACTTAATAAAATCCTCAAGGACCCATCGAGTTAAGTCTGTAAATGGAAGGTACAATAAGCCCGTTAAAAAGACCCGCCCAACCATCCCTACATCTTAAAGGAACCATCCACCATTATCCCACGCACCTATAAATAAATGTCTGTCTAACCTAACTACCCAGCCCTACTCCTCTGATCCCCCTGAACACGTGGATTGAATGCCCTACCAACTTTCAAACCACATTCATGCCTGCTTAAAGGGGCCTGCCGTGCACACTCACCTAGCACAAATCTCACCCCATCGACCACAAATCAGAACCCCCAAAACAAGATTTGCTGTCTAAAAAATGTGTCCACCATACTTCTAAATACATTCAACGAGGAACTTCCCACATCAGCAGGTAGACTGCTTGCTGATGTGGAATAGGTTGCCTGAGGCAGCCTATTCCACTTATCAACAACCCTTTGAATGAAGACCTGTTGTAGTTCAACACGCACCCTGGAGGGCCTCTGAAAATTACGCGCACTGGAGGGGGGCCGGATTCCCCCCCCCCCCTAAGATCTCGGCTCCCATTAAAGCTAGAGCAACGAGGGTGCATTTGCAGGGTGAATGGGCACGATATTGTGCGCAAATTTTGTGACCTTAGGTCAATTTCTTCAAGGTAAAATGAGGTCAAAATAGCAACATTTTCTGGTTTTGCGTGGCTTCGATTGTCATTGGTATAGATTGCTGTGATTGTGTTTAAATGTTCTAAAATTGGCATTAATGATATTTTGGACATTACTAATGATGTAATGCATGTGCCAGATCCGCCATTTGACCTCAGGTCACCTATATAGGAGCACTTTATCAGGAGAAAGAAAGGAGTGAAATACATGAATAAAGTATAGACACTTCAGCACACAATGACAAACAGTAGGATGTGTAGGGAGTAACATGCAAAGTGACGTCAATCGCATGACAGTCATTTCCATTTATGACAACATTCCAGTTGACCATGCTTGGTTACATTAGCCTATCATGATGACCTCGGCGACCTAACATGACTTAAATTATATAGCATAACAATATGCATCAAACAGGCCGCTGGTGTTGTCAAGAACACTTCCCTTTTGCCAATATACGGGAAGCGCAACAGCGCAGATATTTGTGGTCTGGCGCTGCGATTAAAAAACAAACACTTTAACGGCCCATAACTTAAAAACTTCGGCCAATTTCATTTTTTCTTGATTTAAACAATGCGCCGGTCATTTCTAACCAGGTATGGAAAACATGGCGCACATCGGCCAGTACAATATGAAGTTGTGTTCGAAAAATCGGAGGGGTGGGCGGACTTCGCCATCCAACCCTCCAGGGCGTGTGTTAGCCTGTCATGAACTTGACCTGACTTGACCTCGGTGACCTGACATGACTTTGGAACAATGTAGCATAACAATACACATCAAACAAGCCGCTAGTGTTGCCAAGAACACTTCCTTTTTGCCGATACACGGGAAGCGCATCAGCGCCGATATTTGTGGTCTGGCGCTGATAATTTAAAATAAAGTTTACCGACCCCTAACTCGAAAAAAAATTCGGTCGATTTTCGTTTTTCTTACTTTAAACAACGTGCCGTTCGTTCCTAGGCAGGTACACAAACAATGACGTATATCGGCCGGTAAAATCTGGAGTTATCTACGAAAAACAGGAGGGGTGGGCGGATTTCGCCCCCCCCCCCCCCCAGGGCGCGTGTTAGCCAACATGTCTAACCTGAATTGTTGACCACTATGTGATACTCCAAACTGAAGTCTTTCAAATTTACCTGATCTACTCCTTTAACAATTCTGCACATTTCAATCATGTCCCCCCTTAATCTCCTATACTCGAGTGAGTATATATCTAATGCACAAGCCTTTCTCCATATTCTATTCCACTGATGAGTCTAGTTGCTTTTCGCTGCACTCTTTCTGTCGCATTTGTATCTTTTTCTAGGCAGGGGCTCCATGCTTGTACGCAATATTCTAAGTGTGGTCGCACACATATGCTATTTATTTTTTATACGTCACGCTTCTATTAATGAGTCCAAACATTCCGAGTGCCTGTTCCTAGCTGAGATGCATTGCTTTTTTCTGCTTGAAGACCTTTTGAAATCAACACACGTAAGTATATTTCCTCTTCAACATCCCTCTCATTGTATATCTGAAGGACATGATACCATAAGAATTCACGTCTCCGCCACCGATGTGCATATGCGAGTTCGAGACGCCTGCCCGTCTCGTGCGAGGCCTCCGGCCATGCAAACGCCTGTCACTCCTCATTTAATGTATTAGATTTGGGTAGATTGGCTGGACAAGTGTGTGGGATGTTGGTGGATGGTTTCTTCAGCCCGCGCCGTCTTTCCGGTCAAATCCTCACTGTGGGGGGTTGAAGACCCCTCTAAAATCCAAACTAAGCATCGCATAAAAACGAAACAGGTGTCACCGGAAAGCACTCGACGAGTAGGGTCCGGGTCCACCCTAAAAAACGATGTCCCCCCAAAAGTGACATCACCAGGGAGGCTACATTTTCACTTTTCCCGACTTACATTGTTTTTTGCTCTGGGGAGTTCATTTTGGGATATGAGAAAAACAGTTTATTTGGAATGAGAAAAGGACATCGAAATCGACCAGGGATATAAGTTGTTTGGGTCCCCAAAATAACAATTTTATTTTCTTTAAATTTCAAAATTTCGTTTTTAAGTTGTCTTTAAATTTCCTTTTCCAATGGGTAAAGCAAACTGAGAAACGTTGTTGGAAGTCAACTTGCCCTAATAAAAAATGCTTACTTTAGCCAGGATCCTGTATTTGAAATGCAATTCGGGAAATACGCAAAATTTATATGTAGTAAAAAAGGAAAAAGGGAAAAATTCCACTCGTACGTTTTGTTGCATCCGTAAATATAAAGAAACGCTGAAAGGTTCATTAACATATTTGTTTCCGTTAAAGCGTGACGACTGGTTGAACTTTTTTGGAGGTAACCTCACTTGACCTTGACTAGCTCGTTGACCCCAGATGACCTGACCTAAACATTTTTAATCGACATGTCAAATTGATGTGGGAAAAGTTATGCCGAATTTGGGAGCGCTGCCGCGCGCCGTTCGTCGGTTATCCGCGAAAAAAAACCCGAGGGGGCCGGTTGAAGACCGAGACGGAACTGGTCAGGTGGTAATCGTTGGGGTGGGCCTTTTTGCTGGGCTTACGGCATCTTCCATTCGCAGACTTAACTGGATGGGCCCTTGTGGCTCTTATTAGGTCTTAAGTCACTTGATGACTTTATGACTCAGGGCTTTGCCGCACCAGCGTGTTCAGGTGCGAGCCGCCAGCCACCGCCTGCGGCCGAGGCGCCATTGACGCGACCGCCGGAGACTACACACCTGGCTAGGTCAAAGCTTAAACACTAACTTTCTGAGAAAAAAGCCGATGTATGTGGAGGGACCAGGAAGGAATATTGAACCCGCAAAAACAACGCTAGGCATCATTTACTTCACTATTAAGACGAATTCCACGACACTGTCCGTTGGAAGTGTCTCTCATCTACAGTGGGGGTACACCCCTGCCGGAGGGATACACGATGCGCGAACACATGCCCTGTGCGAACGCTACCAGTCTTTAAAAAGCGGCGCCCAGTCATCAATAGGAAAGGTGACCGCTTCGACGCGGGCTGTTTGAGAATATGAATAGTCAGCTAATTCCCTAATGCATCAGTTTCTTCCGCCGAAAATAATTGACACCATGAGTGTTGCCATCTACACTTTTTAGGAAGTTGTTCCGCCCCAGTGTTGGTTTTTCCACCCCTTCCAATAATCCCAGTTTTGGACATGGGACCTCGTGGAATATGCCTCCTCTCGAAGTCCGTGTGTATCTACCGATTTTCCCCATGCACTATGCCAGAGTAATTTTCAGAAACCACGACACTTATCGACACACACGGCACGGGTGTCCGGTTTGCGGAGACACCGCAGTCTCCTTCATCGCCAGGTAAGTACATGCATGGAGTATAATTCCGAGGCATCGCGTTTCTGAATAATCAGGGGGTAGTGAGTGGCAAAGATTCCGGGGTACATGAATCAGAGAAAATTATAATTTAACCAGGGCCTTCGGAGATTTTGCTGCGCTTCCCACGTAAAATATCTTAGGCGGAAGGGGTAAGGCATGACCTAAGATCCAAATTTGCGGAAGCAATCCAGAACCCGAGGGGGACCTCTCCAAAGGTACACAGACAAATGCGAGCTGGATCCGAGTGAGGTCAAGCCTCCAACGCTCAGATACACACGTCTGACGTCGCAAACACTGCCCATTCGCCACAATATTGTGTATTCACGACCGAACAGCGTGGCAGGGCTTCCAAGACACCATCGAGCGCTCCGGCACCGATGGACTGTCGGAACCGGACTCGTCTAGCTGGACAGATTCGCCTCCTCGGCGCCGAACAGGCCGAACGCCGCGGCCGCTGGCGCACTGTGCGTAGCCGGCTCCTCGGCGGCCGGCACTACGTCTGCTGCGGTCACCGGCGCTGGCGCCGACTGCGACACTGACGGCGGTCCGGGCTGCGACACTGACGGCGGTCCGGGCTGCGACACTGACGGCGGACCCGATGGTGGCGCCGACTGCGACACTGACGGCGGTGCGGGCGGACGGCCACCGGCGGTCACCACAGCCACGCCGTCCAGGTGCGGCCGCGGTACCTTGCGGCCAGGCTCGTCCACTTCGACGGCCACCGACGGCCGCCGTCGCTCGGCCCGGCGCGCGCGCCGCTGCTCCTGCTCCTCTTGTCGACAAAGCGAGAAAAACGACTCTGGCGGACACAGGTAAGCTCAGTACATGCAGGACGACTCTCGCCAACTAAGGGAATTCTAGCACTATTGTACATTAGGCGTCCGCTGTACCACTCAGGTCACGAGTAGGGAATTCAAATAAATATCAGAGAACCACTGCATGTTAATGCCTAAGTCTCAGCATGTACTCATCTCGTTCGTGATATTCTGTGTCGCTCATGTTCAATATCAGCCTCTTGACAGGGGCCGGATACAGTGGATATTAGATAGTTCGGAAGTAGTGATTCTACTGCGCCCATACAACTGATGGCAATGGGTGAGCCTATTTCACTATCCATTGCATTGCCATTAGACTGAAGAAAGGTGAGCCAAATCAGTTATTTTACAACCAGTCTTCGAGTAGCTTTTGCATGTCGCTTACGGTGGGATAAAACACATTTATCCCATCTCTATGTTTTGTTTAGTCTCACCATAAACGACATCCAAAAGCTATCTGAGCACTGGCTGAAAACAAACTCGCACGCTTCTTCGAACAGTCGAAAGGGATTGTAATGAATAGTCGGATAGCAATTGCCGTCACTTTTACGGACGCAGTAGCATATCTACATCTGAGCTATCCAGACCAACAACCGGTGGCGCACATGAAGTACATCGGAGTATGGGGGCGCATCGACTGCATCGGCCATGCAGCACACGAAGTGCATCGACGATACCACTGGTATTTTTACATTGGAATCGCAGGCTTCGGACGAGTTTCCCAAACGCAGCAACTATTTCAATCTTTGAGATTTTGCTGTGAGAGAACCGATAGATCATCTTCTGGACAAATGCATTCTTTAGATACACTCTATACTCTGTACCCTGCTGACGGTACAGAGTACAGGGTACTTCATCACAGAAGTGTACGTTAAATCGATGGCAGCGATATCATCCTCCTCCCTTACTCATCGGCTCACTCGGTACAGGCAAAAAGGCCTGCTTCTTACTCAGATACTTACCGGCTTATCGACTAGGATCAAACAAAACTGGACGGGAAACAGAAATGAATCAAAGAGAGCACCTATTTCTAGACAACGCTATGCACATGATCTGATTCAAAGCAGTAAATTTATAGTACGGTAAGAACGGTTCCCTGAGTATCTCAACACCCGATAGGCAATCAGTACAAGTAGATCAAAATGATATGACTTTACATCTCCTTACATCTCGTAGATAACACGCTAACAAGAGTAAACGCCGTCGTAAATTCACAGGCCTGCCCTTGAAAGCTACAAAACGGTATAGGAGAGCGCACAGCGATATCGTTACCAGATCTTCCCTGTACCCTCCTACGAGTAAAGGAAGATGGACGCTGCCACACGTGACATGCGGGCTTAGAAGGAAAATGTGATGCAAAAACGCGGTGTATGTCATCACGCGCCTATTGTGTTAACAACCTGATAACAATGTGACACACATTGGCGAGACCGAACGCAGCGTCGGGAAACGGTTCCACGAACACTTGAGAGACGTCAAAAGCAGGACACCGCACACACCATAAGGAGACCACATTGACATGAAGGCATCCATAAGCTCAGCTTCTTTCAAGATATAAATTGTAAGTACATACAAAGACTTTGCCGAGCTCAAAATAGCCCAACCATTCAAACCTCTACACCAACACCTAACACCCAAACATCCTCACGGATCTTGTGGCCATCGGTCCCGTACACCCGGTACCAAACACCGATGTACAGACACCAGGAGTACAGGCTACTGATCACAACACAAGACAGCTGCGCACTAAGATCGTGTTAGTCGATGGCTATGATTCCACGCAGTGAAGTAGATATAATACGATGTGATGTCTTTACTTCTTCTTTTTTTGTCAATTCATAGTGCCCATGCCTATCACGTTACTTGTATTAATGTCACGTAATATCAATCTGATGTCACTGGCCGTGAGGTCAACAATTTACAGAGTGCAGGCTGCGAAACGCTCCACGTTATCTTGCTATTTTCTCTCGCCTTGAAAGTGTCACTGTTGACACAGACACGCCATCGAAATTTATAGCATATTTTTAGCCTATTTTTTATCCTTGAATTATAATGAGCATAAGGCCGAGAGCTCTACTAGACCATATTCATCTTAAGACATAAAATGAAACTTTAAGCAACCATGATACCCGAGCACGTAAAGTACATGCATTTTTTAAACTCTATAACTGTTATTAAATGTTTTAGCAACGTGCCCTGAAGCAACCTACCCAACTGGCCTAGGGAAGATCAATGGCCGGCGAGAGCATGCTAGTCTAGTTCTAAGTTAACACAAAACACGCTGAGTCATACACTTGGGGCCAGTATAGAATGATTAGGCCGGTAAATACACAAGTGTAGTGAAACGATACCGTTATCTGCTAGAGGTAAGTTTGACTCCAGGACAGATGTCAGGGGATGAAGCAAAAATAATTTCGCTTCCAAGCCGAAGGTTTTACGGTGGCTAGAAGTCAATGTCACCGCTGAAGCTGAAACCAGTGGCAGCCTACTCCCTCCGATGCTCAAGCCAATTAATTTGGGCCCCAGAAGCAAGAGCACACAAATGTGGAGCTAAAAATGATGCCATGCACAAGGAAGCTGCGCCCACGAGTGAAACTGTGGATACTTTGAGGGACGCACGTGTCGCCAGCTTGGGAAAGTGCGCTACAAATTTATGTGGCGCATCCCCATCTTTCCCTATAAAATGGAATCATTGCGCATGGAAATGCGATAAGAGGAAAATAAAATGTCCCAAAATATGTAGCAATGATTTAGAAATGATAGTTCCTTTTTTGACTGGGAGTACGGCACATCCCCTCCCCGCTTGAACACAAATGTGATCTTGCAAGCTATAGTTGGTACTGCTGATACCCATCATCGAAAAGAGCGATGAAGTTCAGCTCCTGGCTACGCCATTCGGCTCGACATTCGAGGAAAGAACGAAGGGCCAGCCGATTCTCCACAGCACCAACGGTTCAGGTGTCATCGAGAGGCTCCGCCTCCCCCACCCCCGCGACAGTCATGGCTGAATACACTTCACATGAGGGTTGGAAATTCATATCATTGGCCGAGCTTTTCACCGCTTCCCGCTGAAAGTGACGACAGCAGCCGTTATCTCCCCTTGAAGAGGCACAAATTGACTGCCGTAGTAATTTGTTCAGACATCTTTCTGTCCTCCAGACAATTAAGCAGCACTCACGACTACCCCCACCCAGTCATTAACCGAATTCAAGAAGCTATTGCTTGCAACGTCAACATGTATTTCCTTTGGATCACGACTCATGAATATTCCAGGGAATGAGCAAGCAGATTGGCCTACAAGGCAATTCTTGGTATCGATCACTTCCTTAAACATGGAACGCTCGAACTACAGTCACACCACATCGCCACATTGGTAAGCATCACCAGAACTCATGGACACAACACAACTCCACACCTCACTACTCCATCCACATACATCGCATCAAACCAACGTTAGGTACATGGGACAAGTCGAGTCAATTGCACTGTGAACAGGAAGTCATCCTCATTACACTTAGAAATAGCTGCAAAAACTAACACAACCCAGACTAGAAGATTATCAGTGTACAACACCTCACTTGGGACCTGCAACACCACATTAAGCATACATCACATCCTGCCAGACTGTGGCAGCTTTGATGCTCAAGACAAGACAACCAAGTGAAGCCTGACAAAAAAGAACAATACACTCACTTGCCTCGCTGCCGGGTGACAAGCACCCAGACCTGCTGCATTTACTGTTTGGTTATCTCATCAACAAATTACCAGGAGCAAATTGCAGGCATCCCTGAACTGAGACACAGCCGACAAGCACTGCATATCCGCGCAACCACTCATAGTAATAGCAATTTAACTATCCCAACGATACATGAGCCGATTTGTAAAACGCCAGACTAACCCTATACTTGGCTCTGCATGATTTCATCTCTTTCTCTACGTAGAATACATGCTACTAGCAAGAGGCAGCCGGCATGAGAGGCGGCGTGTGCAATTACCTCCTTGTCCGCGCAGTAAGTATCACTGGACGCTGCTTGAGAGGAGAGGTAAAGTGCCGACACCCCGTCGAAATCAACATTGTTTTACCGACCCCCTCACCGAACACAAATATATCTTACGGACGAGTCAAGTATAACGAAACATTACCAAAACCTTCTTAGCACTGAACACCTGAAAGACGACCTTATGCTTTGGTCGAAGCGCCCTTAAACTAACTAACTGCAAGACGACTTCCCTTGCCTTCAGCACCTCACCGCACACACATACTGTAACGCAATGCCACACTTCCTCAGACTTAGATTGCGAAACACATGCTCGCTTTAAACGCTACGTAGTGGTGCATATGGCCTTTATGACACGGCAAGCCTTTCCTCTGATGACACACCATCTCTTTCCTCTGATTCAAACGTTGGAGGGTGATATTTCACAATGAGATAGTGCACTTGTTGATTTCGAAAAAAGAGCATATTTACTGGTACTTAGACCAGGTCTTTCATTTCATTATAGATCACTGAATATCATGGCAGAAAACTAGGCTTAATGTTCACATTCTCAAGTTCTTCCTGTTCCACTTTCCGCAGTACCATTTTTTCACAACTACAACCCACATATATACCCCAAGAGCTCAGAAGGACACAAGTTGATCCCGAAGTTCTGAAACACACACACACACAAAAAACTTGTAACTGGATGGTACGAAAAATACCCCCTCCCCAAAATCTAAAATAGGATGAAGCCGAAGCGAAACCAAATCAAAACTGCAGCCACGATGCAAAAAAGGCGCGAGGCACTTTGAAGCTCAACTCAACTGGGTATAACGTCCAAATTCATTTCTCTTTCTGTGTGGCGCCGGATGTAGTCGAACCACTGATTTTCTTGCACGCAAAATGCTAATACCAATGTCTAATGGTACCTACAAAATTTGTATGTATTCCATATTCTAGGCTTCTTTGTTATATTGGAACTCTATTACAAATGCCTAACACAAGCATGTTTCATTCACCAAACTGAACTAAATTCATGTTCAGTTGATTGATTATTTGGACTTAAGGACGTGCCGACTACAAGGTCATTTAGCGCCCATAATTCATGTTCAGTAAACTTGATTATCATGTGCTTCATTCAGATTGAGGAAAGCCTACGTCAGAGGAAGTAAGGAGTAAAATAGCCGAATTAAGATTTAAGTAACTTCCGTATTATTTTTCACTCCTTGTTTGGGTCTGCACTCGCAACCCTTGGGTGGCTCCCCGGAGAAGGAGTCTGCCCCGCTCGGTAGGCTACTATGACCAGAGGATGAAAATCGAGCGGACAAGCCAACTCACCAGTGATGACGTCGTCTCGGTACCGGTGAGCGTGCTCCTCGGTGGTCACCACCAGCACCGGAAACTCGATAACGAGCCGGTCCTTCAGGCACTCCTGCAGTGTCTTCTTCAGCGGCAGCTCGATGTACCTGGCGGCAGGACGGCGGACGGTGCGATGGACAGCGCAGTGGCACGATGAACGGTGGAGAGACACGATGGAGGGTGGGGTCCGACACTACGCGACAGTAATTATTAGCCTCACTTCCTGATCCTTGAATCATCCGCATACATCACACAACGCATATTTACGGCTTATCCCCACCAATTACACCAATGGCTGTGAAGATATTGATCAAGGCAGGTATCATATAACAAAGGCGTTATGTGCCCCCAGCCCAACCAGCAACCATAATTGCATCTGGACAGAGAATCAGTGCTTCCAAGAGAAATCCCTCGTCAAACGAGGGAAATCAATACACTGCGATCGCTGAATGAGGGAAACCACCAGTCCCAGACCGGTCGGCGCCAGACGTCGCTTCTTGGATTGGATCAATTCAGCGCTCTCCAGCTCCTACTCCGGCCGAAGCTGTTTAAACCGCTGTCAAGAAAGGCAGGAAATAATGCATACTTTTGTTGCCTTCACGATCGAGATGTTCGACGTCAATTGGCATGGAAACACTACTATTTTTTTCCATTCTCGAGCAACCCAAAGCGATAGAAGCAAAATGTATCACATTAAACCTTCGCCTCCCAATGGCCTAAATGGCCGCAACACGTTCTTCATGTCTGCTAAAATAAACCACCGGATAAACATAACTTTCAGTGTCATTTGATTTCATGACTTACATTGTTTTGGAACGCCATAAACTTGTGTCCATGCAACCCCGAGAACTAGTTTCTCACACTCCGGACAAACGGCAAATTAGCTGTGCTGCTCTAATACACTTGCATATCTGAGGGCTGGTCAAGTGGCGCTTACGGTGTTTTCGTGAACTCTTGCTGACAGTAACGAGACTGTTGAATGGCTTAGTGTAACACCCAGATAATGGGAAGAAACTAGCGTTGCTCAACAGTTCACGCGGTTGATGGTAAAAAAGGATCTCGTCTGGTTTGCGTGGTTTATGCATCAATCGAACATTATTCCCCGACGGCTTTTCCAGCCGTACCGATAACCAAGGTATGTAACCGGTCGGTACAAAGCCATTACTGTCGTATTCTGTCTTTGTTCTTCCCGGGCTTGAGTCGCACTAAGAGTGGGTGCTGTGGATACGGCAATTTGTAGGTGCTGCTACATTAACTACGACTTCTATCATCCATCATTCACTGAGCCGCGGCACACCATCACACAGGTCGTCCTTCACTCTCGCACAGTTACTACGTCACACCCTAAACGCATCCCACTTCACCATCACTTGGCACACCACACACACACACAGAACGGCGCCAATACACGCATGCTACTCGCCGCAAACACATGAAAAACAAATCAGAGCTGTTCGGTCATACTGCCAGCACCCGGAGCACTAGCTGGGGCTACAACTTCGCCCCAGAGCTGGGTAAGATTCCAGTCACCGGCATCGCAGCACTACTCGCTGCCACAACCAAAGCAGACCATATCAGACGGGAGGAAAGAGAGCTAACTTGCCGTAAAAATTAGTATAGCGTAAAGCGATTATCCGGAGGTGCTATCGGACGTAGATGACCCAACTTGCCTAAAAAAAATCACTATAGCGTAAAACGATTACCCAACCCAGAGGTGACATTGCATGTAGATGAGCGAATTTGCCTTGTAATTCACAACGTAAAACGGCTACCCAGAGGTACAGCGTACGTAGATGTGCCGAGCTTCAAAACACCGTACTAACCTCACATAGACTCGAATGAGAGCATGCTCCTACCAACCCATTACTAACCACTAACACGAGGCAGTCGGAGTGGTAGGCGGTGTGGACAATCACTTCCTTGTCCTTACGGTAAAGACCCTCAGTGCTCTTCTACAAGAGAAGGCTAATGCTGGCACCCCGGTAAAACCAATCTTCTCGTGAACTCTCCAACTCAACTACAAATCATATCGCGGATGATTAAAGTAAAACTAAAAACACCAAACATCCGGGAGATGTTCCGTGCCTAGCCGACGTCTTGAGCACCTAAACGTCATATACACCATAATGTAAGACTCCCTTAACCTAACTGTAGACCTACCTTGGACTTGCTCGCAAAACCCACTTGCTTTAAAGGAGCAAATGACCTCTGTGGTTTGACACGCTTCGAAATTCCCTCCTCGCCCCCCCTCACCCAATCACCGGTGGAATTTTGTACACTTTTGGTGTTGCCAATGCAACACGAATAATTTCTCAATTTAACATTAGGCCCATGGTGATGCATGTAAATAATGGATTCAAATTTCGGTTTCGTAACGATTACTTTTTGGACGTCTCCATATGTGATGATGTTTTGCTGTAATCAAATTACTCCAGGAGCTATTATTCATACAAGAGACCAATAATCTTTCAGAAGGAATATTGATGTCTTTGGGGCTTCTGATGTGAAAGGCACGATTCTTTTCATCGTCGATTTTTTTTCTTCTCAAATTAACATACCTGCATGCATACCTAAAGTTGGAATGATGATCAAGTGCATCATTTCTTGTCAGTGGCAGTTGGTTTATGACTGGTCCAGCACCACAGGGCACATATGATGTTTGGTTGGTTATTGGCTCACGACACATCGACCGTTAAGTCATGTAGCGTCGCCAATCTCTCACGCCGATTGGTCGCGGGCGAAGAGTAGCGACAGGTGAGACTGAAACCCACAACTTTTCGATTTTGAAACGAGCAACTTACCTCTAAGCCACTCGTCCCCCAGGGCACATATGACTGCAAACTGTGTGTGAAGTTTGTATTGTCGGTGTGTGATGGTTCTCTGGTATCCAGTACAGTAGGCATACCTAGGCTTAGTGTGATCGAACATTTGTAATATATGCTACTTGAATGTAAACAAAAAACTCCGTATTCTTCACGTTCGGTAAAAAGTATGCATCTCAGTTATGCATACCAGACATTATACACTCCATGATTGAATGAACTTCAAACGCCCGCTAACTAAGAAGACTTCCTCCACCAATGACCGGCCCCCAACTGTCACCTTGACGGACCCCCGCCAGTGACCGGTCCCCACCTGTTGCCTTGCTGGACACGCTCGGCCTGCAGGAAGAGGCGCAAGTGGCCCGACTCGAGAGCGGCCCGGTAGAACAGCAGCGGGTGGTGTTGACCGAGGTCGCCCGGCAGGTGACGGTGCAGCGCCTCCGACAGACGAGTCGTGTCCTCCAGCCTGCCGCCAGCGTACCCAGCCGTCAGAGCCGACACTCACTGGAGGCCGGCCAGCGGCGGCCGGGCACTCAGACCCAGCCGTCAGAGCAGACACTCACTGGAGGCCGGCCAGCGGCGGCCGGGCACTCAGACACAGCCGTCAGAGCCGACACTCACTGGAGGCCGGCGAGTGGCGGCCGGGCACTCAGACCCAGCCGTAGAGCGACACCACTGGGGGGCCGGCGGGGGCCTCGCCAGCCGTGAGGACCTGGAGGCCGGCCAGCGGCGGCCGGGCACTCAGACCCAGCCGTCAGAGCAGACACTCACTGGAGGCCGGCCAGCGGCGGCCGGGCACTCAGACCCAGCCGTCAGAGCCGACACTCACTGGAGGCCGGCCGGGCGGCCGGCCTCAGACCCAGCCGTCGGCCGAACTCACTGGGGCCGGTGGCGGCCGCGACCCAGCCGTCAGAGCAGACACTCACTGGAGGCCGGCCAGCGGCGGCCGGGCACTCAGACACAGCCGTCAGAGCCGACACTCACTGGAGGCCGGCGAGTGGCGGCCGGGCACTCAGCCGGCAGGTGCAGCGCCCCGCTGACGCTACACCGCGCCCTGGCGGCACACTCAGCCATCTCGAATGGTGAACATGCTACTTTTGACAGCTTGTGCACATCCGGGCGGGGATGACCGAGCGGTTAAGGTGCTGAGCTTTGGGTTAAAGGTCCCGAGTTCAACGCTTGCACCACACGGGACATATCCGAATCCCGCAACATACCGGCGAAAAGTGTAGGCGGCGCCATTAGCTGTGATCGTGCAGCGTTCCTAGAACCACCCAAGAAATAATAGACACATTGCGCACATCATTGCAATGATTGACACATTTGGCGATGGTAAACGTATTGCTCATAATACAGCAATACGTTTACCATGGCGTTTGGCTTCTGTGAAGAGATAAGATCTGACAGGTTGGCACTTGGCACAGCTTGCTAGCAAGATATCCCTGTCTAGTTGACAAATGTATGTCGTGAATATTTTTACTGTAGATTCAACATATATTATCATTCAATATGTATATAGCAGTTAATTGTCAAACAGCACCATCGAACCCACAAATGAGAAAACAATGAGAAGCTAATCTTCTCCAGAGTGAAATGTTCTGGATGCCAAAAATCCATGAATAACCTACTTTTCTAACCACGCCCGTGGGCGATCGAAATGCTGCAATTATACGATTGCGTGCATGTCCTCAGAACCATGGACATGGATCAGCTAAGTAACGTTTAGTCTCCACAATCGACGTGACCAAGTCGTAATGAGCATCCGGAGCCGTTGCAGCCAGTGAATTGTGCCTTTCCATGTCCCGGCCCACCATCTGTCAGAGAACACCTTCGCATCGCACTGTTGCAACCTGAGCCGACGACATTGAACCGTCACGAACACGTCCAACAACCGCATATCGCCGAGAGGTGAGGGGTCCTTGGATATGCGTGACGGTCTGTTGTACGATTATATTTAACGAACAACCGGCGCAGCGCTTGCGTGCGACTTCGCTATTTCAATTGGGTTTGTGCATACGATTTATGTGAACAGTTATTCATGCGTTCAACACATACAATACATGCGAACGTTACCCCTATTACGACAACGCCGACATCGCGCATCGTGTCCAGCACACCGGCACGGCCACACCTCGGGCCACGGACATTGTGCGCGTGCCGACCGGCGGCACGACCAGCACCCACCTGTCGTCCGTGCACACGGCGTCGGCCAACGGCAGGCGCCACTCCACCCGCCACAGCATACAGCCAGACTCCTGGTGCCAGCGCGTGCTGTTGTTGCGCCGCCGCTCGAACCCCTCGGGCAGGAAGTCGAGACGGACGCGGCGGCGGCGCGCCGCTCGCCGCAGTCGGTACTGGAACGGCCGCAGGGGCGGCGCGTCGCCGTCACGGCCGCGGCGCGGCGCCGACCGCGCCACCGTCTCCAGCTGGCGGCCGAGCCCCTCCAGCAACCGGTAGTCTGTCGGCGACACGACACGACACGTGAGACGGTCAGCAGCCGCCAGCTATCACGACACGGCACGTGAGACGGTCAGCAACTACGAGCTGTCACGACACGGCACGTGAGACGGTCAGCAGCTACCAGCTGTCACGACACGACACGACACGACACGTGAGACGGTCAGCAGCTGTCAGCGGCACGACACGGCACGACTCGTGTGAGCAGCTGTCAGCTGTCAGCTGTCAGCGGCACGACACGATACGACTCGTGTCAGCAGCTGTCAGCCGTCGGCGGCACGACACGATACGACTCGTGTCAGCAGCTGTCAGCTGTCGGCGGCACGACACGACACGACTCGTCGACAAATCTTCCATTTTTGCATCATAAAGTCGGCAAAGGATGCCCGTTGCCTTATAAGGTACGCCAAGCGTCAACACACTATCAGAGCGCCACTTTTTCGTCATCGAGAAAGAATCATAGCGGGCGAAGTCGCCATGTATGAGAGACCAAAATGACACCTCTTTCATGGCGAATTTCTACATCTTACTACGTCATGCATTTACATTCTTTTTGACACCAACATCAAATGAAAAAAACCATCATCTTAACAATGCTACACCGACGGACTCCACCAGTGACCTGTCACCTGGCCGGACCCCCACCAGTGGGGGTCCACCACACATGCAGGGAAGCACATACATACAATATTGCGAATGCACAACTCAACGGAATGTGCATTGCTGAAAATAAGCTCACCATTTAAAATATCCAGGTCGTTGATCTGTGACATAGGCTTGTATTTCACCTTATTCCTCTGGCCAGTGCACATGGTCTGCTGTTTGTGCTCTTTGCTGCAATGTAGACTGCAGGTCCGACATTCACAGCCAGGGCAGGTGTACTTGGCAGGGCCATTGCACAGCTTACATGTGGTAGACCTGCAATAAGAAAACACGTCAATGACCGCCAAGTGGGCAAAACCGAGCTTTGCTCGCGTAGGTTACAATCACTTGCATGGCTAAGGGAATGGCTGAAGTTTTTGTTCTACTTCAGTGAAACGTCGACTTCTCATCGACCCTCGTCCGTGTGAGCATTTTTTTTTCGACCATCGTTCATGTGCATGGGGAGGGGTGCGACCCTTGGCGTTTAGAAACAAAACGTACTAGAGACGGAACAAGTGAAAACTTGAAAACTTAGTGTTCATGCTGCTTAGTGTCTGTGTCCGTGGAGAACTGAAGCAGCGATGTCGGAATGTCTGCACCCATCGCTGGCCACAGACAGTGTCGCCTTCGCCGACCATCACCACCACAGTGTTCTCATGTGGAGACGGCAGTTGAGCCCTTTCCCAGTGTGCCAGAGGCTTTGCGGGTGTTGGCCTCCAATATATCAGGGGTGGATACAGAAACAGCAACAGAGCCATTTGTTACATGATTTAAGTGTTTGGACATCACCCACCTTCTCCTAGCATGGATCAAATAGTCGTGAAATAAGGTGGAAAATACCACTTTCTGAACACTCAATTGACATCCTTCTCCAAGAAGTATCGACATCCTGCTCCATGATGCATGCTTATGAAGTTTTTATGTTTCCTTTTTAACAGTATCTCGATTATAAGTATCATGTTAATGCTCATAATAAGGAATAATAATACACTAACATTTCGCGACACAATTTCTAGTAATAGGTTCAACTATGATGTGATAGGGTGCACATTACCAGTTTATAGCATAGGTAATTTTCTCCCGGTCCGAATATATAGTTCTTCCTAAAATATGAATATCAAAGCAAGTGCCAAATGCACAGCTGTAAGTGGGTACACCATTGGCTCAAATTTGAGTCTGAGACATCCAAAGCATTTTAATTCATGCTAATTCCATGGCAAATTCCGGCGTCCTTCTGGGTCTTTTTCAACATAGTACACCTAACGAAAAACCATTATTTTAACCCTGTCCCCTAGGTACTCTCAGTGTGTCCTCTGCCCAAATTTCTATTGAACTAAAAGAAGCTGTTGATGTTTACCTTACCAAGATCATGGATGATTTCATAAACATTCACATCACATCCCATTCTCCAGTGCTATAAAAAACAAAGGTGTCTTTCCAGAGAGCAAATGTAAGAGACTTGAAACCATTCCAGTAGCCCTTCTCTGTACCACTGCAGTTTAATGTTGATCTTGCATAGGCTGTAGATGAAGAGTCTGAATAAAATATACATGTGGTAGGGGAAGAGGGGAGTTGGTTGGTTGGTTATTGGTTTTACGACACATCAACTGTTGAGTCATGTAGCGTCGCCAATCTCTCATGCCGATTGGTTGCGGGCGAAGAGTAGCGACAGGTGAAACTCGAACCCACAACCTATTGATTGTGAGATGAGCCACTTATCCCTAGACTACTCATCCCCAAAGAGGGGGGGGGGTCTGAACACTTAAGGCATCATACAACAAATAGCTCTACTGCAGCTTTAGTATGGCTGTACCAGTAGTTGTACTGTGTTTACTGAACACAAAAAATGAACAAGCTATCCATATGCAAACAGTTCCTTTCAATGAAAATCCCCTAACAACTTGCAAAGAGCAACTTTAAAATAATTATTTTGTAGTGGTGTGCCATATTTTGAACACAAAAATGTTGTGCAGGAATACCTCACTGGAGCTGTTATGGTACAAGCTATTAGTAGCCACTAAAATATGCTGGTGCAATCAAGAAGAAAAAAAATTGAAAGTCACTTCCTTGTGGTTTCCTTAAGCCAACTGCTCTTAGAAGCATAAAATCATGCCTGTGAACTTTGCATGCTCTGTACATGAAGAATAAGTAGAACTATGCGATCAGACCTTCATGTTTTGGGAGACAAGTCCATCATTTATGAATACTATCATCCCTTTGTTATTTATGCACTGAACATGGTGTGGGAGACATCCAAAGGTAGGTGTTCAGATACTCCTTTTCCCCTACTAGGCAGGTGCATAGCACCTATAGGGTCCACCCAGTCCTACCTACAGTTACTATATAGTTACGTAGGCTGGTAAATCTGCCGTTCAATGTAATTTCTGATTTTTTCAAATCTGTTTCTAACACAATGTTTATGGATGTGCCAAATATGATGTGACCAATTATTTCTGCTGAAAATTAGCTTTTCAGTTGTGAGGAAAAATGACACCCAAAACAGGGCTTTGTGTTGGTAACACACCAAACAAACTAATATTTAAAAGAAAAATGATATGACATAACCTAACCATGGGTTAAAATAATGGTTTTTCATTTGGTGTGAGATGTCAAAATGTGAACAGTAGGATATAAATTTGCCATGGAGTTAGTGTAATACATTATGTTTTTGATGTCTTTCAGACTCAGATTTGAGCCAATGGTGTGGGTATGAATGACTGTGCCTTTATCATTTGTTGAGATCCATAATTTAGGAAAAGCTGTATTTAGGATATGGAGACTAATATTTGTGCTATAAAATGGTATTGCACACCATATTGCATCATAGTTAGTCCCTTTACCTGAAAATGCAGTTCAAAATGCTTGCATATCACAATTCCTTACAAAGAGCATAGGCATGATAATTATAAATCAGATACTATTAGAAAGGAGATATGAAGACTTCATTAGCATGCATCAAGGAGCAGTATGTCAATACTTCTTTGACAAGGATGCTGATTGTGGGTTAGGAAATTGGTATATTCCACCCTATTTCACAAATAATTTGTTGGTCATCTAATCTAACCTAGCCCAGACAAGCCCACCATGCAAGAAACCCTGCCATGCATTTATATGTCATATAAAAATAGACAGTTTCTCAAGTTTTTTTTTATATAAAAGATGTTCAAATTAAAAACCTAACCTAACCAAAGGTATCAAGAACCACTCTTTAAAAAAAAATGTGTCCAATTTATAACAAAATCCTATCAAATCCTAACCTACAGCAAGACCAAAATCCAGCTGAACTTAACCAAACCTAGCCCCTTCGTATAATTCATGGAGGTTGGTTGGTTGGCTATTGTGGTTCAGGGCAGGGTGGGAACTAAGAAACTTCTTTAGATATTTCATCTCTTAAAACATTTTTGCACTCTGGGTTCATACTCGATAGAATGGGCCTTACATGTATGCTGACATGGACATGCAGGAGCAAGAATATCACTAAAAAACAAACACAAGATTAAAAAACATTCACCAAACATGTCGTACAACTTATGATTACCAAATAAACAAGCCACTTTTCATGCCATGAAGCACACAGACGACACCCAAACACACACCACACCAAAGCACAACCAATGGAAATAGAAACAACGAGCCAGACCTCATACATGCCCACTGAACAGTGGCCTGTGGTCTGGCCTCTGGTCACTCTGGAGCTGGGGGATCTCTAGAAACCTGCCTTCAAGCCACCCTATAGTGAAAAAAATACAGTTCTAAGAGACACATTCCTGACTCCTGGAGACCGCTGATCAGAACTCACTTTGTTAGCATTTTCTGTTCTGAAAACTGTCCTTCATCCAATTGGCGCAAGGTATTTTTATGACATTGCAACCATTAGCAACTTTAAACACGTTTAAGTGTCGTACTGCAAACACAAGACCTTGACTGATCCTCTGTTTTGCACACCACTATTGCCTCTGGCTGTGGCATGTGCAGCATGATGTTGGGCTGTATAGGTAGGTAGGTGTGTGCTCTGAGTTGAGGATAAAGTGTGAATTATTAATTTGTTTTTCGTTTGGCTAGCCTTGTACTGAGACCAACAGTGAAAGGAAAGCACATTGATCCTGTTAGTTATGAGATGAAGCTGAGTTGATTGTCCCATAGGTTACCAATAAACATATTCCATGCATACAAAATAATTCCCATGAAAAAGCACTCTGGAAGAACTCTGTACTCAGACTCCAAACCTGGAAATTAAGTTTCCCACTCTGGTTTAGGGGCACATGGACTGCGTCGGTCATGCAGCACCCCACCTCATGGAGGAAAAAATCGTGAAAAACGTACCACGTGCTTACGCTGAACTGCAATAATACCCGTACCTCACCTATGCCTTGGTAGGAACGTGCACAAGGACGGCTGATCATGATCATCTCAATATATAGATTACAATTGTGAACTGAAGTCTTACTTGGTATTCGTGGCACCAGTCATCTTATATATTCTTTCGCTTTCTGCGTAGCGTTGCTTACACCAGGTACCTATTTAACCAAACGGGCCGCAAGGGAAGAGATGTTGCACTGGCGGTTTATAGCGGGAACTTGCTCTCCCGTCTAGTCGCTTTTGATCCTTCCAAGGCAATCCTTGCTTCAACTAAACATTCCAGACATGAACAATAAAAAGTACGTTGAAAAACTGTAATATTAATATTGGTTGCTTTTAATCAATTTTGTCAGCTTTTTCATTGAAAAAAAGTTTCATAGTGGTCAAAATAAAACGGTTCTAGACGAATTATTTCAGTATTATTTTCCTTAAACCAGTTTATTTATATTCCGAAACCCATATCCCAATAGTCGGCAGGTAACCTGAGTCGGTGCAAGAACGTCCTACTCGTCGGGTGTGTTGTGAATATTCAATAGATGTACGTTGTGAGCATGTCAAGATTGTCAGGTGTGGATTTATAAACTTGGTTGACATCGATTAAGTATACTTTTGCTACCATTTGTTCTACCGTTGTTCAGGAAGTTGTCTTATAACCTCATAATTCGCTAATTTAACTACACCGCCAATTTGTCATCTGGCAGTCATTCGTTGGCTGCCATATTCAGTAGAGCTGTGTGCAGTCTCCACGTAAATCAGAAAGCGTATTATAATTTGCTGATGTTCGTAAGTTTAATTGTACTTATATTCAGCAAAATCAATAGCAAAGCCAATTTTGTTATTAAAGCTGATGTGATAATTAGACGCCGTGGTCGCTTTTAATTCATACAGATCATTATGCCGGGTGTTCTCCCTCTATCATGTTCCTTAGACGACGTGACCTGGGAGCAATTTAACGCTATAAAACTGGCTAATGTTCAAATATACAACTGTATTATATTAATGCAACGTTTTGATGACGTCTTAAACAGTTGCAGTAATACTCGCCGGACGGTTTTGCAACATTACGTATGACTCAGGGCAGCGTGAAACAGCCATGAAACCATCGCAGTGGCTTCAGCTCATCAGGACCTGTTTCAATAGATCCAGGGATCATATTCTGGTGGTATTTCCACATGTGGATACCAAAAAGTGTTTGACGGGGGAAAGTAAAACAGAAGGTTATGCCACATTCTATATGTATATGTTAGGGTAGCATGAAACCACCATGAAACCATTGCATTGGGTCCATATCACCATAACCTCTTTCAATAAATCCAGGGATCATATTCTGAAGGAATTTCCACATGGGGATACGAAGAAGTGCATGACGGCAGAAAGTAAAGGAAGCGGTTATGTCCCATTATATAACGGTCGGACAGCATGGAACCACCATGAACAATTGCAGTGGGTTCAGATTATCAGGACATCTTCCAATAGATCCAGGGACCGTTTTCCAGCGGTATTTTCGCATGGGGATGCCAAAAAGCGCATGACGGCAGCAAGTAAAAGAGAAAGCTATCCCACATTATTTATACGTTACGACAGCGTGAAACCACCATGGAGCCCTCGCAGTGGCTCCAGATCATTGCGACCCCTTGTCATAGATCCAGGGATCATATTCTGGTGGCATTGCCACACGGGGATACCAAAAAAAAGTGCATGACGGCAGAAAGTAAAACAAAGGGCTATACCACATTATGTATAAGGTAGGATAACGTGAGTCCATCATGAAACCATCGCAGTCGGCTTCAGGTCACCCGGATCTCTTCCCATAGATCCAGGGATCATATTCTGGTGGTATTTCCATATGGGGATAAAGGCATATGCAAAGGCAGGAAGAAAGGACCGTGAAACCATCGCAGTGAGTCCAGATCATCAGGACTTCTTCCAACAGATCCAGGGATCACATTCTGAGGGTATTTTCACATGGGGATACCGATAATTGCATGACGGCAGCAAGTAAAAGAGGCGGCTATATCGCATTATATGATATAGCCGTTACGGCAGCGAGAAACCACCATGAAACCATCGGAGTCGCTCCAGATCATCAGGACTTCTTGCAATATATCCAGTGATCACATTCTGAAGGTATTCCCGCATGGTGATCACAAAAAGCGCATGACGGAAGCATGTAGAATGTCAAGCTATACCACATAATGTATATGTTAGAACACAAGGAACCTACCATGAAACCATTGCAGCGGCTCCATATCATAAGGACCCCCTCCAATAGATCCTGGGATCACATTCTGGCGGAATTTCCACGTTGGGATACCCGAATTGCGTATCGCCCTTGAATACATAGAACAATTCCGCATTATTCACCGTGATACGTCAGTGCATGCACCATTTTACCCCAATCTATTCTTAACACGCGCCCTGGAAGGGGGGGGGGGAAGGCGAAATCCGCCCACCCATCCGGTTTTTCGAAGATAACTCCAGATTTTGCCGGCAGATATACGCCATATATTGTGCACCTGCTTATAGATGACAGGCGCGTTGTTTCAAGTAAGAAAGATGAAAATCGACCGAAAATTCTTCCAGTTAGGCGTCGCTAGAGTCAAAACATTTGAGACCACAAATATCGGCGCTGATGCGCTTCCAGTATATTGACAAAAAAGAAGTGTCCTTGGCAAAACTAGCGACTTGTGTGGTGTATATTGTAATGCTACATTGTTTCAAAGTCATGTCAGGTCACCGAGGTCAAGTCAGGTCAAGTTTATGACAGGTCAACACACGCCCTGGAGCGGGGATGGTGAACTCCGCCTACCCCTCATAATTTTCGTACATAACTCCATGTTGTACCGGCCGATATACGTTATTTTTTGCGTGCCTACTTGCAAATGATCGGCGCATTGTCTAAAGTAAGAAAAATGGAAATCTGCCGATAACTTTTCATGTTGTGGTCCGTTACGTTAAAATAAAACTAATTCGCAGCGCCAGACCACAAAAATCGGCGCTGATGCGCTTCCCGTATATTGGCAAAATGGAAGTGTTCTTGACAACACTAGCGACTTCTTTGATGCATTTTGTTATGCTATATAATTTAAAAGTCATGTTAGGTCGCCGAGGTCAAGTCAGGTCAAGTTCATAACAGGCTAATAGAACAAACTTGGTCAACTGGAATGTTGTCAAAAATGCAAATGACTGTCATGCGATTCATGTCACTTTACATGTTACTCCCTACACATCCCGAAATCTATTGTTTGTCATTGTGTGCTTTAGCGTTTCCATACTTTATTCATGTATTTCACTCCTTTCTTTGCAAAGCCGATTGTGCCGAGCCGCCTAACGGAACAGTCGGGTTGACAGCCCGGTTCCGGTAACTGGAGCAGGTAATGACCTGCTAAAGTGCTCCTATATAGGTGAGCTGAGGTAAAATGGCGGATCTGGCATCTGCATTGCATCATTAATAATATCCAAAACATCATTAATACGAATTTTGGAGCATTTAAGCACAATAACAGCGATCCATAACACTGACAAGCCAATCTACGCAAAACCAGAAAATTTGGCTATTTTGACGACATTTGACCTCGAAGATATTGACCTAAGGTCATGAAATTTTCACACAATAGAGTTCACTATCGTGCCCATCCACTCTGCGAATTTCGTTGTTCTAGCCTCAGTAGGAGCTGAGATCTTAGGGGAGCGGAGTTCGCCCCCCTCCAGTGCTCGTCATTTTTCGAGGCCCTCAAGGGCGCGTGTTAACAAACCTGTCCTGAGCCACTTTCGCACCATGTTCAATACGATCTAGCGGGCATGCGTTAGCTTGTCTACGGTTATCACTCCCTACATGAAAACCTAAACACTGAAAATTATGATCAGAATATAGCCCTATGATGTGTGGTGCCAACATGTTACTGAATTACGCCATTTTGTGTCAGCGAACCATACAAATAGGCTCCGACACCATAGATACGAGACGAAAGTAAGAGATGGAAAGTCTAAATTTCAGCAGCAATTTCGAAACCACAAATTACAATGTCACTATATGAAAATTTATCGGAGCTTTTCACTTGATCGCATGATGTATAACAATACTTAACCCGTCCAGTCTCGGGGGGGAGGGCTCTCCACCCGCCCCTCGGTTTTTTTTTCGCGGGTAGTGAACAAACGGCGCGCGGCAGCGCTAAAATTTGGCATACCTTTTCCCACATCAATTTGGCATATCGTTTCACAATTCTGAAGTCAGGTCATCTAGCTTGTTTGTTTGTTTATTGGTTGGTCAACGACACATTTATGAATTACGGCTAGTGGCAAGGTCAAGTCGAGGTGCACACCTTCTTAACATGAACGTAGTCAACCAGTCGTCACCTCCAAAAAGCAACTCTCCTTTAATGGATACAGACATTTTAATGAAACTTTCAGCGTTTGCTTATCTTTATGGATGCAACAAAACGCTTGATAGGATTTTTTTCCGTTTTTGGCAACATGTAAATTTTGCATATTTGCCTCTTGCAGTTCAAATCGAAGATTCTGGTTAAAGTAAGCATTTATCAGGGAAAGTTGACTTCCAACAACGTTTTTCAGTCTGTTCTACCCAGTCAAAAAGAAATTTAAGGAAACTTGAAAACTCTTTTTTTTGTGGGGGAGGGGCGGGGGGAAATTTTGTATGGCTCTGGTCGATTTCGCTGTCCTTTTCTGATTCCAAATATTTTTGTCTTCAAATATCCCCAAAATGAACTCCCAGAGCTAAAAAACATAATGCAAGTCATGAAGATCTAGCCCCCTAGTGACGTCACTTTTGGGTGGAATTTGTTTTGGGGGTGGATCCGGACCCTACGCTTTCCAGCGCTTTCCGGTGCAACATCTTTTTCGTTTTCGTGCGACACTTAGTTTGGATTTTAGAGTGGATTACTATCCGCCCCCCAGTTTGGATTTTAGAGGGGTTACTATCCGCTCCCCCCGAGACGGGGTGTGAGGATCTGACCGGAGAGACGGCGCAGGTTAACGTGTGCCTGTATTGTGCAGAAACTTCACCACTGCTGAACTGATTAAACCGAGGTGCTTTAGATGTGCGCACATATACCTGGTCAAACATGAGTAAATCTACCTGGGGAGTTTGAAGAGATGCTCAGATACAAAAAGCATTTACTTCGCACAGCATGAGCTACCCAGGAAAAATAGGGACATTCCGACTCCGCGTGATTACATCAGAACCAATTCGCAATGCACGCGAAGTGCACAGGAAATTCGATTGATAGAGGCAGTTTATAATTTAATTAAGGATAACCACTTCTCGCGGGTAAAATGTAAATTTCCGGTAGCCGGACAAGTGTACTTAAAGTGAAAGTACGTCTGACAGATGTACGTACACGAATATGCAATCAAATGTATTTAAGTAATATGTAATAAGAAGAAATGAACTCGCATAAAAGTATGTGAACGGAAATGTATATAAGCGTAGATGTACGTATGAGCCTATGTACGCACATTTACGCATATTTACCCTTGAGTTTACGTACATTTGGTTAGGAACCTATGACATACGTGCATTTTCTCTATTGCACATTTCCGTGCGCGTGCACTCAAGTGCATTTGTGATATGAACTTTTGTGCTAAGGCATATCTGTGTTGACGTAAATTTACCATGCTTACTTTTATGCATATGTACATTTGCTTACATGTATTTGCACCTTCGATGCAAGCATACACATGTTTATGGAAACATACATGCATATTTGAAACACGTACATTTCAAGCACATACTTTTGAAACACGTACTATTGAAGTAGATACTTTTGAAACACGCACAATTGAAACCCGCATATTTGAAACGCGTACTATTTTATTACGTGCATTTGCTTACCTACATCTGTACACCTATACATCTGTGCGTACGTACATCTGTACGTACACTTACATTTAGAATACGCAAATTTGCATCTCCACACATTTCCTCTCACGTACTTTTGCGTTTAAGTATATGTGCAAGTAGGTACCTCTACACTTATGTACAATGCCTATGTGCACGGATTTCCGTTCACGTACATTTGTACATACGTGCGTTTGTGCTGACGTACTTTTTCACTTTCGTACATTTGTGCTTACGTACATTTGTTCTTATTTATAGCTGTATATATGCCATTACTTACTTTTTGCGGAAAATGCAAATATTGCGTGAGTAGCACAGTGAAATGAACATTTGAAGCTAACAATGAAATCGAATACAAATAGGTCTGAACAGTATGTTTGTGTCCGCATCCGCCACTGCGCAACATATCTGTTTCCCACGGGACGACGGCCAGGGTTGCCGAGCTCTGGAAAACTAACTGCCGGCACGCGAGCACGCTTCTTGCAGTAGCTCCTGTTGGTGTGCTGCTGCTTTTTCCATTGCCGTAAGGGCAACGTAATATCTATGCTTGATTGGCTGTTAGGTGATATGTGTGCTATATTCTAGGCCATTGCATCCTAAATCTCTTCATCCCTTATTCGTGTGTATTTGTGTCCAGTCGTGTGAGTTCAGAGTAGAAAGGAATAAATAAGCCCCACTTTTTACACCACTCAACACAACGACACAAGGCGGCCTATAGTACGGAGAACGACCGACTAACTGGTATGGAGGCACCACAGGGCGACTTCATCAGCGAGTAGAGAGCAATGTGCCGATGGGAAATTCAGCGCTATATCACAAAAAACATTGATGTCAACAAAAATATGGTGGGAGGCAACACGCTGCACTGTGGAAGCCCGCGGTCGAGTATATGTGGGTTGGAGGTTATGGGCTGGCAGCGTACGTGAAATGTGCGTTTTTCTAGAAAATATTTGAGGACATTTGCTAAGTTCCCTTATTCCGAGTTTGTGTAGTTTTGCAAGTACTGTGCCTCGGTGCACTTTATTGAATACCTCAGTAAGGTCTAGAAAACCATTACCGTAGGCTGGTGGATTCATAGCGCTTTTTGAGAGAGGATACTAAGAAATATGTTTGTTGCTGTGTTGTGCGACACCCGGAAGACACTGGAATGCGCATGTATTTTTTTCGTTTTGAAGAATTGTCGAAGGCGTCTGTTTGCCATGCGCTCATTCATTTTGCAGGCGCGGTTCGCGAGCGAAATTGGATGGTATGATTTGGGGGAGAGCATCTTTTCCAGGTTTTCTTATTGGGATAATGATGCTTTTCAACCATTCATCGGGGAATGTGTGTTGTTCCTATAAGTGATTAATTGCCGACAAAAAGTAACATAAATTGAATTCCGACAGCTTTGTGAAGAAACTGTAGGCCATGTCATTTGGGTCTCGGGGCCCCGGTGACAATGGTACACCAGTATACAATGGTACACCGGGACCTGTACCATTGTTTCGTTTCAGATAAAGCTTCAGCTCTCTTAAAGTATAGGGAGAGTTGTAACTTGCATTATTCTAAGAATTCATGTATAATCGTTCTATGTTCATGTTCAGTTCAGTATTATCCTTAGGAGGGTAAATATTTTGAGATGAGATACATGAAAATTATTTGACGAATGTATTTGCTACGCCTCTTTTAGGAGCATGAATGACATGTCCTACTTGGAGCTTCGGAAAAGCGACAAAATATGAGTGACGGGAAGTAATGGATCGAATGCATTGCCATATTTGACTTATTGGTGTAAATTTGTTACAAGAAGATTAAAATCCTCCGAGCCCTTTGCTTTTGGAATTGCAAAGTTTTGGAACATGCTCTACATGCTTCCGCGTACAGCTTTGCGTGATGTTCACATGTACATTTATGAAATTGACGCAAGGCTCTTTTGCGTTATACCTTTACCCTTTGGCACACACACACACACACACACACACACACACACACACACACACACACACACACACACACACACACACACACACACACACACACACACACACGCACACACACACACACACACACACACACACACACACACACACACACACACACACACACACACACACACACACACACACACACACACACGTATGCACACACGCGCATACACACACATACACATACACACACCGAAGAATATAAGTTTAATATGGCATCTGCGCTCTAGGTGGGGTCAGTCGATAAGTAACGTGACCAAGTACGCATGCAGGCCACGTGTGATTTGCATGTTCACGTACACATCTGTACGCACACATGCATGTTAATGTTGGCCACATGCGCAAGCTGAGTGGTGTTGCACGATGTATGCGCTGTATACATGCGGGTTTGCAAGAATTATCTGCTAAATTTAGGTATAATATTAATGTTAAGATACTTCACTTCTACTATGGCACTGTTGGCTCCACTCTATTAGCCAAGCCTTGAAAACAAAACCCAGCAATATCCTATTTGTAGCGGTGATCAGCAGCTGCCAGAGCCGACATCCGGCAGTATATGAATGCACCAACAGAGCCGACATCCGTCAGTATATCAATACACCAACAGAGCCGACATCCGGCAGTATATCAATACACCAACAGAGCCGACATCCGGCAGTATATCAATACACCAACAGAGCCGACATCCGGCAGAATATCAATACACCAACAAACAGAGCCGACATCCGGCAGTATATCAATACACCAACAGAGCCGACATCCGTCAGTATATCAATACACCAGCAGAGCCGACATCCGCAGTATATCAATACACAAACAGAGCCGACATCCGGCAGTATATCAATACACCAACAGAGCCGACATCCGGCAGAACATCAATACACCAACAGAGCCGACATCCGGCAGTATATCAATACACCAACAGAGCCGACATCCGGCAGTATAACAATACACCAACAGAGCCGACATCCGGCAGTATATCAATACACCAACAGAGCCGACATCCGGCAGTATATCAATACACCAACAGAGCCGACATCCGGCAGTATACCAATACACCAACAGAGCCGACATCCGGCAGTATATCAATGCACCAACAGAGCCGACCGAGAGAGGCATCCAGCCGCCGGAGAGGATCCCGGGACGTCGGAGAGGACCCAGAGCGAATGTGAACGGCCGCTGGGCCAACGGGACGGACAGGTCGTGCAAGTGGTCCCGGCCTGACGGAAGGGGCCCGAACTGTTGAAAGAGAGCCTCCGGCCTAACAGATAAAGCACGCTTACCGGCAGAGGTGTGCTGTAGTATGCTTTTGGGAAAGCCCCCATGCTGGCCTTGTCCTCCAAATAATTTCAGCTTTTAACATGGGACCCGATGTGGTATGCCCCCATTACACTATATTTCTGCCCTCCCTTTGCCTTCGTGTGTTGTGCCCTTCCAACAATTTTCAGAGACCTGCGCACATGCTAACCGACGGAGCCGCCGCGGAGGATCTCGGGCAGTCAGAGCCAAAGCCAATATGAAAGGCCCATGGGCCGACGGAAGGAGTCCGAGTCGTAAAGGGATCCCCAGCCTGATGGAGGGGTCGAGCTGTTGACATTGATATCCCCGGGCTGACGCGAAGAAGACCTGGGCCGACGGAGAGGATCCCGGGCAGAAGAGGGGGTTCCTGCGACCCCTAGCCTGATGGAGGGGATCGAGCTGTTGAAATTGGTATCCCCGGGCTGACGCGAAGAAGACCTGGGCCGACGGAGAGGATCCCGGGCAGAAGAGGAGGGTTCCTGTGACCGGTGAGAATCACCACAGGAGTTCACTAGCTCTGTGGTGACTCGAGTCTTTTAATATGCCCTATTAATAGAGTCTATTAATATCCCCTATTTAATATCCCCTACCCCGCTCCAAGTCCTTATAATATCAGAGGAGCATGGAACCCGAGTGTCTCCAATATTTTAAAGCAACTAATTCAGTCCCGATTATTATTTGTTAAACAAAATCCTGGCGTGCAATTGCAGGCAAGGCTACCTCCGGAACCGAATGGTAATTGTACCAATTTATGCAGCATTATCACGGTTGTCATCCTACAAAAGATTGCCGGCTCATTGTCTCTCTCCCTCTCCTGAATAACTCTCAGATTTCGCACGGAATCCTATGAAATTCTCCACTTCCGAAGCCTTACCCAAATTTGGGAGCTCCTGAATTAACTGGTCTCTTTCTTCCTGATTATGTCTCGAATGAGTCACCGATCTTTCATCTGTTGTTTTATGGAGTATTTACCGAAGTGTAGACATGGAAGCACTTTAGTATCACGAGCAACGGTGCACAGGGGGACGAAGGGGCAACGCCCCCTCCCCCGACCTTAAGAGACAGACTTTTGCCGATATCGACAAGTTAGTGGTGTAAGGGTGTAAATCACACCAGTAGAATTCGCTTCACCTATCCAGTTTTCAAACCGGCCCCATGAATTCCGAGATGTCATGCAATCTATTGGCAGGAATCTGTCTTTCATACGGGTTCAGACCTAAACGAGCTCTGCCGTTACGCTCTGCCGTTACGGTGTTCAGCTGTGCCCTGCTGGCCGGCCTATTGGCCCGCCGTCACCGCACCGCTGCAGCTGGCTCGCCATCTGGGAGCGGAAGCCGGCGGGCCGGCAGCGGCAGCCAGGTGCCATCGACAGCGATGTGTGCAGTGCCAATCGATTGCGCCGACCGCCACACAGGCGACCGGCCGGCCGGCGCATGCACAAACGGCGTCGGTCGCCTGCGGTGACGTCACACTGGCGACGGCGACGTGGGCTCGGCCACGCCGCAAGCCGCGGCGCCACTCTGCCGCCGACCCCGCCGACGTCGCCGACGCGATGGCGCCCGACGACGACGACGACGACGAGCTGGGCATCAGCGACGAGGTGGACACGTCCGGCAAATACGGTGAGTGGCCGGCGCGCTACATGTTGGCGGTGGCTGTCGGCTTACGGCGCGTCAGCGGTTTACGGTCAGGTAGCGTCGCCAATCGTTGATTGGTCGATTGGATAGATAAGGCCGATTGGTCTATTGGATGGATAGGGTCGATTGGTCGTGGGCAAAGAGATGCGACTGGTGAGACTCGAACCTGCAACCTTTCGGTTGGGAGACGGACACCCTGCCTCCGGAATACTCTTCCCCGGCGCGGAATATCGAAGCAGACGCTGCTACAGGTGGCGGTGCGGCTCGGGTTCGCCTGTTCGCTCGACCGAGGTCCGGCTGGCGTGCTACTTGACTGTCGCTGGTGCAGCGGTCGCGGATGCTGAATACATCATTGTTCATGATGAGAGTATCACTGGAAGTGCACCTGGCCGTGTTAGCAGCAGAAACATGCGAACGCTGACACGAACGGCCATTATATGCATCCTGGCATATGGGATCATTTCGGTCGCCGGATACTTTTAGTGAAGTTGACATGCGTGCTTTATTAATTCCGATTTCAGGACAACTGGCGGTCACCGAGTTGTTAATAACAGATCGCGCCGTCTTTTTGTTTCCGTGTTGGAATAAGGACCGGATCCCAAATCATTGTGCCTGCACCGGTATTGGGTGCCAACCTTCGCCTCTGTGTGTTGGACGCCTCTGGTTCAAATTATGTTTCGCATGGACAGGTTCTTGGTATGTGGTATGCTATGTTCATAATCAGGAGCTAAAAGCTCTTGATTATGAACATAGCTATGATCGCTGTCTTCGCTCTATGCTTAAGGCATAGAGCGTGGACACGGCATTTATTGTTTTTCATTTATTAGTTGCACATTTTATCCTGGTTGTCCATTTCAAGTTATCACTGCGCTTCCTTACAGCACCGATTTTCGTCGTAGGCTGTAACTATGGATGGACACAAGCAGGAGCTGCGGGTTCTAATTTGCTCTGAGGGGGTTAAGACAACACGGCGATAAGAGCACACCGATGCGGTGTTTGTTGCATCCATATTACTCTCCCATATGATTTCGTCGAAAAACTGGATGGGTGGGTGGACTTTTCCCCTCTCCCAGTGTTCGTGTTCAAAGGCACGACACACCACGACTCAACACAAATGTGGATACAGCAGTAGCAGAGAGTTTCGGGCCCCGCACCACAGTCTAGAGTACATAGCTTAATTATGGCCGCCTACACAGCCTCTTCGGTGATCCATAGTCTCCCCGAAGATTCACGACCTCTTTGACGATCCATAGACTCCCCGACGATACACGATCTCTTCAGTGACTTATAGCACCCCGAAGGTGCACTTCCTCTTTGGCGACTCATGATCTCTCCGGAGGTACAGTTGCTCTTCGGCGATCGATAGTCTCCCCGGTAATACACGACCTCTTCAGCGAATCATTGTCTCCCAGGTGATACAATGCCTCTTCGGCGATTCATAATCTCCCCAGAGATACAATACCTCTTCGGCGATCCATAGTCTCCCCGACGATACACGACCCCTCAGTGATCCACAGTCTCTCTGGCGATACACCCCCGGGGATATGCAGCCTTTCGGGCGATCCACGGTCTCCTGAGAAGCATGGTCCTCGAAGATCCATAGTCTCCCTGGAGACGCATGACGTCTTTGGCAACCCATAATATCCCGGATGATTCACGATCTCTTCAGCGACTTATAGCTTCCCGGAGGTAATATTCCTCTTTGGTGACTCATAATCTCTTCGGATGTACAATTGCTCTCCGACGATGCATGACGTCTTTGGCCATCCATAACATACCCGGCGATACACAACCTCTTCTGCCATATAAAGTCTCCCTGGCGATACACGACCTCTTCTGCCATATAAAGTCTCCCTGGCGATACACGACCTTTTCTGCCATATAAAGTCTCCTGGCGATACACAACCTCTTCTGCCATATAAAGTCTCCCTGGCGATACACGACCTCTTCTGCCATATAAAGTCTCCCTGGCGATACACGACCTCTTCTGCCATATAAAGTCTCCCTAGCGATGCACGACCTCTTCTGCCATATCAAGTCCCCCTGGCGAAAAAAGACCTCTTCTGCCATATAAAGTCTCCCTGGCGATAAACGACCTCTTCTGCCATATAAAGTCTCCCTAGCGATGACGACCTCTTCTGCCATATAAAGTCTCCCTAGCGATGCACGACCTCTTCTGCCGTATAAAGTCCCCCTGGCGATACACGACCTCTTCTGCCATATAAAGTCTCATAGCGATACACGACCTCCTCGACGATCTATAGTCTCCCTGGCAATGCATAGTCTACCAGAAGATATAGAGTCTCGCTGGCAATACATCACAATATGTGTTAATTCCTCAAATGTACCCCTTTATTATTAGTTAATACACATCCCACAAGGACGGTGACCAGCTGAAAGCAAGGCAACTCAGTGATACATGGCTTTCTCGGCGATACATGGTCTCATGGGGGTTCAGTCTTCAGTCTCTTCAGTCTTCATGGGACGATACATAGTCTCCCCGCGATACACGGTCACGCTGGTGATCAATGGCCAAACCGTCGAAAAACATCCACAGCTTCCATGTCATCGTGGAGTGCATATGGTCCGCTGTCTGTTTCTGGCGGACGAACAGGACAGCCACTCAATACTGTGTTGGACAATATCTGAACTAGTCCTGGGCGACTCCAGACAGTCTGGCTTTTGGTCACGATCGATGCAGCCACCGCCCAGTACTCCCCCTCCCCTGTCCCAGATGCTTACTGAGAGTTACGATGGTAACGACGGCCGTTACACGCTGGAGCCAGACCAACTCGTCGGCTGCAGAGGGCCAGCGTTTGCCACCGTCGTGTCCGACTACTGTTCTGCATCTGTCAACTGTAGAGGCCCGGCACTGACCACCGTCGTGTCCGACCACTGTTCTGCATCTGTCAGCTGTAGAGGCCTGACACTGGCCATGGTCGTGTCCGACCACTGTTCTGCATCTGTCAGCTGTAGAGGCCCGGCACTGACCACCGTCGTGTCCGACCACTGTTCTGCATCTGTCAGCTGTAGAGGCCCGGCACTGACCACCGTCGTGTCCGACCACTGTTCTGCATCTGTCAGCTGTAGAGGCCCGGCACTAACCACCGTCGTGTCCGACCACTGTTCTGCATCTGTCAGCTGTAGAGGCCCGGCACTGACCACCGTCGTGTCCGACCACTGTTCTGCATCTGTCAGCTGTAGAGGCCCGGCACTGACCACCGTCGTGTCCGACCACTGTTCTGCATCTGTCAGCTGTAGAGGCCCGGCACTGACCACCGTCGTGTCCGACCACTGTTCTGCATCTGTCAGCTGTAGAGGCCGGGTACTGACCACCGTCATGTCCGACCACTGTACTGCATCTGTCGGCTGTAGAGGCCCGGCACTGACCACCGTCGTGTCCGACCACTGTTCTGCATCTGTCAGCTGTAGAGGCCCGGCACTGACCACCGTCGTGTCCGACCACTGTTCTGCATCTGTCAGCTGTAGATGCCTGACACTGGCCATGGTCGTGCGTATATGTATGTGCGCATTAAATAAACATCCTGCGGACAGTGTTTTTTTTTTTCAGGATACGATGTCATTGCGCAATGGTCATCTGTGTGGCAGACTAAAATGCTAAATGCACGGGGTAAAATGTAAAATTGTTTGGTGGTCACAATGGTCAAACAAAATATAATACGCATATCTAAGATCATCCATTATAGCGGTTTTTAAGCTGTCAGCTTTTAAGCCCATGTTGAAAGCTCTTCGGTTTCCTTTGCCGGTACCGTTAGTTTCCCCTTCCCATGCGGCTTTTAGCCTTTGGACTTTCGTCCTTTTTACCTTTTCTCTTTTGATCTGGATCCGTTTGACTTTTATGGTTTCTACTTTTCATCCGGTTGACTGCTTCCATTTGACTTGCATCCCTTCAACTTTTTAGTTCTTTTGATTTCTGTCCGTTCGACTTGTTCCGTTTGGTTTGTATCCCTTCGATTATTCTACCATTAATTTTTGTCCTTTCGACTTTCGTCACTTCCACTTTTATCGCGTCGTCCTTTATCTATTCGGTTTTTGTCCTTTTCGAGCACGAGTGAAGGTTTCTGAAAATTATTAGGGTGGGGCATAGTACATCAATGCAATGGGTGGGTTCAAATGGATTTGGGGGCATACCACATTTTATCTCATGTTAAAAGCTGAAATAATTGGGAAGGCACGGCCGACAGTGGTGAGCGGGGATGCAAGCTCCCTCTCAAGTGTGCGCAAAGGTACACCCCTGCTTTCGAGTATTCTCCATTCGACTTCTGAAGGTCAGATTTCTAGCAAAGGTCCTCTCGGCACTCCAGAATTTCCGATTTCGTTCCAATCCGTTCGTTGAATTCGATTCTAATGATTTGCTGTAAACAAAGTGACTCGGACGCTTATTGGACATGTTTGAAGCGTAACTTTCATGGCAAGATCTCATACATCATAGACATTTTGCAGTTTATGGATGATGAGCTTATGATTGATGTTTTGAAAGGCACTCCAAACATGATAATATATTGCATCCATCTAGTACTTTTCCGTTGTGCCTTGCACGCTGCGCTTAAATATACCGCAAAACTACCTGAACACGGCCAGCATGGAACAGATCGGAGCTGTTCCTGACACAGCATAGGTGATACGTGCCGGAAAACTGTGCTGTACACGGCACGGCCTTTTCGAAGAGAAATAGCAGAGATGCAGACCGAAAAGTTGGCTGGTTGGTTATTGGTTTTACGACGCATCGACCGTTGAGTCATGTAGCGTCGCCAATCTCTCACGCCGATTGGTCGCGGGCGAAGAGTAGCGACAGGTGAGACTCGAACCCACAACCTTTCGATTATGAAACGAGCAATTTACCCCTAGACCACTCGTCCCCTAGACCGACAAGTTGAAGCACTTTTTGGTCCTATAATTAAACCTAGGAATAAGCTCACCTGCCTCCATCTCTTCAGAAAGATGCCAATTTCCTAGTACTAAATGAAGCATTTTTGTACAGGAGGTTGATAAGCTCATCAGCGCATCGGTCAGCTCGCTGGGGGCAGCCGCGGTGACTTTCAGTGGTGCGTCGTTGTCAGGGGGACGGTGGCAAACCTGCAGGATGATGGCCGCAAACCTCAGCCGGATCAGTAGCACTCCAGCGCCGTCTGGATCGAAGAGAGACGCCGTCAACAATAACGAGCAAACGTCGCAGACGGTCCCGCCGCCGAGCGTCGCTCGATTTCGCCGAAACCACTTGTGGTTATTGAAGATGACTTGCAGCTCGTAGTAGGGAGGTGACCTAATTTTCTAATTCAGATTTTCAACTTTTTAATGCGACTCGCAGCTCAAAAGGTGCTCCGTAATGTGCTGATTATTTTTAATTAGTAACATTTTTTTAATAAAACGGGTCCTTATGGTATGAATATGGCCCCTGAATGGAACCATGTTTGTCCGAAAAACATATATTTTCCCGCCTAAAAGCGGACTAAGTAAGGCTGATCCGAAGCTGAAAGTAAATATATTGTGACGATCAAGCACAGGTAGCCAGATACCAATTTTCATTTCTCTGTATCAATTCGTTTCTGAGGAATTCCACGAAATGTCCAGAAAATTCCAGGATTACAAAAATGCACATAGATGGCGGACGCGTCGCGCCGGTACATACAGTGAGCCCCATCGCGGTATTGGCGCATGCGTTTGTACGCAAATCTAACCCTAGTTTTGTGAAGACAAATGTAACGCCTTTTTCAGCGATATTGTCATAAAACTATTAGTGGTCTTGGTTCAATGGCTAAATGACTATCCATCGCGGAAAACCTGAAACTGCAAGGAGAGTTTTGGCTCGCAAATGCTAGCTAGCAGTAGCGCACCGGAGGGGGCCCAGGGGGCCCGCCCCCTCCCCCATGAGACCAAAGTGCCCTTTTGGCCAAAAGTGCCCTTTTGACCGAAAAGTGCCCTCTTGGCCGGAATGTCCCAAATTTAGCCCAAAAATCACCTGCTTTATGTGCCCCACCTGTGCCAAAGGTGCCCTTTGGACCCAAAACTGCCCTTTTGGCCTAAGCATGGCATTCCCCTGTGCCCTTTCCTGTCCTATGCGGCATAGGAAATGCACGCCCCCATCCCCGGTCAACAAACCGTCCAGTGTCTCCCGGGCTGCAAAGTGCCCTTTTGGAGCCAGTCAAGTGCCATGTTGGAGCCGCTCAAGTGTCCTTTTCTGTCCGGGCCCCCATGGAAAAAAATCCTGGGTGCGCGCCCGCTAGCTAGTAATCACAATAGCTTAGTTGCAAAATATTGCCTATACCGTGTATTTCCTGTCACGATTTAAGGCCGACGTCACATAATTGGGAACCAAGACCGACCTTGCTGACGACTGAAGGTGCCAGAAGAAGGTTGTCCGTCGTCGTGTCACCTAGAGCCTCCGCGGTCGTCGGGTCTCCGCACCCAAGGACGGTCCAGCGTGGGAATTCCCGGGCTGGCTAGTTGAATGACGGCGTGGCGCCACAGAAGCGCGTCGAGTGGTGACTCTCTACGCGCTCCACTCTCACACTCCACAGGAACTCGGTCACTCTGGTGGCGGGCTGCTCCACGATGCTCTTTGGCGACTGGGTCCGCAGCTGACCTCTCGTCGCCCAATAAGTCTGACTCAAACCATCCTGCTCAGTGCTTCGCTAAAGTGGGAGATGTTCACGTCAGCGCGGCATGTGATCTTCGCCAGATACACACACAGGTTACGCGCGTATTCTTCGGTAGTCAGGTTCCTGAAGTTCCTCTTCAGTCTGAAGATGCTTTCTGCCTTCGGGTAGATGAAGCAGCAACTTCGCGCGTGCCTGATCTCGAGATACAGCCGGCTGTTTTTCTCCTTGCCGCTGATGTCGCGGGCCATGTACGCCTCCACCTCCTCCACCTCGGTGAACGGTCCGCCGAGAGCACGTAAACTTGTTAGGTCTGCGTTCCTCTGCCGATCCACCGAGATGTTCGTCGCTTCCTTCTCACCCAACCCATTCTCCTTCATCTCTCTTTGATTCGTGTTCCACGCCTCTAAAATCTACGGAAGTTCTCCGTCTTTCTTCACCAGTTTTTTAAGCAAGCGTCCATCTGCACACCCCCCATCAGAGCAGCTCCCCTTGCCTTCACGTGGGCTCTGCTGACAGCCTCCAGTTTCTCCGATCCCCTCATCTCCAGCCCATAGTTGACCGTGCCGACTGAAAGCTCAGGGTCGAGGTTGTTGATCGGCGCACCTGCGAGCTTGCCCTCGTCCATCTTCTCCAGCCGATTAGGGCCCCCGGATTTGCGTCTGCCCCGAACTGGAAGATATCTTCCCGTTGCCTTGACCAACCGGCTGCGATGTGAGCGAGAAGCGTCTTCAGGACTCGGCAGGCATCTTGCTTGTGGCTCTGGAGGACGGCCTCAGCTGGCTTCAACAGGTCCTCGGGGTACAGTATCTGCTGGAACCTCTCTTTGCTGGTGAAGGAGAATGCTGGTTTGGAGAGGGTCAGAAGATTCTCCGCCGGCGTCGTGGTGAGATCTACGTACAGCTGCGGGAAGGCCTCCCTGATATCGGCGTAGGTGGTGGAGATGCTGGATGTGAGCGACACAAAAGTCTCTAACAGGTGGACACCGATTGCCACGCCGACGGCGGCCAGGATCCGCACGTAGTCCAGCTTCTGAAAGCATCTCACGATGCAGACCAGCTGGTTGGTGATGGTCTGGAACTTGAGCAGGAGGTCTGTGACGTCCTGGTCCTGGTACAATGTCACTGCGCAGCTGTAGACCAGTGAGTTGAACCTCTCTTTCTGCAGTCTCTTCGCCGGGTTCTTCTTGTGTCCTAGGTACACGTCGAACATCTCCGCCTTGTTCCACTGCTTGTGGTCGAAGTCGTGCGAGACCAGCCGGAGGAGGCAATTCAGCCGGTTCTCCGTCACCGACACCTGCGGATTCCCGATCGTGATGGCAAATCCAACGAAGATCTCGTGTGGCCCGATGATGCTGTCTACGTCACTCCAGAACTTGCAGAGCTCCCTGTTGAACATCAGGCTGGGATGCACGTGGCACAGCAGGTGGTCGGGGATGTGGCCCACCTCCAGCTTCTGAGCGACGATGTCGGCTACCCCCATGTTGTGACTGACGCTGTCTGTCATGACAAAGTCCACCTTTTCCCACAGACACTCCTTTGTCACCCCTCTACAGAAGGCGAGCATAGACAGGATGGCCATCTTTATATCTGCCAAGTTCTTCCTCGTCTCAGCGGCGATCTTGGGGGTTGGAAGAGCGTAGTACTGCACCTTGGCAGTGATTCATTGCACCGAGTAGGCTCCGGTTCCCTGTGTCCTTCTGCCGTTGTCGTGGTAGGTGATGGTGGCCCTGTCCTCCGAGTCGAGCATCTCTCGGACGATCTTTGAGAATGTGCAGGCATCAATGGCCTTGCTCATTGTTATGTTGTTCTTCTTGTGAGGTGCGGTGTCCACGTCAATCACTTGCTCGTCGTCGTCGTGGTACTTCCACTTGAGGTTGAACATGTTTCTGCCGACCTCCACCGCTGTGGCCTGCGCGAGTGACATGTGAGAACTCGACATGAGCTTGTCCACCACTCGGTAGTACTCTGGTCTAACCTTGCGCTCGCTAGTGCGGATGTACTGAGGCAGATCCGTGTCAGCTCCTCTCAGGCCAAACACACGCCTCCTCTTCATTTTTGGTTCGTCCGCTTCGTACTAGATGGTAGTCCTCGTCTGTTTCAGCGCTCGTCAGCGTGCTCGGCTCGTCAGTCTCAGCCTCGTCACCCTCAGCCGGGCTCTGCCTGTCTGACGCCACCATTCCCCCTTCTCCTTTTCCCTCAACTTGTCCATCCCCGCCTCAGTCCTCTCTCTCCTCTGCATCATTTTCTCACACTTTCTGTCAACCACCGCGTCACAGAACATTTTCCTCTCGGTTCGTTGATCTTGCAGAAATGCTTTCTCCTCTTCCGTCATCTTGACCCCATACAGAGCCTCCTGCTTCTTGATCGCCTCTCGGTCGTTGGTGGCTGCGTCGAAGAGAGTCGTCTTGACGTGGTTGTTGAAGGGCTTGACGTGGTTCTCCAGCCAGGACTCGGTTCTTCGGTTTGTCCTCGTTTTGATCAGGGTGGAGAACTCGTCGAAGAGCTTCAATATCATGTTCTTAATGTTTGTCCTTGTCTTGATGTAAATGTTGCACCAGGTGTTGTGCTCTGTGACTCCGGCGGCGATTAGCGCAGCTGCCTCGTCACGACGTTGAGTCTGCTGGCCAGCGCGGGGGCGAGCGTGAGCTAGCATAAGCTCGATGATCTCCTTCTCGATGGGAAGCAGGCCTGGCGTGAAGTCATGACGCTCTCCGTAGGTCTCGGTGTCCAAAGTTTTCACCGTCAACGACCGGACCTCCCCCATGACGAATTACCGGCCTGAAAAGAGACAAAGCGGCTGGAATGCGGTAGGGATCTTGGCAAGATGGAGATGTACCTAGGAATGTTCCGAAACGGAAATGTATGGACCAGGGAGGCATGAGACAATGGGGAGATGTAAGACGACAAGAGGATAAACAGAAGTAAAATAGAATAAAACACGACAATAATCAGCAAATAAACACGTAGTTCAAGACAGAACCACATATGTGCATCTGCTTCCGAAATGGTGAACAATATCACGTATTTGGTGTTAACTGTGCAAAGGTTAGTGATTGTTCGCGCGCCACGGTAGCTAGACGCAGGCCAGGTGGGCGTCTACGGCACCCACCTGGCCATAGGAGCCCACCGCTCGCATTTGTTCGCCCCTCTGGACCATGGCGCCCACGCTTGCCTTAGTGGCGCCCCCGACAGCCCCTCATCGTTTTGTGCACATTTAGAAACACTTGCCAGCGGAAAGGAAGTCGGTTTTCATCGGAGAGATAATTTATGGAGCAAACTAAGCCATTGCAATTAGAACCGTCAGCAGGTAAGTTAGGTAAATTCCGCTGGCGCCGAGCAGTGCAATGCCAGCAGCACGATGTGGCGAAACGCCAGTTTAATGGCGCTGAAGGTACGCATGAAGGATGGAAACCTGCTTGCTGTCTGCTTTAATTTGTTGGAAGTCTGGTTTTACTTCATTTGACAAAATTTATAACGTGGTTAATCACCTAGGAGCCGAATATGAGCAGCGGCGACGAATATCCACACGAAATTTGCAGACAACATGGCCTAGGCAACCATGGCAACGGCACCAAACACTCTGTCAACAGGTGACTACCACGTGCAAAAGATAATTATCGAACACTGTTATTGCAGTTTGTGGCCTTAAAAGTCGCACTTCATTAGGCAAAATATGTCTCTGGCATTACTGTTTGACCGCGTTTCAGTGCACTCGACGAAGCCGTAGGACTCCAATGCTACAGCACGGTCTCGAAATACCCCTGCTTTTTAAAACTGCGATTATTCGCTTGGCAGCTGAATGATACTATCGTTCAGGACAAGGACAGCTGAGCTGTCCTTGTTCACCTGACAGCACGCCGGGCCGCGCCACCGTAGTTTTGACGGGACCAGGACAGAACTCGACATCACCAGTAAGCAGTAGTGGCTCTGTGTATGATGACCGACTCAATTCGGCTGAGTCGTTATACGCGTTGTATGCCACTCTGGAGTAGTCAACGAACTGATATCCTCAGAGTTTTAGGCGGCGGCGAGCATTGCGGTGCAGTATCGCCTCGTCGTTATCCCGTGAGCAGTCACGGCTAACTCACGCATGTTCGTTTCCAGTCGCGATTATAGATGGCGACAGAATAGCCGGGTAGGTTTGAACCGTGCAGGGACAAAGGCGATAGTGCACCTGCGTCCTGCGTGGTGCGTCTGAATGAACATTGCAACGTCAGGTACGCGGTGTAGGTGGCACTCTCATTGTCGATAGCCGGATTTGTAAAAGCAAGGACAAACTCAGATATTACCGAGAAGAGCGCGGAATAAACCAGGAGTGAATCCAGGACCTTCATGGCGGCGGGGGTCATTCGTCTCAGGGGCACCATTTCGTCGCATGGGCGCCACTGGATGGGCGCCTTCACCTGTGGAAGTCCCTTGAACGGGTGGGGGAGGGAGAATGTTCTCGAAACTTCCTGGAGAGCATATGGCCCCAGTGAACAGTGCCACGCACCCGCCCCTGCAAAAATAAACGCGGAACCCCACGGAAGCAAACATTCTTCTTCGTGGATGAACAAGCTGGTAATTTGGTGGGGCCTAATCCACGGAGATAATGAGTGCTGCTAATTTGATTGATAAGACCCATACTACAGAGTTCCATTTTAACCCCTTCCGCTCAGATCCTAAGTGAGTCTTGGCAGGAGCAGGTTAATGACACGCGCCTAACTTCCAAACTAAGCCCTGCATAAAAAAGAGAGGTACATTCGGAAAGCAATTGACGTATAGAGACCAAAGATGGTATCATTTTTATTTTGAATACTTTCGAAAACGGATGTTGAAGTTTTGTGGAGAAGTCGACTTCTAAACATTCTAAAACTGCATAAATGTTAATCTAATTTCGGTCCTGCATTGCAACTTTGACATGTCAAGGCGAAATAAGCCTAGGGAACGTCAACCAGCAATATACCACAACAACAAAAGGCCTATACAAGCTTAGCAAACACCGCGATCTTTATCGTGACCTGCCTTCAGGGACCTTGGCGGAGGCCAATAAAATTTAATTTAGGCTCTTCTGAATACTTCTGCATGCATATCAAGGTGAAAAGACATGCTAGCATAAAACGAATAGTACAAAACGAACAGGAAAATTTGCCCAATATTGCCCAATATTGGCCATAAATTCAAGTAACTATCCTAACTTGAAACCAGCGTCCCACATGCACGTTTTAGGGGCACTACCTAATTGCATTCTTTAGGGCTGGAGATCGTTCATGAGGCCAGGAGTCGAATTCCTTATTTTAAAGACATATTTTCAGATTGAGTAGGCAACATAACGCGTTAGCATAATAAGGATATCAAACAAGGGGGCCCAGATCCTTTTCTCCGACCCATGTGGATCTCCAGCCATGGCATTCATATACGAAGTTGTATTTCAATGTAACATCGTGTGTATGAGTTATCGATCCTCAAACATTTCTTGGACATTATTTCAGTCCTCCTTGAACTGAACTAAGTCAATGACCTTCCATAACCTGAGGTTCAAATTTTCATGTTGGACGTAAATATGGTCAATAAAAAGTGCCTAGATTATTTGCGGCGATACGCACCGCAGTTTTTCGGCCATCGACGATAAACCTCAGGTGAGCATAATTAATTCCCCCAGAACGTGATCCGTTAAGGGAGCACTAGGAAGTTGTTGGGGCCGCGGAAAATATGATGGAGCCCAGACCCTACTAAAAGCATAGGAAACATTTTGTTCTTACGTTTGTGTCGTTATTAAACTTTGTGTCGGTTTTGCATCGTGAAAATCTCAAAGTTTTCTTTCGATCTAGTGCATGTTCAATTGCTAAGAGGGCATCTGCGTTAGACTAAATATCTTCAGTTTGCGTAACATAGATGTTAAAGCATGAAATCTCATTAGGGGAGCATAATTAATATCATTAGGGCCCACGACCTATAACGAAAGTGATCGGCTGCACCCGGGCATTGATGCTTGTTTATCTCACATGCAAGGTCGACCAAAATACATAAAATAAATGGTTCGAATAACTGCGCAGGTTCAAGGATGGAGATAAATCGTGCCGGTTCCCATATTTCTCAAGCATGCTTTGGACAAAGTTGTAGGGATCAAAATGTTTCCCCCTCCCTGTGCAGTGGAGGTGTAATAATTATAAAGCACTGCGAGGCCAAACAGCAAGGAAGATCAACGTATGTACCTGCATGGCCTTCCTCGTCATGCTGTTTATGTGATTACTCAGGACCAACTTGCACGCGAGGTTGGTGCTCGGCCTTCAAAGCCAGGCCGCAGCCAATGCTGCCACGCCCACGTGTCGGTTTGTCACGCGCGCCCAGCACGCAACAACCGACATTGATCTGACCAATCGTACACAACACAGGCTTGCGGCATCTGGTTCACAACCGACTATCGATTGTGCTACTGTGTCACTGTACCACTGCACTGTACTGTACAGCCTGAATAACGACGGACTATCGCATGTGCCAGTGTACCACTGTACCACTATACCACCGTACTGTGCTGTACATCCTGCGTAACGACGGACTATCGAATGTGCCACTGTACCACTGTACCACTGTACTGTACTGTACATCCTGAATAAAGACCGAATGATGACTGTGTCAATTTATTGGTACACAATTGTGGTGCACAGTACAGCATGAATAACGACCGACTATCGACTGTACACTCGCCGGCAGTGAAATATTCTAGGGGACCCTTAACTATGGCTAGCCGCTAGGAACGTAGGCTGTGCCGCTTCATACTAATATTTCCTGGTAGGCTGCGCCACTTCACAATTATGCGTTGCGTGATAGTCTACAAGATTCACCACTGGCCAGCCGTAGGCATTCGCTTATGCGGTCGTCACGTGGTCATTTGCCATGCAGCCATGCAGTGAGAAACACGTGTCAACGCTGTTCCTGCCTCGCATTCCACTGTTGGCTAGATAACATTGGCAGTTCCGCAAGGAGTCCACCACTGGAGCCCTGGAGACAAGCAGCATTTGCTCGCTGTGGATGTCGGAATTCGGCAACATAGCATGAGCTGGAAGTGTTAGAAGGAGCTCGGTAGCAAATGACGTAGTGAAAGGAAATGAGAGTTTTATGATGTCAAAGGAGCATTCTACTACCCTAAAATTATGATATAATTTAGAATATTTGCACCTTTTATAAATATAGTTCGAATTCTTTCTGGGGAGGCTTCATACACCAGGATCAAATTGCTAAACAGATCTTTTTGCGTGAGCCCTAGCCGCATCACCCGATTCATGAAGTGCAGTTTCACAGTACAAACTTGGAAAAAACACTTCGGAGAATTCGCTTTTGACATCATCGTGCCAGGTGCCAACTGACCCTACCAGCCAGGGGCTAAAGGCGAACGCGTGAAGCGGCTCGAACCCCGTCTTGGCAGAACAGGAGGAGACCAGCACAAGCCATTGCTCAAGCTAACTGAGCTACCGGGGATATAAACACTTCGGGGGCACTTGCTTGCCTAAATCACATTCATTGAGAAGCCGATTAATAACGATTAAAATGCACCTGCTTCATTGATTATCATACATTTTGTTTAGCGTGCAGCCAATGTTGTGTGATAAATATTTATGCTTTAGGCATAGATTGTGCGCTGTATTGGAAGCAACATATTCAGATTACTACGCGGATAAAACAGTACTTCAAGCGGATTTTACATTTTACTTTTTACAACTATTTTACAATAAGAAATATTTAGTTTATATCGCTTCGGCACGAAATGTAACCGGGTCATTCGTGGTCATTCCTGGTGCGCCGCTTCACAGCTAGGCGACACGTAGCAGTCTACCAGATTGGTCATGGACCAGTGTCCATGAATGGGAATTCGATGATCATGTGGCAATTTGTCTGCACCCTTCAAGAGGACAGGCAACTCAGTGATGTTGCTGCATTTGCGCCTCTATCGCACCGAGAGCATCGGATCGTTTATAACACAGACATGGGCTACCACTTAAACTATTTTGAACAGGGAAAACTAGTCAACTTCAAGGAATTATGATTCAGCAAGATTGAATGCGACAGAAGAAATGGAAAGAGCTCAGAGACGGTGGCGAAGTGGTGTAACCGTTATCGGTCCGAAGGCGAGTTGCGTAGGAGGCCAAAGGAAGGGTCTGGCCGCAAGCGGACAACCACTCCAGGGGAAGAAGCTGCACTTGTTGATGTGGTCGTATATTTAACTGGTATCACTTTGCAAGCATAATTGCATGACATTTAAATGCATGCAATATGTTTAGTAGTGTTAGTGGCTCTTCGTAGCTAGGACATGCTCAGCATTTCAATACATATTTGCTTATTGTAGTACTTTGGGCAGCCTGCGCCTTTCCAACGAACCGTGACGTGTGATCAAGCTGTGTAGAATTACGTTTCGGATCAGTATCCCATGGAAGCCTCCGACAGTTTATTTTCTTTTCAATTACAACATGTATATATATATATATATATATATATATATATATATATATATATATATATATATATATATATATATATATATATATATATATATATATATATATATATCTATATCACATGTTATAGTTTCATTGAAAACATACGACTTGGTGTTTGAATGCGTAAATTAAGTGCTTCGAAGACCGTGGGAAACGATGAAAAGGAATACGATGACACTTGGCATACCAGTTGATATCGTGAGATTGCTTCCTTTGAACCCTCTTCGGGTGGTATTGAACGAGAGGGGCTGGGGGCCGGAGTTTTGCTTAAGTTAGCTGAATTTTCTCAGGTTCAATTGCAGCCGTGGGTTGACTCGGTTCCTGCAGGCCACATCGATTTACATATACTACAAATTCGCAACTATTAAGCATAGAACAATGCAGCATTCTCAATATCATCACTATGGAATCGAGCAGATCACGGCGAGGAGGGTTCGTTTTCTTATACGTATTCGGTGCTTATCACGTGACCAGCCGAGGGTGGGCTGGTAGCAGGCGAAGGAGGTTCGTGGTTAGTTGGACTACCATATCGAGACATTGATGAAACGCCAAATTCTGGACACAAGTAACATGCTAACCTCGATTTGCACGATTTGGTTTATGTTATCAGAGCCTACGCTATAACCTAGGCTTGGCGCCAACACGGATCACAAAAGAGCGCCTAAAAAGCGTTGAACTGAGAACATATGTTCTCCCAGTGTACAATATTTCCGTAAGGGCTGTTTCCCTGTTGTATTGCAGAATACTTACAGAAATTGACATTTTCTTTGAATCAAAGGATAAGTTTGTCGAACGTCCAAGTCATTTCATTTCATCGCTATCGGCATTCGTCAATATGATGCTATATGCAGCATAGAAAGCATGATATAGAAAGCATAGAAAACATAGAAAGTGGTTCAATGCACACACACACACACACACACACACACACACACACACACACACACACACACACACACACACACACACACACACACGCACACACGCACACACACCACCACACACCACCACCACCACCACCACCACCACCACCACCACCACCACCACCACCACCACCACCACACCACACCGTTGACCCCATTTAATCTGGCAAACGATCTAGGTTACTGCAAAGTAGTTTATCCTTGTTCCCGACATTTTCCACAAGCACGCTTTGGTCTTCGAAAGCATATTGCACTGGCCCCATGGGGCATTGCTGATCTTCCCCATGCTGCAATTCAACACTCAACGACGGCATTAATTCCTGCTCTGTCTTCCAATAATTAACGGTGGTGTCACACTAAGAATGAATGATGGCCTGGTTACATTCTGTGGTAAAGCAATATATGCAAAATCGTTTATGGTACAATAGTTGCATGGTATCCGCGTGATGAAATATTTTATCCTCACGGAAATCTTAGTATGTCGCTTGCAATATAGTGCACAACATATACAATAAATACCAATATAGCATAGCAACATATGCCTAACGCCCAACAACTTGTGATTCTCAATGAAATAGGTGCAATTTAATCAAGCAACTAATCGACCTGTCAGTGAATCTAAATTACGCCAAAAGTTCCTCCTCGGGTCTTGATGTACCGGTGACTCAGTTGGTTAGAGTGCTATCCTGCACCTGTCTCCCTTGTCTCGGCGATACGGGGTTCGAGTCACTTCGTGCGCTCGCTTTTAGCCACCGGACGGAAAGATCACTTCGCAAGGTCGAGAGCGAGCTGCCGGGTTCACTGTTCACGCAACAAGCTCTGCTTGGCAGTTGGATCGTGGTCCATAAAGCTACACGCAGCAAGAATTCTAAGCTACACTTCTAAAAAGTATAGAAGTTGGACATTGTATTATTATTTTGGGGCCAGATGATGCTTCATGGACGTCACAAACTACCAATCTCCTCTCACTACATCTTTGCAACCGAGCCACTTCTAACCTTTCCAGCTCATTATGTGCAGTCGGAGTCAGGAATCCGTCGCTAGCAATTGTTGCTTGTCGACAGGAGTCCATTGGTAGCCTGCTCGTTGAACTGCCAATGTTGTTTGGCCGACCGATGAATGCAAGGCGGGAATAGCGTAGACCCGTGTTTCTCACTTCATGGCTGCGGGGCAAGTTGTCACCTGTGGCTCGGACGCCTGCCCGCGATGAAACTGTCACGCAACGCATAACTGTGAAGCGGCGCAGCCTACCAGTAATTATTGGTGTGGAGTCACACAGCCCACGTTCCTGGTGGCCAGCCATAGTTAAGGGTCCCCTGAACCATTTCACTACAGGCAAGTGTACCACTGCACCATTGTACTGTACTGTACAGTTCAGCATATACATATATATATATATATATATATATATATATATATATATATATATATATATATATATATATATATATATATATATATATATATATATATGTATGTATACATATATCTAAGTATCAAATATGCAGCATAAAGACAAATATCCACGAATATTCGGCATTCATTCGTTCATGTGTATATGTGGTGGGCATGATTTGCATCAGCCGTCACTAAATTTAGGACCGATCATCACAGTTCCATGCGTCTTAGTTATTAAAGCAGAAACAAATGAATACGTGTGAAAGCTGTATATATCCCGAGACTACTCAAAATTGTCTAATCATATAGCATGCTACCTTTATTTCAAGAGCTAATTTTCATGCCCCAACACTCTTCTTAAAATAACCCTTCATGAGTTACAGTGTATTGAGTTTTGATGTTGAAATGCTGTGCGAGTCCACACATTCTCATTGCCGTTCGTATCAAATATGTTTCCAAAACAATTTCCCCCCAAAAGTGACGTCACCAAGGGGGCTAGATTTTCATGACTTTTAACGACTTACATTATGTTTTTGTCTCTGGGGAGTTAATTTTGGGTGATATATGAAAAAAACAAAATTTATTTGGAATGAGAAAAGGACAGCGAAATCGACCAGGACTTTAATTTTGTGGCCCCCCAAATTTTTTTGATTTTTTGAAATTTCAAAATTTTGAGTTTTCAAGTTTTCTTTAATTTTCCTTTTCCAATGGGTAGATCAGACCGAGGATCGTTGTTGGAAATCAACTTGGCCTGAAAAATGCTTACTTTAGCCAGAATCCTCGATTTGTACTACAATTTGGCAAATACGCAAAATTTATATGTAGTCAAAAACGAAAAAAAGAGAAAAATTCCACTCGTACGTTTTGTTGCATCCGTAAAGATAAGGAAACGCTGGAAGTTTCATTAAAATATCTGTATCCGTTAAAGCGTGACGACTGGTTGAACTGTTTTGGAGGTGACCTCACTTGACCTTGACTATCTCGTTGACCCTAGATCACCTCACTTCAAAATTTTAAAACATCGTGCCAAATTGATGCGGAAAAAGGTATGCCAAATTTGGGCGCGCTGCCACGCGCCGTTCATCCGCTATCCGCGAAAAACCTGATGGAGGGGGGCGGTTGAAGACCCCCTCGAGACGGGACGGGTTAATGTTAGTTCGTTTCATGGAAGCGCTTTCAAGAATGTTCTTATCCACTGGAATTTTGCTGGTCGTTTCAGGTACCAGGTAGCTAAAGGGTCGCTTTTGCTACATCTACGACGAGCCTGAAGAACGAAAGAGCTGAACACACTTCCTGCGTGAATTGATAACAGCAACACAGAGACAGTCCACCCATTACTAATATTATGCCACTCATCAGTATCACTCGGTGACATTTCGGCATTATGTGTAATTGCGTAGCGTGGATTCCCGTGGGGCATTAATTTCTAAATTAGGTGTAGCGGTGCCGGTTGGCGCATCAATGTCTGGCGCAAACGAGCCGTTACTAGCATCAGTGGACCAAGTGTGGCGCCTGGGGACACCAGGTGGCGTGCGACCCACTTGGTGTCAAGTTCGCGATCGATAAAGCCGTTCGGGGCGTGTCAAAGCAGCGATGTGCGGGCTCGTGCCAGATACAACCGCGGTTGGCTCGCGGCTCTGAGTGTAACGAGGCCAGTCGGCTATGCGTGCCTCTCGTCGTCAGTTATTGCTTATACCAGTGGTGAAATTCATGACATAAACAGATCCATGGTAGGGCGACACGATAAACAACAATGACATTGGGCAATAGGTCAAGGATAAAAGTAATTGCCAAATGTAAAGGATATCTGTCTATATTATTGGTCATCGCGTAAAGCATAAGGGACGAAATTTAGATTATGACGAACACAACACCATGCAGTTACACTATTTAGCACCTTACACTCTGATGCTACCACTTCATTTCCTTTGTTCATCATTTGTTGGTGATCTTCCATCAGTGTTCGTGGGCATACACGATGACTTTCTGCATACTTATTAACGCTATAGCACAATACGACTGGTTCACCGCAACTCGATTCCATCACGGCGCTCTAAGTTCGTCACGAAATGACTAAAGATGTTATTAATGAAACGCTTACATTCTATGTATGCAACTTGCCATTCCGCCCTTGCCAACTAGTATTTCGGGATGACAGCTCATAGTATTCAGTTTGCATGATATTCTGCAAGTTGGCATGGCTATGAATTGAAAGTATGATTAGCTATGTAACATGGTCGCCCGAGATAATTAACTATGCATGTGTTTAACGGCTAGGCGGTTCAGATTATGGGGAAAAAGCTGAAGTCAGGTTTCCACAAACAACTATGTCGCTATGTCTCTCTCCGAATCTACTTAAAGCTCACATACATTTGGTAAGCATCAAGTCAGGTAAGCGCCTTCACACCACAACAAAGGAACAACTCACAATATGGTCTTCCTTCTAGCGTGTGGTTTTATTGTGGCGGCTATACGTGGCACTTTCCGGTAAAAATAATTGTCCCTATTTCCGACTCTTCGTAACGTCTTTCACTGATTCTGGGCTAACCGCCTTCTACGGTCGTGAGCAAGAAGGCACCACTTCCCTCATGAGGAGAGTAAGGGTGGGTGCCCAATTTGTAAGACATGAAGCTTTGGCTACAGTGCTATGTGAAGAAGGTTTCGGGATAGCTTCAGCCCTGTGAATGCTTAACTCCATGTTTCTGTTTGTTCCTGCGCGTTCGCAGACAAAGGCACAAGGTCCTATCCAGTGGAGGAACTGTGCCACAAACTGGAGATTTATCATCTCTTAACTGATTAGACCCAACTGATTAGTATGTCCCCGCAACTTGGCAAAGCCAGATTCATCGAATTGGTAAATTGGCACATTTTGAATAAAACAATCTTGGCGCATTATATCTTCTGTCAGCCTACGAAAACGACTAACACGATACGCTACCGTGAAGAAAAAAAACGGATATTTCGTATGAGAGTATATCGTAGCACAAGTGCATAGCTAAACCAATTTACTCCATCCCCAATTTCTGTCACTAAAGAACGATTGATTGGGCTGCGGTGCAGTAACTGATAAAATTACTATTCGCCTGCCATACTACGAAAACACCTCATGCATGTCAATGATATCGGCTGGTCAGCATATTGGTCCGTGAAGCCCTGAACCCCGACCACACAACAGGCGTGCACTTTCTTTGATATGCCGTAGCTCTTACAATCAGGGGAACAAACACTTCACTTATTTTCCATCGTGCGGTACACATTCACATCAGGCAAATATGGTGCATGTGGTGCCCTTCCATAGTGTCGCCGCACAAATGTATTTGATTGCAGCCATTGTTTTGACCGCGAACGCAGCAGAAAGCGTCGGCACCCAGTATCACCTCGCCGGCGCCAGCCTTCGCGTCAATATCTCCATAGACACCGGCGATCAACCATCCGTTAGTGCTGAGCCCAGGTCCAGGCCTGTGCAAGATAGAGAGCATAACTGGCGGCAGCTTCCTGCAACATCAGCCATGCTCAGCGGAGAAACAAATAACCAAGCTGTGGTTCCCGGGAGAGGCAGGACGTCCCGATGTCAGCCTACCTTTGTCTGAGGGATTTCCCAGTACGTAGCATCACACCGAGGCATTTTATACTCGCAATGTCTCGCGAATGTGGGTATCTCACTGTCAATGATGATGACTTCCTGCTTCGCCAAGGTGAATAACATCCTCATCGTTAACCCGCTCCGTCTTTCCGGTCAGATCCTCACACCCCGTCTCGGGGTGGGGGGGTAGTAACCCCCCTCTAAAATCCAAACTAAGCATCGCATGAAAACGAAATGGTGTCATCGGAAAGCCCTTGACGAGGAGGGTCCTGGTCCACCCTCCAAAACAATTTCCCCCAAAAGTGACGTCACCAGGGGGCTAGATTTTTACAACTTTTCACGACTTACATTATGTTTTTGGCTCTGGGAGTTCATTTTGGGGATATATGAAAAACACAAAATTTATTTGGAATGAGGAAATGACAGTGAAATCGACCAGGGCATTCATTTGTTGGCCCACCACAAATATAAATGTAATTTTTTTTAATTTCAAAATTTTAAGTTTTCAAGTTTTCTTTGATATTCTCTTTTCCAATGGATTGAGCAGACCGAGAAACGTTGTTGGAAGTCAACTTGCCCGAATAAAAATGCTTACTTTAGCCAGAATCCTCTATTTGAACTGCAATTTGGCAAATAGGCAAAATTTATAAGTAGTCAACAACAAAAAAAAGAAATAATCCACTCGTACGTTTTGTTGCATCCATAAAGAGAAGGAAACGCTGAAAGTTTCATTAAAGTGTATGTATCCGTTAAAGCGTGACGACTAGTTAAATATTTTTGGAGGTGACCTCACTTGACCTTGACTAACTCGTTGACCCCAAATGAGCTGACTTGAACATTTTGAAGCAGAATGCAAAATTGATGTGGAAAAAGGTATGCCAAATTTTGGCGCGTTGCCGCGCGCCGTTCGTCCACCATCCGCGAAAAATCTGAGGGGGGGGGGGGACGGTTGAAGACCCCCAGAGACGGGACGGGTTAATGTGGATGACATCCTGCTCCGTCCATGTGTACGACTTCCTGCCCGACCAATGTGGATGACATCCTGCCCTACCTGTAACGAAGTTAGTTTTCGGGGCATCTAAATCCTCTAAATTCATCCCCCTACCCACTCCGTTCCGGTCCCGACAAGCTTGCGGCACGTACCCTGTGTCCCTCCGCCGCGTGCCTGTCGGCCAACGCCCAGACCAGGTCGGTCAGTGGACATTGCCCGCCCTGGCTTCCGGCCACAGCCACCGGCCGTCCCGGTCACAGCCAAGGTGACCCCCAGTACCCCGGCGCGCACCGCCGTCGCCGTCAGATGGTGAATGCCATGTGAAGTGACGTGACGTCAGTGGGTGATGTAGGAGCCCTATGGACAGGCGTGTCGATGATGTCTATACCAGCTGTCAGTGGGCTGTGGCGAATTGCACGTCTTAAGTCGATAGAGTGTCGGGCGCTGTGTCGCCAGACCAGAGGCTACAGTGCCGTCGTCTGCCAGTCAGTTGTTGTTAAGCAACATCCTGTGAAATGCTGACAGCTCACTGTCCGACCCCGATACCGCGCGACCCTCACAAAGGCCAGGCTCTGGATGCCATCAGAGGCGGCCCTGATATCTGACTCTGAGCTGACGTGTGTCAGATGGACAGCGCGAGCCATTGTTCCGACTCGGGGTCGATGCCCGTGCCACGCGGTCAGTAGTGACGTGTTGGTCACATGGTAACGACGTACTGTCCACTTCGGATGCGCCGCGAGAGGCACTCGGCATTCGCTCGTCGACGGGCGCTTGAGACGGGCGGTCGCCTCCGGGCGGTCGCCCCTCGGGCGAGCCCGGCCTGTCCTGTCCTGCCCTGCCCCATACGTCGGTACTAAGGTACACCAGGACTCTGTCGGACTCGTTATGTCGGTAGAGATATAGAGTGAGGAAGAGATTGTTGACCTGTCAAAATGAAGCTATTGTATTAATACCTGTATCACGCTGAGTTATTAACAACTCAAGCATCTTGGTCGTTGTTTGACTAATAGCTCGATATAGAAATGCTGGCTTTGGAGGTGCGTGGCAAGAGATGTGAAACCAGAGGTATGAAATTGGAAGCTGCGAGCTGGTGAAATAATTATCCCTGGGTTATGGTAACGCTGAGGTCCATAGTCTATTCACGTGCCTAATGGAAGTTTACCTCAGACAAAGTGGGGAAATGTCTGAAAAAGCTCTGGGGAGCACAACTTCATTACATACCAATGAGGATGACGTCCTGCCCCGCCAATGTGGACGAATTCCCGTCAATGAGGATGATTTCATGTCCTGCCAGATTGCCGGCGCCTGCTCTCGGGCTGTATGTATGGAATGAGTAATGCGGTGAACTGACTTATCTGTCTTCAGTGTATTGGTGTTTTCAATAGCAATTGAGCCAAATTTCTCTCTTCTTCGGCGACACATTCGTCAGCTGAGTCATGCAATTAACGGTAAACACCCAGCTGATTGGTCTGCGTCATTTACGTTTTGATGTTATTTGTTTATTTGCTGATATGAAGATCAATCATCAAGACGAAAAGCACACGGCTTGTCACGTGGTCGCTCGAGGACCGAAAGGCACGGTCACTCCTCATGATTGATTTTGCTAATGCAAATGCAAGCTTGGATCAACTTCCTAAAAGGGAATATTATTCCAATATTATTGACTGGCGAATATATGATTGAAATGATTGCTCGGAAGTCCGCTGCACTCAATCAACATCACTGTTCAGCCTGAACGGTACTTCTGACTGCTATACGGATAATTCCAACTCTGATGTGTCATTTTTTAAATATCCGGGGTCGAGCCCTGCAGAAATACGCCGGAACAGCACAATCCACCGGCCCGGCAGTGAAGAACAAACACAGCTTCAGCACTGCAGACAACGTGTACGCACCATGCCGACGACGTAACCCTGCTGATGACGTAATCCTGCTGATGACCTATACTGAGTCCGTCCGCGATGTCCGGGCGACGATCTGCCACTCGTACCGCTAGCATGCCGACGACGTACCTTGCGGATGACCTATGTCGTATGTGTCCGATGTTCGAGGGTGGCGACCCTGGTCATGACCTATGCCAGATGTGTCCAATGTTCGAGTAGCGACCCTGGTCATGACCTTTGGCAGAACGTGTCCGATATTCGAGTGGCGACCTGCTGGCCGTGATTTGGCCGCGCGACGGCGCGCACATACTTGCTAATCAAGCGGGCGCAGGTGTCCGGCAGCCGGGCATGTAGCGCCAGATGCTGGACCCGCAGCACAACACAGGTGTGGGCCGCGTGTGGCCTCGAAACAGCTGCCGGCAGGCGAGACTCGGCCGCCGGCAGTGGCGGGGTCGTCACTCAGGCCGGACCTGGTCGCCGGCTCAGTGCCAGACGGAACACCCCCCTGTACCAGGGCACAGGATCTGTGGCACGCGGGACATCAGTCGGCCCCGGCAGCGGGCTGGAGTAAGGTGACTGAGACATGACAGAGTAAACCCTGCGGCCTGCGACCGACGACCATGGGGTCGAGCTCGTCCAAGGCAGAAGATGGAGAAGAGAGCACGGCCGTCAAGGCAGCCGACGGTGATAACGACTACGGGAGCATCAATCAAGGTTCGCAGGATCAGACGGATCAGAACAACGAATCAAAATCAACGGAGGAAGCCAAAGCTTCTAAAGATGCGCCTGCAAATGGCCCACAGAAGGGCGAAAGTAAAGAGGAGCTCATCGGCACCGACGGTAAGAGGGCGTTACTGAAGGTTTTCTATCGGGCATCTTCTATTGTATTATTAACTTGTAGGAGGATAAATTGATCAATGCATGTATATATGTATACATGTATATATATGTATATATGTAATTATATGCATATATAGGTACATATATATACATGTTTATATGGATATGTATATGAACACACAATACATATACCGCGGAATTGCTGTTCGGCAGGATTTAAAGTCCAGTTGATGGATTAATTTTCACCAAAGAATTGGCTGGGAAGACGAATCCAATGTTTCTGCTATCTCAACATAGCGCTAGATGAAGACATGAAGTTATGCCATCTAATCCAACTAGCATGCCTATCCCAACCGGCATCCATGGACTAATGAAAATGAACAAATGAGGCAGACGTACAATCAATGCGTTACTTAATCCGGTACATACTTGCAACTCGTATGGGCATGTGACAGCTTGGACCAATCGACCTTTGTCACAAATGTGCCTTCATGATGTTTACTCGCTGCCAAGCTGGAACTGCCCAGCGGAACCAATCAGTACTTAAATGTGCACCGCTTGCAAATGTCCAACAGTTTTTTTGTTTCTGTTTTTTTTTCTTGACCGTGGCTTGCATTTCACTCCGTACATCAATTAGATTCGTTGTAAATGTCTGCGACGGCGCAACGTTCTCCGAGCCATTTCTAGGCGACCATGGTAAGCCGACAGACACACATTGATAAAACAATACACTTCGTTCGCTCGAAGTATTCAGCAAGATTATCAGTTTTCATCTTGGTCAGCTATCTGCCAGCTTGGTACAGCGACATGAGGCTATCCAAAAGGTGACTCTCCGTCTCGTCGCGGGTGACGTCCGTGCCACCCAGCGTTGAACCTTCGTGTTTATACTAACGTGCCCGATGTCGCCCACCGCCGAATTATCAACTTTTTTCCGCTGCGGCTTGACAGTTCAATCTCAGCACAAACATTCTTCCGACTCGCCACTTTTAGCGGCTGCACCCACCTCGTACAGTCGCGATCAACACCCATCGTAATCGCTGCCGTGTTGTTATCATGGTCTCGATATTTTACACGACCAGCACAAATACCACATATGTCGATTACGGAATATGCTCAATTTATTTCATACTTACTTCACATTTCCTCCAAACGCTTCTTTCTTCTCCCCGAGTAAAAAATTCATCTTTCATATTACATTCTGGAGTGTGAAAGCGGTCTCAGATATTCCGTGACTGTCATCCTGGCCATGTGTTTCATTTTTCTGATGGCTCCCGACTGGAAGAAAACACTGGTGCTGCACTTGCGTGTCATGATGTGGTGCAACAAACACGTCTCCAAGATTCGATGTACATTTTTATTACCGAGATGGCTGCCATCTACGGTGCGCTGCAACACATCAGTGAACTTATACTACACGAGGCAGTCATTTGTTGTGACTCTAGGTCACCGCTCAAAGGAATATTTTCGAATTATTGAACATTATCGAACATTTTGTGCTACTCTATCAACTCCTGACTCCTTATCGCATGTACTCACGAGTTGCTGCGTGCACTGCTTGACAACAATGTTTACCCTTGCAGATGTTTGCCAATCGTGCAAAGGGATTTTCAATTCTAAAGATAGTAATTTCCCCGCTTAATGCATGCAGTTTCAGGATTGTCTTCTGTATTGTATTTGTTTTAATGAAAATTGTAGGGTTTTCGAATTTGTATTTTTCTGCTATGTCGGTAAATATAGCACGGACCACGCCAAGGGCGATCAGACCAGGTGTTTGTAGGGCACTGGCGGCACTGATTTCTGCTGGGTTGCGTTGCTGTCATTTCCCGCGATACCCCGAGCCGACTTACCGATGGTGGGTGTGTTGTTCTCTCCACATCAGTTTTTGTTTGTTGTCACCAGACACCCATAGACCGGACTGGCTTTCTCCTGCTTGTCCTTTTCAACCCTAAGCGTAGTTTTGTATTGCCGGGATAACGACTGGCCTGTTCAGTGACTTTCTTCACCAGGATGACGGGCAATAAGCCATCAGAAACAAAACAAAATGACGCGATTGGCCAATCTGAGGTACTCGAGGCGCGACGATGAATATGTGCCCAGGTTAATGGTTGAAGATTGAAGGCTGCAAATTTACCACGACATACAATTCTTCAAGAATGTCCTGCGTTTCCTCGGCGGTCGCGCGCAGCGAATCACAAACTGTCGCACGTGCCGGAAAACTGTCAAGAACTAGTCTTAGAACCATTGAATGATTACTGGAACGGGAAAAACCGTGAAACGCCAGACCGCCGGGAACTGTATCCACTTTGACATGGATAATTCGGGAACCCCGGAACCGATTTGAACAAAATTGAGGTACTTTGTAGAAAAATGATAGCCCAATCGTCTCTGCTAAGCCATTTTCTCAAGGACATACTATGTGCCACGTGCAGGGAATGATCATCTGAAATAGGCCGTTTTAGGTATTTTGTAACGTTTTGCATGTCAGGTCATAAACCAAATATAGCAACGGCACACGCTGAACTGATCGACCTAGGTAGATGTACTAGCTACACATTTTGCGTGGAACTGAAAGCTGTCTCTCATAGCGTCAACGCTGCCGTCAATATATTTCCTACAAAGAAAATCTATTTTTGCGCATGCGGCTTACACAGCGATGGCTGACGAACTACGAGGACATGCGTATTCAAACTTACACGTACTTGAAGTTCATTGCATTGTTGCTCTGAAACTACTTCCAGATTTACACTGACGACCATATACTTTCGTTGCCACCACGCAGGCACAAACTTTCCCGTCCGTCGCCGCCGCACCGCCGCCGTGCCACACTTAACCATCGGGGTCTCGGGGGGGTCTTTTTACTCATTTTTTTCGCGAAAGAGTAAAACAGCTGAACGTAGCGCAACAAAATTGTCAGTAAATTTTCTAGTACACGTTTTTGCGTCTAATGCGAAAATTTCAACCTTGGGTATGCAAGGTTGCCTAGCTTGGATCAAAGAGGATCACCTCCAAAGTTGTTTCAGGATTGATAACTAACTTAAATCAAATATATTGAAATGAAACTCTGGACGTGAGTAAAATTGGGTAGTATATACAGAATGTACATCTCGGATTTATGTCGGGTGTCAAGTCAGTGACCTGAGATCACGTGAAGATTTCCACCAATTTTCTTATCTTTGTAATATGCATGCACTTCTAAATTGATTTTTAAACTTAGAATGCAAACAGACATGTGAGAAGTTCCTATTATAATTTCATTAGTTTCCGTCAAGTGACCTAATGTCAGGTTAAGACGCAGTGCAATGAGTGGCCAGAATGTTCTTCAGCAATTTTGTCTTTTACGGCTTATTTTGGGTTTTCATGTCCTAACTAGGATTAAACTTACATTGCACGACCTACGTTATGCAATATAACCAAACCTACCAATTAAACTTTAGGTAAAAATCATACTAGGTCCCTGTCCACTAATATTTTTTGCATTTTTAATGGCTCATATGCGTTAAAATGTAATGAAATGGAAGGAAAATATAATATATATGAAACGAAAGGACCTAATTACAATTTGGTAACACCTTGAACACACAAATCGTGGATTTGTGTTTGAGGTCACGTCGGTTACCTAAGGCCAATGCCAATTTCGTGGCATTGTAGACCAATGTGACTGTCTTTATTCGATTATGTGTGCAATTAGTCCTCAAATGCCGTGCGTTTCAACCCAGCGTCTTAGCTAGAAATATATATATATATATATATATATATTTTTTTTTTTTATATATATATATATATATATATATATAGAGTTTTTTATATGTTTTTTTTCAACCACAATTTTGAGCTTCGAAATACTTTCAAAATACACCTTGAGGGCCTTGGGTGGATGCTCTCACTGAGGGCTTTCCAATGCTGTCCGGTTCGCGTCATGCACCGATTAGTTTGGAAATTAAAGGAGTGCTCTTTAACACCTATCCCCCCCCGAGGGAGTGTGAAGAGTTGACCCGAGAGACTGGGTTTTATTTTAATTTATTCAGCTAGAAAGCCCGTCAGAGCACGCTCCCTGTCGCAGCCAAGTTCCTCGAGACGATAATATCAATGCAAAACAATAAGTCAGCACATATGCAAAGCCAGAGCGGTCGTCGGACGATAGTTTCATCTATCATGCACGCGAAATGTATGATTCAGCCGATGATAAACCGCAGCGAAACCCTTCCCTCACGAATCATCCAATGGGAAATTCAAGGGACGACCGTATTCTGCAGGCTGCAGAAAACAAGCACTTTTGAATTAGCATTGCAACATGCATTCAACGTGAAATATGGACGAAATCTAATTATTTCACCGGCTACTCATGGTTGAGAATGGCATCAAAATATCTTTATAAAGATGACACATGTCACGAAAATATCGACAACGTATTAGTTCAAAAGTCGGAGCCTGCTTAGTAATTGCATATTGATAAAGGACATTGATATATATATATATATGTATATAGGCTGTGTACGTTCTTTATTGCATTTATATGTTCTAATTGATTACAAACCAAGCATGTGTGAGAGCCATCATCGTTTTTTTTTTAACCGTTCCTTTTTCGTACCCTAGTACTGACTCTTATGACCAGTAGAGAGCACACACACAGCGTGAATGTATTCAACATTTGGCACACACACGGGTAAATCGTGCACTTTTCGTTTAATTTTATTCTTAGATACGATATTTAATATATTTCTCAGATATATCACTTGTTGCAGACTTTATTCCCATAAGCAGATCGAAAAAGGTCTGATAAACATCGAATATGTCACTAAACGTGTCGTAATATGACAAGCCAATCATGCAGGCGCTGGTGTCCTTCATTCATTGTGCTGGGGTTGTGTACAGCCGATGAATACCGGACTATGTCTGAGTTGTTTCGTGTCTTCAGCTGGCGTTGATGGCGGCCGCCGTGATTGACAGGGCTTCTCTATTTGCAGGCAAGCCCAGCGAATACGACCCCGACTTCTCCGGACCTATCAAGAACAGGTCATGCACAGACGTCCTGTGCACCGCTGCCTTCAGCGCGTTCATAATAGGTTGGGCCGGCGTGTCCCTGTTCGGTAAGAGTTCAAGTCAGGCAGATGTGCAAACAACCGAGTTAGATGTAGCATAAGCCTGACACATAGTATGAATGCATGATATGTATGAGTGCATGATCGACTCCATGTTAACATAAGCTTTAGTCATGTGTTTTGGCATAATACGTATTTGCATAGGAGAGACTGTGGGGATGGGAATTAGGCAATCAGCACGACTGTAAGAAACCGAACCATCACTGGGAGCGCGAAGTGGCTGTACTGGGTGAACTTAATTTATGTTTTTCCGTTTGGGGAGGAGGAGGTCTCTTGCTTTCATGCTTATTTTATTTTCGTGTTTTGGTTTTCAGCTGAGGGATCGCTGATGCTACAGATTATATTGACCGAACAGAGATTGGACAAATTTGAAAGGGAGTGTGAAAAGAAGATTTCGCCGTCTCACAGACATTTAGGTATAGCTTAATCTAAGAATGTTATGAATTCGTCCGTTATTTAAGATTGATCGCCAATCGATAGTGGATCCTCATGGTAATCAAGGTCAAATATTCAGCTTCCGCAAACTCAAATTACCCGCACATGCCATTGACGGTAGTTCAAGATGACATCCTACTTCAATTTCAGCTTTTATCTACGGAGATCCAAAGCAGCTGATGTATCCCACGGATACGCGGGGTAAGAAGTGTGGCTTCGATCCAGGCGTGGAGGACAAGCCGTACCTCCACTTCTTCGACATCTCCAAATGCGCTAACCCGATCGTATTGATAGCGGGCTGTCCTACACTACAGGTAGGAGGAGCCCTTCCAAAGCCGTCACTTCAACGTTGCTGTAGCGAGGTACAGAATAATAGGAGAAATCGAGCCTCTGGAATGGCCGCAATGCATCCTGTTGATGATGCACACCGCACACGGCTGAACAGGCATGTCTATGACGAACTCGTCGGAGAACGTGGCAACATCCAGGTGGCATTCCTAAAATATCCCGACACGACCGCCACCGGCCGGATGCAGTGATCATTAGTTGCTGTTGTCATTAGGTAATTATTGAGTTCGTTGGTGAGATCTTCCCATCGATGTTCGGCGTCCGTTTTTACGTTGCATTTTGCTACAATCGTTTTACAATTCTGGAAGGATGCAATAAGATTGCTGAAAGGCAGCTGAAGGTAAATTAATGTATGATCAGATGCAACCCCATGGCATCAGTTCTGCACCACATATATTTATTTTTTGCTTTTTTATTAAAGTGCTTCGAAATCGAATTCCTGCACTCGGAATCAGTGCTGTTGTTTTAAATTTGATTGTATCACCTTTCATTGCGATTTTTCTTCTGAAATACTGGCAACTTGGATTCAAAGAATGAGTTTTGTGGTTGTACTTCTCGTATCTGCGTAGATGGTCGTGTAAGTCAAATCGCTTGTCACGCGGCTACGTTGTTATGCCATGTGACCTGCACGCCTCAGCGCCGGTCACATTGATGCAGGATGCAGCCAGCTTCGGCTGAAGCCCATGCTATTTCAATGTGATAATACCGAATTTAGAGGCACTATTTCATCAATTTGGCTACTCCGCTATATCTTGTACACTCATCCCAAACATCTGATGCAAAGTGCCCAATTGCCGAAATGTGCTGTGCTTGTTTTTCTTTCCTATGCTTCCACCTGGATCAGGCGTAATGAGATGTATGTCTCACGGGCCAGCAGCTGCAAGCGAGTGATTGAGACTCGCGATGAGCCTACTATTGCGAGTATCCAACGTGGAGTGCAACGACCCCTGATGGCGTGACAGCCACCTTTTCACCACTTTTGGGTTCATGCTGTCACCGCCACATGACCACCAGGCAAAGCTTTCCCATCACGAGGCAGCACAGCAAACTGGGCCGGAACGACGTGGAGCCTGACGCGGCCGCCGCGGTCGACAGGTCTGCGTGCGGTCCTGCCCGAGTGCCAACTTCTTCGCGACGCCGTTCGGACAGAACGAGCGACTGTGCGTGGCCGACGTGCGGCGGCAGTTCTACTGTCGGCCGGGGGTGGAGCCGACGGAGCGAGCCGCCGACGGACGCTTCTCCCGCACCTGCCAGAGCCTGCTGGCCGCCGACTGCGCGCCGTACACGGTGGCCAGCGCCCCGAGTAAGCCCCGGCCGACGGGCCGACCATGTGACAGGTGACTTGTGACAGGTGGCTACGATGTGACAGGTATTACCAGACGGCGTCCGGCTGCGGTATACCTCGTTGGCCGACCCAGCCCCGACCAGATCTACCAGCTGACTGATTGGCAGTATCGATCGTGCTCAGTGGTCTCTATTGATTGACGAGTTTGCATAGCTCTCTGGACGTTGTGCCTGGCCCGTGCGGAGTTGCTTGAGGTGACCTCGAGTCTGCATAGTCATTGATCTGTACTGGATGAATGGGTAGCCACAGTTTGGCATTAATTCTGTCTGTTGTCCACCCACATATTGCAATCAATGTCTATCATTTTCGGCTACGTGCTGCTCACCTGAGTAACATTTAAATTTCACATACGATGTAGCCAAATGACAATAAGCCCTAGCTGAAGTAGAATTCAAAACCCAAATCAAAGCCCAGGTAAGCCAAATGGACTCGGACATGGCCACTGGTAGCGAGCCTGAGCTATTGACAGACTTATCTGTATCAAGCAATGCAACGGTGGACCTTCAGGCAATAGTGCTGTGATAGGTGTGCGTCAACACTGGAGATCAGCGATGAGTCACACTCCCCTGTTTCCAGTCATGGCTAGGTGTGCGTCAACACTGGAGATCAGCGATGAGTCACACTCCCTGTTTCCAGTCATGACTAGGTGTGCGTCAACACTGGAGATCAGCGATGAGTCACACTCCCCTGTTTCCAGTCATGGCTAGGTGTGCGTCAACACTGGAGATCAGCGATGAGTCACACTCCCCTGTTTCCAGTCATGGCTAGGTGTGCGTCAACACTGGAGATCAGCGATGAGTCACACTCCCCTGTTTCCAGTCATGCCTAGGTGTGCGTCAACACTGGAGATCAGCGATGAGTCACACTCCCCTGTCTCCAGTTATGGATCGATGCGTTCCGACACTGGGCGTGGATCAGGCCATCAATGGAACCCTGGTGGACAGCAACAACCAGACGATGGGCGACCTGTCCTTGGACAAGTTTATGAAGGCTTGCAAGAACCTCGGCACATTTCTCAAAATCAAAGGGGTATGGTCGTGACATGCGTCGTTAGGGGTGGGAAAACCAATGCTATTCCCTGTCAGTGCATCAGCAGGCCCTCAGCACCATCACGTGAAATGCTGACAAGAATAAAACTGCAATCTGACAGCCACAAACAGACGTCCATCGACCGGTATCAATAAGCACAAAGCATAACACAATTTACGCCAGTGAGCTGATGCTGAATATGCTCACAGTTCTAAAGCTGTTCTACAGTTGTGCCCAATGGTAAAACTTAGCACTATCAGCAATGGCATTGAAAATGTACGACAAGCATGTACCATTTCCTGGTGCATGCCTGCTAACAACACATCGATGCAAAGCTATCTGCACCGTCGTGCATCGCAGCACTTGATTTCACGTAGCTGCACATATTTTAGGTGGGATCAATACCGTGAACCCCGCTGGGCCCTCTGATGTCGTTTGTCGGGTGTATTTCCCCCATGGTGGAATGACCAACCGACGCAACTGCCGCAGCTCGGGCAGGACATCGGCAAGGACTTCCAAGCGTCTTGGTGGGCGATTGTGGCGGCCCTGGTCGTCTGCATGTTCGTCTCACTGGTCTGGATCCTGCTCATGCGCTGGTTCACATCCATCATGGTGTGGACGGCACTCTTCGGATCATTGGGCGCCATCATCTACGGGTACGTCTCTACAAATGGGCACGCATATATGCCTATGCCACTTAAAAGCTGGTCACACTTTATGCGATTCCCGGTCAAGCTTTGTGTGCTGGCGGAATCTAAAACTGTTATAGCCGATACGTGCTTTTAAAGCAATACCAGGGAGGGTCTTTGCAGAAGCCGCCTGACCCAAATGAACCGCAGTGAAATCAGGTAGGAGTGCGTGTGTATTGCTCTTCGTGACCCCGCGTGTCCTCATGCAGAGGCTGCGTATACAGGAAAATGTGTTTTCACTGTATAGGTGTCTGTGCGAAGATGAGGGTCTGTATGTCTGTCTGAGATGGGGCCAGAGCAGGCGACATCGACCGCGGTTGGCTGGCCCGGCAGCTGACCAGCTGGTATATATCTGGGCACGAATACTAAAGTATATATGGTCGCTTAACCGGGCTCGGCGGTGGCAAGTCGGGAACAATGGCAAAACGCCCATTGTGCTGGCACGTGAGTCCTAGCGTGGCCGCTCTGTAGTGGCTATAAGCCGCGGAATCAGTCAGACGACAGTAGTCGACCTCTCTATGGCCAGGCTGGCATCACGATGGACGACAGCTTAATCATTTACTTTGTCTATCGTTGCTGCTAGTTTTTAGACCTGATGTGTATTCTGCGCATACTAGAGTCAAATGTCCCACCTCACCGCGTGCGAATCTATGCCGTCTCACATGAATAGCTATGAGACATAGCGGACCGTGAGACTATGCGAACCTCCCATGCGAAGTGACGACTGACAACACCACCCATTGACTACTGAAGACACTGACGACCGACGACAGTGGCGACACCTACGAGCGCGCTGCGTATTCGCCAGCTGCGTCTACACCTACCTGCGGTACGACTGCCTGAAGGACGTGGCGACCGAGCTGCCTCAGGACGACGGCAGAGCGACGACCGTGACCGCGTTCACCACCAGCACCGGCTCACTGCTCGGACAGAAGAACACGTGGCTGGCCTTCTTCATCTGCCTGGTCGTGCTGGGCGTCATCCTTCTGCTGCTCATCGTGGTGCTTTTCAAGCGACTAAGGATCGCCATCGAGGTCATCGAAGAGGCCAGCAAGTGAGAGCTGATAGATGGGCAGGGAATAACAGTCTCATCGTAATGAAAGTGTGCGCGTGTTGCGCGCATGACTCGCTTGTCTGCCACGGTCATGGCTCTTTTCACCTTTACCTGTTGCACGTTGGTAAACAATATGCGACAATATGAAGCTGTGGAGCTCACTTAAGCGTGGACGACATTGAACAACCGCGTCAGCTTGGCTCATCTACGTCGTCGCAATAAAACAGTTTTTCTCTACGATAATTTGGAAGTGATATAACTCAATGCGTCTATATGTGTGTGTGTGTGTGTGTGTGTGTGTGTGTGTGTGTGAGAGAGAGAGAGAGAGAGAGAGAGAGAGAGAGAGAGAGAGAGAGAGAGAGAGAGAGAGAGAGAGAGTTTGTGTATTTTGTGAATAACCAGGATCCATTCAATGTTATGCTTAGACTAGAAGCTTTGCATGTTACGTATCTGAGCGACCGCAATGACAATCACAATGTCAATTACTATGGCACTAGGTTCCTCTGAATCTCGGTTGTATATGTTATGCTAGGTGCTTGTGGTGTGCATAGTCGAGCGACTATGCACATAGAAATTGACTTAGACAGCCATCGCGCAGTAGCGATACTGGAATGGTCAGATTGGATCTGATGTCTCTGGTACTATTGTTGGTAAATATATACCACCAGGAGGACATTGCTTCGGTCGTATCTTACTAACGGCCATTCTTCTTAAATTGTCGGCTGAGTGAGATGCACGATTTATTTCTAAGGAAGGATTAGGCTGTTGAGCATCTCTTGACTGTACCTGCTTGCGCATATTAGACACATTTCACGTCGCGCAAACGGCACCGGTTCGCTTCACCTTCGCAGGGCGGTGACGTCGATCCTGTCGACGCTGGTGTTCCCGCTGGTGCCGTGGATCCTGCAGCTGACCGTCGTGCTGACGTTCGCCACGCTGGCACTCTACATTGCCTCCATGGGCAAAATAGAGTTCCGAGTGACATCGCTGCCGGACGCCTGCAACTCCACCTGTAGCCCGTTTGTGGTACGGTACGACTCTACCTATCACCTTGATACGAGCTTCCGTCCTCGAGAAGCTCGTAGAATCCCTCCACCACCACCACCACCACCACCACCAACATCAGTACGGTCTGACCATCCCACAGTAGAATAGTCCTCCCCTCATCCCAACAACAGCACGATGTGACTCTCCCGCAGTAGAATAATCCTCCCCTCATCCCAGTAGCAGCACGATGTGACTCTCCCGCAGTAGAATCCCTCCACCACCATCACCAACAGCAGTACGGCCTGACCATCCCACAGTAGGATCGCCCTCCCCATCCTCCCAAGAGCAGCACGGTCTGACTTTGCTGCAGCAGAATCCCTCCACCACCACCACCAACAGCAGTACGGTCTGATCATCCCACAGCAGGATAGCCCTCCCCATCCTCCCAACAACAGCACGATGTGACTCTCCCGCAGTAGAATCCCTCCACCACCATCACCAACATCAGTACGGTCTGACCATCCCACAGTAGGATCCCCCTCCCCATCCTCCCAAGAGCAGCACGGTCTGACTTCGCTGAAGCAAAATCCCAGCAGAATCCCATAATTCCCCGGGCAGTAGTGCGATTCGACTCTTCGGAAGTAGGGTTTGCCTCCATGCGACATGGTTCGACACCCCTTGCTGGTGGAAAAAGATTGGCCAATAACTTCTTATGTCCACCCTAGCCAAACAGGGTGGACAGAGGAACTGCCTGGGTTTCTTTCCGGTGTGGCCCAATTCCCCCGGTGATGACGTTTGTGCAGATGGCAGAATCCTCAGCAGTAGATAGGATGTCAACAATCCAGCTGCAAGCTTTGTGCAATTTTTGTGCAAATCTCAGTGGAATGCCACCGGGAAATCTAATGTTGAGAGCCGCTAAACTCTTCATGGTGGCATGCTCATTGAGTTTGGTGTATTTTGGTACTGATAGCGCTGTTCTTTCCAGATGAACGGCACCTGCGAGCCAGAACAGTTCAACAGGTCCTGTCTGAGACTGTGTCCCGAAGCTGAGTGCACATTCTACGGGTTCAATAAGTTTGAATCGATTCCTTACCTGCACGTAAGTTAGAATTACTCGATTCGATCGTCTGAGATATGCTCTGTTGATAATGTCGTGAAGAGATTGACCATGATACACTTACGGTAGAGTGTACGGTACACTCGAGATGGTCTAAACGAACACAATTAATTCCTGTGATGAGATGACGATTCGCTTCGGCGCATGGCTTGCGCCACGTGTACTAGTGTCTAACGCTATTGTTTTATTTATTGAGGTGTGCGGTTGCCCATGTCATTTGGCTTCCGAATGTTTAAAATACTTGCCGTGTTCTAGTTAGTGTAACCTGTGCTTGTCGGGAGGTCTTCTGTATGGAAAATTATGATAGTGCTCTAGATGGCCATGTGCTAGCCACTTGTCACTGTGATGGTCGGGAAGCCTTCTCTAGGAGACACTAGGATAGTGTTCTAAATGGTCATCTGTGTCAGTGGCATTCCACTGACTTTGTACTGTGCTGGTCGAGAGACCTGTAGGGAACAATAATGCAATGTTGTAGATGGCCATGTGTCCTGTACTGGTCCCACCAGCTCCTATTATTACAAGATGATCCGTCAAATGTTGGAGGGACCTACGATGGTCGTAGGAGCTCAGGGATAGTCAGAGTCCAACAATTTATGGATTGAGCACATGTGCTTAGCTATAATTATAGCCTTGTGATCTCTGGAAGGACCACAAATGAATGACTGGGCCTGTTCGAATGTCAGTGGAGCATTGCCAATGAGAGCGGCCAATACGACATCCAGGATAATTTTTCACGAGATCACTGAAATACACATCTTCTAGAGGGAAGCCCTTGGCTACGCAAATTGTGCAAAATGTGGGCTTCCTCCCCGGTGGACGCGCCTGGAGTCCGATTTGCCCACCAGCAGAGAACCTCCAGGCGGTCACCTTCACGGTGCCACGTAGGCTACCAGTTCTTTATGTTCTGTAGAATGGTCATATTATTGCAGTTCAGTAAGGCAACAAAAATGTCCTTTAAAGTCAAGCAATCGCGTCTGATCATTTGAAAGGTTCCGCCTGTCTAGTGCATTTAAAGACTTAGGCGGTAGGACTAGATCACGTTAAGTTTCATAATGAAGGATGCCTGCCGGTTCTTCTGTCCCATGTGCCAAGTGATCTCAATGTTGTGATGCCCAATGATGCTGCAGCTTTGATTACCACATGATTTCACGTTCATTTCAGTTCTACAATCTGTTCGCATTGCTCTGGATGATGTTCTTCCTCTCGGCATTCGGAGAAATGGTTTTGGCAGGAGCTTTCGCTTCTTGGTACTGGACATTCGATAAGAGCAAGAACCTGCCTACCTTTCCACTGATCAGCAGTGCCCATAGAACCTTATGGTGCGTATAACTATATTTATGCGATTGACACTTCTCACTATGGATGGATTTGTAAAACTGGCGCTATCACCCGCACAGCAATTTCATCTTGCAGCTACCTGTCATCAATTTCGGCATGGAATCGGAGAGGTACACTAAACAAATAGCAAAACCTAAGAACAAACATAATTCATAAATTGCAGAAAAAGGTGCATTATGGACATTGACTAGGAAGTGAAACCAAAATGCAAACCAAAATTGTCCTGGACGCGAAAAGCGTTCAGTTTCGTCAACACTTCTCCGTTGCTAAGGGAACAAAATTCATGCCATACAACTATACGATTCGGAGCGATGCTCTGCCACGAACCTTCGAGTGCACAATACTGTTGAACATGTCGTTCGTCCTGCGTCCTTGTATACTGGGCGAAATGTTCTGCACCAAACATAACACATGTGACATGAAGGTTATATATTCCTGTATGTTGGAATATACTTGCATAAGTATTACTCACTGCTGACATAAAATGAATGTCATCTCACCGAAGTACTTGAACAGACAATTATCCGTCGTTTCACAGGTACCACATCGGCACCTTAGCGTTCGGATCTCTCATCATAGCGATTATAAGACTTATCCGTCTTATTCTGGACTACATCGATAAGAAGTGCCAGAAATATCCTGGCAGTCAGGTAAAGTCACTACAAATGTCGTAAGGTGCAAGTAACTGGATTTTTATTTGTTTGTAAACGGAACTGAATCTATTACTATTTAATTACCTGTACTACCTCTTTCATTCACTACACGTTTGATGGTTGCTACTATCTACTACCTGTATTGATAACAAAAGAATAGAGTTGTTTGCTGCACAGCACCCATTGATGTGTAGCTATGCCTAACAACAGGATGTTCCCCTCCAAACGCCGCTGGCCAAGGACGTCACCACAAGTAATCCACGGCTGTACAGCCGTTGATTGATCCTTGCTGCTTGTTGTTCCAGATAGTAAAGGTGATTTTGTGCTGCTGCAAATGTTGCATGTGGTGCTTGGAGAAGTTCATGAAGTTCATCAACAGGTAAGTGTGGAGAGCTGCTAAGCAGAATGAGCGCAGATGATTGCGTTTCCATGATTCTTGCAGCGGAGCTTAAACGATGTTCTTTTACATTCCCAGTACTAATGATGACATTTCTCTGCGCACATATACATGGTATCAAATCTACTATTAGCATTGCTAGAAGTACCAACGCGTAGATCACACACACAGACAAACATGATGACAGCACCGACAGAATAATGAGCAGAAAACACACACAGACCACCATGATGATAGCACCGACAGAATAATGAGCAGAAAACACACACAGACCAACAGGATGACAGCACCGACAGAATACTGAGCAGAAAACACACACAGGTCAACGTGCAGATGTCACATACATACCGATCTGCAGATGGCACAAGCATGCCAATGTACATACGGCAAAGGCATTCCGACGTACAAAGACAACGCTGTTGGATAATGACTGCCCATTGACCTCTGACCTGCTGATGAAGGGAGTATTCGTGTCCCCGTCCCTAATTTTGCTTTGTTAGCCACAAAGTCATTTACGTTTGCAAATTGAAACACGCAATACCTTCAAATGCAATAACTCAGCCTAAACTTCTGGTGCCATGTGAGCTCAATATCATTTTAGATAATACAGACGGCATACATAATATTATGGATGAGCCTTTTGCATGATTATGTGCTATGCTAGTACCCGTGAGGAAATAGGCATAGGGAATGCATATGCGCTCAAACATGCTACTCGCCGTCTCGTTGGATAAGTCTCATCCATCTCCCTCGCTTAACCTCGTCCGTATAAGGAGGGTTGATTGAATCCTCACGTAAGGTTTCTTCGTGACCAGGAAAAAGAGCGTGAATTACGAGGCCGCCGATTGGTATAGCTCGGGAGAAATCTTTTGTCGATCAACGTGATAACGGTAACAAACTTAACGATGCTTCTCAGGTCCCTGACTATGATGTCATGGAAGATACGTTTCAGGTTATTTTCGCCAAAATGGTGGATTTTCAGCGACTACCCTCACTTATGGCTGCAAATTGGTCAATGCTGAGTATCTCAGGGCTCGGCTGATACGATTTTCATTGGTCGTGGACCTTTCCAAAGCTACTAGGGTTGAGAGTACCTGGGCTTTTTCGCCGTAGAAGTTACTTAGGGATTAATTTGGACGCTGGAGTCGGATTTGGCATCCATATTTAAACCCCAACACTAGACAATAGTGCTTTATGACGCCATTCCTAAAGTTCTAACACCGAGCGGGACTTCGACCTCTTTGACATGAAGACATAAAGACATAAAGACATAAAAGATTAGTGCAACTATGAGCCACAAGGGCCCTTCTTGGTTGCACTCTGTACACTGAACCAGTCGCCCACCAAATCTGTCAATCAGCCCTCCCTGTGATACTGAAAAGGAAGCCCTCTATTCTTATAATGATTGTCTATGCTGTTTTTAAAGATGTTCAATGTGCTGCTTCTGACAATGTTTTCTGGCAGCTGGTTCCAGTGTCCTACTACCCTGTTGGTGAAGAAAGTCTGCCTTAACCTTGTTCGGCTGTGGCTAACTTTAATTTTGAATTTATGACCTCTAATTGCATCATTTCTGTTCAATTCAAACATTTCCCCAAGATATCCCCTCTCCAAACCATGGACAAATTTAAAGACCTCGATGAGATCTCCTGTCAGCCTTCTATATCTAAATGAAAACATATTCAATTTGTTCAATCTTTCCTCATATGCCAGGTTGCTTATGCCATTAACCATTTTTTTGCCCTCTTTTGTACTCTCTCTAAAAGCCAACAATCTTTTCATAGCTAGGAGACCAAGCTTGGATGCAGTATTCCAAATGTGGCCTGACATATACACAGTAAAGCTTCCTGATGACTTCCTCACTTCTGTATGAAACATTCCTATTTATTTCCCCGAGCATTCTCAGCCTTCTTCCTGGCTTCCTTGGTCTGTTCTGATGCCCACAATTTTGTGTTTAGAATAACACCTAAATCCTTCTCCTGTTGAGTCACTGATAGCACTTGGCCACCCGTCAAGTATGGAGCCTTCATATGCTGCATACCTACATGCATGATTGTGCACTTATCATAATTAAATTTCATTTGCCATTCTTCGGACCACTTCACAAGTTCGTCTAAGTCTTTTTGCGGCGAGATATGCTCATCTTGACCTGTTATTGCCCTAAAGACCTTCAAATCATCCGCAAATTTCAAAACTTTACTGCTTAGGCCACTTTCAATGTTATTTACAAATATAATGAACAGTAGTGGCCCCAGTATTGACCCCTGGCGGAATCCACTAAGAACATTTTGCCATGATGACTTTGTACCATTTAGCATCACTCTTTGCTGTCTATCTGAAAGACACAACTCTATCCATTTTAAGATGCTACCTGCAATGCCATGGGCCTGAAGCTGTATCATTAACCGTTTATGGGATACCTTGCCAAAGGCCTTACTAAAGTCAAGGTATGCTACATCAACCTGATTTCCCTGATCAAATTGTTCTGTGGCGAAGTTAGAAAAGTCAAAGAGATTTATGAGACACGACCGTCCTTTCCTAAACCCATGTTGAGTATCATGAATCAATCTGTTTCCTTCCAGAAAACTAAATATTCTATCCTTGATAATTGATTCGAGTACCTTGCAGACTAGGGATGTGAGACTTACTGGCCTATAGTTTTCAACTTTCCCTCTTTCTCCTTTCTTGAAAGGAGAAAGAGGGACGTTCCTTCCTCGTTCCCTCTTGACCTGTCCCTAACCTAACGTTCCCTCTTGACGTTTGGCTTATGAGTAAACTATGCATCGTTAGCATGTAGCGATTAGATTGTAGCGAAGGTAGCCATTAAATATGAAAATGCTCGCTTTTTGCAACACAAACAAAATCATAAGCTGAGCTGGGGACCTCCCAGCTCAGCTTATGATGGTATACTTGAAACCAGCGGCTTCAGGTATAACATGTTGGTATTGATTGCGAGATCGTGCTGAGCGCACTACATTGATTTTATTTCATGTCGCTAGCCCTTTTGTTCGGAAGCACTCTGGGAAGGGGAGGTGGGGGGGGGGGGGGTCGTAACAACAAACGGACACTGGGGACGGCAGGGAAATGCCATATACAGGCGAGGGTTAACGTCGCCCTAGATGAAAGATATCAATATTTAGCCATCACTGCGTCTTGTATGCTGGTCTTCGTTGGCATAAATATGCTTTATGCCTAGCACACTTTCCACTAGTAAATATATGAATAATTATATATATGCATATATATATACATATATATATATATATATATATAAGGTATATATATTTCAGTGAGTTATATCTATGCAGATATTTACACACATTTGATTGAAAGAAGAATTTCGTATTCTGACAAGCAAGTGGAGCCTGAATCTGCGTGCTTCATGTTACCTTATGCAATCTGTTGCAGATACCTTGAGGCATATTCCTGATCCGAAGCGAGTCAGGTTACCACCTGGTATGCTGAATCACTTTGTACCCATTAATGTATGCCTTTCATGACTGAAACAAGTGCCACATGCGAAACTGTTTTTCCGCCAGCCTGGCATGTTAATTTTAACATGACCTTCAATGCTACCAAGGGTGTACCCTAAGAATGCATTCCTCCCTGGTTGTTGGTTGCGTTTTTCCTAAGTTCTGACAATTTGCTCTGGATATTGGGAACCGAGAGGGGATGAAAGTACGGAGACATGCTTCAGTCTACGGTGAGCAGCTAAATACCGCGACTGGCGCCGAGTGAAGACGGTTGGTTAGAACGGATGGCGATCCAGTTAATGCCAGGGGAGTTGTACTTAATTGGCGTGTGCACGTGAATATCTCAATGCTTTGGTGCATCTGCTCAAACCTCAATTGTTAGTCTTGATTGTCTTTATGTTCGTTTTGACATATATCCATGTGCCGCAGGAACGCATACATCATGTGCGCTATTTATGGGAAAAACTTCTGCACTTCGGCCAAGGACGGCTTCAATCTCATCATGCGAAACATTCTACGGGTTCTGGCCGTAAACTCTGTAAGTCCCAGCCTTGTATATGCTCAAGGAATTGTGTTGACATTAGAAAAGTTCCCGCTACTGGTATGCAAACATGTAAGCCTTGCAAGCTGTGGTAGCTATTTCGGATTGCAGGACACGTCCGATCCAAAAGTGTCTCTTCCACCACCAGCACAGGGATATCTAGAATGGTGCCGAGCTCCTGCTCAGGGAACTTCACCGCATGACATATTGTGACCTGGTAACGAACGAATTACGAGTCAGTGCAGTACGGACAGGAATCTGATTTTCATTTCACTGAAAATAGGTGGAGAACGGAATTGTTCTTAGCTAATTCCCCTCTTTCCCCTGTCCAGATGGATTACTGAAACCTGGCGTAAATTCGCGATTGCAAAATGCAATTACCGCCCTGACGCGTCTGGTCACCGACTGAAGTATACCCTGGGTGTGCACTCACCTTGGCTAAGCACTCACAAGTCAAGTTCCCGAATTGTTCACAGCCAGCGTCCCCACAAATAGGCAGTATTAGCTGATGCTAGCTTTTACGTGCATTCGGCCTGTCTAAGGTGTTCGTGAAAATAGATAGGCGTAATGTTACAAGGCATGTCATTTTCTTCTTCAATTATTGACTGTAAGAACGTAAAAATGGAATGTTCCACATGTTACTCACTTATCTCCTGCTCGTTTATATTATATCGTTGTTATTACGCTTTTATCACGCTAGTTCATCGTTGAGCAAAATGTATGTTCATCATTTGTCTTATTTCCTAAAAGAATGATATCACATCACGCCAAGTAAGTGTAAAAACAATTCGTATTCCACCTTGGTACTTACAGAGATGATTGTCTCGGAGAGTAAAGGGAGATGCAAAGAAACGCAAGTTTTCCACATCAGTTCAACGACGTAAGAAATTGAAACGTCGCGTTTCTGATATTTGTAATTCCGCTGGGCTCTAGTCAAACACACTAAGGGATGAGTGAGAAACAGCATCACATTGATTCAACGTCACATGAAGCGCGGACCAGACTGCCTATTGGCTCCTTGACCGAGCACTGTTGCACAATCTGACCACTAGGTGGCCAGTCGCTGCCACGCTATGTCTGATGCGGCATGTGCTCTGCAGGTGTGCGACTTCCTGTTGTTCCTGGGGAAGATTCTCATTACCGGTGCGGTGACGGTTGGCTCGTTCTACTTTCTGGACAACCGGATCCCGATCAAGGGTCTGGAGACGGTGGTGCCTCAAACGGAGAACACCTGGGTGCCGACGCTGACCATCGCCATCGGCTGCTACTTCATCACCTCACTCTTCTTCAGCGTCTACGAGATGGCCGTCGACACCATCTTCCTTTGCTTCTGTCAGTATCGAGAGGAGGAGACCAATCAGTATCATGATGCATCCTTCAATGTTAACCCTCTCCCGGCCGGGGAAGAGAAAGTCCGTGTCCCCACCCCCATCTTTCTCGCCATGGTGTTAACTCTCGTCAGGTCGGGGCAGAGGAAATCCGGCGTCTCCTCCCTCTTGTCGTGGTGTTTACCCTTGCCCGGCCGGCGGAGAGCAAGTCTGCCGGCCCCTCTCGTTGTGGTGTTTCCTCCAGACAGGAGGAAAAGCGGCGGGCGATGCTGCATCCAATTTGTAGCATCTTTCCCACATCATGTGACATGCTTTGAAAAACATGTTTTCGGTTGTTTACTGCCACTGACCTAATGCCGAAGAAGTTTCCGGTAGCCCGGACACCTCCAAAAATTCAGAATTTGCACGAAGCGTTTAGCGATTGTCCATCACAATAGAACTAATAAAACTACCGCCTCAGATTTGTTCTTCGTCAGAATTTTGTTGTCTTTGTTGCGCCATTTTCACCATTGTTAACGTCGATGTTCAAAATCAGAAATCTAGAACATACCTTGCACGTTTCTATGGATCTAAGTTGAACGAAAGTGACATTTCTAGGTGTGGCCTACTTATATGAGAAATCATTTTCGAACAGTCTTGAAATGTTTAAGATGTCTAAATTTGTTTTACATGAAGTTCGAAAGGAGTCATTTTAATTTTTTTTTTTTAATGGCGCTAAATGACCTCGTAGTTGGCGCGCCCATCAGGCCAACTAATCACATCAATGATTTAGAAAAATACGTGCGTTGCAACGTTTCGTTCTGATTGCAAAACATTCTGAGAAATAACAAAAAGTGAGCATCCCATGGCCTCAACAATTGTCATCTGTGATGTGGCGAGTGCCCGCAGTGATGAAGAGTGTTTCCGTCCATGTCCGGGAACTTGCGTCAGTATCAGGCTGTTACCATTACCATCGGCCACCCCAGCACCGTGTTATTATCAGGGTGCTTCCTTAGATTACAGAAACGGTCGTGTTACTATATGTGGTAGTATTATGGACATGATTACCCGCAGAGTTCCTTGACGAAGAGAGAGAATGTAGGAACATGGTTTCCTCCCCTATAACCACTTTTTGTTTCCTTCCTGTTGATAGCTTACCGCCACCAAAGCCATCCTCTCCCCCCCCCATCCACTAGCAAAATTGGTCTACCCATCCCCTGGAGAAAATCCCTGCTGCTTACGCTACACGGTGGCCTGATAAACTTACCATGGCCCACACAAATGTAAAGCGCTCTTTGTGCGGAATATCCGACGAAAGTAAAATGCATGGGATATTACACAGTACACGGTCGGTTCGGTCAGCCGTTAATCGAGCACTGTGCAACAGCGGTTTCACAACAAAACCTCCAGCAATGAACCATCAACGAATCCGTTGAAAGAAAACCAATATTGGAACAGCACCATACATCGAAGAAGTTAACGACAGCCAAACACCCACCACCATAATTAGTTTATATTAATTACTGTTTTCACCATTCGAGGCTTAGTAATAACTTCGTGCCTGAAAAAGCTAACAATCTTCTATTGTCTTCTTCTTCATTATTACAAGGCTAAAGCAATGCAGCAGGTACAGAGTTCAGACCCGGCAACTGTTTGCTTATCGTAACAATATTCTCCATAACATAAGTGCATTTAATGCATGTCACTGAAAATATTTGATCAAAATAGGTTTCAATGATTGAACATAATTAAGGTTCGCGTCGGGCCTCGTTTCGCAGACCTCTGGTCATTCTGGCACTGGAACATTGTGGCTGTGGGCTACCTGAATTTCTTCCATGATTTGTCATTGGTGTGCCGCTAATGAAAAATGTCATCTCAATTTTCCGTTTTGGTGTGTAATGTCCATCAGTATGCGATATGATGAGATGCAGGTCAGGAAATATAACTCCACAAAGTTAAAAATATGTTTGTAAAACTATGCTTACAGCTATTAATGAGCTTAAATCCTATCTCAATAATTTAAATGCAACTACAAACAATCGTATCCAATAGCAAGACTGCCCATAAGATTCGCCATGTATGTATTACGCCACTAGCTGGTTAATTATCCAGTATTGTGAATGTTGCTATGCTACCTTCTTTTCAGCCAGCCCTATTAGATCATGGGCATATGCTGTTGTGAATTGCAGAGTCAGTTGCACTAATATAAACACCTGGCGTTTATGTGTAGGTGTAGATGTTGTGTACTAGATTGAGGATGGTAGGCAATGGGAAATCCTACGTGTGCTAAGCATTATTGTCTAACCATCATGTGGCTTCTGTCAATGTGTGCCAATGCAAAAAGAATGCCTTGATAAGATGCAAGCGTTCTATCCATGTTCTGATCTCAACAAGGTATTTTATCTTCATGAAGCAAATACTACCAATGGCACTACTTTTTTAAAATGAGCCAACTGTATAGGTCATTTGACTGGGTTTCAGTCCATATTCACCGGCTTAAACGGGCTTGTCGCATCAAAATGGCCGGTCCTGAGCCTTAGTCCATGATTTCCAGTGTTTGGGACTTGCACGGTGTATGGTCTTAGAACATATATTGCAAATTATTGGTTCCATTTTCTATGGAAGTCAATCATGCAAGGTACTGATGCTAAAAGTTAGGATTCCTGCACATCACAATCCAAACGCCTGCGTAAGGCACAAAACAGTCGGCACCTCTGTTAATGGCATATCAATATTTTAAAGCATAATGAGGTACAGTCTACCCCTTTTGTGTGAAAATGCATTGAGCTTCTGCATTGTTAAATTCGCGCGGATCAGATGTATCACACAGACACTGCAGCGAGCACCCGCACTGCGGTACAGCAGGAAGTCAGGAAGCACTGCGGTACAGTCTAACAGTAGGATTGCTATGCGGTACAGCCTACTACCTTCACTAGTTGGATATTTAGTACACGTGGTGGAGCAATGCGTTTTTTGATATCTCAGTCTTGTATGCACCACCTCGCGAATACATCAAATTCGTGGCAAATGTGTCCGAAAACGCCACAGTGCCACCTAGCGATCAACTTCACGCCCAATTTCGGCGGGCGGGGGACAGTATTTGGCGACCGCGACAACGTAGCGACCAACAGCGGTCAATTCATGCCCGACCACCAACCGCTGACCAGGCCGGCGTCCGTTCCCAGTGGAGGACATCGAGCGACACGACGGCTCTGCCGAGAAGCCCTACTTCATGTCCAAAGACCTGATGAAGCTGATCGGGAAGCGCAACAAGCCGCCTTCCCCGAAGACGTAGTGCCGGACTGTTTGTCCCGCCGGGCGCCGAGGCCGGCAGTCCAGCTCCGGCGCTGTCGCCAGCGGTGTGGGTCCTGTGATGTGGTGTACTCTGGCGGCCTCGCTGTCAGCCAGTGGCGGGCATGGCTTATCGACGGCCTTTGCTGCTGAGCCGCGGGCGCTGACGTGCTTGTTGTCGTTCTGTGGTGTTATGGTGGTATATTTTGAGGTAAATGAGTTGCGGCCATGTTGCCTTCATCCGTGACGTTCATAAAGCTTCAGTGTAGACGTGAAGTCGGTGATGCTTGTCTAGCGGTGTGATTGAGAAAATTTCCTGCTGTCACATTTGAGCAGCGTTTATACACACACACACACACACACACACACACACACACACACACACACACACACACACACACACACACACACACACACACACACACACACACACACACACACACACACGCATGTGCGTGTGTGTGTGTTGAATATATATATATATATATATATATATATATATATATATAGAAATGAATTATATATATATATTCAACAAAGTCCATACACACTTCTTATTGACAGCAGTACCTCAAACCTCAGCTTGTGTCGGTCTTTTATGCGTTGTGCGAGTTTTCTTACCGAGAAAAGGCACCCCTATACACCTGCAGAAGGGCTCGAGTACATTCCCTCCACCACCCACCCCACAAGTTTTTCGGCGAAGGCGCCTCTCCAGGGACTTTCGCCGTGCCCCTCCTGCAGACGATTGCCCCTGACCCCATACAATTCTTGCGTCTTTCCCTGTTAAAGCATGCAATAAATGCATGGGGTAGTCGCATAACGCAGTAGGTTTCGAAATATTGTGTCGAGTACATCATAAAATAAGCGGAACGTGAAAGGAGCAAAAATATGAACGATGGACATTGCGTGTACAGAACAAATATATTACAGGCGATTCAAAGTACAAATCTTCATCGCGAGCACAGATAAGGTACGGGTTTCCTTGCTTATTCATTTCTAAGAAGTATCTATGCATGTACAAGGCTTCTCGGGTCTGTTGATGCTCTGTGACATAACAGGTGGCATCTCTGTTCTGAGTTGCGTTGTGCTGTGGTCGCATGTGCTTGTGCAGTGCTCCGCCTCATTGATGCTCGGTTTGACGTCCGCTGAGTTGTTGCACCGATGTCGTGTGCCCAGTTGCTGTCCAGTTAGTGTGCCAGGTTGTATGTTCTCACGAAGCTCACACACTTCCGTCGGCACACTACATCGGTGTAGCAACAACAGCATTCAGCAGACGCCCAACGTCACACGCGACGGTTCACCGTGCCAACAACAGCAACGCTATTATAGCTACGATCTGCAATGACACAAGGCGTCTTCGAATCGTTGAGAACTTGTTCATATCTCAACTGTCTCTCGGTGTCTTTATTTAGAGTTGCAACGCATTTTCTGAGTCCCTGTCGCTTCTTGCGAGACTTGGTACATTTTGGAGGGCCGATGCATTTTGTGCCTACCGTTGTTCTCCTATGGTTCTGCTGGACTTAATTGAGGCTCCAAACGCATATTTGTGGAACCACAGCACGATTTTAGTAGCTCCAGTAGAATTTCTAGGGGTCCAGGTGCGAGTTTTCTGGGCCATGCGCGTGTTCCGGTGGGGGGGGGGGTGGACCCGACACCAGTTCTCCGGGTTCGAGGCATTTTTTGTGACTTCATGTTATTTTTTATAGCTGAAGTTTCAGCGTAATTTTTTTCTGGCACCGACGCCATTTTTTTTTTCGTGTACACTCGCGATTTTTTATCCCCGGTACGCTATTTTCGGGGTCATGCGCAATTATTGAAACATCTGATGATACATTTGTGGCTTCGGAGCGATTTTTCTGGCTCTGACACTTATTTTTGAATCTCTTCCTATTTTGGAGGGCGTGGGATTGATTTTTCTTCTTCCGATAGGATTTTGGGGCCATGTTGGGATTATTCGGGCCATTGACGCCAACATTTGGGAGTCCCGAGGGAAATATGTGATGACCTAGCCAAGATTGTCCGGAGTACCGACGGAAATGTTGGGTCCTGAGTGCGATATCTGGCGGGTTCGGTGTGAGTTTGCACGGCGCGTTGTACCTAGCTAGGCCCAGGCACGATTTTTGTGTGCCCAGGGACTAAGTTTTTGGTGCCTGCTATATATTTTTAGAGCCCCCTACGCGAATACTGGGTGCTTCAACGCGAATTTATGGGGCTCCAGAGCGACGTTTTGGGACCCAGGCGCATTTCTTGGAGTCGACCCTCTCAGGATGGTGCATTGGCCTTGGCCTCTTTAGTAAGCCAATGCGGCTGCTCAGCGAGTACTCTTTTCTTACAACCTGCGGCACCATTCTGAGTAGAAAGACCCTTTGAAGTATTTTTTTCCGTATCTGTTCTGAATTTTCCGGTGAGCGGGTCGATTTGATGAAGTCCCTTTATTATGGTTGGGGGTCGAGTATTATATTTTGTCGACCCCCTGCACGCTATTTTTTGGCTCTGGTACGATTTTTCGAGCTCCCGGTGCATTTTTGGTCGGTTTCTCAAGTAGCTTTTTTGAGGAGTCCGACCCTTTTTTGCCTTTGTCACAAATTTTGTCGTCGCAGAGTGACATTCCAGAAAGGAATTTGTCTTGGGGAAGCCAGCTGCAACTTGTGGGGCTCCGGCGCGATTGTTTGGGACCCCAGTGTGATTTTCAAGGGCAGCGACAAAACGTTTATAGGTCTAAGTGCGATTTTTTGTTGCCTCGTCGTCATTTGTGGGGATCCTTGGCTCGAGTTTTTATTAGGTAGTCCCGATGAGATTTCTTGGGCTTCGGTGCGACCTATCGAGTTCCTAGTGTAATTTAATTTCAAGAGGCCCGTGCGCGAGCTTTTCCTACTCCGGGCTCACTGTGGCCTTCAAGAGCCCGACCCCACCCTCAGGACCCTCCACCCCTATCGTTATTCTAAGAACCCGGCACGGATTTTTCGGGCCCCAGTGCGATTTTCAAGGGCACAGGTGCGAATATTTGAGGCCACAACGTGATTTTTGGATCCGCGGTGTGATTTTCGGTGGTTCGGGTTTGAACGTTTGAGGCCCCAGCGTGATTTCCATGGGCCCGGTCCGATATTTGGGGTATACAACGCGAGTTTCAAGGGCCGCGGCCCGACTTTTTGGGCCAAGCGTGATATTCAGAAGACTTTTTTAAAATCTTTTTGGGGCCTCGGCGGGCTACCTGAGCTCTCAGCGTGATTCCCGGTGGCTCCGTTCCGACCTGTACAGGCCCCAGCCTGATTTTCGAGGGCCCTTGTGCGACATTTCGGGGGCTCCAGCGCGACGTGTGTGGCGCTCCAGCCGGGCTCAGACTTCAGAGCCTCTGGGCACACCTTCTTGGAGCCTCAATACCATTTGGGGATCCGGAACGATTTTTGGATCCCCCATTTTGACTTCGTGCGATTTTGTGGGCCCAGTATCATTTTCAGGGGTCCCTGTGGAATTTCCTGGGTCTCCCAATGCGATTTTCAGGGGTCTTGGAGCGGTATTTGGGCCCTCAGTGTGTGTCCTTTCTAGAGGCTCTACGCGACTATTTCTGCCCTCAATGAGTTTTTTTTTTGTTGGCTCCCCTGTACGATATTTTTTTGGCGTCCAGCGATATTTTTGGAGAGCCTGGCATAATTTTTCCGAAGCTTGGTGCGATTCTTGGAGCCGCCAAATTATCAAGGGGAGACAACTTCCCCCAATTCCCCCTTCGAGCTTAAGGGCACTTGGACCAAAACGTGATCACATAGCAATGTCCCCCTCGGTACGCCACGTGTCTGCAGTCAGAAGTGTCGTTTTCATCGATTCAGCGGTCGCGTGGCACGCATGGCGGTTGTGCACTCTAGTACTCCTTGGAATAATATAAGTACGAGAGTCGTTGCGGCTTGAGTAACTCAGTTGGGCTAATGCCGACAAGTTCAGGGTGGTAGTGGATGCATCACCACCGTTGGAAATATTTGTTGTCGGTATTTTAGAACGTAAAATTGTCTCTGCTTCGACTCCGTATGCGGTACAAGTAATAACGAGACCCTTGTGTTCGTAGCACATGTGACACATTATTATTTTACGTCCCAGCCATGAGTCGGCTTTCGTCCGATTGGAGCAGATAAAGACATAGAAGGCAAAGAGGTACAACAATCAAATACCGTACTGCAAGCACACTCTTTGCAATCAGACCCATGCAAGCACACACTGTCATGAAGCGACCTTCACAATATTCCCCTCAAGTAAGCTGTTCCGCTCACATATCAAAGCCCGTCACGTACTTCGACGATTCACATCATTCACTGGTTTACACAGCGCACGACGCTGCCTCGCACTGATCGGCAGGCAACACGAGGCCTAGCTCCAGCCACCACACTTCCCGGCCATTCTCGCCATTCGCGCCATTCTGCTGTCGCGTGTCACACCCGCCGCCCTCGTCACTCGCTCGCCGCAACCGACATCACCGAGCCACCTGCGACCGGGTGGCCTCCACCTCGGACACGGCGGCCACCGTCCGAGCCAGCCCCGCCGACCGGCGGCGAATGTCGGCCACCACATCGGACACCGTGCGCAGTATCTGCGAGTCGTCCTGCGTGCCTGAGTCGCCGCGAGCCGGGTCCACTGAGCTGCAGGCCGGCTCGTGATTCGACGTCCCGGCGCTGACCGGCGCCGTGTCGTCGGCGACACCGCCGCCCACCTCGTCCACCGTCACCGCCACCTGTGTACAGTGGTGGAGCGTACCTCACGCCACCATCGGCGGCACCGCCGCCCACCTCGTCCACCGTCACCGCCACTTGTGCACAGTGGTGGAGGGTACTTCACGCCACCATCGGCGGCACCGCCGCCCACCTCGTCCACCGTCACCGCCACCTGTGCACAGTGGTGGAGCGTACCTCACACCACCATCGGCGGCACCGCCGCCCACCTCGTCCACCGTCACCGCCACTTGTGCACAGTGGTGGAGGGTACCTCACGCCACCATCGGCGGCACCGCCGCCCACCTCGTCCACCGTCACCGCCACCTGTGCACAGTGGTGGAGCGTACCTCACACTACCATCGGCGGCACCGCCGCCCACCTCGTCCACCGTCACCGCCACCTGTGTACAGTGGTGGAGCGTACCTCACGCCACCATCGGCGGCACCGCCGCCCACCTCGTCCACCGTCACCGCCACCTGTGTACAGTGGTGGAGCGTACCTCACGCCACCATCGTCGGCACCGCCGCCCACCTCGTCCACCGTCACCGCCACCTGTGTACAGTGGTGGAGCGTACCTCACACTACCATCGGCGGCACCGCCGCCCACCTCGTCCACCGTCACCGCCACCTGTGTACAGTGGTGGGCGTACCTAGAGTGTGGGCGTACCTCACTACCATCGGCGGCACCGCCGCCCACCTCGTCCACCGTCACCGCCACTTGTGCACAGTGGTGGAGGGTACTCACGCACCATCGGCGGCACCGCCGCCCACCTCGTCCACCGTCACCGCCACCTGTGCACAGTGGTGGAGCGTACCTCACACTACCATCGGCGGCACCGCCGCCCACCTCGTCCACCGTCACCGCCACTTGTGCACAGTGGTGGAGGGTACTTCACGCCACCATCGGCGGCACCGCCGCCCACCTCGTCCACCGTCACCGCCACCTGTGCACAGTGGTGGAGCGTACCTCACACACCACCATCGGCGGCACCGCCGCCCACCTCGTCCACCGTCACCGCCACCTGTGTACAGTGGTGGAACGTACCTCATGCTACCATCGGCGGCACCGCCGCCCACCTCGTCCACCATCACCGCCACCTGTGTACAGTGGTGGAACGTACCTCATGCTACCATCGGCGGCACCGCCGCCCACCTCGTCCACCGTCACCGCCACCTGTGTACAGTGGTGGAGCGTGCCTCACGCTACCATCGGCGGCACCGCCGCCCACCTCGTCTACCATCACCGCCACCTGTGTACAGTGGTGGAGCGTACCTCATGCTACCATCGGCGGCACCGCCGCCCACCTCGTCCACCGTCACCGCCACCTGTGCATAATGGTGGAGCGTACCTCACACTACCATCGGCGGCACCGCCGCCCACCTCGTCCACCGTCACCGCCACCTGTGTACAGTGATGGAGCGTACCTTACACTACCATTGGCGGCACCGCCGCCCACCTCGTCCACCGTCACCGCCACCTGTGTACAGTGATGGAGCGTACCTTACACTACCATCGGCGGCACCGCCGCCCACCTCGTCCACCGTCACCGCCACCTGTGCATAATGGTGGAGCGTACCTCACACTACCATCGGCGGCACCGCCGCCCACCTCGTCCACCGTCACCGCCACCTGTGCATAATGGTGGAGCGTACCTTACACTACCATCGGCGGCACCGCCGCCCACCTCGTCCACCGTCACCGCCACCTGTGCATAATGGTGGAGCGTACCTCACACTACCATCGGCGGCACCGCCGCCCACCTTACTCACCTAGACCACATTCACTGCCACTTGTGCACAGTGATGGAGCGTACCTTACACTACCATTGGCGGCACCGCCGCCCACCTTACTCACCTAGACCACATTCACTGCCACTTGTGCACAGTAGATGAGCCTCCATGTGGAGCCGTGAACTTTGGAGGCTTTCTGGTGTTTGTCTCCAATTCTATGAATTTAACCACAGATGGATGTGCATTGAGGTACGCATTGCTACCGAGAAGATTAACTCTGAAATGTTTTATGTGCGAAGATATTACGAGCATTTCTGCATTTTAATTTTGACCAAAAGACATAGATGCTGAAATTGAGTGCGACAGACCCAAAAAGTATAGCGACTATCTGCAATGGACCTAAAAGAAGCCCGATCGTCTTGTAAAACTGCAATGACACCGTAGTACGTAGTAATAACAGACTCGTCAACGAAACAAATCCGACGTCTTTATGATGAGTAACCAAAAAAAAAGTATCAACCATTGGCTGTTCATCAAGTCAAATACGGCTGTTCTGCTATGAGTGATTTTATCAACGAGCGGAGCTGTGCTGCAATTCTTCGAAGCATCTCCTGGCAAGCTGACAGACATTGACAGTGTACCCACGTACGGCCTATTCTAAAACTGGGAACCCTTGATTGAAGCGTTTAATCTACTCTTTCCATGTTTGCGCCAGTATACGGCGCCCATGGGTGTGCTGAGCGGGTGAAAACATAAGGTAGACTATATAAGATTCAGGGAATATATAGGAATTTACCGAGTCGACGATGAACTTGCAAGATCGCCAAAATGTATTTAAGAAGCGTTAAAGAACAAAATTATGAGAACTGGGAAAAGAATGGAGAAAACTGCAACACAGTTGTCAAAAGGTTCAGTAACAATCGTCTCCAAAGGTGCAACAATTGGCGCTGAGCGGTACGGCCGTACACCTCAGCTGTCCCACACCCATCCTTGATAGTGTTCCCGTGTAGGACTGAAAGGCATACCTACAGCCATACGCAGAGAACTTGTGGAACAACCATAACTGCCATCTAGTGACGAGTCGTCATACTATACTCGGGGCACCTTGATAGGTGGCGCGCGGAGCCGTAGGTGCAGGAAGTACCGTCATGAAATCAATTCCTTAAATGAAGATACAAGTACTTATGAGTAACTAACATGATGACAAATAGCTCAGAATAAACAAGACGATATGTAGTGTGCTTTATTCTGAGTTCAGAAAGCAGCGATGAAACGATAAAAGGTAGTTTCAAACGCGTGTTGGTGGGGTGAAAGCATATCACCAATGCGAATTTGCTTTCTCATGCATTACGAGAGTCGCCTCGCTGAACTATCTCCTAGCTCATAGCCAGCAAAAGTCAATTAAACCACACCATAGCATGAGCGTCACAACGAAGGAACAGTTCAAAGTGGAAGCTACGACTTTCCAAGGCGTCGGCAAACACTGTTTAGCCATTTTCCCCTCGGTACTTATCATAGATTGTAAATGAAAGTCAAATTGGGTGTTTTGACTTTCATTTACATTGGCAAAGGTTCTGGGAGATGAGTTGTGCGAGGTGTGACTTTGCATATATCAAGAAGGGGTGGGGGTGAAATGGCACCCAAACGTTAACTTGCTCCCTCCAATCATATATTTGGCACCCCAATCAAGCTTAATCACTAGACCGAAGCTTAATCATTAACACTCGAGTGCATCTCCCTCCACGATTTTGTTTCCAGCTGGTGGTGCCCATTTCCTGAGGGAAATGTCATGCAAAGCACCAATTCCCGCCCATCCTCACCCCCACCCCCATTCAACGAGTTCTTTTCCAGCTGGTGGCGCCCATTCACCCATAAATATGCCATTAAAAGCATTAATTGTCCACCCTATACATTCCACTAAGTGACACCCGAGTGAGTCGTACCTCTGCGACGCCAGCGTGTTCCGCTTTGGCGATTGACCTGGGCCAAGTGGCGCTTGTGTCCCTGTCGACCTGACGGCTGACATCCGCGGCCGAGTTTGGTCCGTGCCCGAGCAGCTGCTGCAGCTCCAGGTATATACAGCGCTTCAGCTCGTCCAGCACCTGCACCTCGTCACAGTCGCCGTCAATCTGAGGACATCGTCACAGCCACAGGCACCGTCAATCTGGGGACATCGTCACAGCCACAGGCGCCGTCAATCTGGGGACATCGTCACAGCCACAGGCACCGTCAATCTGAGGACATCGTCACAGCCACAGGCACCGTCAATCTGAGGACATCGTCACAGCCACAGTCGCCGTCAATCTGGGGACATCGTCAAGCCACAGTGTAATCTGGGGACATCGTCACAGCCACAGGCACCGTCAATCTGGGGACATCGTCACAGCCACAGGCGCCGTCAATCTGGGGACATCGTCACAGCCACAGGCACCGTCAATCTGAGGACATCGTCACAGCCACAGGCACCGTCAATCTGAGGACATCGTCACAGCCACAGTCGCCGTCAATCTGGGGACATCGTCACAGCCACAGGCACCGTCAATCTGAGGACATCGTCACAGCCACAGTCACCGTCAATCTGGGGACATCGTCACAGCCACAGGCACCGTCAATCTGGGGACATCGTCACAGCCACAGGCGCCGTCAATCTGGGGACATCGTCACAGCCACAGGCACCGTCAATCTAGGGACATCGTCACAGCCACAGGCATCGTCAATCTAGGGACATCGTCACAGCCACAGGCGTTGTAAATCTGCGGACATTTCAAGTGAAATCCGAATTTGGGAACATCGCCATATCGAGATTCATCGTTCATCTGAATATATTTCCACGGTTTCCGTGAATGCGGGTGTATACTGTCGCAGCTAAGCTCATCGTCAATATGTGGTATCGTCACGGTCACAGTCATCGTCAATGTGGGGATATTTCCACACTCACAGTCATCGTCAATGTGGGGATATTGCCATAGTCACAGTCATCGGCCATGTGGGGATATTGCCACAGTCGTCAATCTAGGTATTTCCACAATCGTCAATGTGGGAGTATTGCCAAAGCCATAGTCGTCAATGCGGGTGCATTGCCAAAGCCATAGTCGTCAATTTGGGGATATTCCCACGGCCACAGTCGTCAATGCGGGGATATTGCCACAGTCGCCGTCAATGTGGGGATATTGACACACTCACAGTCATCGTCAAGGTGGCGACATCGGCACAGTAACAGTCATCGTTAATGTGGGGATATTGCCATAGTCACAGTCATAGTAAATGTGAGGATATTGCGGCTATCGGCAATGTAGGTTTTTGTCACAGTAGTCAATGGAGGGATATTGCCACAATGTGAGCGGCGGTCAATGTGAGAGAGGCGCTGAGCTACAATGTTTATGTGACGAGCTGAAAAGGCTCGTCATTCAACGTATAACCCGAGCCCTTGTGTGCGCAGCTCACAGTCTCTCTATTGAAAGGCAGAGTAGTTGAATGTCATAGGTGATTCAGTGTCATACAGCGTGATTATAACCAAACATCGTGGCAGGATAAGGTGACAATATTTAGCCGGATGTCGAAATGCTGTACTAGATCGAGATCTACCCCACAGTCAAGGACTTGCTGGGAGGGGGGATATGTTCCATTTTCCGATAAAAGAGCTACAGGAGGAAACTTGATCCCAGCGGAAAAAAACTCGTTAGCTAATGGGTAATTTCTTACCCACCTCTTGTGTAGATGACATGTTAAAATTGACCCTGAAGTATCGCAGCGCTCGTCGCAGCGAGGTCCTCGAGTGGCCCATGGTGGGGAAGAGTAATTCGGCCATGGCCGCACTCCTAATTGGAGTTCTGTTCAAACATTCAACTGCTCACACCAATTCCACAATCGCCGGCTGGTCACGACAACTGCCAGGCCCGGCTTGAATAATGGATCCGACCGTCGGCGACGGTGCAGTGCGGTGTCACGACGTTCAGCGGACATCCCGCGCGACATGACGCCGCCAGCCGGCCACCTCGCGCTGCGTCACGCACGCCAAGCTGGCGGCGAGCTGGCGTGACGGAACGGCGGGGGGGGGGGGGACTCACCACCAGCAGGCGGCTGGCCTCGTCGAGCGCCTTCATGGCCGGCAGACTGACGGTCCTGTAGAGCTGGAGGCGGCGCCGACACGCGCCCACCGTGTCGTCGATGTCCTCCCGGCGGCCAAGCGTGCGGCCCAGCTCCAGCTCGGAGCAGTCGATCAGCACGATGTCCGACTGGCGGCCGTGCTGCGCCGGGCGACAGGCGGCACACGTCACTCGGCTGCCGATCGTGCGCTGTCCGCCGGCGGTTCGGACGAAAACACTCTCCACGACACGAGCGGTGGTGAGCACCAGACGTGTGATGTCGGCAGGGAGCAGTGTGTGTGATCGGCAGCACGAAACACGTGAGGTCGGGAGCACAGGATACGTGGCTTCAGCAACACGGGGCAGACGAGGTTGGCAGGACCCAAGCATGTGTTCTCCATCTTGTGTTGCCCAGAGGTGTTGTTCTATATAGAAGGGCATTCATCCAATGGAGGGCTCCTCCAGATCTTTCAGGTGGCATGGGACTTTGTGGACTTGGCCTTCATTAATTATGTGGACCCTCGGAGGCGAGATACTGATTGACAGGCTATCTCGAACGATTTCGTAAGAGTTCTCCCTCGTAAGAGTTCTCATAAGAGTGGACTGTTCGCTGCTCTAAAAACTGTTGGTAAAATGTTCGGCTATAGCCTTTGATTAGCATGATGGGGAAATATTATGATCCAGGCGCATATGAGGCAAGTTGCATGTTGATACCATAAAAAATGTTCCACTTCCAATCGCGTTATAAGTTTGAAAAAGTCTGCTTTGTGATGCGCAGCTCCAAGAGCAATAGGAGGTGAAGAGGGTAGGCTGCGTTCGCTGCCTTACCTCTAGTTCAAATTCTTCCAGCTGCTGAAGATCTCTTGGGAACCCAGATATTATGAATCCTCGCGAAGATGCGTTTTGCTCAATCGCCTTGCGCAGACAGTTAATAATCAATACCTGTAAACAGAATTGCATATCATACTCAGCTCGAGTTGATTGTAAAATCAAATATCATCTGCATGCTATAACTACCAGATTATATGCTTTGTCTTGAACACGGAGCCTCGTGTAGAACTGATTTCGTGTTAATGGATGCTGTGCTCGTTTTACTCAGCATGCTGGCGGATTTGGTTGCTGGGCCCAGCAACAGATTCGTCAGCATGTTGTACTCTTGGCATGGCATGGTGTGTCGCAACGAAAACTGAGTGCCGCAGTGACAGACCGCAGTGACAAACCGCAGTGACAGACCACAGCGACAGACCGCAGTGACAGACCGGAGTGACATACCGCAGTGACAGACCACAGCGACAGACCGCAGTGACATATCGCAGTGACAAACCTGAGTGACAGGCCGCAGTGACAGACCTCAGCGTCGAGATATATCGCCGCAGCTAAGAAGCATAAAGACACATGCGTAAATTATATAGAAGATTGCATACTAATTCGACATACTATTCCTACCTAGCTCATCGTATGTTCATTCCAGTTGATCCATATTTAATGTCACTCGATATCCGAATGTTTACCTTTCGTCCAAACTTGCATCCCTGTCCTTACCGCAATGTATCCCTGAGGAAATCGTAGCATCTCACAGCCAAAGGGCTGATGTTTAAAAAAAAGAATATTGAATGTATTCAAAATAAGCTTTGTGGTCAATTGTCATTTAAGTCGTAGTCGATTTTGTGCGCGATGTATTAGGTTGTCACATCACACAGGTCATCTGACATCACTTTTACGACCAAATGGGCTTAAGCATTGCAACTCGACCTGAGTCTCCGACGGACTGGCTATTTGGTTGGTTGGTTATTTGGACTTTCGGGCGCATCGACTGCGTCGGTCATACAGCGCCCATGGACTGGCTATTTCCCAACATTGTTGTATGCTACGTAACATTACCTGACCATACCGCCCTCCTCCTGATTGCACCAGGCTTTGCTTTGTGATAGCCTGATCCGACTTGACCACATGACCGGACAAACTCAGACCCTGCTGTGACATGACCACACCTGACCTGATCACCTCCCACGCTACAGCACCCATTCTGAGGCCAGAAGGTCACACCACCTGGTCCGGCGACATCAAACCCTGTGGTTACACAGCTCGGCCTGACCTGACCACTTGCCCGGTCGTGGCGAGACCTGACCTAACCACATCTGACCTGAGGCACCAGCTCGCCGGTCACCAGCATTTGTCGCACCGCCAGCACGTCGACCGAGTCGCGAATCGCCTCGTCGGTGACCAGGTCTCGCAGCATCCAGCTGCAGCTGAGGTGCGTCCAGCCCGGGTACAGCGACACCACCGACTCGCAGTGGTTGGACTTGTTGCTTCCTGGCCCACCTGCGGCACGTGGAAGTGGTGCGCCTTCACCGTCGACGGGCACAGCACCCATCCTCTCAGTCATGCACACCCATGGGCCATTGGCAATCATGGCAGCATCTTCAACATCATTCTCGTGCAAAGTGTTGACGAGTGTGGTATTCGATAGAGGCCAGTAATTCAGTGGAAAATGGTTATGTAACTTTGCAGTAATTAATGTACGTTACGCATACATGTCAACGAACGGTATGCTGCCTGCACTTCATATGTGATAAGCCTACGTTTGGAGAAACTGAATGCAAGAACGGTACTTGTAGGAACCGGAGGCTGATCTTGAGCATAGGATATGAAAGATGCTAATTTCTTGGTCTCACATATAAGCGGATCCGCTTCCTCTACACCAGTGTCTCAACTCTTGACTTCACCTGACCCCATTGGCGCCTTACACTGGTACATGTGGAAGGTGACCCTCACCTACCGAGATCGCTATGTGATTCTGCCAGTTATCAGAAAGATGGGGGCGACATTTCTCTAAATTCTGACGTTAGTTGTGCTACAGCCGCGGAACAAAACCATGCCTGCTGTCGGATACGAGCCACATCCAACAGCAGAAGATGCCGATACTATCCTGCAGGCGGCTGTCTTGGGCAGGTCCGGGTTGTCGTCTTTTGAGAAATGGGATTCGGCAACATCAGCCAAGCTAGGCAACTACTTATACTCTACTTATACCTGCAAATATCACAGGTGCTTAAATAAGGCAATTGCGAATAATTAGAATATCACTATCCTTCACAAAATGCATACTTGTTTTGCGATGTTAGTGAAAAATATTCATATTTGACGACAGACATGGTACGCAATGGATAAGAACGACCTGAAAACTCAATAAAGCCCTCATTTAACACGCGCCCTGGAGGGCCTCTGAAACTTACGCGCACTGGAGGGGGGGGGGCGGATTTCGCTCCCCCCTAAGAACTGGGCTCCCGTTAAGGCTAGAGCAACGAAATTTACAGGGTGGATGGGCACGATAGCTAACTCCATTGTGTGCAAATGTCGTGACCTTAGGTCAATATCTTCAAAGTCAAATGAGGTCAAAATAGCAAAATTTATGGTTTTGCGTGGCTTGGCTTGTCATTGTTATGGATCGCTGTTATTGTATTTAAATGCTCCAGAATTGCCATTAATGATGTTTTGGACATTATTAATGATGCAATGCATATGTCAGATCCGCAATTTGACCTCAGGTCACCTATATAGGAGCACTTTATCAGGTCATTACATGCTCCAGTTACCGGAACCGGGCTGCCCACCTGACTGCTCCTTTGGGCGGCTCGAACAATCGGTTTCGCAAAGAAAGGAGTGAAATACATGAATAAAGTATAGAAACGCTTAGGCCACAATGACAAACAGTAGATTTCCGGATGTGTAGGGAGTAACATGCAAAGTGACATCAATCGCATGCCAGTCATTTCCATTTGTGACAACATTCCAGTTGACCAAGTTTGGTTCCATTAGCCTGTCACGATGACCTCGGCGACCTAACATGACTCTTAAATTATATAGCATAACAATATGCGTCAAACAAGTCGCTAGTGCTGTCAAGAACACTTCCCTTTTTGCCAATATACGGGAAGCGCACCAGCGCCGGGATTTGTAGACTGGCGCTGAGAAAATGTTTTGACTTTACCGACCCCTAACTCGCAAAATTCTCGGTCGATTTTCATTTTTCTTGCTTTAGACACAAACAATGGCGCATATCGGCCGGTAAAATCTGGAGTTATGTGCGAAAACCGGAGGGGTGGGCGGATTTCGCCCACCCCCTTCAAGGCGCGTGTTAAAGAACGCATTGGGGAATAACTGAATTGGGAAACACCCTACCTTCAGTGCTGCGGACAAGCCCACACTTGTACACAAAACAGTACCGGCATACCTCCGGAAAGGGCAATTGAAGTAAGCAGCTTGCGTCAACATGTCGCAACCTTCACAAGTGTCGCCCGTAGCGCCTGCCAGTCTATGTCAGTTGGCTGTCGGCGACGTCTCACCTACGACGAAGATGATCGGCTGGGACGACCGCCCGGGCGACAGTGCGGCGGCGGCTCGCATGCTGGTTCTGCGCTGAATCGCCGTTCTGCCTCCGCAGGCACTCCGCAGATCTGTCGAGTAAACAGTACTCCGTCGATACCGGCGCGCCCGGCCGCCACTCAGTGTCCAAAGGACTACCGGCAGGATGTCGGGTGACCTCTGATGGAAACAGCGTATGTGTTAGCTCAGTTGTCAGTGGGAGAAATGAAGACCTGGACATAGCACATCCTTGAAAATGGTCGCTTTAATGGCAAACAAATCGTTACTGCCATTAGCAACTGTAAACCCAGGGTAGAAAATATAGGAACCATTTTAAAACTTGATTATATACACGCAGGTGAAAAGAAGTCCTGGGCTTCTAATGACTGGATCTTAGGACTGATATGCAAAACAAAATTAGTGCATATCAGTGAACAGCTACGCTCATTGTCAACGAAGAATTGCGGCGAAAGTGATTGCTGAACATCTGTAGGAGGGAGGCAGCGACAGTCACGGGCATGACCAGCCCGCAGGCGTTCACTGAACACACGAGGTGAAAACGCTGACGGTGAGTTACGTGGCTGGAAACACTCACTGCTATGGACCATGCTTAGATGAAAAATCTTTCGAACTGAAATTTAAATCGAGCCTTTGTGGAACGCAAGGCAAGCAATAGTTAATATTATTACTTAACTCAACACGAACCGGGGCCATAACTATTTACACAAACCGTACTGAAGCAATTGTACACTGATTGACAGGCAAGGTATAGCAGTAGCTGGAAGAGTTACAAGCAAACATGAATGAAAGTTGTCTTTATGGCAAAATGAAAACACAGTTGCATGCCTGAATTGTTCAGTGGTGAAACTGCAGACGGCTGAAGTGGCAGTCTGCTGAGTATTAGTTAGATACGGATAGGTTTTTGCCATCACAGCTTCTTTTTCAACATGCTTAGCAGCGATTGACATGCACAAGAATCATACAAAATTGTCTGGGTGATAGATGGATGTGGCTCAGTAAATTCAGACGAAGAATGCATGCTTAGGATCTACTCTTTGGGTTCCTTGCTACCATGCTTACTGCTCGGGTAGGGTATGGTACGTTACCATCAGTGTCGCAACCAGGATTTCCCTAAAGTAAGAGCAACCAAAATATTTGAAACGAAAAAGAGAAAGGACTCCGCGCACGAACCGCGCCAAAAATCCAGGATTTCGATGGTATGAATCTCAAAGTTTATCGTTTGATCTAGTGTATTTTTGGATGCTGAAGTAGGGGAGGGGCGGCCCCTTGGCTGCGCCTGCGGTCACCATGCCTACCATACGTTGCGCCGCGCAACCTTAAGCTCAGGGAAGGCCAATGACAAAGTTGCGCACGGATATAAATGAAATATTTTAGCATATGCGCTCAGGCAATGTATCTGTGCTCAGAAGTGCATTACACCAACTCCAGAACCAGCGATCAGTGCAGGCCACCACGCCGATCCGACGATGCAGCCCGTCCACATACACCTTAGCCAACTGAAAAACTCTATTTGAGAACGAGGTGCAGCCTTCCTTGTCAGGTGGATCGCAGTTTCGTACAGAACAAGTGGTTTTGGTACGCTGTCCATCGGACATCGATTAGTTGGCAGCTAGCCACTCAATGACAAGGTGGCTACTAGTAATAACGGCAGAATGCGGGGACGGTGCTACTGTTGTGGAAAGGGAGCGTGCATTCGCCAAGACGTCGCGAAATTTAATATTACGCCTATGTGCATTAAGATCAATAATGTGCAATTGTTTGTCGATGTGGAAGAACTTGATGTAGGCTTAGTGTTGGATGTTCATATCAGTGTTAGTGCCTTGCTTCATAGAGAATCTGTAGTTCTTATGGAGAGATAAAGAAAGAGAGAGAGAGAAAGAGAGAGAGGGCGAGAGAGAGAGGGGGAGAGAGAGAGGGAGGGGGAGAAAGAGAGAGAGAAGAGACGAAGAGAGATCTGGTACCAGATCAATTTCGTTGTGAAATGCGAAAGGCATCACGAGAATTGCCTGGACGTATTACCTTATTTCATCCTACGTTAGACCTAATCCCCCAGGAAAATATTGCTTTCTCCATGTCACTGAAGGGCTAGTTCTAATCATCTATATTGCTGATGTATCATCGATGAAGTATTCAGTCATCCTCAACTGTTCACGAAGATATAGCAAGGTGTGATCGACTCTGACTAATGCTGAGATCACTCTGAGCCTGTCTGTTAGCGTGACGAAGTCAACTTTGGAACACTCTCTCGGAATGCGTTTGGCCCCTATGTGTTCGGACACGCCAAGTCCTGTCACAGAGTCTCCGAGCGGAGCGCAGACATATGCTGCTGACGTCGGATCACACTGACGTTGCAGTTGACGCCTCGACACCCAGGCGCTATGCTTCAGTCAGATCCGGTGCCGGAGCTTTTCCGTATATGCCTTCAAAGCTACTCTATGAGAATCTGGCGATCCAAGCACAATGTTTCACGATTCTGAGGACATAATTCAGCTGACGTCAAAATGTCAAACATTTCACACGAGCTGATGCCGTGCTCTCTATGTAAACCGTAAAGTACATTGCTTGTTTGTGAAGGTATATACATTGTCAACTAATCGTTCATAGCAGCACTGGGTGCATGCATGGAATGCACACGCAATATGATCATGCACAATAAGCTTAACATGAGGAGATTATTGAAAGTGGGGCAAATCCTAATTTTCATATTGAATGTATTTGATGCACTGATACAAATGCCTAGCCCCGCATGAACCTGTCAACTCCTTCATTTCCCGTTCAGGCACACCGGCTGAATATGTTTTGCGTGTGAGTCCCGTCCACATTTTGCGATGGTAACATAATGTATGTCTACCATTGAAATAGATCACGATCACGACATCAAAGCTGTCGTGCTTAAGGCATGCCGCGCCTAGACATGCATGTATGGAGGCCAGCACAGTCACCAATGCATCTCCATACCCGTACGTGAGTTCTAAAAGGCACATTCATTAGTTTTATTTGCTTAGCATGCAAGTACGACAACGTAAGCATGATTTAATGGCTCATCATATAATCTGATAGTCACACTTTGATAATGATGTCATGCAGGTCAAGCTACAAAATCACTTGACCTACTTTCGTATTGGAGGATCCCTGTTTCTGTCATACAGTTGACGGATAGATTGGGAGTGGTCATCATTCTGCCAATCGCTCAAGGCTTCGTTAATATTAATGGTTGTAGCGACATGCTTTTCAGAATCAGTACGGTTAGGGATCCGATGGCTCCAGACCAATTAAGAGGGACCTTTCCAAATTGGACTTTACAGTTGCAGTTCAGTGAGTTCTCGTTTTACATGTAGCTTTTAGCATTTAACATATACATAAAAAGCCCTTGCTAAACTCAAAGCAAACATTCCTCTTCGCAAGACCATGTGAATCAACAAAAAAATCGTCGCTGGGAAGATATTAGACGTCCTATTCATGGCCCTGCTGCCAGGCAGACACCAGCTCACTCGTTTTAAACGAAAATGAAGTCTAATAATGCTGGGAAAACTAACTCATGTTCATACAAACTCAGTTGCACGTCACCGGAGTGCTTCTCTGACCTGTGCACTGTGCTTCTCTGACCTGTGTACATTTTTCAATGTGGTCTGGTTTGCGAGTAATCATGTTCGACCAGACGACACCTTTTATTTATTGTACAAACATGCAGTTGTGCATTAAACTGTAGCCGCTTCCCAGACCATGTGACTATCCATAAAGAATGTAAACTTACCCATTTCCAGAAATGATTTGAATGATTCTGCAGCAAGACGGGACTTTGTGACGAAACGGAATACAAATCGATCGGCAGGGCGCATTCTCGGACGAAATTATGTCACGCACAAGGAACAAACCACACCACATATGCGGACGGTAGAAACGATTGACAAAGCTCACACGCAAGACAAGCAAACAATAGAATAAAACAACACAAAAGAAAGCTTGAAGTGATGGAATAAGGTTGTCCACTTCACGACACGTATTAATGTCGAAAGCCACCAAACGCAACCAGAGCCAGCACTCTACGCCGCAGAGGGATCAATGCGATTTTCACACGTTTATGTCGACGGCCACCCAACGCAACCAAAGTCAGCACTCTAGACCGACACAGAGACCAATGTCATCTTCACAGGTTTACGTTGACTGCCATCCAAGACAATTAGAGTCAGCACTCTAGACCAACACATGGATCAATGCCATCTTCACACGTTTGTGTTGACATCCACCCAACGCAGCCAGTCAGCACTCTAAACTAACACAGGGTTCTATGTCATTTTCACACGTTTATGTCGACGGCCAACCAAGACAACCAGAGTCAGCACTCTAAACCGACACAGGGAGCAATGCCATCTTCACGCGGTTAACTTGAAGGCCAACCAAGACAGCCAACGCCAGCAATTTAGGCCGATACAGGGGCCAATGCCATCTTCACACGAAGCACTCGCCGGGTGGCACGCCCATGACAGCGGGTGTAGAGCGGCCCTTTCGTCGTTGGGAAATGAGAAGTCTACAGCCGGGATGATGAACTTATCTGTCTACATCCGGGCACAGCAAGTTGTACGCTGTAGTAAGTATGTTTTACTACGGGTTCGGCAGATTGGTGGCAGATTAAAGTGACCTGGTCTGCCCTCGGGCGGAGTAGTTTGATAGTCGCGAATTGGGACCGTGGCTTCCCGGATATCTAGGTAGAATCATGCCACCAGTGTAACTCCAATAAACGTTCTCTTGACGATAATATACCTCACATACAAATCCATCATAGCTTCAGTTGGACGAGCTGCACTGTAACGTAATTAAAAGAGGAGAATATAGAGCCGACGTGCTCATCGTTTCAGGTGGAATTTTACTTCAGCCTTTGTGCATAGCTGCCCGTGCACACAAATATGACATCAACATGGCAGAAGACAGCTGTCCGTTCATATCTACATAACACGTAAGGACAAGGCAGTACACAGCTGCCTGTTCACACCTACACACAGCGGCACTAGGATTGTCTTAAGCGGGGTGACCCACCAAAATATCATGAAACAGGGAACGCTTTCGGCGCCCGAAGCACGCCTAAAATTTTTGGTTTTGAGCGTTGAAAATCGTTAAAAAAATATTGCTTCATCTTGCACATTTTTTATTGCTAGGTGACGGGACCCATATCCTCCTCCACTGGCTGCGCTTCTGCCAAAGCAACACGAACAATGCAGGAGACAGCCGCAGATATAGCCTACACAGCATCGACAAGGCATGATATAGCTGCCCGTTTACACCTACACATCAACAAGGCAGGAATTAGCTTCTCGTTCGTACCTACTCAACACAGACTAGGTGGAAATGTGCTGCCATTTCACACCTTCATAACACCGAATAGGCAGGACACAGCTGCCCGTTAACACTCACAAAACTACGCCAGGATAGGGATTCGTACCCACCCACACACATACACCAACCCACATGCTCACACACACACACACACACACACACACACACACACACACACACACACACACACACACACACACACACACACACACACACACACACACACACACACACACACACACACACACACACACACACACACACACACACACACACACACACACACACACACACACACACCGCACATACATACACAGGTAGCAATGCAAAGGCAATGGAGGACACACCCATTCGCATGGCACGACAAACGGAACAAGGTACTGTACGGTGCTTAGTTACACAGTGCATTTCGTCACAGCACTTATTCATCAACACTACAAGCCTCAAAACCAAGCAAGCAGATGAACAGTTTGTTCAAATCTCGGCACTCGCTGGATCTACATCTGAATTCGGATCAAACGAGTGCATGAGCTCGGTGGACCGTGTGTGGCGGATGTTCAGTGCTGTGGCGAAACAGTCGGGAGCGGGCGGTCGTCGCCGGCGGTGTCGGCTCACCATTGTTCTGGTTCTGGTCAGGATGGAGTGCCGAGTTGTTGTCTATCAACTTTTGGATGATTGTTTCCATTTGCATCACGATGTCGTTCAGATCACAGTCAACCACACTGATCTGAAACGAGCGCCACCAATTGTTAAGTCGTGGCAGAATGAAAATGAGGAATACACTGGTGGTCTTTCTTGGCCCAAACTATCACGTCAGGCGTTGGAAAAACATTCGTATTTCACTGCGCCATCATGCATAAAAGCCAAAAGCTTGACGTAATTGAAAATACCACGAACAATGCTACTCGAGATTTTTTTAATATCAGCGTAGCACATCATCATGTGTCTTGACATGTGTTCATGAGTGTGTGATATCATTTCCTAAAAACTCTTTTGAAGTCATGTCTTTATGTGAAGTTCCTAATGTTGATCTTAAAACTTTTCCGAATCGACAAATAGTTGTTTCTCTATCGTCTCCATTTTCCATACCACTGGTTTTGAATTTCACCGATGTAAGTCGGCAACGTGACCTGCCCATTTGGATAATTTGGTAGTCCGCAACTTGATGCGTTTAAAACAATGATGTAGATTGCCCTGCTGGTCCCAGTCTCCCTGGAAGATGGACAGCTAGACGCCTGGGTCAATCAGTAACTTGACCGGTCTATTTTTGGTCTATTTTTCTAATCAGTAAATGTGACATGCATGCACAGCAAAGACTTCATCAAAGTCCGATGGAAGAAGATTACGAACACTGGTGGATCTGAAGTGAAATGATTCAACAGTTCCTTTTATGTCCACATTTAGGGTCTCATATCTGTGCTTGGTCTTATTACGCTCACATTACTGACGAAGACAAAGATAAACCTGCGCCCACCGCGCCACGCAGTTTCATAAGTTTAACTATCAAGAGATATGACGCTCTATTTACTAGGCCGATATTCAGGTGCATCTTCGATCGCGTCGATGTGCATCAAAAGCAAGCTACAATTCACGAACCTATGCAAAAATGGCTCATTCCAACCTGACGCCACGATAAGACAAGTACTTTCGCCATGTTTCATGAATCCGTTAGTAGCGGCACTCAGACATCCAGGCGAGACTGTCTCCAGTCACAGAGCCACGGAGGAATAAGTGCATTGGGTAATAAATCCCCCACCAGGCGAGGCGAGCTCCAGTTGCAGAGCCACGCAGGAGTGAAGGGAATTTCGTAATCCTCATGGGACCAATTCTATTTTGTTCTTTCAACTGAAAGTTGAACAGCATCTTCATCATTAACGTGTAATGAATATATTGCCATCAATTTACTTGCAATCCCACTTAGATGTTAGCTTTCCTCACCTCCTACGCCTCTACCCACCGAACCAACATCGATCAGCGCATGTGGGTCTCCAGTGCAGAAGTGTAGAATTGCAACAAAGTTTCTAGAAGCGTACAGTTTTAACCGTAAAATGTATGTAACTGTGGGTGCTGTGAACCCGTAAGTCAGCTGACCTACCATGCCCCGTATATGTCGCGCCCAGTACTTTTCCGTCCGGCGCCAACAACGCGGTCACCGGCCGTCTCCGGAATCAAATCAGCGTTTTACGGGCCAATGCCCGGCACTGTGACGTGTGCCTTGGTCTCCCGGTTGCAGCGCACCCAGGGAACCACCCCCGCTAGTCAGAGCTCTCTGGACTGTCGAGCGGCGCGGGTCTGTCGCCGTCGGCCGCATCTGTAAATTGAATATCTGACTTTCGGCCTCTAAATTCAGAGCGTGTAACATTTACTGTCGGCGATCTCATCGAAACATTATTATATTCCACCGTCCTTCTGAAGCGTGTGAATTGCTGTTTACTGCCGATTATTTGCCTTCACCAACTGCACAATACATTAAGTGCAGTGTAATTGAACCTCGGGAGTTGTCGCAACGCGAGGTCCTTTTGGACTTCTTCACGAGCCTGCGAGAAGACCTTTTCTACAGAATCAACTTCGTCCCACTGTCAGTAGAGAGTAATGGACTGACCGTCATGTCCGTGCGTGGTAACTGGTGGAATGGGTCCCCTACATGTGGTATGTTCCATCCTGCGGTGCGACATATGCCACCACCGCAAGATCCTTACCGTGAACAGAGACTAACTGGTGGAATGGGTCCCCTACATGTGGTATGTTCCGTCCTGCGGTGCGACATATGCCACCACCGCAAGACCCTTACCGTGAATAGAGACTAACTGGCGGGGATGGGTCTCCTACATGTGGTAGGTTCCGTCCTGTGGTGTGACATATGCCACCACCGCAAGACCCTTACGTGAATAGAGACTAACTGGTGGAATGGGTCCCCTACATGTGGTATGTTCCGTCCTGCGGTGCGACATATGGCACCACCGCAAGACCTTTAGCGTGAATAGATACTTTTACGGACAAGGTTATGAGGAGCTGATCGCATGTTGAACGAAGATAAGGCTTGAAGCACACGGAAGCGTAAAAAGGTCAAAAGTTATCGAGGTTTCAACAACGTCACGTTCGAGTCCGTTCAAGTCGGGTCACTCAAGATGGATTTGCTCGATGCAGTTGCTCGACTGCAGTTGAGCAACTGCAAGTAAGTGTACTTTTCAGTCGAGCAACTGCAAAGTACACTTACTTGAACTTTCCCCACGTTCATAGTGGCACAAAAGCGCGTGTGCTGTAGAACTTGCTGCGTGTCTCTTTCATATGAACACAAATGTTCAAATATTCTTGGAATACTTTGACAACAGCCTGATCAGGCGTCCTACGAACTGTACAGGAGTTCACAGACGTTTCATAAAATCCTCAAGCAAAGGATTCAACATTGTTGTTTCACTCAATTTACGGGCATTGCCTAAACATCGTTGGACGTGATATAAATTTCTTAAAATTTCCAGGAAAATGGTGCCATGGGAAAGCTATTTGAAATATTGCGCCATTTGCCGACATTTCACGAAACGTCTGAACAACTATTTGCAGTTCATCTTTCTGTACATCATTTTTCCCAACATCGTAGGCGCAGCTGAAGCAATGGAATCTGAATTCCCAAATGAATGGTAGCTACAGCTCTTCTTAATGGGCAAAATTTTACTTTCAGAGACCATCCCCATCCATTCGTCCTCGCTGAACAATTGCATTCGGCTCGTGCCCACCCTACCCGGCTCCCCACTGTTTAAAGCGCTCATACAGCCATGATCAATCCAGATTGACGAAATGGCAATTGTTTGCAAATAACTGTATAAATGATGAACACCCGAGCTGTGCCATTTCTCTGTGAAGTTAATCGATCCATCTGACCACTACTACACGAAAGGGAGGGGCAAGAGTATCGAAAGCTGTATTCTTTGTTATGAAATAAAAGATGGAGGAGAAAACACTAGGCATGGATACCTAACAATCACGGTCAGCGAAGTAAAGCAAAAGTGCTGACAACGAAATGACCTTACTTTGTACAGGACGTCCTTATTGCTCATGACATCGGTGAGTGGACTGATGTGAGAGAGGAAGTCGCTGAGCTCCTGCTCACCGGCCTCATTAGTGAGATCACCCGACTGTGGGATCAGAGTTGCGGATCAGTTCACCGCGTCCAGCACTCACCGTATCATAGCCTGGTCGGCGTCAAGTCACTGGTGGCGTCACTGATGACGTCACCGAGCCGGTCACCGATCCAACAACTGCTGCCGGTGCTGCTGGTCACTGGCACTGCCCATGGGCCAATAATGCGCGGTGGATCCTCCTGATACTCCTTGTGATGCTGACATTTACGCGCTGCAAGTGCACATCGTCCATCCCTCCCCTGTCAAAACTCTGGCTCCTGTCATGCTTCACGCAACAGCGACGTGGGTGTTTAAAAATGCGTCGCTCGTTCCGAAGCTGCTCATCGGTGGATAGCTACCTGGATGCCGTCTTTGACCAGCTGCTGCAGCATCTCTGGTCGATGATCCAGTAGGATGACACCGTCCAGACGGGATATCTGATAAATACACGATAGGTCAGTCCACCTAGTAACTCGGCACTTGTGCCAAATTCGGTCGGATAAATATAGCCTAGCATATTTAGAAAATGAGCTGGTAGTGGTTATGTTTCTATTGGGAAATATGCAATGTATTCTTGCGATATTCTTCTGTGCATTTCCCAAAGGAAATGCATAGAAGAACATCGCTGCATGTGTAGAACAGCAGCATGCATATCTGTGCTAAAAACACAGTTAGTGTAATATAGCCATTTCGTAGTCGCCCTTTTAGGCTAAAAACTACAAAGTTCATGTTATAATTTGTCACCTAGTGACACTAACTGACATAAGGAGAACTGGATGCTTCAATGGTGCTACGGTGATCACATCCTGTAATTAAGGTTGGCAGGAAGCTTGTTTGTGTGTTTATTTGGTGGTTCGTGACGCACTTTATGCACATGTACGGCTAATGGCGCCATCCACACTGTTTCGCCGGTGGGTCGCGAAATTGGAAGATATTGGCAGAAGGGTGAAGCACAGAGAAATCAGCCAATACATGCCATATGACCCTTGAGACCACTTGGTTCTTGGTCAGTTAATTAGGCCAATAACTGATCCACAGTGCCAGCAATTGGCCCGGCAAATATTTATTGAATCTATATCTTGCAGTATTTTCCAAACGTACAGAAATGTTCAAATTCGCGCCAACAGACAGCCGAAAGTAGCAATTGAACACCTTACTGCTTCCCCTGTTGACTGACATTACAAAGGGTCATGCACTCCTTTGGCAACAGTTCATGTGATGGTGGGTCGTCTGGCACCTTTTCAAGCCGGCAACCCGTTCATGGAATGGAGGAGCAGGGAGCGGTCTGTGGAATGCTCGGTCACCAGCCCCTCGGAAGATACCTAAATGTTTACCCACCGACCACGCGCGCCTCACCATCTCCCATCGGCCGCATGCTTGCCTGTCAGCCAGCGCATTTCATCTATACAACGTCATATGCCTTAGCAAAATTGGCATAGATGGCAGTTCAGCTATGACACATGGCGAATGCGATGGCTTAGTTTATTTGTTTAGGCACTTCGGCCTTCTGAGGCCATGTCGTGGCGAATGCAACGGCAGGCGTGACGGCGGTACCTTCTTTGAGCACTCCACCACGTCGTCTAGATTTCTTGGGAAGCCCGAGACAATGAAGCCCAGTCGAGAGGTGGCCGCCTTCAGCCTGGCGGTGAGCATGTCGGCGGCCGTGGCCGACGGCACACAGCTGCTGTTGGCCAGCTCTGAAACACAGCGCAGTCCACCGCTCCACTCACAAGCGCCCAGCACCAGGACCTTCTCCAGCTGTGCTGTTCTCTAAGACCGTGCTGTGAGTGTGACGCCGGTGTACGTAGCCTTACACGCCATGCTCCTGTACACGCCGTGCTCGTGCTAGCCTTAGCCCACGGGGATGGTGATGGATTCTGTTTGGCTCTGTAGAGTTCGGTTTCAGATGGGACTGGCTAAAGCTGATGTGTCTCAGCATTTAGCTTGTGTGTGATCGACATGGCCATCAAAATGACAAGTGGTCATAGTGAAGTGTTTCAGGGCGTACTTGGAATGAACCGGCCGAACAAAAAAAGTGCTGCCAGGTAAAGTTTTGGTATAGTTAACAGATAAATGGCTCACATGACTAAGCCAACTTTAGTGGCACTGTATGCCTGACATGCACGCAAGTACATGTATGCGAACCACTGTTTGCATTTGTGTGCTTCTTTATTACCAACGCAGTCCATGAGCCAGTATCATCCCCATACCACCACCACCACACCACCACCACACACACCGAAAAAGAAGCAGCCAGCCAGCTCACTGTGCGGCGTACTAACCGAAGTGTTTGGCGTAGTCCTGCATCACCTTTGTCATGGAGACGTGACTGAGGCGACCGTGCGAGGCCTGCGCCACTGCCTGCGACAGGGTCACCTTGCCTGTGCCGGGACCACCTGCCGAGGCGGGCCGACACCACTCAATACCGGCTCTGTCTGACGATGTGGCCGTATCGTGTCACATCAGCCGACAGCCGGCCAGGTGTGAGCCGTGCGATAACGGCCAGCCGGCTGGAGCCGACACGCCACGAGCCCGTCACAGAGCCCGTCATAGAGCCCGTCACAGAGCCTGTCACAGAGCCCGCCACAGAGCCCGTCACAGAGCCCGTCGCAGAGCCCTGCTGCCGCCACACGGTAGACAACACTCGGCGGGATGACCGACACAGAGCCCTGGTGCCGCCACACGGTAGACAATACTCGGCGGGACATGGAATGCATGTGCATGAAATAGTAATCTGAACCAGCCGAAATTCGCTGCGGTCTTGCCGAAATCGGGCTCATCTGTCGAATAAGGTGCAAGCATTTCACACTCAAATGCACTATGTCGAATTGTCCAATCAGTATAGGTGCCACGTTGTATTGCGGCCCTTTTTAGTCTCATGCAGCCTCCGTGCTCAGCGTATACCGCATACCGAGCATACCGCATACTTATTGTACGAAGCTGTTCGGCGTGGCGCCCTATATTGAACTGATGCTGGCAACGCAATGCCCAATCACGAGGCGCTCACGTGACATGGCGATATCGCTACGTGGCCGGAGATTGGCTGGCTGGCTCCTGGCCGGCTGGACAGAAACCGACTCAGCTCCACTATAAAACATAAATAGCTTTCTTAATGCACGCACGACAAATAATATTTGGTTGTGGAAGCTGCAAGACATATAGTAACGACCAGAGTAAAATTATGAGTGGAAGAATTACGACTTGAAAGGCTGCAGCAAAAGTCCAAGGTTTCAACAGCGTACCGGTCGAGCCTTGCTAGGTTTCTGGTATGAACCTATGCCGTACTTTAACTGGATTTAATATACGGCAAAATAAATCGGTCTTTTTGTCCCCCGCTCTCTCTCTCTCTCTCTCTCTCTCTCTGTCTTTTATCTCTCTCTCTCTCCCTTTCTCTCTCCCTCCCTCTCTCCCTCTTTATATCCTCTCTCCTTATCTCTCTCCCTATCCCTCTCTCTTCCTCTCCCTCTACCTCTCTCCCTCTCCCCCTATCTCTCTCCATCTCTCTCCCCGTCGCATTAACCGGGGATCCGGTAAACCACCGGGGACCGGTGAATTATGCACCGAACATGCCTTCTAAATTGATGCCGCACACTTACATTTGCTATCCTTTTAACATCAATCATGCAAAATGTCTAACCAGATGAAGTGCGAAATATGCCAGGAACCTGATCTGTTAGCTGCTGTTCCTTGATGCAGCATGCCAACTCTGCATCAAATGGTGAAGCTGATTCGGAATAACCTACTAAGTACCGCTTGATAATGGCACACAATATGTGCTATGCATATATATATATACATCTATATATATATCTAAACATATATATATATATATATATATATATGTATATGTATGCCAGGAACCTCATATATTCGCTGCTGTTCTTTGATGTAGCGTGCCAACATGCAATGCTAAAGTGGACTCGGAATAACCGACTCAGTACCGCTTGATAATGGTACACAATGCAAATATCAATTCAAGCTTATCGTTAATCTTCATCCTCAGACTGTCACGTGGAGAACACGACATCTGTAAACATATACAATGCACAAGGCTTTTGTAGACTGGTTGTTAGAGCGCGATGCGAGAAGAACAGTACAGCGTGCACTGCCAAACTAGCTTAACGCTCTCTGCTGAAATTTTTTTGTATTGCAGCTCGCTTCTCTCATGCCGTTATAGGAGTTTTAACGAGCACCATAATGTTAATCAATATGGCGGCGACTTGAGGTTCGCTAAGCCTAGCACGAGCGTACCTAGTCCATTATCGCTCCATCTGGATACCCGTGGGCAGAGGCGCAGCCTTATGTGCTGGCTTTTGCACATAACTCACCACCGTGTTGCGAATAATGTCGGCACCAGTTGAAGCCGGTCGCCGGGCTACGGTTCCTGGATTGCGCTCCAGCTCAATAATCGAAGTCCACCAGCCTATATCAGCACAGGAATTCCCAGGCGATGGCAGACTTGACGTCGGCGTCGGGCAATACATCGATTTTCGGTGTAATTCAGCTGGCTGGGTCTCGCCACCAGGCAGCGAACGCCGTACCAAGTCAAGCCGAAACCTGAGTTGCCGGCCTAAAAATAATTATTGTGCCTCAATCCGTCGAGAGCTGCGGATGGCCCACCAGCGCATGAATGCCAAAACCGTGCCTATCTGAGCCTTTTCGGTGGTGCGGATCTGTTGGTTTGAAAACTAAAATAAACTCCGCGGCGCGTGGCTCCGACATCGCCAACGTGACGTCACAGATGTTCGAGGTTGCTCCACGTGGGCGTAGCAGTCCCTGCGGTAAGCAGGGTAGCTACCATACCAATTCGATACAATTGAACACTGCGGCGCCACAGTGGAAGGAATGACTTCATATCGCTTGCCATGCCAGCCAGCGGCGAAATTATTCCTATATCCATGCTAGTTTATGGTCAGTTTAACACCATTCTAGCACCCCTGTTTCGTGTCGTCCCATGAATGAAAGATAAATTGGGGCCAGAGCTAGGAAGAGCCGTTCGCTAGGAAGAGCCGTCTGGAAGATCATCTTCCTGAGTGGAGCGGTCCACTTCATTCCGAATGACTGTCCAGAACTGTTCGAGCTGGTAGCCTTTCATCGTGCGTGAAGCGAGAATTCCTACACCAGCGTCAGTCGCATGTCGACATAGGCAGCTCTCTGTCCTTCTCCGTCCTTTCGAAGTCGCCGCGCGTCGGCAGCTACCGGAAACTTCTCCAATTGCGGCACTGGGCGTGACTGGCGGCGGCGCCTCCTCCAGGGCACCGGCATCGACCTGGACACCTGGTCACTGCATATGTCGCCGGATCAGACACTGTCGCGCAGCTGCTAAACGGGGCAGCTGTCGTGTCAAACGGGGCAGTTGTCAACGAAGCGGCTGTCAACAGAGCAGCTGTCGTATGTGGCAGCTGCCGTGTCAAACGAGGCAGATGTCAACGGAGCAGTTGTCAACGGAGCAGCTTTCAGACGTGGCAGCTGCTGCGCTAAACGGGGCAGCTGCCGTGTGAACAGTCAATGGGGCAGTTGTCAACGGAGCAGCTGCCAGACGCGGTAGTTGTGAACAGATCAGCTGTCGGGCGTGGCAGCAGCCGTGTCAACGGGGTCAACGGGGTAGTTGTGGGAAAAGCAGCTGAGAGACGCAGCCGCTAACAGAGCAGCTGTCGGATGTGGCAGCTGCCAACAGATCAGCTGTTGGATGTGGCAGCTGTCGACGGAGCAGCTGTCAACCCTTAGCAGCAGTTGCGCATCGGTAGCCGTGTGATGGCTTTACTCGGCTACATTGCCAGCTAGCCAGTTATCTTTCCATTATCGGTTCATATGTTTTCAACCAATCGATGATGCATTTCTGGCCATTTATCATCCATGGGTTGACACACATTGTTCAAACGTTAATTACAATCACACATACATTTTGCAAATTACCAAATACATAAGACTGGATGCATGGTAAAGCACAAACCTACTTTTAAGTGTAATTTGAGTCACAATACGAGTATTATCACCAGGTGAGATACTGTATGGAAAAATGCATTATTGGAAGATATCTGCGAACATAGCAGATTGGGCGTTGTGGACTGTTTTGCATGCTGAATTCCCCCATGTGCAGTGCTATGAAATAACATGTAAATATTTCGTTGATTCAGGTGTGTGGGAAAGCGTCGTCACACAACATCAGTAGATGAGTCATTTTGCATTCCACAACAGGTAGGGACATTATCCAAGTTGAGGGGAGTCCCGGCTAACCACACATAGGATTAACGAAGGCAGAAGGGGGCAAGTGCGTCAGACGCTTTGGTCGCGAATGCTGAACGCTTATCTTCGATGTTCTTAGTAGGCCTACTTCCATCAGAATGAAGTACTTGACCAAACATTCCACGATTTCTGTCCATGACGGGCCTCAAAGCATGTCGGGATACCCGCTAGTGATAGGTTTAAAAGCGTGCCTAGAGTCCGTCCATGAAGGGGCTAAACATGTCTGAAGTTCCACCCAGGATGATCGTCAAGGCATACATGGAGGCCTGAAGACATGGAGCCTATGACGGGCCGAAAATCATGCCTGGAATCCCGCCTACGATGGGCCTAAAACAATCATCCAATCCAAAAGAGCATTCTCAGGTGGACAATTGCTCCAAGTGCTAACTTGTCCCATCTGAATACGCCGTTGTCCCCGGAATGGCGATTGTAATAATTATATTCCATGCATCATGTATGCAGGAGATGCAATTACGAAGATCCAATGTACTGCTCATCACGTAGCAATATATACGCTCACGGCAATTTCAGCATACATTCAAACAGGCGCCCAGCCACTATTCAGCTTTACCAAATGCAGTTTAGTGTTCGCTGGGGTCAGATTAGAGAAGCTTGTTAGCACGCCTCTTGCGTTTCATCAGGCATAATCTTCAGATAACGTGGAAGTTGTAGTCGCAAGGGTCACTAGGCATGCATACCCTTAATGTGAGGAAGCGGATCAAGGCCACAACTTGCTCTTGAGCCCATAGGTCCTCCCCGATGCGCTTGCCTGTGACATAGACGCAATTATTTGTGCGGCATTCCTGATGGCAGTGACGGTTGGTGGTAGATCCCACCATCGTCATCCGTTGGTGGTGGATTTATGCTTCAGGGCGCGTCGACTGCATTAGTCATTTTGCGCCACCGTCACCCGTTCCTTCGCGTACCATCCCCTCACTCCCTCCCAGTGTGCAACTTCAAGCCAGGGGTGAAGGCACTTGTGGTTGGTGTAACTTCTGGAGTCACGCGCATTCCGAATATGTATGAGCCGCCAACTTCGCAGCCCGATAATCAGCTGCGATTCTCGAAGATGCCAGCTTCATAACCAGACAATCAGCTGCGATTATTGGTAAGCATCGTGAGGTATGTTGCAGTTTTCACTGAGCCTTCATTTCTGGACAATGCTTGCGGGCACCAGCAATTGAACAAATGACTACTACAGAATAATGATAGGTGATGGCTGTTTGTTGAATTGCGTATATACAGAGCCGTTATGACTTCCATCGTTGTCGTTAAATGAGAGAATGCCATTACCCAGGATGCGTGTTGGTGTATGGATCTATATGTTTTCCAATGTATCATTATGCTGGACACGCCAGGCATTAAACACTATAAGTTTATAGTACGATCGTAGGAAAGCATCTCTGATATAATTGCTTGAAAATATGGTTGGACACACTATTGTGAGCTAACGTTGAGGAGTTCCATGCAAGGTGTTAGTTTCAGTGGACCCTTTCGGCAGTTCTGCACAATAACATTTTTGTCATGTAAAAAGATGACAGACGTGCATTCCTTATTATCATCCAACGCCGTTTGCAGTAGGTAAACCGGGAGTAATCGCACAGATTTGCATGTATACCAGTGTACCAGTAGATACAACACAGCCAATTGCACCGATTTACATGGACCAATATACCAGTAAATACACCACCACCAATCGCACCGGTCGGCATGGACCACTATACCAGTAAATACACCATTACCAAGCACACCAGTTTGCACCGGCCAATGTACAATGCACCAGTAAATATACCACCACCAAACGCACACTACAGACATTTCTATTCAACTAAGTTGGGGATCTCTAGTTCATCGGGAGCGCTGAAGATGCTGCAATCATGAGCGTCGACAAGGCTCAATTTAGGAGTCACTGCCGCAGACATGAGCGTCATCAGGGCTCAATTTAGAGGAGTCACTGCTGCAGAGATGAGCGTCACCAGGGCTCAATATAGGGGAATCACTGCTCCAGACATGAGCGTCACCAGGGGTCAGTTCATGAGGAATCGCTGGAAGCGCCATAATGCAGGTGTTGTGAAGTTGGTCTTGATGCTTAGTGGTATGTCGAGAGCTCGGGCAAAGGAAAAATATTTGACTCCTTCGGAAGCGAGAAATGAACGGTGCGTGTGTGGGATGGGCGGGGAAGGGGACGGACGCATGGGTATGCGCCTACATCAGCATAGGTGACCACAGTGTCTTCAACCCACAAGCTCGCTGAGACTGTGTCTGACGAAGCGCCGGCAGCGTGTACGCGTGCGGCTGTGTGGAGCACACGAGAGCATGGGTGTAGGAGTGGGTGTTGGTGTGATTTTGTGCGTCTGTGCATGTGGGTAGGTGTGTGAGTATGCATCCGTGCCCATGCCAGGGACGTTCTTCGGTACATTTCCTTTGGGAAGTACACAGAAGAATATCGCCAGAATACATGGTATATTTCCCAATAGAAACATAACCACTACCAGCTCCTTTTCTAAATATTCTATACTATATTTATCCGACCGAATTTGGCCTGCCTGTGAGTATGCAACCACGCATGTATGTCTGTGTTTGTTCGTGTGTGTGTGTGTGTGTGTGTGTGTGTGTGTGTGTGTGTGTGTGTGTGTGTGTGTGTGTGTGTGTGTGTGTGTGCGTGTTCGTGTGCGTTGTAAACTTTTTTCTCATTCAGTACAATTCAGGAAGGAAGGTGGACAAAGCTCTCTCGGATGGAGATTTAGTCACTGACTGGAGTGATGGCGGGTCCACATCAGTCAGCTTGTTGTGAGTCCAGCACCGCCAGCCTGGACGAGTAGAGGAGGTGGCGGCCCATTTACTCGGTCAAAGCAGCCAGCTTGCTCGATTTCCGCAGTCGCACACTGGTGTGACGATCGTAGCCATGCTACCTACAACACAGCATGAGCTAATATTGTGAAACCAATGGTCATCCCTCCTCTCTAGCTGCTCCTTCATCCCAACGTCACCAGCTATGTCCTTGCCTTCCTGTCTGGGGGAGCGGGTGCGATTCATTTGTGGCAGATTCAACTAGCTACTTTTTCTTTTCACCGGCCACGCCTTCCTGTCGATAATTCTGGGAACTCCCTTCCCATTCCTCGCGTGACCGCGTGTGCATTCCGGCACGCCGTGGATCACATTACGATGCGGTGCGGGCATGGTGGAAGGTCAGTCACAGGCCCGGTGACGGTGTGAAGTCAATAGCACCGTGGCAGGCAATGGGTAACACGGCACGGCGCTGCCTTGGCTACAAGGCGCGTGCCAACCGGGCCAGCTCAGCACCAGACACAACGGACTGGTCAGTGCCAATATTGTACAGAGCGGTCAGCTCAGCACCGCACACAACGGACTGGTCAGCGCCAATATTGTACAGAGCGGTCAGCTCAGCACCGCACACAACAGACTGGTCAGCGCCAATATTGTACAGAGCGGCCAGCTCAGCATCGCACACAACAGACTGGTCAGTGCCAATTTTGTACAGAGCGGCCAGCTCAGCACCGGACACAACGGACCGGTCAGCGCCAATATTGTACAGAGCGGTCAGCTCAGCACCGGACACAACGGACTGGTCAGCGCCAATATTGTACAGAGCGGTCAGCTCAGCACCGGACACAACGGACCGGTCAGCGCCAATATTGTACAGAGCGGCTATAAAAAGGGCATGCCGTTGAGTTGTTGCCACGCATAGGTTCAGACGATAAAAAGAACGGAATCAAATACTGTTGTTTCATTGCAAGAGTCCATTGCGAATTTCATAGTGCGCTGACAAATGTCAGAAACACGATTTATATTAGGAACGCTATCCTGACACGTCATGCCAGTATTACCTGACTCGCTCAGGGATTGAAAAGTGTGTAAAATACCTGACCACTTTTCTCTCCTCACTAAACATTGCTTCACAATGAAAGGAAAGAGGAAAGGACGACCATGGAGAGTGTTCACAGAACTCCTTCAAATTTGTACTAGCAACGCTTCCTTCTGCGTACTTCTGAATTTTCAATCAAGTTCGAACCCTTACAACTTTATCCACTCGTATGAAGCTACTTGGTATTTTTACCATTGTGATGTCACACGGTTCACGCCGGGGGTGACTGCAATGGAACATTACGGCATGCCCCCCTCCCCCATGGGACGGTTGCGCTTCTCAAGCCAGGAAAATGCGCTCACCTGGGAAGCCACTAGCGCATCCCCAATCATTCGAATCGTTTAGCCAGAGGTGGTCTCCTGGAAGGATCGAGTGCATTACCCCTTCCCTCTACTCCCTCCAAAATTGTTCGGCCAGAGAGAGGCGTCCCTCGGAAGGTAAAGACGTCCTCCAGCTACTTTCGCGGTGGCGCCCCTCCGGACAAGTGCCACCCTTGATAACTCCTGAATCCGCCCCTGATTCACGTTAATACAATTTCATCCCAGCCAAGCCAGCCAACCAATTAGTGTCTGCGGCACCTCCTGCCATACCATGGTTTCCGCGGCTACAGCCGAAGTCTGTAGTGTGTGGCTGGAACGCAAGCGAAACGTGGCCACTGCTCGAGTAAGCTTAACATTGTTTTCTTCTGAGGATATTGCACGCATTTAAAGAATATTACATGCATCGAATGCTTGCATTCGAACCTGGGTGGGTACTATCTTGAAGAATAATGCCCATTCTCCGAATATTTCGAAAATGCCGTTCGTCGCTGTTATCTGCCTTGTACCCAGCGGAAAATGACAAGGCTGCATCGCATTACAGGAAGCAATCTCTGCCGCGTTGGTAGCACAGTTTGTTAGAGCGCTGGCTTGCACTGTTCTCCCCTGTCTTGGCAACACGGGGTTCGAGTCTCTTCGCGCGCTCGCATTTAGCCTCCGGCCGGGAGTGTCGGTTGGCAGCTGGCCCGATAAGGCCGAGGACCAGCTACCGGGCGGCCGTGTCGGTGCATTGTCGGCACGTTAAGCTTTCGATCAAAATTCTTCCGTTGAACTGGAATTCATGGATCAGATGGTGGGGCCAGTTTTCGTGCAACAAGCTCTGCTTAGCAATAAAACCCTGTTTCTTAAAGCCACACGAGCAACAACTCGGATTAAATTAATAATGAATATTGTTAAAATATATTAAATTATATTATATTAAATATTAAAAATATAATATCGTTTAATACAACGAAGAATGGCTCTTAAGTGCTCCTGGGTTTTAGACGTTGCGTGAGACGAAATGTACGGCCCTCAATGTGCCAGGAGGTGCTGAGTTTACATCAAAAGTAACGTTAGGGATTATGCTATATTACTCAAGGTTTCGGACAGGGGCCATGGTCAAGAGTCATCTAAAAAAATTGCAGGGCTAACAATTGAAAGAAAAAACGCGGGAAAAAAGCGTGCAAAAATACATGTGAATCACAGAAAAGTATCCTCATTGGTGCAGACACTTCAAGAAACTCCAAACCAGAAATCAACCAGGTCAAGATAGAATCCTCTGAGAATAGAATATACATATCGACACATACATGCACGCACATATATAGACATATATCCAATGTAACGCGTAATACATAAGGTATAATTTATGTTTATGTAATTGTATGCGATATACCAAGACGTCGTTTGCGTGTTTAGTTGCGGCAGTAGAATACGTATGTGTAGAGATTCGAGGACCTTCAGAACAGCGTTGTCCCTGGCTGTTGCTAGAATTTCTACTTTGAAGTTTGTGTTAATGTCGCTGTGTTCCATGTTAGAATGTTTGTCGATCATGTGTTCGCCTAAAGGTATGTATTCTCTCCGAAGTCTGGCATCTCCCAAGTGCTCATTGTACCTATCCCTGATGCTACGCTTGGTTTCTCCGACATAAAATATTCCAAGACAGCAGTTGCACGTTATTTTATAAACTACGTTTTTCCGCGTGCATCTACCTTTGAGCCCGTTGCTACAGGTGCGGCACGTTCGTCTACCAGCAGGGCATGGCGACAATCCCAGGGCTGAGCGGACCAGGTAAGATTTCAGCGTAGGTCCGCTAGTCCAGGCTACCCTAACATGGTTTAGTCTCATCTAAACCATGTTAGGGTTTAGATTGTCTCTTCTACAACTCTCTTTCCCTCCCTCTCTGGGGACGAGTAGTCTAGGGGTAAGTTATCCGTCTCACAACCGAATGATTGTCGGTTCAAATCTCACCTGTCGCTGACTCTTCGCCCACAACCAATCGGCGTGAGACATTGGCGACGTTACATGGCTCAACGGTCGACGTGTCGTAAGACCAACAACCACCACCACCTCTCCCTCTCTCCCCCTCTTTCCCACGTCCGTCCAATTCAACTCTGGAGTCGTCAGCAAAGTAAGAGCCCCTTAATGGCACGTCTGCCATGGCGGCCGACAGAGCCGGTGTGTGAAGCATGGAGGCGTGGGTGGGAGGGGGAAGACGTCGCTCTCCGATGACGCGCACTGTCCGACGTTCACCCCGCATGTCACCAGACTTCGCGGTCTGGCGTCCGTCCTTCCCGTGAGCTCCTCCTCGAGATAAGGCACCCTCACCCCTCGTGTTTACACGGCCGCCCAGTCGTGCGGTCCGTCGCCTCGCCGTTCTGGTTTTAACTTGATTTAGCCGACGCTAAATAACATTAATCGGACGAAGCCCGGGGAAGTAGCCGGGCGGTTGACAATTGACAACGAACCGAACTGAAGCGGCCGCGACGTCCCAAGGTCGGACTGACCCTGAGGTCAGAGTGCCGGACTATCGGAGCAGCTCACGGTGTGGCACGTGCGCCCCAGTCGGCAACCTCACCGCAGGCGGTTTGCCACGGTCTCAATAATTCAGCGCCTTAGGCGCCCACCGGTGGTGGTACCGCTGACCCGATGCCGAATGATTCACCACTGCAGCGGCGTTCGTGCTCGAGTCTTGATGGAACGCTTTAATTAGGCGGCTCTGAAAGGTCACCGCGGCCATTGGCCAAAGCGCTGCGAGGTACGCTAAAAGGTCACATAAGCTGGCTGTGGCGTGACGCCACCACGACGACAAGCGCCGGCGGAGTCCTGCCGCATCACGTGCACAACTGTGCAACGCGTCCACCTGTTTCAGCGTCACACTGCGTCATTGCGTCTTACGTATTTTATAATGCTGGTACTGACACCGTCACTTTGCCCGCAAAGCATGGTTTCGCTCATTAACGCAATTACGGCATAATGGCGGGCGGAAGTTCCTAGCAATCCGGCTACTGACCAGGCATCTTGGCACTGCAGTATCTGTCGGTGTATATACATCTAGAGGAAGAGCGAACGGGTCCGGAGATGCTAAGTGGAGTCGGGCAGTTGGGACTCTGGCATCTGGGACTTCCCACTCGACCAAGACTCGCCGGAGTGCGTCGGTGGACTAATTAGCGTCAGCGGTGGACTCATCGCCATGGGTATCGGTCAGTCAGCATTAGCGGTGGACCCAGGGCCGTGGGTATCGGTCAGTCGACGTCAGCGGTGGACCCATCGCCGTGGGCATCGGTCAGTAGGCGTCTGAAACCGGCATCAGTGCTGCCACCACGATGGCAGTTTTGACAATATATTATTGGAGATTGGCGACCTCTGAAAACGCTGGCCATTTTATCCATCAGACATAATGCTGAACTCCAAAATGGCAATGGGAGGACCAAACAAAGATCAAACTGGACTTGAACGTGCCAAAGAGCTAGGTAACTCCACGTATGGATGATATGTCACATGGTAGAAGTCAACTGAAAACAGTTCAGCTTGCTCAGGATCAGACTTAGTCTAAAGACGTATTCACACGACATTGAAGCATCACACACGAAACAGGCACATCACACAGGAAGCAGACATCACACACGAAGCAGGTGCATCGCACACGAAGCAGACGCATCACACAGGACACAGACATCACACACGAAGCAGGTGATTCGTATCCGACCGGACGAATCCCACGAAACAGACATGAGAAGAACACGCCACTCACCTAGCACGTACACCACCACTCCGGTGGGCCGGTAGAGGGGCGCCGGCGGCCTCTTCACCCCCCGGTATGGGAAGTATGCCGTCAGCCGAGTCGTCTTCCTCGATGAGAAGCTCTTGATATCTGGCTGGGTGGCGGGGCCGACCGCGGGAGCAGCCGCTGCGGCAGACGGCACCGCCACTTGTCACAGGTGCACCCAGCCGCGTGCGGGTGCCGCTGCTCAGCTGCAAGCATGGCTACCAATTGTGGCACTAAGTTGCAGTTATGTGGCAGCGGGAGACGGTAGAGAAGTGGCAGAGCATCAAATGAGAGGTATGTAATCTACCCCTGTCTCATTAGAGGCATTGGTAAAATATAGGGTGCTGGGCAAGCTAGGGCATAAATATATCAACGGGGTCGGAACCAGGATCAGTTGACTCGTGCACCGCACCAACTTATGCCACTCGCATGGCCAGGCACAGAGGTAGGCAGATTATATATATATATATATATATATATATGCATATGTATATATGTGCATGTATATATATATATATATATATATATATATATATATATATATATATATATATATATATATATATATATACATATATACATTAGGTTTGAAGGTCTTCAGGTCTCCTGAGATTTCGAGTCTTGAACATTGTCCCGGTGAACTCGGGCTGCACCACCACCACAAAGGTCCTCCCCTGGCTCGATGCCTGCCAGTGCATGTGGCTCAAATATCCTACCTATCTCTCCGTCACTTCGTTTGCGTATTGTTCAACTAGCTGGGGTTGGTGGTCTCAGGGGGCATCTCAATTCCTATTTACGTTGTGTCGCATTTTGCGACGTGCCCTCCTCAATGACTGCTACGTTTTGCTTTTTTCCTTTGCTTAACCCATTAGTGACCAAGACCTTTCGTATAGCTCGATTTACAAAATTTTTATATTACACCTCATTTAGGCCTCACTGATTATACATATAAAGTTTGAAAATATTATTCATTTTTACGTACTTTTTTGACCTGACAACAATTGTTGCCAACGGTCAGATACCCAACATAAATTCGCATATTTCCATATCTTTCTGTACATTTAGGTAACAACCCTGGGCATTCCATTTTCATAGTACAAAACATTGTAGAATAAGGATGCTAATGTATATTTCTTCGCATTCGAGCAGAAACCATGTCCGTAACATCCAACAAACGATTGAAATGCCTTCTATGCCAAATTATTCGACCGCATGTATCAGACAACCAGAAATACTTCCTGGCAAATTGCACACGTTCTGAAGATCCTCACATGGCCATCATGGGCCGGCTCAATTGATGTGACAAGGCATCAAAATTCGTAGTAGGACTCACTATCTTATACATACTTTCATCAACAGATGTGGAGCCAGGTGTGGCCGGGTTGTACCGGGTGAGTACATATACATCGATGTGAACACTACATACAAAGTTATCGATGGTAGCCACTATTCAGAAATCAACAAAATGCATGCCTATCCTCCACATCTCCTCACAGCCAGTACTTGAACGCCATCACATGTCACTTTACCTGTTGTAGGCATGGTAAGCCTTCATGCACTGAGCATGCAGTAGCACCTCACACTTCTCGCAGGACATGTTGGCGCGTTTGTCGCACTCCTTGCAGCGATAGAACCGGCTCGGCAGCTCCTTCGGCCGGTGGTGAAGGCCGTCATGCCGCAGGCTTGCGGCTGGTAGTGTCTGGCCGGAGTAAAGCGCGGGCGGTCTTGGCACAGTGTTTATCTTGAAGAGAGTCTGGGTGAGTTCCCGCAGGAAGGGCAACTGCGATCCCTTCTCCTTCGGCCCCTTGGACAGCATCCAAGCGCTCGTTCTGGCAACGTCCACGCCCCACTGGAACAGTGGCCACCACCACTTTTTGCACCTGATCGTGCTGCGGTAGGTGGACACCGACTGGTCGAACAGATCGACCCCTCCCATGTGCTGGTTATGTTGAAAGAGGATCCCTGGCATATCCACATCCACTCGTCCACCCAGCTTCTTGATGTACATGCTGGCAGTGAAGGATGGTTCCGGCGGAATGAAGTTTGTAGCCGCGGTCACAGCACGATAGTCATCCGACCTTACCACCAGGCTGCTTCATCACTCATCCACTCCATGACTCCCCGCTCCTTTTTCTCCAGCACCCTCTTGTCGGCGAAGGGGGCGCTTCTCAGCCTGTTGTCGCGGATAGTGCCAAATCCACCATGCCCTCTACTGGAGAGCTTATCGAGTAGTTAGACATAAAGACATAAAATATTAGTGCAACTATGAGCCACAAGGGCCCTTCTTGGTTGCACTCTGTACACTGAACCAGTTGCCCACCAAATCTGTCAATCAGCCCTCCCTGTAATACTGAAAAGCAAGCCCTCTATTCTTATAATGATTGTCTATGCTGTTTTTAAAGATGTTCAATGTGCTGCTACTGACGATGTTTTCTGGCAGCTGGTTCCAGTGTTCCACTACCCTGTTGGTGAAGAAAGTTTGCCTTAACCTTGTTCTGCTGTGGTTAACTTTAATTTTGAATTTATGACCTCTAATTGCATCATTTCTGTTAAATTCAAAGATTTCCCCAAGGTATCCCCTATCCAGACCATTGACAAATTTAAGGACCTCAATGAGATCTCCTCTCAGCCTTCTATATCTAAGTGAAAACATATTCAATTTCTTCAATCTTTCCTCATATGCCAGGTTGCTTATGCCATTAACCATTTTTGTAGCCCTCTTTTGCACTCTCTCTAAAAGTCAACAATCTTTTTCATAGCTAGGAGACCAAGCTTGGATGCAGTATTCCAAATGTGGCCTGACGTATGCACAGTAAAGCTTCCTGATCACTTCCTCACTTCTGTATGATACATTCCTATTTATTTCCCCGAGCATTCTCAGTGCCTTCTTCCTGGCTTCCTTGGTCTGTTCTGATGCCCCCAGTTTTGTGTTTAGAATAACACCTAAATCCTTCTCCTGTTGAGTCACTGATAGCACTTGGCCATCCATCAAGTATGGAGCCTTCATATGCTGCTTACCTACATGCATGATTGTGCTCTTATCAAAATTAAATTTCATTTGCCATTCTTCGGACCACTTCACAAGTTCGTCTAAGTCTTTTTGCAGCGAGATATGCTCATCCTGACCTGTTATTGCCCTAAAGACCTTCAAATCATCCGCAAATTTCAAAACTTTACTGCTTAGGCCACTTTCAATGTTATTTACAAATATAATGATCAGTAATGGCCCTAGTACTGACCCCTGGGGGACTCCACTAAGAACATTTTGCCATGATGACTTTGTACCATTTAGCATCACTCTTTGCTGTCTATCTGAAAGCCACAACTCTATCCATTTTAAGATGCTACCTGCAATACCATGGGACTGAAGCTGTATCATTAACCGTTTATGGGGTACCTTGTCAAAGGCCTTACTAAAGTCAAGATATGCTACATCAACCTGATTTCCCTGATCAAATTGTTCTGTGGCGAAGTTCAAAAAGTCCAAGAGGTTTGTGAGACACGATCGTCCTTTTCTAAACCCATGTTGAGTATCTTGAACCAATCTGCTACCTTCCAGATAACTAACTATTCTATCCTTGATAATTGATTCGAATACCTTGCAGACTAGGGATGTGAGACTTATTGGCCTATAGTTTTCAAATTTCCCTCTTTCTCCTTTCTTGAAAATAGGAACTACTTTTGCCCTTTTCCAATCGGTTGGAATTTCATTATGTGAACCTGATCTACAAAATATTATACTAAGTGGAAATGCCAGTTCCTTTTCAGTTTCCCGCAACACCCTAGCATAAATTTCATCAGGTCCTGCTGCCTTATTTGGCTTTATTTTCCTGATATGATTGTAAACAACATCACTATCAATGAAGTCAACATCGTTTGTCAGATCCCATGTCACTGAACTATGGTATACGGTCGGCAGATTGGTCATATCTTCCAATGTAAACACTGATTTGAACTGCTTGCTCAGCTCCTCAACCATCTCACTATCCTCACCCAATGTAGTCCCGTTTACTTCCAGTGGACCAATTGTGCTAAAAACTTTACTCAGCTTGTAGAAACTAAAGAACTTTTTACTGTCCCCATTACAGTTTCTAGCTAAATCCAGTTCTTTTGCTCGCTTTGCTGCTATGGTTTTTTGCTTCACGGTGTCTCTAGCTTTTCGATACGCCTTTAGATTAACGACATTTGAGGCTTCTTTAAAAACTCTAAATGCAGTTTTCTTAGCCTTAATTGCTTTTATCACGTCTGGTGTAAGCCATGCTGGCTTTCCTACCCTTCTTTTGCGCCTTTGCTTTTGGGGGACATGTCTAATCTGAGTTTCCTTCAAGTAAGATTTGAACCTTTCCCACATTTCACAGGCATTTAAATTGGAGAATTCTTCTTCCCATCTGATGGCACTTAAAGCCGCTCTCATGCCGTCAAATTCTGCTCTGTTGAAATTTGGAACCTTTACCAAATTATCCTTGATAATTTCCCCTACATGTGCCTTGAATCTAACTATGTTATGGTCACTTTTTCCCAGAGTTTCGCCTACAGTCAAGTCTTGAACCAAGTCACTTAAATCCGAGAATACAAGGTCCAAGAATGAACCATGCCTGGTGGGTTCCAATACAACCTGGTGTAAGAACAGGTCCTCTTCAAGGCATTTCCTAAACATTTTGCATGATGGGGAGCCAACAACAGCATTTTCATAACCTTTTAGATTAAAGTCACCGAGAATAAGGCACTTCTTCTTAAAGTTTCTACTGATTTCCTCACAAATCACCTTGTCAAGCTCCAGTTGCTGAGAATGTGGCAGGGTTCCTGATCGGTAGAAAGCTCCTATCCTAAGAGTATTGCTGTTGACTTTTCCCACAGTGACATCAAGCCAAATGGGAAATGTGAAAAATGTGTCTGTGGAGTCACAGACACATTTTTATCCCCACCTGCTACTTTTTGAGAACTGAATAAACTATTCATATAGAGCATTAGAGTTCCAGAGACGTGAACAGGTTGTCGAAGTAGATGGCATGACCTGACTGCACATCCCACTTGTCCAACAGTCCTATCGAAAGTCTGGTTTGCGGAGAGTCTTAAAAGGAAAAATGCAAATTCATGTTGGCGTTTTGACCGTTGGTAACAAATGTTGCCAGCCGTCCTTTCAGTAGCCTGGTATGTCCAAATAAGTATTGCATAGCAAACATATTGGCAGTAAAACGTATAACAGTTCTTGCTCTTCACGGTCCAACCCCAAAAACGAAGTTTCAACTCGAGATACTTTCACACTTACCCTTTGAGTGAACGACGGTAACCAGACGCACTCGACGGGGCCGCCATCTTGTCAGAAAGGATGTAAGACTATGCGTGCGGCGCTGCAATTTGTAAAATAAAATAAAATTAATTCCGGCTTACAAAAGTGTGCGCAAGTAGAATGCAAACAACTATTTGGAAATATTGGATGCTTTCCTATTTATTTTAATTATCAAACTTATGGCAACAATTGTTACAAACGCTCATTAATGGGTTAACCCCAGGGCCATATCAACTGCAATCACTTTTGTCATACGCGTGGCTAGATCAAGAGAGGCAGCATAGGAGGTTTTACGACCACGGGGTCCTGAACGAGGGGGAAAGTCAACCTCAGGAAAATATTCGATGGTCAAATAGATAGCACCCATAGTAATGCACATGGAGATAACGAAGAGTAAGGATTAAGGGATGTGCACAACATGTTCTTTTCCGATGTTGTAAGATTGCTGTTCTGTTTCTGTATGTCAAACAATGTGATGCGAGCAAAGATAAACACCCATATACGCTTTCTTCCTATGCGTGCTAGGCAACTGCTGAGAAGATAGCTAGACTTGAAAATAAATATAAAGGTTAGGTTTCTTCAAGGAGTGCGTGAGTTGGTCATGACCACTAGAACTAGCTGAGGCTAATTTAACAGTTTAGAGGTGCTGGAGCATGGTGTGAGACTTGGCAACATTTAGCATTTGTATCACATTTAACTATCGTCCATCTGGCACACCTTTGTCCATCATGTTCATCTGGGGAGAGGGCGTTGCAAACCGTCTTGCCATTTCGTGCAAAGTTCAGGTTGAGCCTCGGTATAAAAACCAGCGCGCTGTTTGTCGCCCGCTAAACTCAATGGTTTACAAGCATCTTTGCAGTGAAAAACGTACTGTGCACAGTGTCGCGGTTATTTTTCCCTTTATCCACTTCCAGAAGCGTTTGATGTTCAGAAGCCTTCAAGTGCGCATGGTAAGCACTCTTCTCGGCGTCTATGGGTGGCATAATCAATAGGTTTGTAGTCCAACTATATGTAGGCTGCGGCGTTCGACGTGGTACTGGTTCCTGCTCTGGCTTCTTTCGAGGTGCTGCCACTCACAATTTGAGCATGATTCATAATGGTATGTTTTGAAATTCTTCGACCTTTTTCTTTTGACAGTTATTTGCGTTGACATTTGCCTGGTATTTGCGCGAATGCTGCTTTTCTATGGTATCGGAAATCTTGCGATTTCAATTGGTTTCAGTTCATCCTAGAGTCGATGGATTTCGCTGTTTACGTACTTCACAGTCCTGTTGGCATAGTGAATATGCTCATGTAATCACACTATGTCAGCCGAATTTATAATAATGCGTATTGTCGCTTACAAACTTTAAAAGTATAAAGAAGTAAAAATATTTGACTTCTGTTTCGGTTTATTCCTCAAATCCGCGCACTTTCAGGTGAATGGCAAATTTTACAAGAAGCATAAGTTTGCTGATGTGGGAACTGGAAGTAATCGGGGTAGTAGGTGTAGTCAGTCTAGTCGGTGTAGCTGGCGTAGTCTGTGTAGTCTATGTCGTCTGTGTAGTCGGTGTAGTCGGTGTAGTCTGTGTAGTCTGTGTAGTCTGTGTAATCTGTGGAGTCTGTGAAGCCTGCGTAGTCTGCATAGTTAGTGTAGTCTGCATAGTCGGCTTAGTCGATGTATTGGTGGCTCATTTATTCATGGTGATGCTGGAAAAACAAGCGTTCGAGTCCTTCCAGCATACAATGAATGTGTAGAAAAAGACATGTTGACGTACCTTCAGTAGTGGCCAACGAATGCTTGGTCGTAGAACTATGCCAACATCTGAATGGTTTGTTTCCGAACATTTAATTCACAATCGAGGTGGAAGTGCATGACACTCGACCGCTTCTAGACGTACGAGTAAGAAGGGCACAAGGGATTCCCTGACAATGACAGTGTTCAGGCAGATCACTCACACTGACAAATATTCAAACATCAACTTGCACCACAGCATGAGACATGCGGGGTCAGTGGTGCTGGCAGTCCTGAGCACACGTAAGTGATCTGGTCTGATGTGGACGACCAGGCGTGTGAGAGCAGGCGGGTTGAAACAACCCGGAAGCTAAATAGCTACCCAGAACAGTAACGGATCAACACGTCACACAATGAGACAAAAAGCAATTCGGAGTCGTGAAATCTCAGGAGTCTCGGACACCTTGTGATCATACAAGTGACAAAAACAGAGTGAAAATGGTAACAGAATAAAAGCAAAAGTAAAGTGAAGTAAAGCAAAAGTAAAAGTGCAAAGAGTAAAAGTGATGAAAATAATAACTGGGATACTTCAACTTCACGCACAGGCAGGTATAATGCCAGGGGAAAGGCCTCGCAGTTGGTTAGCGTGGACCAAAAGAAGGAGGATCAGAAGGATAAGATCCAAGACAAGAAGAAATAGATCCAAGGCAAGAAGGATAAGATCCAAAACTCACTCGTTCCTTCTCATCGTGTCTGTCAGTGCCCCAAAGTTTATATGGGAAAAAAGTATACGAGCGCCTAGGCGCAATGGAGTGGGAAAATAAGAGCGAAAGATGAATAAGAAACATGAGTGCAAAGCACTCTAAACGATAAAAAACAATTGTTAGAAACCGGTCTCACCGTGTCGTGGAGACGCGTCTAAGTTATGGCTTTGAATACAGACTGCTGAAAGAGGAAGATTAAGGAGGATATTTTCACCCTGGAAGGAAGGCCCGATAAACACATGCACATCAAATTGGAGACTGCTGTTATACTGGTGCAAAGGATCCTTCACTAGCTGGCGAAATAATGAATGACTGACGGAGGCAAGCTTTGCAGAATATTGCTGAGCGTTTGTGAAACTCAGCTGTGTAACGAACCCGATGTTTAAGTTTAACCCGTGCCGTCTTTCCGGTCAGATCCTCACACCTCGTTTCGGGGGGGGGGGGCGGTTAGTAACCCCCTCTAAAATCCACACTAAGCATCGCACGAAACGAAATGGGTGTCATCGGAAAACACTTGACGAGTGGGGTCTGGGTCCACCCCAAAACAATTTCCCCAAAAGTGACGTCACCAGGGGGCTAGATTTTCATGACATTTCACGACTTACATTATGTTTTTGGCTCTGGGGAGTTCATTTTGTGGATATATGAAAAAGCAAAATTTATTTGGAATGAGAAAAGGACAGGGAAATCGACCAGGGCTTTAATTTTTTCCACCAAAAAAGAAAAATTAGAAGAAAAAATACTAAAGGTTTTACAACTTTGAGTTTTCAAGTTTTCTTTGATTTTTCTTTTCTAATGGGTAGCGCAGACCGAGAAACGTTGTTGGAAGTCAACTTGCCTAATACAAAATGCTTACTTTAACCAGAATCTTCTATTTGAACTGCAATTTGACAAATACGCAAAATTGATTTGTAGTCAAAAACGAAAAGAAGAAAAATTCCACTCGTACGTTTTGTTGCATCCCTAATGATAAGCAAACGCTGAAAGTTTCATTACAATATCTGTACCCGTTAAAGCGTGACGATTGGTTTAACTTTTTGGAGGTGACTTCACTTGACCTTGTCTAACTCGTTGACCCTAGAAGACCTGACTTCAAAATTTCGAATCAGCGTGCCAAATTGATGTGGGAAAAGGCATGCCAAATTTGGATGCGCTACCGCGCGCCGTTCGTCCACCATCCGCGAAAAACCTGAGGGGGGCGGTTGACAATCCCCCCGAGACGGGACTGGTTAATTATTGCTCGGAAATTAAGGCGTACTTTTAGAACTGTGCTGGTCGGTCCGACGCCACCAGGCTGACGAAGGCAATCGCAGGGTTTTCCAAATATGCCATTTTTTAATCCTGAAAGCTGGAATAAGAGCAAGCTATTCCCAGAAATCCGTAAGCAATCCAAATATATTAGAGTGCAATTCTTCGATCAGGCCTTCCTTGACCATGCACAAGTGTCGTCGGCATATCTTCACAACACTTTAATTGTGCAGGAACGGTTAAAATGGTTGCATGCATATAGCATATATATATAGATATATATGTGTGACATACATATAATTTTGATCGTTTTTTTTTAAATTACGCATATAATAGTGATGAAGCCTGCGCAGTGTCGCTTTAGACAACATCGGATAAACGCTACTGAGCAAATATCTGTGGACTGACTACCCGTCCGCTCACCATCTATTATCTATTGCGTATGACTGACAGTGCATCCATTGCGGACACGCTAGGTCGAAGATTGCATGCTGGTCATCAGCTTCACTGCCCGCGGCATCGTCCGCGTAGTATTGTTTTCCATCGTACGTATTTCATCACACAAAACATGCCGCACGCACCGCTGGTTTATTCACTGCAACGCGGGGCGTCATATTGCCAGCAGCCGAACACGATGTGGGGAGGTAGTCAGAATACTGCCGTCAATACCTACGTTCAGTAGCCCTGATCAGCTCCCAGTCAAGACGAAAACATCCCTGGTTCGCCGTGTGCAAGGTGAGAAACATCTTGTGAGCGCAATATGTTGAAAACATCTCGTGGGACATTGTTGAACTGCACAGCGATGCAATTTTTTATTCTGAGCAAAGGGCACGCATTACTTCCATCATCCACCTTCCTCGGAAATGGCTTAAGCTGAATTGGATGTAATGTCTCCACTATGTCGGGCTCCTGCATCCTGCTCTGGCAGCCGAGGGGTTTTGGTCTTGCTGGCACACCGAGCGTTCCTGAAACATCTCTTCTGAGCTACGTTAACTCGAATGCAACTGGCATGCGAACAAGTGCATCGCTACATCTTGCCCAAACTCAGAGACGGCGGCAGATGAGCTGAGCTGCCGCGGCCCCCGCACACAGGTGTCCTCTGTGAAGACGTACTTGAAGTGCGTGAGTGCTCCGTGTCCGTGAAGGCTCGGTCTTCCCTCCGTTGAAATATAACGCTCTCAATCCCTTCTTCTAGGCTCCTGCAGATCTGTTTGTTGGTTCATTCCTTTCGCTTCATCTCTGTCTCCGGCGCGGTCGGCCCATGTAAGGCAATAAGGCAACGCCTCACCTGAGTAGAGCTGGGAAGTATTTTTTATGTTATTTTCATAAAATGATGCTTTCATCCACTGGAGCAATCCAGTGGATGAAAGCATCCACTGGATTGCTTGAAACTTGAAGCAAACTTGAAAACTTGAAGCAAGTATATACTGGTGACTCATAATTATAGTGAAAATTGGAGTTCATTTACATTTACACCATTTACATCCTAGCTTCCAAACAGCTCTATCACCGGTCGACAGAGGCTAGCCTCTCGCGCATATCGCCATATAGTAAGTTTTCGTTTCATAACAAGTGCAGGGTAGGCCGGGGCCCTCCAATATTGTTTGGCAATCGGTGACATACATTGGCTGGACAAGTACTCAGTCCCGTAGGCGTTCGAGCGAAACTTCAGTGTTTTCCACACGATATTTCCGATCTTAAATACCATCGAATGGGGAAAAATGGGGTTCATTTGAAAGCTTGAAGAATCTTGTCCATGAATATGAGCCATATTTTCCCAAGCACTAGGACTTTTCGCTTGGACCCACGCTGACTGCATACATATGAAGCGCCGCAGGAATCGTGTGGTGCCACGGATAGTTGCAGTATAATGAGACAGTCAAACTGAAGATCACGGCCGGGTAGGAGGTGCAGGAACAAGTATGAAATAACTATTGCAACATAATTCCTCCCCACTCGGTGCAGGGGCGTAAACAAGGGTGGGGGTACAGGGACATGTGCTCCCATGGGAAGGTGGTACCCATCCAAGCAGGAAAGGCGCCAACATTATATTTAGGTTACCGGCGGAGGCATCCTGGTTGGAATAGCACACCCTTATCACCCATGTGCAGATACGGAACCTGCAGCTGGTTTTCAGGGTTGTTTTCCATTTTTCATTCATATACGTCTAGACCAGGTTCATACGTGTTCATACATATACGTGTTCTTTTTGTATATTTTTTAATGGACAGTTCCCCTCAATGTTGTCTCTGTCCACTAATAATTTAGACTTTTAACATGGGGTACCATGTAATATGCACTCCATCGATCTGGGGCTTCCTATTAACTTCATGCATTTTGCACTGAAATAAGCAATAATAAGAATAACAACAATAATAGTTAACTATATATATACATATTTCCTATATATAATCTGCTATGCTATATTTATATGTATACTACATGTGTGTGCATGCATGCCATTTCGGGTTATGAAATGGGAATATATGAAAACCTCAATTATATTTTATATATGAAAACTTCCCGGCAATTTCGGAAGCATTTGAACACGAGGGAGGGGGTTGAAATCCACTGATTTTGGAACGATGGTGATAAGCTTGGCGCCTTGCAGCGCCAAATTAAGTTGTTCATAGTCATCTTAACCCACGCCGTCTTTCCGGTCAGATCCCCACACACCGTCTTGGGGGGGGGGGGGGCGGTTAGTAACCCCCTTCTAAAATCCAAACTAAGCACCGCGCGAAAACGAAAGAGGTGTCATCGGAAAGCACTCGACGAGTAGGGTCCGGGTCCACCCCAAAACAATTTCCCCAAAAGTGACGTCACCAGGGGGGGGGAGATTTTCACGACTTTTCACGACTTACATTGTTTTTGCTTTGCGGACTTCATTTTGGAGATATATGAAAAACAAAATTTATTTGGAATTAAAAAGGACAGCGAAATCGACCAGGGCTTCAATTTTTGTTGCCCCCTCCACAAATTAAAAAAAAAATTATTTCTTTGAAATTTCAGAATTTTGAGTTTTCAAGTTTCCTTAAAATTTATATTTCCAATGGGTACCGAGAAACGTTATTGGAAGTCAACTTGCCCTAATACAAAATGTTTACTTTAGCTTCTTCTATTTGAACTACAATTTGGCAAATACGAAAAATTTATATGTAGTAAAAAACGAGAAAAAAAGAGACAAATTACACTCGTACGTTTTGTTGCATCCCTAAAGATAAGCAAACGCTGAAAGTTCATTAAAATATCTGCGTCCGTTAAAGCGTGACGACTGGTTAAACATCTTTGGAGGTGACCTCACTTGACCTTAACTAACTCGTTGACCCTAGATGACCTGACTTCAAAATTTTGAATCAACGTGTCAAATTGATGTGGGAAAAGGTATGCCAAATTTGGGCGTGCTGCCATGCGCCGTTCGTCCACTATCCGCGGAAACACCTGAGTGGGGGGGGGGACGGTTGAAGACCACCCGAGACGGGACGAGTTAACATAAAATAATAATGGGTACTTATGAAAAATACTGGTCGAAATCCGGCGATTTTTCTGCCTCACCTCACTTGGGTGCCACGGACCGCCTCTGTTCTGTCTGTCCAGGTAATTATTTGCATCACGACACGACACCTCAGACGTCACGTCAGCGGTTATTCTTCGTACATCAAGCTGAAATCGTTGCTCAAGTGCGGCTGGTTCCGATTCGACACCCCATACCGGTCAGCTGCCAGGGCGATTTATGTCAGCACGTCAATTTTGAAGGTCCGTAGCGAGGCTCTCACGCACTAAGGTTTCGTTCTCCTCAGAATTGATGTTGCTGATCAAGGCAACCATCCCCGAGATGCCGCCTTCAAAAGATAGTTCCAGTTCGGACGCTTCTGGACGTTCGTGCTGAGATACCGCCACTTATTCTTGTAGCTCAGTTCGTCTGCTGTTTTTGGGTGCCTGCGCCGTGTTTCGCGTAACTCTGCTCTTCCGATTCGCATCAGTCCAGGAGCTCGTTAGCAACGGTACTTCAATGACTGGCGCTTCCTTTTTCTTTTCATCATTTGGATGAGTTGCACTTCGGACATTCGCAGCCGGCTATTTCGATTAGTTGATGAAACTACTGTCCGAACGACATCACTGAAGCACGCTCACACCTGGATTTTGGAAACTGTCTTGCCTTCAGCCATGGTGCGGGGCAGTCACTCATCAGCTGCTCTACTATTCTCTGGCTTATAATATGAATACCTTCGTGAGCCAAGATATTAGAAACCGTGGCTGCCACGGTGCTAATTGCTGTTCGGATTGCATACTTTTCGGTTGCCATGACTGGTGCACAGATCAGAGCAATTTTCGCAACCACTTCTTGCTTGTCTCTTGTCTCTCTTTCACCACATTCTGTCTTGTTCGCAGAACGTTTGACTTGATACCATATGGCTGACCAAGAGCAAACTATTCTGTGCCGCTCCTTCGTGATCTATGTGATGTCATGTTGCTTCATCAAAACACCACGGACTGCATAACACACCGCGTCGGCGCACTACAGAAGTTCTGGCGTAGCTGTCGTACCGCTGCCGTGGCTGCATCGAATCCCCCGCCCACGACCTCCCTCCACCAAGTCCCTCTGCTGAGCAGTCCAGAGGTACTGTCTAAAACATGGCATTGTCACACCTTTGGTCACACCGATCTCCTCCCACTCCACTGATTACATACGACACTGGGACGTTACAAACACACCGAGCGTGGGGACCGCATTACCGTGCGCCTGCCACTGCTGAGGCGTGGCATAGCGGATCAACCGTGGTGACAAGACACATCGTCTTCGTGATGAAGCTATCATGCATTGTGAAATTGAAAGGTTATTTTTTATTGGGCG